>SJYO01020080.1:131438262-132149748 GCA_006410555.1 Capra ibex
GGGGTCGTGTGTCTGTGTGTGTGTGTGTGGTCGGGGGGGTGTGTGTCTGGGGTTGGGGTCGTATGTGTATGTGTCTGTGTGTATGTGTGTGTGTGTGGGGGGTCGTGTGCGTGTGTATGTGTGTGTGTGGTCGGGTGTGTTGTGTGTGTGTGTGGGGTTGGGGCCGTGTGTGTATGTGTGGTGTTGGGGTCGTGTGTGTGTGTGTGTGTGTGGGGTCGGGGTCGTGTGTCTGTGTGTGTGTGTGGTCGGGGACGTGTGTGTGTAGGGTTGGGGTCGTGTGTCTGTATGTGTGGGGTTGGGGTCGTGTGTCTGTGTGTGTGTGTGGTCGGGGTGGGGGTGTGTATGATCGGGGACGTGGGTCTGTGTGTGTATGTGGTCGGGGTCGTGTGTCTGTCTGTCTGTCTGTGTGTGTGTGTGGTCGGGGTCGTGTGCGTGTGTGTGGTCGGGGTCGTGTGCGTGTGTGTGGTCGGGGGGGTGTGTCTGTGTGTGTACGTGGTCGGGGTCGGACACACAGGTAGGGTCTCTGTGTACACACACTTCTGTGTACACATGTACAGATACTGGTAATTCTCGTCCTACGGTCGTCGTTCCTTTTGATTGTCTCGAAGGGTGTCGCCTCTTTACAATAGTAAATAGAGTTTCGTTTCATATAGTCCTTGTGTCTGTCGACGGGGGGGTGGGCAGAGGCTCCGACGGCACCAGACCCTGAGTCGGGGCTCGTCCGGCGTCCGTGCGGCCGCACATGCTCTTCGACACGCAGCGGGAAGCCCCCGACACACAGACGTGACACACACACGACACACGTCCCGCGACACGGACCCGGCACCGCGGACCCACCCGTCCTGGGGCGTCCACGGACACCAACCCCCCACCCGTAACCCTTCCCCGTCGCCCACCCCCCGCCCTCTGCTTTACTGGTCCCACTGCCGTCCACCTCTTCTTCAGTCCCCCGAGACTCCCGGGGGGACGCGAGGGTCCGTAGGTCCTACGAGTCGAACTACTAGCATAAATTTCATCGTAGCTAGTTTGCAAGGGTAAAGTTTGGTTGCACGACGAGTAGAGGTTCCTGACCCCGCAAACTCACGTCTTCCGTGTCCAGACCCCCCGAACCTGGGGACGGGGGATCCGCGGTAGGAGTTGGGTCCAACCCTGGGTCCACGTGGACCTAGAGGGCACAAAGTCAATCTTACAGGGACAACGCCGTCGCGTCCCAGCTCTCACAACCGGAGCGGGACTCGGCTGAAGTCCATGGTCGGACTGGGGGAGGGGACGGCCGGCACACTGGGGGATGCCTGTTCTCCGGTGTCGGCTACGAGCCAGGGGCGCCCGGGTCGCACCACCACCTCCCAGTCTACCCCGGTGTACATTGCGTGCACGGAGGTTTGCCGTGAGTTTGCGGACGAGTGCCGAAGGCGATCACTAATCTTTATTTCCTGCACCTTGCGTCCTCCTCGTCACCCTGGGGGCCTCTACCCCGCTACCCGTCCCGTCCGACACCAGGGGCCCAAAGGGCGGACTTCGACGTCGAAGGGGGTCCAAGGAGATCGAAACCTTGGTCGCCCACATTTGTCGACTCTCCCTGAGCCCAAGGATGGACGGTCTACGAGGAGAGGAAAAACCTACCGACCGGATGAACTATGAATCAACTTCGGACTAAGGTAAAAAAAGAGTAGAAAAACTTTCGTCTTCGATAAAAAAAACCAAACAAAAGAACATTAACGTATAGTCACAAACGTGACGACACTTGAAACTGGACTTTTCACCGAAACGGGAAGTTTCTTAAACTGAACAAACGGAAAAGACGGGAAACCTATTTAACCACAATGTTTACAGACACTGATGCAAATGAAACCTTTTATCGGGAAAAAGGGGTCCTATTTTATTAGTAATTGGTGCAGACAGCATTGTGACTGTGATTGGCAACACGGTCCGTCGGGGTCCTATTGGTCCACGCAGCTCATGCCGTAGGAACCCTTTGAGTCGGGGACGACGTAATGTCTCGCGGAAGAAAGAAGGGTGACTCGTCTTACGTCACCACAGGAAGTTCCTCGACACGCCGGAGAGGAGGCACCGGTTGGAGTACGTCACGTACGACCGCCACAGAGGGGCGAAGGACCCTGGACTATTGTGCGGAGACCACCAGGACTTGGAGTCGCTCGTCATGGGGTGGTACCTCAACGTCCCCTAGCACGGACTCCAAGACTTCTTCTAGCACTGCTGAATGCTGTACCACTCACCGAGAAGGGTGAAAGTCGCACGGGGCCCCCTCTCTCCGCAGAGCCCGGTCATGGGAACTACACGAGTCCTCGAGACCGACTCCTGAAAGGAAATAGACACGACCTTCGCACTGACGGGTCTGGAACGACGTAAACTTTCTGAAATCACAAAGCAACAACGACAAGATCCTTCGTCCTGAGTCTGTACACGGAGGTAACGTAGCTTATCATCAGTCGAAAAATCCTTATGTAGACTTAACGAAAGATTTCGTATGTGTTAAAAGCTGTGTCTCATTCCTAAAAAAAAATTAGAAACGGACGTCGGTCGGTAACTAAGTGGGTATAAAACAAAGGTAAAAAGTTTGACCGTCTCCACTCTTTCAATCAAAAAAAGATTTTACGGAAAATTTATGGGAGTCTCCGTCCACAGAGGTGGTGCACGGACCTGGCACGTTACGGGAGGGAGGACTGTCGTCGGTGGGGCACCACGGGTACTAACCATTAGTCGAATCACAGTCACTCCTTAGGAGCCCTGTGGGTCTTACGACGTAAAAACGTGAACTCCAGACAGAACGTAAAAGAATTAGAGTAGGACGAGAGCGACAGGAAAAACTAACTAACATTGAGACTCCCTCCGCAACGGCCCACTCGTGGCGGGAAACCTCGAGTACCACATCGACGTCGATAGACTTGGGGACGACCGCGGTCGCCAGTCCCAACTCCCACCCCAACCTGCGAGGGGAGAGTCTACCCGCTCCGACGGTGGACACGAGTCTCCGGTGTCCGGAGTGGGTGGGGTGGAGGTGGGAGCTTCGCCCGCAAGTCTGGTGTTCTGAGCTCCGACGAAGACGGAATCCGACGACACCAGACTCTGCCTAGCCCTCCCCGAAGCACTTCAAATCGTCTTTACAAACGAACGACAAGGCATTCACCTAGCCTTTCACCGTTAAGTCTCCTGAACTATGCTAAATTTCTTTTCTTTTTTTTTCCGAAAGCTAGTCGCAAAGGGTGTGACACACGACTCCTCGGAACCACCCTACAATTACACAGGGGTCCCTCTTTCCTAAGGTACAACTTTATTAAATCCCTTTATGGTCGAACTGATTTTCGTTAGTCTACAGCAGAGACACCCGGATGTACCCCGGAAAACAAACGACCATCACCGGAAGGTTTCCGACTTCCCGCATCGCACGGGACAAAGAGCGTGACTGAACGGTACCTCATGATAAGGGATTTCGCTTTCAAGCCCTTCATAAAAATAAGAACCCGAAGAGGTGAACCGGAATAAGTAACTGCAGAAACCCACTTATTCCAAACCTTCACGTTTAGTCTTGTTACGTCACAAAAAAAAAAAAAAGAAAGGGGCCAAAACAACTCTTTATTAACTGAAAGTACACATTCAAATTCCGCACGGCGGACTACCAAACTAAGTGTGTGCAACACTCGACCAATGTCACCCGAGTCACTTGTAGACAGAGGAGTTTATCTGTATTACAATTTTTATTTCTTCTTCCCTTTTTGTAAAAAGGACACTACTCTCGAGAAGCAAAAGGGAGGACTGTCCAAAGGACGCATAGTCAGTAGAACACGCAAAGTAAGGGTCCTGCAGAAACAGAACGTCGACCCTCGCAGACGGGGAACCGACGGGAGGAGGCGAAGAGCCGAGAGGCGAAGACCCCTGGTGTTCGGGGCAGAGAGAGCGGCAGTCGAACCGAAAAACAAAGACAGAATGAGAGATGCACATGCTCGCCAGTACGTCGCGAACAGAAAGAGACTGAATAAATGTGCGTACGGAAGTTCCAGGCAGACACGACAGGGCCTACTATCCCAGAGAAGTAAAAAATACTGATTATAAATATACACATTATGCACGCATACGTCTATGTACAGACAGAGTGTCGAGGCAATAGACAACTATCTGTGAACCCAACATAGGTACAGAGCCGACAACATCCAGTACGACGACTCTTGTACCCCACGTCGATAGAAAAACTCAATCGTGAAAGTAAAGGAAACCTATACAAGGTTCTTCACCTTAACGGCCTAGGATACGATCAAGATAAAAGGCAAGAAACTCCTAGAAGGAACGGCAAAAGGGATCATTGACATGGTTAAATGTAAGGGTGGTTATTATTCTTACGTCACAAAACTTGTCGAGTAGTCAAGTAATCGAATTCCTTTTTTCACCGCAAACTCCGGGTACGAACGATAGAGGACGAGAGAGGTCGAATCTCGAGTACCCCTGTAGTCTATTTATTCCTGGTTTGTCACCTGGGACGTCCGTGCGACGCCTCTCACCGTCAGTGGGGGCTGCCCTCCCGACGCCCCGTCTCTACAGACATCTGGAGTCCCCCAGCCGCCCCCCTGCGAGGTACAACCCACGACCTCGCCGGCGTCCGTACTTGTGCCCCCTCGACAGGACAGACGATCCTACCGTGGACCTCCCTTTTTGTGTTCTTCGAGGACGACTCTAATGAAACTCCTCCTTTCCCTTTCTATCCTTTTTACCTCTTCAGATTTCTTGGAAAGGAACGGCTCTGAGTCCGACGGACCAGTCAAAATACTCTTCGGTTGTCTTCATCGACTATAGACATTTACGAAAATTTGGAATTCGGTGTTTATCCTAGAAGTCGACAAAACGTCTAGACACAGCGACTGGTCGGAGATTCTACTGAGTGGGCGAACCCACAAAGTGTCCAGAGTGTCGTGGCAAAGAAGGACCATTGGACAAATTGTCCTGGAGGGACTCTCACCCGACACTACGGGGTCCCTCCACTCTCGACTCGCTCCCAACCATGGTCCTGGACCAGACCCGACCCCCGTCTCGTCCTCCCTAGGACCACGCGAACTCTGTCGTGGGCGACGCCATGAACCGTGTCCTCAGCGAGTCATGGGGAACGAAAGGATGGGATGGGAGAGGGACCCGACCACCTACTATTACGAATAATACATTAAGGTTAAACGAGCACTGAAATATTAACACAACAACGTCTTTACTATTCTGTTAATCGAACGAACTTAAAAATTTCAACACTTTAATCAAAATGTATTACAAATTTATAGACCCGACACAATATGGGGATCGAAATCACTCAACAAGATAAAAATTAAGGGGGACTATTTGATTCGGTATTTCATGAACTTTAATTTAAGTCTAAAAATATTAAACGTAAATTTTTAACAGTGTAACAATGTCGTTATCATATCGAGAACATTATAAAGTATCAGGTAAATAACCACTGAATTAATGAAGAGTGGAAGACTGTCAATTAAATAATTTCGATCGATTTCTTGTCTCCTTTATAACTACCCTTTACATCATTCCAGAATCTATCGGAGATAAAAACACTACAATATAACTCGAATTGGGTTTTAGTCGGAACCTTTATTCTAGGACAAAGTAAACCGACTGAAGGGTAAATATCAGACTTCTGAGGTTCATTCTGGAAGAAAGGAAGACGACTGAAGGGGAAACATCAAACTTCTGCGGCTCGCATCCACAGCACACCCGTTACGGGGGGAGGGGGGGGTTCGGGACGTAATGACGGGCAGAAGTGGGACCTCCACGGGGGTCACTCCCCCCCGACCACGAGAGTGGATCCACCGAACTTATACACGAATACGAGAGTTCTACCACCAGGAAAAGGACACACATTTGATAACTCCCCTGATCCCACCGACTTTGCACGGGTAGAGACACTTTTACCTCTCCGTCCCTTCCCCGGCTGACACGTGAACGCCCGTCACACCTCCGCCCTTCCCCGCGTCTCGGACGGACGTGCGGGGGCCGGGGTCGCTCTGACACTTGTCGGGCGGAGGAGAGTGTCCCCGGAAAGTCACAGGGACAAATCTCTTAGTCGTTCTAGTCGTCACACTATTGGGACGGGTACCCGGGGTCTCACAGGACTCCCGGGACTGCTAAGGGTGGTTGTCTGCTCAGAAGTCTTACCAGGTCTAGCACAAACAGAGTCGGATAAACATCTAGGAGGAACCCAGGACCTTCACCGCTCCAAGCTCCGACCCTGGAGTGAGCCCTTCCACCCACAGTTTCAACGAGCCCTCGTCTCCTTCTTCAGTTCGAGTCTGTCGAAGAATTTGGTCCGTCTACCCGATCTTTATTTCTGTCCGACCAGGCCTCTCACCCTCGGCGACACACCAGTGTTGTTCCCCCTAAAAGAAGGGACCTTCTCCAATATCGAATCACCTTCTCTCCTGCACATAGGGATCTATCACTCTCCTCTCTACGATCTATGAAATTTTATCCATTTACTAAAACTTTTACAAGTAAACTTTTCTGGGACTACGACCCTTTCTAACTCCCGTCCTCCTCTTCCCCTGCTGTCTCCTACTCTACCAACCTACCGAGTTACCTGGACTCAAAGTCGGTCGAGGTCCTCAACCACTACCTGTCCCTCCGGACCACACGACGTCAGGTACCCCAGTGTCTCTCAACCTGTGCCGACTCATTGACTTGACTTTATTTAATGAACCTACAAATACTCTCTCTTTCCAGTCAAATTTCAAATCCCGGACCTTTCCGAAGTTCCTTCGTAACCGGAAACTCGAACTGGAAACACTTACTCAGTCTGAAGCCGTCCACTTTCCTTCCTCCTTCTGACAACGCCCGCCCTAGTGTCTCACTTTGCGCGAGTCCTTACCCTTCGTCCACAGGACCCTTTGACTGCACACCCGGCCCCTCAAGGACGAGTAAAAACTCGTTAGTCCCCAGTACGAGTCTCAGT
Organism: Capra ibex; assembly: GCA_006410555.1. NCBI lineage: Eukaryota > Metazoa > Chordata > Mammalia > Artiodactyla > Bovidae > Capra > Capra ibex. The sequence goes on from SJYO01020080.1 coordinate 131,445,221, forward strand.
CCTAAACCCCCGACACTCTCCCGACCCACTCCCTCTCGAGTCTCCAGTGGGCGGAAATAGCACGTCTACTCTTCTACCTTTGTGTCCCCACGTAGCGCCATTGCAACCTTGGTCGAAATCCCGGGTCGATCGGAGAAACAGGTCAAATAGGGGGCATCAGGTCCAGTCCTTTTACTCGACACACACTCCAAACATCCACTTACTACTCAGACGGGTATTTCGGGTTTATCGAGGTTATCAGTACTAGACTTTACCAAGTCCCCCGGAGAACCTCAGGGTCCATTGAATAAAGACTAAGAACGAGGGGGTACTTCCACCTCTTGTTAAGAAGAACGCATGGAACCACAAAAAAAAAAAAAAAAAATCGTAAATAAATAAAATAAAAACCGATAGTCTAACGTGGTGACCCCGAAGAGAGAGCAACACCGAGTGTCGTGTACCTGAATCAACGGTGTGTCGTACACCCTAGAATCAAGGGGTTGGTCTTTGACTTGGGTCCAGGGGACGTACCCTTCCATCTAAGAATTGGTGAGCTGGGGGTCCCTTCAGGGAACGACGACGACGACGACGACGACGATTCAACGAAGTCAGCACAGACTGAGACACGCCGGGGTATCTGCCGTCGGGTGGTCCGAGGAGGCAGGGACCCTAAGAGGTCCGTTCTTGTGACCTCACCCACCCGTAAAGGAAGAGGTTACGTAATTTTACTTTTCACTTTCACTTCAGCGAGTCACCACAGACTGGGAGTCGCTGGGGTACCTGACGTCGGATGGTCCGAGGAGGAAGGGACCCTAAAAGGTCCGTCCTCATGACCTCACCCCACGGTAACGGAAGAGGATCCCTTCAGGGAACCACATACAATTTTCCGTCGAAACTACTCGAATTTTATCCCTCCTGACACAAGTCATCTAGTTCAAGGTGAGTTTCCTTAGACTATTCATATAGAAAATATAATAATGAAGTCTCTGTCTTTTAGATTTCTAAAATGAGTCTCGGATACATTTAGTTGAACTGACGTAGTGGTCGACTCTTAATTTATGGTGCCAACTTACACAAGAGAGTACCCAAATTTCCGACCCAACTTCTTCTAGTCCTAACACATTGGACTCATTCTTTGAGACCACTCGCGCACCCAGGAGGCACTGTGGGTCGTGAGGACCTTGCCAGGAGGGTCCCAAATCCTGTGGAGGGGGAGGGTGGCTGCACTGAAGTAAGTAGTGACAAAATACGGTTTTGCTACAAATGGGAAATCACAACTACTTTCATGGCTAAGTCGAGGGGTCGAGAATAACGAATAAACAAAGTCTAAATGGTTGATGAAATACGAATTAAATTTTTTTTTTTAACTCTAGACATGATTATGTATCTCTGGTTCTACAGTTGTAAGAAGGAGTTGTCTTTTGTAACCTTCAAATGTATAAAAACACTTCTCAATGTATTTTTCTTTCAAGAATGTTAAAAAAGTCAACCAGAAACTCCCGACATAAGAGTCCCTTTATTTGACCTATGTTTTTCTGTTCGGGACGTCCTAAGGTGTATACACTCCATAGATTACATCAGTTCAAGTATTTTAGTCTCTGATTTACCAGTAATAGTCCCGGATACTCCTCTCCTTCACCCTGTAGTAATTAATGGTCCGTACTTCGAAATCAAGGCTTCGGAGGAGTGACTTCTGGACACGTGGTGCGTACGGAGATCAGTCGTCCTCACACAATAGGTGGCTCGTCCAATTCTCCCACCTCGAGTACAACGACGATTCAGTGAAGTCAGCACAGGCTGAGACACGGTGGGGTCTCTGCCGTCGGGTGGTCCGAGGGGACAGGGACCCTAAGGGGTCCGTTCTTGTGACCTCACCCAACGGTAAAGGAAGAGGTTACGTACTTTTACTTTTCACTTTCACTTCAGCGAGTCAGCACAGACTGGGAGTCACTGGGGTACCTGACGTCGGAAGGTCCGAGGAGGCAGGTACCCTAAAAGGTCCGTTCTCATGACCTCACCCCACGGTAACGGAAGAGGTCCGAGTACAATTCACAGGAATAGTGCGTTGGTAAAAAGTTTCGTTTTCCACAAAAAGGACTAAAACGATGGTACAAAGACGTGAGACGTTATACGAAGTCAGTAACAGTAATTTGACTGCTACTTAAGTACCCCTTACTCTCCTCTCTTCCCCTTTTGCCTCTCTTCTCCTACGGACCGAGGCAGTCTCTGTCGCGCCCACAACTGCGAGTCGTCACCTGATCGGCGGCGGTAGACGAGCCTCTATGGGTACTTAAGTAAGGACAGTTACGTCAAGGAAACAGAGGTGAAAGACAAAATTCAATTAAACAAAGGTAGAAAATTTCGAGACGTTTTTAGGACTAAAATTAACGGAAGTACGAATTAATTCTCTCGTGAGAGACCCCTTAGGTAAATAGGTCAACTCTTGTGATTAAAAAATCACAAATTTTTTTCTTTCTTGTTCAACGAAACAGATTCTCGTACAAACGAGTGACACTTATAAAAATGTATTCAATATTAACAGGGAAGATGGACTACCGAAACGTATAAAGAATCTATTTCGTTCCAGGAAATTTATTTACTGCACGTCACGTCCCAAAACAGGAATGTGTCTGTTCGGTCGTAGTTCGCACGAGACGACACAACGACTATGCCAAAGGACATAAACCAGACCGGTGACGGACCACGTCCCTTCTCTCTTTAGTGTGAAGTACCAGCTACCTCGGCCGGGTAGACCTGGTTCGTCTCTACTACACATTATTCCAAGGGCAACTAGGGGAAGAGGAGACACCGGGGAAAATAGTGTGAAGACGGTGTCTTGGACTGTAATTTTCGTAGAAAATTAACCGCCACAGTTGAGAGGGTTAAAAATATTGACACCTTTTTGTCTCGTAATACGGAACCCGATTCTGACTCGATTTTTCTCCCATCCCCCTTTCTAACCCCCTTTCCACCTATATGGGACGATGTCCTCGTTCTCGTCTTTGGGCCTCCGAGATCAAATTAAGTCTTCTCCTCCAGATCGGTGACTGCGAAGGTCCTCGTCAAAGAGACCTTAGTAGTCTTGGCATGTCGACTGGATGAAGTCGGGCGCCCTTCCCTTCCTCTACAAATTTCCGACCGGCACGCCTACCGCAGGGGGCAGGGTAGTCTAGTCTGCGTCTCCGACGGGAGTCGGAGGCCCTCGTCTCTCTGGCTCTGCGGAGCTCTTCTACCGCGAAATGACCCTCGTCTACGACCACTAGCGTGCTGGCCCAGAGAGCAGGCGAAAAGAGCAAAGGTCGCAGAGGTGTCTTTGGAAGTTTCCTGCGGACAAGGATTCGTGTGTGTACGTCTGGGGTCTGTGAGTCACTCTCGCTGCCCCCTTCCTCCGACCGTCCCCGACCGGCGACGGGGCCTTCGCGGAGTCGTTACCACAAAGGGCCACGGGACACTACGGGCCGGACACACAGGCCCTCCTGTCCCTGCGTCTGGAACTGCGTGAGGGGGTCGAGCAGCTGACGACAGAGGTCTGCCCTTCGCCATGTGCCCGGACTCGCCGGGGCCACAGGGGCCGACGAGACCTCCGGACCGGAGGGCAAGGGCTCACTGGGCCCGTCACCGGGGCACAGCCGTCCGCTCTGCGTCCTCCGACGCCGACCCAAAGGACACTTGGTCGGGGCCCCGCCGCCGCCGACCTGCCCCGGACCCTGGTCCGTGACCCCCCAGACGAGGCCGAAGAGGTAATCGTGGAACGACGAGAAAGGTCTCTCTGGTTTGTTCGAACGAACGAACACACAACCAACGGGGTAGAAGCGACGACGGACTCCCAAAAGAGAGCAACCCCGTTTGTCCCGACAAGAGATCCTCACACGTCCGAAGAGGAAGCCCGCCAGAGAGAAAGTCCCGTGCGTCCGAAGTCCTCAACACCGGGTGTCCGAAGTGACGGGGTCCCGTACACCCTAGAAGGGCTTGGTCCCTGGCTTGGGTACAGGGACCGCGACCGTCCGTCTAAGAATTGGGGACCTGACGGCTCTTCAGGGTCTCACGAATAAAGAACTTGTGAAATAAAGTGACTGAGATCGTCCTTTACATATATTTTATATGGACTCCGGATTTCGAGCCCCTTTCCCTTGAAATAAAAGTTCAAATAAAAGAAGACGAAATGCGTCTTCTTGTGATGGTCTACAAACTATTTTGATTCTAGCGACCTCGTGCCAGCAGGAAAGTGAAGGACACTTGCTCGACTGCCTAACGGAGGGTACAGGTGTAGTCGAAGAGGAGACTTATGCCCTAAAACGAGACCATGACAAGGAAGTCGTAAATGACAACTGTTTATGTAGGAGAAAAACTGGTCTTTCACACAAAGAAGTCTCCGACTTCTACGGAGGAATCCAACAAACGACTCACGAAAGGAGTCTCTGGGTGGAGAGTCTCTCGGACACACGCAGAGGCCTTCCGCCGCGCGGGAGGTAGTCGTTGTTGGACCAGAGGATCCGGGCCGCGCCACGCAAGCGCCCGACAGCTGCGCCCCCTCGGCGCGCGCGGAGGAATGGGACCACACGCGGCGGCCGCAGGACGGCGGTAGCGCGAGACTCGTTTGGCCTCACCTACTCGAAGGCCCGCAGTGAGGAAGTCCGGAAGTCGCGGAGGCGGACACCCCGCCCGAGCTCCAGACGGGTCCGGGCGTCGGGCTCGCTCCCCTGCGCCGGAGGGCCGAGAGTGTCCCCTGCGCCGGCGGGCCGAGAGTGTCCCCTGCGCCGGCGGGCCGAGAGCCTCCCCTGCGCCGGTAGGGGGCTCGCTCCCCTGCGCCGGCGGGCCGAGAGTGTCCCCTGCGCCGGAGGGCCGAGAGTGTCCCCTGCGCCGGCGGGCCGAGAGTGTCCCCTGCGCCGGAGGGCCCGAGAGCCTCCCCTGCGCCGGCGGGCCGAGAGTGTCCCCTGCGCCGGCGGGCCGAGAGCCTCCCCTGCGCCGGCGGGCCGAGAGTGTCCCCTGCGCCGGCAGGGGGCTCGCTCCCCTGCGCCGGAGGGCCGAGAGCCTCCCTTGCGCCGGCGGGCCGAGAGTGTCCCCTGCGCCGGAGGGCCGAGAGCCTCCCCTGCGCCGGAGGGCCGAGAGTGTCCCCTGCGCCGGCAGGGGGCTCGCTCCCCTGCGCCGGAGGGCCGAGAGTGTCCCCTGCGCCGGCGGGCCGAGAGTGTCCCCTGCGCCGGCAGGGGGCTCGCTCCCCTGCGCCGGAGGGCCGAGAGCCTCCCCTGCGCCGGAGGGCCGAGAGTGTCCCCTGCGCCGGAGGGCCGAGAGTGTCCCCTGCGCCGGCAGGGGGCTCACTCCCCTGCGCCGGAGGGCCGAGAGTGTCCCCTGCGCCGGCAGGGGACTCGCTCCCCTGCGCCGGCGGGCCGAGAGACTCACCCTCCGCCGGCAGGGAGGCAAATCGAGGGCAACCACTTGGACCAGGTAGTCAAGTGACTACCGAAACCGAACAGTAGCGAGTCGAGGAGCCATTTGACGGCCCGGAGAGTCTGACAGGGAGGCGAGGAGACTCTCCGCGACAACCAACCCCTCGCCGGCCACCGGCTCAGAGGAAAGAAAGATTTCGGCCAGGGGGACACGCGGGGTGGGACGCCACGGGAACCCCGTCCAGACGCGGTCCCAGAGGACCGAGGCAGGCGTCCAAGGGTCCCCGCCGAGGGGCGCAGGGCGCAGGAGGGAATCCCGACGTCTGGGGCCCGGGTCGGGACCCGTCACCCCCCGCAAAGGGGAGGAGATTCCGACTACGAGACCCTAGTCCGTACCCAACTCAGAACGCTACAACTCTAATTAGATCTATTCTCAAAGAAGAACTGTTTAGGACTGAAAGTTAAGACAACAAAACCACCCTTGGGTTTACTTTTAGATTAAACCGGAAATCTTGACTCTTCACAGAGACAAAAATGCTTTATCGACAAAAAAACAAAGAAAGAAAAGTGGGTCGGAGACTTTGAGTGACAAACTCATCCACCTTTCGGGGGTCCCGTTTACTAAATATTGGATACCGTCACACAGACCCTCTTTTTGTGGGAACCGGGAGGGCAATGTGAGGGGACGTCAGGGGTGCGCCGAGCACCACCGGCCCAGGGGTACCGAACAGTGGAGGACCTAAGGGTCTTTCTGTCTGGAGGGGTCTATCGTGGACCTCCAATCGTCACCGTCGAGATTCTTGGATCCCAATGCACTACTGGCACTTCTGTTTCCCTCAGCCATGAAACTCACGACAACAATCCGGTCATTGTAAGAAGAATCTCGCAGAACCTGTGCACTGGAGGAAGGCCACACAACCCTAACTATTTCGTGGATACAATTCGTATCTTGAACGGTTCTCTCCCTTTTTCCTCGTCCCCTTTATTAAAAGTCCCGCACATAGGGTACGTATATCAGACGATCGTGAACTTCAAAAGGTCCTAATTTTAAACTAAACGATAACTTTGTATGTAGTTCGGGGTACTTATTATATGTTGGGAGGGAATTTTCTCTCACGAAAAATTTCGAACGTCTTAAACAAACTGTAAACTAAACGATAACTTTGTATGTAGTTTGTGGTACTTATTATATGTTGGGAAGGAACTTTCTCTCACGAAAAAAATTCGAAGGTCTTAGACAAACTGCAAGACTTCAAACACAAGTGACCCCACCACAGGCGTCGGACCACGACACAGATGTCGGTCAAACCTCTAGACAAACTGCAGGACTTCAAACACAAGTGACCCCACCACAGGCGTCGGACCACGACACAGATGTCGGTCGAAACATCTAGGAAAAGTTTGGTCCTTTCACTGCCAGGTCTTTGTCTCCTGACTTAGCCGAAAGTCGCACACTATCAAACACACAGAAGTCCTCGCACACTCAAGACTTGGGAAAGTCTCGGTGTCCTCACTTTTGACCGGGTGGATCTTGGACAGGAAGTCCCGAGTACTACACAAGTCGGGTGAAGGGATGGAGGTGGGGCCAGACCCTCGGGCGACCGAACGGTGCCAGAACCCGGGTCTTCCCTTGGGGCAGAGAGGAACTGGGAGGTCGGACACGACACCTCCGGCTCCCCCGGCACGGTCGGACAAGACCGGTGACACTCTCCAGTCACACAAGGAGAAGAAGCGGTATTCGAACGTCCCGGCACCCTGTCTTGGCGACCTCCTGGGTCCTCGACGCGGAAGCGACAAGTAGAACCAGAAGGACCCTACCACCCCTCGACCCCTGTGCTTGGGGACCACTAAGAAGTAGGGTCGACCCTGTCACCGAGTGAACCGGTGGGCTCGGCCACCATCCGGGACGGTAGACCGAGGCACGTCCTAAGTCTTGTAAGAGGTCGGTCAATTTACCCCTGTAAAACGGGTTCACTAATAAAATTGTCACGACTGATGTTGATTGGTCCTTCTCAGTGTGTCCATTTGAAAAAAAAGTCTTCATAAAAAGAAGACAGTTTCTAAGTAGTTTTTCTACTTACCAAATTATAAAACAACACAGGGTAGTGATATGAGTCCAACCTCAACTCTCTCTTCTATTCAAAGTCCCTATTGTCTTAAAACACATCGTAGAGATACAAGACTATAGTAAGGGACTGAAACGTTTACGTCCTAGACAAGTAGTCTACCTACACTAAATAGTTATAGGCAAGAACACATCAAATCTTGTCGTTTACGAAAAGGTAACTCTTCAAACTGTCACAACGTTCAGAAGAAACATCAACTCAACCTTTCTAACTTTAATGAACCTATGTCCATCTTTTACCAATCACCAACGAGTATCTAATCAAACACTTACGTTACTACTTGAGGAGACAAAAGCACCTGTGTATGAGAGACCTACATGTTAGTGTAAAATCTTCTGGCGAGAGATTCTTTACCCTATTAAGCCTACCTTAGACGAGGTACTTGCACTTCGATATACTTTTATACTTCGATATACTTTCGATATCCTTTTATACCTCGATACACTTTTAGTATGCAAAGTCTAACAAAGAACTCATGATGTACATTAACAACTGTGAATGAACCCAGTGGAGTCTGCAGTGAAGAACCGTCATTCTACATGAGTAAAGACTTGCAAAAAGGACAGAGAATACGGGGATCGATACTGGACTTTTTCAAAATTTTCCACAAAAAGGTGTCAGAAGACTTGTCACTCCACCGTCATTAAAAAGAGACGTCGACCTACAAGAGGACAGTTATTGTCAACCATCAAACACATAAAATTCGCACATAAAACAACTGTAGACTGGAGTCCAAATACTCTGTACTTTCGATCGTGTCGGGCACCTAAGTACGGAGAACAGAGACACGCCTCCCCTTCCGATTGGGGTGCGGACGTCGGCCCTGCCTAGACCACCGTTGAGGGGTGGTGTGTGTGGTTGGCGACACGGCGGGTCTGACGCCCTTGGCGGTGGGCCCTCAGATTGTCGAGGACCAAAAACAACACAAGTGAGTATAAGGGGGTCTAACGTCCCTTTATTAATTACGGTGAGTGGGGTGATTTTATTGATGGGAACTGTGGTTTTTAGACTAAAATAAAGGTGTGCTTAAATAGTCCCTATTTTTATCGTGAAGTATTACCAAAAATTCAGAAAAGATCGAATTAATTCCGTAAATTTTAAGACTTGGTATTCTTTTAATGAGAGGGTCAGTTGAGTCACCCACCTGTTACACTACACGACCCTCAATTCAAATTGAGATGTTCGAATTAATAGATAATTGAATTTTTATTGTACAATTCATCAAATTTTGTAGATAAAAGGATAACGCAAATTATAATCAGCTTAGAAATCCCGACAATGGCTAAAAATACACCTCTAAAAACATAAAAAATATCTAGGAAACAGAAGAATACCTTTAGAAATAAAGGAAACTTTAATGACAACTAATAAGGTCAAAAGAAATAGTAATACCGTGAGGATGGAATCTCTCTCGTTCATCTCACACCATGGTAGTAAATGCGGTAACTTTCTTTCTTCCACTTTCACTCAGCGGGTCAGCACAGGGCGAGAAACGTCGGGTCACCTGACGTCGGGTGGTCCGAGGAGGCAGGTACCCCAAAAGATCCGCTCTCATGACCTCACCCCACGGTAGAGGAAGAGGTCCCCAAGAAGGGTTGGGTCCCTAACTTGGGGACGTAACACCCCCAAGTAACATCCGTCTGTGAAATGGTAGACTCAGTGGTCCCTTCAGGTCCACTGTATATTAAAGACAGTAATATACTGTCCTTTTATTAAAATCGCAACTTATTAGTGAATAGAACACGGATTTCGTTTTCTTTTTTTTTAGAAACACTTATCAGAACCGATAAAACTCACAAATCGATTTACGTCGGTTCTACCATCATTGATTTAAAATCAACTAAAGGATTTCGATTGGACACTTTTCAGTTGTTGCAGTCTATACGCCTACTGTGGTGAGACTACCGGCTTTCGGTTCTCGTTGATTCCTCGGGAAACTACTCCCCCTTCCTCCTCTCACTTTCTCGGCCGAATTCTGATTTACAATTTCTTTGGACTCTAGTACCGTAGGTCGGGGTAGTGAAGTACCGTTCATCTTCCCTCTTCCACCCTCGCCACCGTCTAAAGGGGAGGAACCCGAGGCTCTAGAGACGCCTACCGCTGACGTCGGCACTTTAGTCTTCTGACGAAGAGCCGTCCTTCCGCTACTACTTGGAGCTGTCGCACAACTTTTCGTCTCTGTAATGAGACGGCTGTTTCCAGGTATATCACTTCCGATGTCAGAAGGGTCACTAGTGCGTCCCAACACTCTCGACCTGGTATTTCTTCCGTCTCACGCTTTCTTAACTACGGAAGATTGATACCACGACCTCTTCTGAGGACTCACAGGGAACCTGTCGTCCCTCTAGTTTGGTCAGTCAGAATTCCGTCTAGTTGGGACTTATGAGCAATCTTCCTGACTACACCTTCGGCTTCGAGGTCATCAAACCAGTGGACTACGTTTGTCGACTGAGTAACCTTCTCGGGGACTAGGATCCTTTCTAACTTCCGTCCTCCTTTCCCCGTAGTCTCCTACTCGACCGACCTACCGTAGTCGTTACGCTACCTGTACTTGAACCCGTTTGAAACCCACCAGACCATAAGGGTAGAGAAAGTCTTAAAAGGTGTCAAATAACACTAGGTGTGTCAGTTTCCGAAACTGTATCAGCTATTTCGTCTTTATCTACAAAAAGATCTTGAGAGGACCAAAAGGTTATTAGGTCGCTTACAACCGTTAAACTAGGGACCAAGGAGACCGAAAAGATTTAGGTCGAACTTATAGTCCCTCAAGTGCCAAGTGCATAACGACTTCCGACCGAACCTCTTAAAACTTGTAATGAAATGATCGTACACTCTACTCACGTTAACACGCCATCAAACTCGTAAGAAACCGTAATGGAAAGAAACCCTAACCTTACTTTTGACTGGAAAAGGTCGGGACACCGGTGACGACTCAAAGGTTTAAACGACCGTATAACTCACGTCGTGAAAGTGTCGTAGTAGAAAGTCCTAAACTTTGTCGAGCTGACCTTAAGGTAGTGGAGGTGATCGAAACAAGCATCACTACGAAGGATTCCGGGTGAACTGAAGTGTAAGGTCCTACAGACCGAATCCACTCACTAGTGTGGTAGTACTAATAGACCCAGCACTTCTAGAAAAAACATATCAAGAAGACACATAAGAACGGTGGAGAGGAATCATAGAAGACGAAGACAATCCAGGGATGGTAAAGTAGTCCCAAACAAGTTTACTCAGTTGAGAAGTGTACTCCACCGGTTTCATAACCTCAAAGTCGAAATCGTAGTCAGGAAGGTCACTTGTGGGTCCCGACTAGAGGAAACCTTACCCGACCAACCTAAAGGAACGTTAGATTCCCTGAGAGTTCTCAGAAGAGGTTGTGGTGTGAAGTTTTCGTAGTTAAACAGCCGCGAGTCGAAAGAAATATCAGGTTGAGAGTGTACACATCTACTGGTCACCTTTTTGGTATCAGAACTGATCTGGCTGGAAACAACCTGGTAAATGAAATACATAATTTACTGACTTTTTATTTTCAAGTACTGTAGTATGCCTTAACTTCGGAGTCACAGGTATTCCTTTAAGACTACCACGCACAGGTACTGTGTAGGACGCAGACGAATGCGCGCCACTGTCGTCTCGGCTCGCCAGGGGACTGCACAAATGACGAAGAAATGTCCCTGTCAAACGGACGGGGCGTTTTACTCTTAGTCCCTTTTTCAGGAATCCCATAAAATTACGTGACCAAAGGTCAAAGTGAAACTCGTCGAATTTAGTACTGAAATTTCCAAAGGAAAGAAAAAGAAGAAAACAAAACTAGTACATGAGCCACACAAAACTTGTACCTAGACATGAGAACAGACCTTTTAGGGTGCCTGCCTCCTCGGACCACCCGACGTCAGGTACCCCAGCCCTTCTCAGCCTGTACTGACTCTCTGAAGTGAAAGTAAAAAGTGAAAGTACGTGACCTCTTCCTTTACCGTTGGGTGAGGTCACAAGAACGGACCTTTTAGGGTCCCTGCCCCCTCGGACCACCCGACGGCAGATACCCCAGCGTGTCTCAGTCTGTACTGACTTCACTGAATCGTCGTCGTCGTCGGCGTCGCGTGGTAAGACGGACAGTGGGGTATCTCCTCCCGGGGACTCAAGACAGGACCTGCTCTGTCACCCGGGAACTTCGTCATTCTGAAAGCCACAGCCTTAATATTGTAACCTCCGTCCGGAACCTCTCCTCTCGGACACTTTTAGGTACAAACGAGTGCCACGGACGCTCCTGTCGCACGAGAAGGTCGTTTCTCACCACTGGTAGTCCGTCCCATAACACAATATTAGGTTATTTCGTACATCGATTGAGGAGATGCGTTATCATCGGTCTACAAATTAGGATCAAGACGAACCATTACTCTGAACCTTTTCCTCAACTCGTGCCGACGAGGACAGAGTCAGTCTAGTTCGGGGAGGAAGTCACTCGCCCCTCGTCCGCCTGACCCACCCGTCCGAGACGGAAGAAGACCTTTGTGGTCGGAAGGAGACGGGAAGGGGAGCCCGTCCACCCCTCCTCCTGAAAGGGAGACGCATACTTAAGATCCGGAACGATTGGTGCACGGTAAATTTGGGGGTGAGGTCATAAGAACGGGCCTCCTAGGGTACCCGTCTCCTCGGACCCCCGTGTCAGGTGCCCCAGCGGTTCTCAGTCTCTACCGACTCGTCGGTTTCGCGTCGCTGGGGGCCGACCCTGACTTCGCGTCCCCGACTGGGGCACGGGGAACCCCTTCTCACCCGGAGACCCCAGTGTGCGGGCGGAACGAAGACAGAATCTGAGTAGTGATCGAGACTAGCGCGTAGGGAACTATACTCAGGAAAACTTTCCATGGAGAGAGAGGGAGGGGGTCTAGACCCGGACTCAGACCGTCGCTGGTGCACACAGGACGAGTGGTGGTGGCAGTCGCGGAGACGTCCCTGAGTTTTATACAAATACTTACTGACTTCCTCGCTCCCTTCCTTGCGCGGGACCCAGACCTCCTGTGTCACGAGTCCCCAGGAAGGACGGGAGGCAGATGCAGGGTCCCACGGACGCAAAGGGACTCGAGCCGACCAGATGGGCAAGTACCTTGCGGGAAGAGCCCTCCCGGTCCGAACCCCGACCGTCTTGGCGTCCCACGTCCCCGGCGGGGGGGGTCAGTCATGGCCTCCCAGGCCGCCACGGGTGCGACTCCACCACTCCCGTGGACCCGGACCGGCCCTTCTCCTGCGCCGGGCTCCGCCGCCCCCGTGCCGCCCTGGGCCCCGATCTCCGACCCTTCCCCCGTGGCCCCAAGGGCGTGGCGCCCCGACCCCTCACCTCCCCACTCCTCCAGCCGGTCCTCCCGTCGCCCTGGGTCGCGTCCGGGGCCCTACCCTTACACCGAGCACATGTCTTCGCAGGACCCTCTTACTCATGGAGCGCTCGAGTGTCGCCCGTCTCCCGAGGACCGCCGGCGTGGCTTCGGGGACCGCGGCGTGCAGAGACAGACAGGCGACGCGACGGAGCGGGGAGTGGGGGTTGCGGGCGGCCGGGACGTGCGTCGTAGCGTCGTAGCGTCTGACACTCGGGGGGCGCTGGTCTGAGACAGGACGGGAAGAGAGGGGCCCCAGCACACGGCTGAGGGGCCCGTCGACCGGGGGCCGTCCGCACCCGACGCGACAAACCGGGTCCCGTGCGGAGTCACTTAAGTCAAAACACGCAAGAACGTCGGGACCCGTCCACACGGACCACACTTGTGTGCACGTGCTGTGGCAACAACGTGCCTCTGCGACCCTGATCGGCGACCCCTTGTCTCCCCCTCGCACGAACGTAGGGTCCTTCAGCCACTCACCCCCCGACCCCCGTATGGGACTCGAGCTCCCCAGGGACGGGACAGACAACCGTGCCACGCAGAGGTATCGCCTCGTCCGCCCCAGAGGGACGGAGTCTCCCCTACTCCAGCGTGCAGTCGTCGGGTCTCGTGCCCTTTAAGAGTCCCGTGTCGCCAGTTATGGGCCAGTCACACAAAGAAGTTTCCGATCTTCACACGTCGAGAACTACGCGACTCTGGAGCGGAACACACCCGCAAAAGTGTCGTGAGTTTGGAGTCTCGTGGTCGGAACGGCATATACCTCTACCCCAATAAGGTAAAGTATTTCCGTCCAAATTCTAAAGCTTCACTTTTCGTCTTCCAACCCAAAGGGTGGTGGAACGAGTCCCTCACCGGAGAGATGAGTCTTTCGCCTTCTGCGTCCTCGTGCACTCGAGACACCGACGGGGGCCCTTCCTGCGGACCCAAACATGGCACTCGTGGCAACATCGGAACGGGAGGAGGAAGGAGACGGCAAGGTCTCTTGACACCTGAGAAATGCCACGAGTTTTATATGACGAGCAGGAATACCTCTTCAGAGACCAACGAAAAGAGACAATTGATTGTAGATATAAATCGATGGCGTCTGGACTCTCTTTGATTACTGTTGGAATGTCGTTATGACACTAACTTAATGACGGACAATTAATCCTCAAAGATTTAGTGGAACTAGGGGAACCTCTTTTCGGAACTATATTCCTCTACCATTATTTTCACCATGATAAAATTAAGTTTAACACAGAAAACCTTAAATTAATTAAACCATCATTATCAAAATTTACTCGCTCAGCCTCGAGGTTTGCCGGGAACCACTGAACTTTCTCAGCACGTCGTAGGCCTTCAAGGACTATGTCGGGGGCCTTCATCGAACGAGTGGCTCAAGGGGAAAAGAGGACGTCCCCACCGAATTCGGTCCAAAATTTGGAGGAGGCAAGAAAACTCTACGAGGGGGCGTAGGTCTTACGTCGGAGACTCGGGCGGTCGAAATTGTGAACCCCGTGCCCCCTTTAGGGTGACCCCGGGGTGGGAAGAGAGGGACTCACCGGCCCGCACCTGGGGTCGGGGGGTCGGAGAGTCGGGGGGCGACGGGTGGGCCGGGTCACCTCTCGAGGAAAGGACCGACGACTCGGAAGCGTCTGAGTATATGGAAGGACGAGATCACTGGCGTCCCTTATATACTCGGGTGCCCCGTGAGTTTGAAGTACGACGATACATACCTTAGATGTTTTTACCAAGTCTCCTCCGATGAACGTCCCGTCCTTATCTCTTCGTCCGCTTTCTTGTCTGAACACCCGGGTCCCCCCGTTCCTCTCCCACCCTACCTAACTCTCACCGCGACTGTACATAAGTGTTGGTGCACACTCTGTCTCGACCACCCTTCGGCGAACACCGTGTCCCCCGAGTCAAGCCACGAGACACTGCTGGACCCCGACCCTATTGTGGCCGCCTCCTTCCGAGTTCTCCCTCCCCCCACGCAGATGGACACCGACCAAGTGGCACGACGTGTCGTCTTTGATCTGGTGTAATGCTTTGCTACCGAGAGGTCATTTGAAGTACGACTCTACCACGCTCCCACAGTGCATTCGTGTGACGACGGTATCAACCGATTTCAGTCTATTTGAAAAATGCCACAGATCCCCGACGATACTGGTTCCCGGGGGCCCCCTGCTACCCCCACACACACGTGGGGACTCCAGTGGTATAACGCTTTACTAACTAGTACACGACATTTCCTCGGACAAATCGTGCTCTTACACCTTATGCCGAAGGGTGTCTTGAGTACACGTTTTTACTGTACGTTCCGGGACTCGACAAGGGATTCCTCTGAAGACTAGTGTACTCCAACCAGTATTTTACCTCTTTATTCTCCCAATAATGGTAGACTCACGGACGCTCCCACGACATATGTACGAGAGATGTGTCTCTTCGGGTCCTACCGCACAATAAGCACTCGACCATCAGCAATGTATGAAAAAGACCTATCAAAACATCAACGTAGTCCCAAGGAAAAATCACAAACCGAAGACAAAATAACGAGTTAAAAGTGGTTAAAACGAAAGAGGTTTATATAGTACGTCTTTCGTCACGTTCTAGTTTTACGAGAAGTTGAACAACTGTAAGACACATGAAGACTTCGATCTTGACACGTCTTTTAAATTTTGAAACGATTGTTGACTGTCACCCTACTTGTAGAGTTTAGACACGCAACTGAGACGATGATTAGAGCTACGTCCCCTCGAGGGCCGAAGGGTCTCGGGGGAAGACAGAAGGGGTGAGACAAGACGGTAAAGGTCGAAGTCGGGGCTCGAGTGGCTTCGGACAAATCCTTGTACCTCCGAAGATCACTACGGTTCAGAGTTGATTAGACTTCATACTCACTTAAGGCAGGCGTAGTTTCAAACCAAGACCGTAATGACAAATAAGTGGACGGACGTATTTAATTTCGAAAGAATAGACTAAACTACCCACCAAAAACTATTCAGTGGGACACCGTAAGGGACAAAGTCAAGGAGACTTGAGACTGAGACACTAAAATAGAAAAACGAAAATAAGGAGACATACGGGGGGCTGCGGAAGTAAAGGAGAAATACTACAAGAGAGAGGAGAAACGGAAAGAGGAGAAGAGGTCGGATGTTTACACATAATGATTCCTGAAGATCACCGATTAGGACCTTCATGGAGAGTCTTTGTGGGTATTACATTTGTACACTAGGTAGGATCACGTGGTCCTTCGTTTCACAGATCCTCTTTCTTTCTCGGATCCCGTTATTTAACCAACAAAACTGATGTACTATGATAAATAAAGGTACAAAATATGATTTAGGTTTACCAAGAGAACCGCTCATATTCGTTTTGGATATAAAAGACAATTCAGTGATTCAGTACAGGTTGAAACACTGGGGTACCTGACATCGGGTGGTCCGAGGAGACAGGAACCCTAAGAGGTCCGTTCTTATGACCTCACCCAACGGTACGGGAGGAGGTCCCCTAGAAGGGTTGGGTTCCTAGTTTGGGTCCAGAGGACGTAACGTCCGTCTAAGAAATGGTAGACTCGGTGGTCCCTTCGGACCTTGGAGATAATGAGACACATATTATTGGGATTACAGAGAAACGAAAATACAACTGGACCATTGAGTGAAGTCCTTGACGTCAAATTAATTTTGAACTACAAATTAGACACTCTACTTCGGCATTCACACACCTATACCATCATATAACGAAACCACACTCCTCCCCATCTACGTAGAAGCCACGAGTCGAAAGAAGTGTCAGGTTGAGAGTGTAGGTATGTACTGGTGTCCTTTTTGGCATCGGAACTGATCTGCCTGGAAACAACCGTTTCAGTACACAGACTAAAAACTATGAAACAGATCCAACCAGTGTCGAAAAGAAGGGGGTGTAGAGTCAAGTTTGGAGAGTAGTCTGGAGTCTGGGGAGGAGCCCGGGGAGTGTCTTTGAGTGTTCGACGTCGGGAAGGCGGGCTGAGGCCCAGAAAGAGCTCCAGCCCACGGCGAACGGCGCGACTCCCGGCACCCAGGCGCGAGGCATGGACGAACCGTACGCGCTGCGTCACAGAGGGGAACGGGAAGGATTCCACAGCGACGTCTTACCGCCCCACAAGACGGGGTCGGGGCACAACCGGTGTGCCGAACAAAGAGCCACGGACCAAGAGTCCTCGCGCAGACGGCGTAAGGCCGTGTCTGCGGGCACGGCGCGGCCCTGACAGGTCTCAGCGGGGAGGCGGCGCCGGCTCGAGGCCTGGGACGCGTGGAGGGCCTTCGGGCGAGGGTCGGCCTGGGCGAGTCGCCGGAACACGGCAGGTCGGGGCCGCGGCGGCGGGCGCAGAGACGGTGACCAAGGGAGACGCATAATTAGACTCGTCGAGACCTCGCGGCGGACTACAGAAGCAAATAGAAATTTTAGGGGGAGTTTCTGCTCAAGTAAAGTCGACGACGCAGGCACGTCTTGTGCGTTAAAAGGCTGGGGGCTTGGTTCGAAAGGGTCAAAGGGCGACAACGTCTTGGAATTTTCTGGTGGGGGTGGGGCACAGAGGGTGGGGCACAGGGGGTGGTGCGGCGTCGGGTCACGTGGCGGTCGAGGGGGTCGGCCGACCCCGCCCTGAGGTGAAGGACTCGCACTCGAAGTCCTTGCACCCTGCGGTGGTGGTATTCCTGCGCAACGTCGGGACCTTCGCGAACTGTCGACGGCCCCGCGGGCTCACTGGGCGGGCCGTCCCAGCGGGAGACCCAGAGACGAGAAGGAAGACCCGGGGCCCGCACGGCTGCGACCGCGGCGGGACGGGGAGGTGTGGGAGGCGTCGAGAGAGGTCGGGCGGAGAGAAAGGGTGGGGCTGGGTCACGTGGAGGGTGGGGAAAGTGTGGGGTGGGTGGGGAAGGCTCGGGAAACAAGTGTCGGACTTCAAGACGGGACTAGTGTCGTGCGGAGTCGAATCTCCACACTGGGGCACAGGGGGGTCGGACCGGGGAAAGAGCGGTGCGGGGCGCGGACGGAGGTTCCGCTCACCTCACAGACGACTGGGACCACTCCGACGGGCACCCAGAGGCTGGACGGGTGAGGGCAGGTGCGGGGGCATCGGCACAAGGAGACACGACGAGCCGACTGTTAGGCCATTGCGGAAGGCAGACGGTCTCAAGAAAGGGAAAGGAAATTTAAAATAAAAAATTAACTTCATATCAACTGAAAAAAAAAAAAAAAACGGAGAAGTATGGGAGGTACCCGTTCTTATCACCACCCCCGACGGTAAAGGAAGAGGTCACCTGGTGCAAAACAGTCTTGAGAAGTCATACCGGGCAGGTAGAACCCCCCGGGACGCANCTGGGCGGGCCGTCCCAGCGGGAGACCCAGAGACGAGAAGGAAGACCCGGGGCCCGCACGGCTGCGACCGCGGCGGGACGGGGAGGTGTGGGAGGCGTCGAGAGAGGTCGGGCGGAGAGAAAGGGTGGGGCTGGGTCACGTGGAGGGTGGGGAAAGTGTGGGGTGGGTGGGGAAGGCTCGGGAAACAAGTGTCGGACTTCAAGACGGGACTAGTGTCGTGTGGAGTCGAATCTCCACACTGGGGCACAGGGGGGTCGGACCGGGGAAAGAGCGGTGCGGGGCGCGGACGGAGGTTCCGCTCACCTCACAGACGACTGGGACCACTCCGACGGGCACCCAGAGGCTGGACGGGTGAGGGCAGGTGCGGGGGCATCGGCACAAGGAGACACGACGAGCCGACTGTTAGGCCATTGCGGAAGGCAGACGGTCTCAAGAAAGGGAAAGGAAATTTAAAATAAAAAATTAACTTCATATCAACTGAAAAAAAAAAAAAAACGGAGAAGTATGGGAGGTACCCGTTCTTATCACCACCCCCGACGGTAAAGGAAGAGGTCACCTGGTCTTGAGAAGTCATACCGGGCAGGCAGAACCCCCCGGGACGCACCGTGAGTTCGGGGAAACTGAGTTACCTAGCACTGAGTCACCTGTACTTATACTCGTTTCAGGTCCTCTGGCCCCTCCTGTCTCCTCGGACCGGACGGCGTCGGGTGCCCCAGCGTTTCTCGTCCTGTGTCGTTGCCTTGTTATCGTCGTCGTACCAACCAAATGTCACAACACAGTCGAACTCCACGTGTCGCTTCACCAGGTCAATGTGTCTACATGTCGACGTACATAAGTCAGTGTGTAAATATGTGTAAGACAAAGTCTAAGAGAAGGTAGTATCGAATAATGTTCTACAACCCATATTGAGAGACACGATGTGTCATCCAGGAACTACCAACAAATAAAAGATATATTATCACACACACACAAATAGAGGAGGTGGAGAGGGACAACCATTGGCATTCGAAAAGGTACAGACACCCAGATAAAGACAAAACATATCTTCAAGTAGACATAACACAAAAAACTCAGGCGAATAGTCACCATAGTAAAGTATAAACAGGAACAGACCGTCTCAAGAAAGAACAAAAAGACTATCTCCCAAAAAAGGGTTACCAAAAGACATCACACGCATCACTTTTGCACCTTCAGTTCGAAGTGTCCCTTTGATCCCGTTCAGGGAAACCTTTGCCAAACGACAAACCTTTCACAAAAGCGTCACTCGAGCAACCTACCCCACTACTCGGCCCGGGACCCACCACAGGGGGTGACGGGGCGGCACACTCCACTAGGCCGGCGACCCGTCTCTTGGGTGTCGGAGCACTTAAAACACGGGACCACGTCTACACACTAAAAGCATAAGACAAGTTCATAATTTTTCGGTGCAACACTAAAGGTTGTTGAAGTATTTACCAAAGAGAAGGTAGCCAAGTTGGTACACCGCAAAACGATATGAACCTTCGAAAACACTTTCTAGTGTAACGGAGACGTAAAGTCAAATCTTCAGGACCCAGGGTCTCAAGGGTGTAAACTAAACTTTTAAGAAGTGGACGTGTCATTATAAATAACATTTCACTATTCCTCTTTTCATCACAACAATTGAGTCTCTCCTGTAATGAAAGTTCTTATGTGTGTGTTTTGGGCGGCCTCGCCTTTCTGAGGACTCCCTCAAAGCGAGAGTCGCCACCCGACTCAGCAGGCAGGTCCCTCGTGCTCCCACCGCCAGGAGAGCACCGCGACTCGGAGAGCACCGCGACTCGGAGAGCACCGCGACTCGCATCTCTGACGGCGTCCCATTGGGCCCTACCCACCCTTGACGACGACACCTGACTTGACCAAACAGAGGGCGTCTGGAACCGGGAACCAAGTCCGCACGGCACACCAATCGGCAGGGACCCCAGGACTCTCCCCAGGCGAACCAGGTGCGGAGGGACTCGACAAGGACGGCGGCCCCGTGGGAACAGGAGGCTCCTGTCGGTACCCCGAGACCCCACACCCCACTACCCCGTCGCCACCCGCCGTATAACGAGCACGGTCGAGTGACTGCTCAAACGCTTACTGCCGGTCGACAATTGCAAACTCTGCCCCTCTGTCCATGGACGACACACAGTGCACCAGTGTCCCAGACACAGTGTCTTGGGGGCGAAATACGACCCACCGGTAAGAGAAGGCGTCGTCGGGATCGGGAAGAGACTGACGCAGAAGTGACCGTCGTCGACGTCGCAGGCACACAGTCCTGCCCCACCCACGTCCTCCCGAGCCCTCCTTCACAGGCTCTAGACTTTGACAGCCGGCCGAGCTCCCCTCCCCTCAGATCCCGAGTCTTCTGCAGTCGCGACACCGGCACCCCGACGACGGTGGTGTCTGAGTTGCAACGATCGTTCCAAGAAGTTTTAGACCCAGGGACCCCACTTTCCTCTAAACCCCAGAACAGGTTTTAGACTGTATTTCAGGAATGTTTTTCCGTATCTAAACGAATAAGACTTTTGTTCTACAAGAATAAATCTACGTTTAATATTTGTCTTTTATTCGTTCACCAGATGTCCTTATATCATTATATTTTATATAATTAACCATTATCAAAGAGAGTATTGATATAAATTTTTGTCTCTGCAAACGGACTATGACTGTACTCCTCAATTGAAAGTTTTGTTCTGGAAAAATACTTTCCGTAAGGACTAAAGAAAAGTTAAATTATTTTACACTTAAAATTACACATGAAACTCAAATCGACTTTGACGGATGAAAAGTAGACGGACTCAGGACGGGACTTTGGAATAGAACTCCAACTGAATACTTCACCCAAAGACCCGATGCAATTTAGATATCCAAAAGGATTGTGTAATCAAGGTCTTTAAATCCTCCATGAGCATTGACCTGTAACTATATCTTAGGTGACATAAGTCAGTGAGTCAACACAGGCTGAGACTTGGGTACCTGGCATCGGGATGGTCTGAGGAGACAGGTGCCTTGAGAGGTCCGTTCTTATGACCTCACCCAACGAGAAAGGATGAGGGCCCCTAGAAGGGTTTGGTCCTTAGCTTGAGTCCAGAGAACTCAGAGGACGTACCCGTTCCCCTTAAGAAATGGTGACCGCGGCGGACCCTTCGGGAATTGTCGTGACATCTTCGTAGAACGCGGAACATTTGTGACGCTCCCAGGGACACGATTCAGTGAGCCCGACCGTCGACCCCCAGACTACAGTCGCGACTCTGAATTGTGGACACGTAAATTCCTCACAACTACTTACATAACCGTAATTACGTTTAGTACCAATATTTTGGTCAGTGAGACGACCCGGAACGTAATACCACTATATAATTACATTATATACGTCTCTTTTAATCTATTGACTTTCGTCAAAAAGGGAAGTCGAGTAGGGACTACAGTGCGGGGTAGATAGACGAAAACAGATCGGACTCTACGCATAAGATAACCAAAGTGTAATGCGTATTTACTGAAGACAAAAAATTATTACTTAACTATTCACCTCGAGTCCTTTAACAAATGGCTACAGGAATTCTTTTATCGAAGCGTTTCACGAAACATCTTTGCAATAAATTCGGTATGAGTACCCGGGTGCAGTCCTACCTCCACGACAGACAGGGCACACATCGGACAACCCTCCGGCACGCAGGGGACGGAGACCGGGGACAGGACCAACCCCACGTGAGAGGAGAACCCGTCGAGACGAACACCAGTCCTCGGCCGCACCATGGCACCCGCGGCGCCTCCGGGACTCAGTGCGCGCTATAGACACGGGGTCGGGAATCAATGCCGGAAACGGGCGTGCGGTCCGCCGGAACCCTTTCGCCGAAACGAGACCTCAGGAGGCTCAAGTGTAGACACCTTGGTCACGGTGGCGGGCGGAGGGTACCCGGACCGTTCTACTTCTCGCGGCCATCCAAGGGCCCCGGTCCCTCCGTACCTATACGAGTGAGACTGAGCGAGTCGCCCGTGAGTCTGGTAGTTATTGCCGTCACAACGTCGGACCGCCTGGGCCGGGCTCCCACCAGGACGGGGCTCGAGTACTGCGGGGTGTGCAGGGGCGGCGCGGGAGTCGCGGAGACCCGTTCACCCTCGGTCTGGAGCCGGGCGGTCCGTCCGCCCACCCTTCCGGTCGGGCCGGGTCGGGAGGGCCGGGGTCCGGGAGGGTCCTCGGCCTCCGGGCTGCCCGGTGTGGGACTCCTCTTCCCTGCGTCTGTGGCTCTCGCAAGCACCTCAGTACGGCACCAGCCCTGATGTTCGAAGTAACATTTATGCACGAGACGTCGACGTTTTGCCCGGTTTGGTCGTCGAGGAGGAGGGGTCCCCCTACGACTCAAGTGAGACACTGTCCACCCCGTTCCCTCAGCAGGACGACTCCGGATCCCCGAAAGAAGGGAGGGTACAGACCCGAGACGACTGACCACTGGGGCAGAGGACCCGGCCAGGGGCACCTTGGGGGCGACGAGACGTGGCGTGAGCCACTACCCCGACGGGACGGAGGAGGGCCACGGACGGAGGAGGACCACGGACGGAGGGAGGGGGCCCGACAACCGGTGGAGGTACCACATCTACGACGCACGTCGAGTCCCCGGCGAGGCAGGGGTCCATGACCCTCCTCCTGAACCACGGGTCGGCCGGGTACGGGACAGGGCCGAGTCCCCAGAACCACAGCCGGGCCCTCGCGCACCCGTCGCCGCCACCTGGAGCCGACACACTCATGGTAGACGAGCCCCGAGGCCCGGAGGACGGGAAGTGCGAGCGAGTCGTGGGAGTGGCGAACCCCTCGAAGTCCCGGAGCAGGGGTCCCGTGCAGTGTCTCGAGCCCGTCCCCCACAGGCAGAGGTCGAGGAGCTCCACCTCGCACGCGAAGACTTCGGGACGACACAGAAAACGGGATTTTCCACGTCGTGGAAACCGCTATGGACTTTGACCTTCTACGAAGATTCTTATTTTTACACTCGACAACAACGAGACTCGGAACAGTGTCGTCCGAAACGTTTGTTTCGATCATAGTCACTCGTGTCCTGTCCTTCCGGACGAGTAAGACGATTGGACCCCGGAGACCTCCACGGACCGGGGGTCCACCCTCCCCTCGGGGGCCCCTGCAACGAGAGACGTCCGAGGTCGGTGTTCGGAGGGGATGAGACTACGGGCGTAGTAACACTTGGGAGTAGTACGGAAAGTAATTTGAGTCGAACGTCCACCCTTTATTTGATGCCGAGCGGTGTAAATACCAGAACACGAGTCACTGCTTCGGCTCCTTGGGTGCACTTCGACGCGGACAGGACGTGGGGGCGAGGGGGACCGCGCCTGGATGGTGGAAGGGCGTGTCCGACGGACCTCCGGGCTCAGAAGGGAGCGCCGACAATGGTGAGGCCGTGACGGGTGAACAGAGTGCCGGTCCACGGAAAGCGACGAAAAAAGAGGGAGTCGAACTTACTCCCTCCGTGCTAACCGGTCAAGAAACTGTGACTCGACCCTGTCGGTCGTAGGAACGACCTTCTGCAGGACCGAAGAACCACAGAGAATAAACCGAGCTGTAGTTTCGACTCTTTCCAATGACTACTGCCAGACTTGGAAAAGTCATACGTTTAACACCTTACCATGTTTACTGAAAGGTAGCCATAGTAGCTCAAGACTTGATAAGCAAAGACAGTGACGGACAAGTCATACAGTGCGACATTTCATCTTATAAAATTAAATGTCTTTACTGAGTCTAGAACTTCTCGTTCACACCTTTCTGACTTAAGGATTCGCCCTCCGGACGGTACCCCGACATCTGAAGGACGTCTGTCGCTGACCCAGGAAATCCAACGTCCGGGGTCACACGCAAGTTCCCGACGGGGATCCTTCGGAGTGTCTACTACTTACTTCCGGACTCATTTGTGGACGAAACTGGAAGTCTGAAGTGTCACAAACGACAGTAAAAGAATCTTGTCACCTTCAGCTATCTACGACACACTGAGTGAAATTCTTAGACCACATGAAGAATTCTCCGCACAACCAATACGAAATCAAATTTATTCATGTTGATTATTTTATACCACGAGAAGTTCAATATATTTATTAGGTTGGATGTATGTAAATCAAAGATATTTTATTAATGACACCGTCGGCCGCTATTCATGATATTTCGTTTTGATCCGTCTTAAATTCCTTACCTTTTACAACCTCACCACAAACAATATATTTCATTTTACCAGTACGTCGTCTCTACTCATTATAATAGTGTACCTTATAAACCTGTAAATTTATGTTTTTCGATTATCAGTTGTCCCTGGTTGATATATCGTGTCTCTTCGTATGAGCCATAAGGCATTATTGGACCTATCCTTTCCTTCGTCTTTTTCTTACTTATATATATATCGACTTAGTGAATCGACAGGTAGCTTTTGATTATGTTGTACATCCAGTCGATATGAGGTGATACTTTACTTTTAATTTAAATTTTTCTATTTATGTTTTTCGCTCGCAGATGGGAATACCGCTCCTGATATTGACATGGATAAACTTAGTACCCTTGACTTAGACCGGAAGGCTAAAAGTATCGTTAAAGTCTCGGTTTTTCAAACGAAGTCTGTCTAGAAAAGGGTTGTGAAACCACTCATTTTATTACCCAGTCGACGTGGGACAAGGAAAAAGAGTTAAGTCTGTATCGAGGATTTTGTTCGTGAACGTCACACCTTGTCCCTGAGTTGCGACGTTAAGATCTTAGTGAGTATCCGTGTGACGTTTGTGACCAGACCCACTACCGCAAGGACTGCGCGGTGTCTTTACGAGAAAAACTAGGAGTAGCCTTCAAACTTTGACGAAGAGTTTGCCTCCGTAGAGCCCACTTCACTCACTCCGTAAACCCGCGACGTCGAAAGGTCTTCCACTACTCCAAAATTGTACTTCCTGTCTAGCCTACACGTGGGTACAGATAAAGAAAAGTACGACTTTCCCTGAGTCAAGCCACGACCGAGCTCCCAGTGCAGGTCACACTCGTGGAACCCCTGTGTAAGGAGTGTCAGACCAGACTCGCGAACACATCGCTCCACACTGAACTAGCCAAAGGGGCACTTGGACTCACCCTACAGTCCACGCCCCCCCCCCGCACACCGGTGCAAGCGAGCCGGTCCGGCCCCCTCCCGGACCGGGGTCGCCCCTGGGAGGACGTGGGGCGACAGGCTCACTGGCGGACAGGCCCACGAAGGGAAGGTCTACTAGGTCAGGGAGTTCCGCGACTAGCTCTTACGTCTACGGCACATACTCTTCTAGCACGTGACAGTCTTCCGTCCACTCACTCTTCGAAAGAAAGGAAGTTGCAATCAACGTAGCAGATAAAACGGGGATTCGATAAAGTAGAAAAACTATGATATAATTTTTTTTAGTATATTTTTCACAAAAAAGTACCGATTTCTTTTATGATTAAGGAACCAAGAGTTCCTTAAGGAACCAAGGAACCAAGACGTATTGTCTGAATGTACCCTACACCCCCCATACCCCCCTCGAAAATTTCGCATAACCACACCAGACCCCGTACCGAATTCTCAGGTGGCGACAATTTCGTAAGATTGGACGACGAGTCTAACTCTGGGCTCGCGAGTAGAGAAGGAGGACGCACAAGAGACTCGCCGGTGGGGGTGGTCGGTACTGAAGTATCGTCTGCGTCCCGTTCTCTCTGGCCCGTGTCTTCTTTACTCAAGAATTGTTCCTCTTACCTAGGGTCAATGACGGAGAACTTTGCCAATTATGTGGCCGTAAAGGTGTACGACTACCTAAGGAAATAAAGTGTTGGTTTACAATGCGACCTAATATTTTAAGACGACTACATTTGTTGGTAGAGTAATTAAAATCGATACTATTTTGGTTTTCCAGTTCGCAAGACGTAATACCATGTTTATCCGTTTTACCTGAAGAAAGCTAAAAGTTTAAAACTCACAGTTATACCTCTTATAAGTATTAAGTATTTATTCCTTTGACAGGAATTAAAGAATCCCAAAACTAACGACTAGAAAGTTTAGTTCTCTGGTATTGATAATGGACCGGAATTTTTTCAGTAGAGAGTAAAGTCTTTACTTGAGAAAATTTTAGTTAATTTCCGTTTCTATCCACCCTGTTAAAGAGAAAACTACAAATAACTTCTTATACGTGTAACTTGCTTTCAGGAGTAGAACAATCGTTTTATAATAATATAATTGTTTCATTAGAAAAATGCGGATCAGGAAACACTTTGTGGTGTTGATTTCGTTCAATGCTGTTAACGGTATATTATTAATGGTAAAAATAGTACGATGACGGGAGGTATTTTTAGTAGTTTAGATTTCAAGACTGGTTTGAAGATTCAAGGATACGTGTCAGTGACGACTGACCGGGTAAATGAAACGGTTAGAGAATACATTTTTAATAGTTAAGTTAGTAGACAAGTAAATTATTTACACAAAACTTGAACATGACACGTATTCCATGAACCTTCTGGATAATGTATGGTTTTATAATTTTTTGTTCTAAAAACAAAAGATCTTGGAAGTCTAGTTTGTCCTTCGTGCTTTCATTCGTACGTCAGTCTATGTCAGGAACCGCACACACTGGGACCCGAACCGACCCCGTCGGCACCCCCTGGGACCACAGACTCACCTTCCCCTCCGTAACTCGGAAATCACTACCAGTGCCACCGACCACACCTCCCGGTGACTCCCGTCCGGACGTCCTTCCCCGTCCATGCCCAGCCACCAGGTCGGTCCGAGACAGACGAGGGGACACACAAAGGTGCGGCTGGGGTGCTCCTTCCCGGAGACGGGGGAGGGCAGTCGGACAGGAGCAGAAGGACACCGGAGTCGGCAGAGGGTGCTCCCGAAAGGTCCCGAACCCAGTACCTGGACAAAACAAGTCGGGGAGTCGACTGCTCGGAGAAGGTAGTGACGGAAAAGACGATTGCACAGGACAGAAGGCTTGGCCCACCACTGGACGTGTGGTCCGAACGTCCGACCCACTGAGAAAAGTGGGTACTGGAGACGAGATTGTAGACACGCCACCTCAGCGAGTCTAACTTTGACCGATTTACACTGAACCGAAAGTACTTCATAAGCTAAGATAATTTACGTGTATGACGATACTCTTAACCCCTGACAATCGTAGACTTTGATGTAAATGACCCCTTTTTCCTCGACCAATAAGTAAATTGTTAGACTCAATAACCGTCCAGAAACGTTGAAGTAACCGAATACTGTAAACTACTACAAACCGTAGCACGTCGGAATATAACAAAAAGACAAACCAAAATCATTCCCTATATAAACGAACATAAATTTTTCGACACCTCAGAACGGACAATTCCCAAAACGAAACCCACTCCCACGTCTATGGGTTACATTACCAGACTCGACGAGACCCAACTTTCGGGAAGTCTCAGTGCAGGTTAGTAGTGAACCAAAGTGTTAATGACGGCCGGCGGATGCACCCGGAAGACAATAGGGTTCACGAATAAAATCTCGGGGCCTTGGAAACGAAGAGCACAAATGTCAATAGCATTCCGTCTAGTAAGAATCAGTAGACTTCTCAACGATCAGACATGACCCGAGTTTTTATAAACGTATTCTAAAATGAAAACCATTCATTAATAAGAAGACGAAGGTCTCGAAATTAGAACGTTACTCTTTCACTTCTAATCCAGAGGTTTCACGATGTTCTCTCCTAACAAGATCTTCATAAGGTCTGAAAATTTGTGTTTGGAAGCACATTTATCAATTCACTCTTATTTCTGAACGTATGGGTGGAGAATACCCATACGTGGGTCAATTTGACGTGGGTCAAACCTGTCCAAATCTGAGGGGCGACACATTGACTACAAAGCCTCGTTCTTTGCACAGATGACTACGACAGTGACCCTTCTCCCTGACTCCGACCCCTCCTTGGGACCCTTCCCTTCTGGGTGTCGGTCGCAACCCAGTCCCTGGACGTACGGTTCGTCACTGGCCCTCCTTGGTTCCCTCCCACCACCCCTGTCGGTCCGCCGCTGGCAACCCCGAGGACTTCTCGGGCGAGACATTCCTTCTCTCATAC
The DNA here is from genome assembly GCA_006410555.1 of Capra ibex. NCBI lineage: Eukaryota > Metazoa > Chordata > Mammalia > Artiodactyla > Bovidae > Capra > Capra ibex. Next base: position 131,473,487 of record SJYO01020080.1, read on the forward strand.
CGTCGTGCCTGCAAATCTCCTAATTTCTCTTTCACTTCAACAAGTCAGTACAGACTGAGAAACACTGGGGCACCTGACATCGGACGGTCCGAGGAGGGAGGTACCCTAAGAGGTCCGTTCTCATGACCTCACCCAACGGTAAAGGAAGAGGTCTCCTAGAAGGGGTGGGTCGCTGGCTTGGACCCAGAGGGTGTAACGTTCGTCTACGAAAATGGTAGACTCGGTGCTCCTAAGTTCCCTTTATAATTTTTCTTTTGATACAAGGATCCTTACACCTTCTAGGTCACTGCTCCGTTTCTCACTCCTACTCTCAGCGGGTCAACACAGACTAAGAAACGTTGGGGTAGTTGACATATCAGGGACCTTAAGAGGTCCGGTCTCATGACCTCACCCATCGGAAAGGGAAGAGGTCCCCTAGAAGGGTTGGGTCCCTAGTTTAGGTCCAGAGGGTGTAACGTCCACCTAAGAAATGGTCGACTCGGTGGTCGCTTCGGGTGCTTAGGACCTCACCCACCGGACAGGGAAGAGGTCCCGTCCGTTTCTACTGCGACGATTTTCTCCGTGGACCCTACTTCCCACGTCCTTCACTCCTCCCGTCCGTAGTTCACATCGGCACTTTACGAACTGGGATCTTTCGCCCTCTTCACGGGAAGACTCTATTACGTCTCGACACGACACCTCGGAACACCTCCCCTTCCCACAGAAGGGGACTTTTCCCCCCCTGTGTCGAGACCCCTCCCGGTCTTCCTCCTCGGTCCCGACCGTCCCACACCTCACAAACGAGTCTCGATCTCCACGGTCGCCGTCTCTGACTGACGTGCAAGCCTAGTGCCCCTCCCTACACCCGACTCACTCAGGACCGGCGGTGCCCCACGTCCTTCCCAGACTCAACTCATTGTCGTGTGCCGGAGGACCAGATCGTTCCCGACAAGAGGGTTCTTCATCGGTTCAACCCCCACACCCAATCCTCGTTCGGAGTTCTCCCCTGTCGTGGCAGTCACAAGGGAGTTCCAGAAAGATTTTCAGACATTTTCGACTGCTTTCTAATCGGTCGGAGAAGGTCCCCTTTGTAGAAAAGGAGAAAGATTATAGATCGAGAAAGACAGGAAGTTACGGAGGTTTGGACCGTCGGACACAAACTTAAAATTAAAAGACAAATCGGTCAACTCAGCTAGACAAAGTAATTTTTCTATCCTTCCACTGGATCTCCCTTCTGTCGGGCGAGACGAGCCCACGTGACCTGCGAAAATAGCCCACTCAAATTTACCTTTCGGTAAACAAGAGGCCTTTCTTTTGTTTCTAGTTACTGATTGAAGGAGAGGTTCTACCACTTAATTGTGTAGGTAAATTAGAGACGAGGTAAGACTCGGAGCAATTTTACTGTCGTCCCAAAACAAAAACAAAAAAATTATTTTCTTGTTTCTTTGCCCCCAGTTGTTTTAAAACCTCCGACTATTGGTCTCTTAACCGCGTCGACTAAGCTCTTTCGACTCGGACTTCGACCGCCACCGTCCTCCTCGGTCGGGCGTCCCGCTGAATCCACGGAAACCCTCAACCCCTGATCCGCGCCTATTCTCTCCTGTCGACAACCTTTCGACCTAAGTCTTCGCTAACCTAGGGTCGACCGCCCCTGCGGGACACAGGACACGCAGGGCTGCCATCCCCTCCGACTTGCGTCGGGTTAGGAGGTAGCAGACCCGTCCTCCGGTACGCACGAAGGGGGTCCGTAATTGTCATTACGAACCCTCTCTTCAGAGTCGTCACCTTCACGCAACGGATCTTTATGCCTCCCCGAAGGGAGGACTAGGCGACCAATTCTTAGGTGTACGACACGTCCCCTGACCTCAAGTTAGGGACCAGACCCTTCTGAGGTACACGGGGTCCCGTCGATTCGGTGCTGACACCCGCACACCGTGCTGACACTCATACACACACACAGGGCCTCGGACTCCGGTGCGAGGACTCCGGTGCGCGGGATCGCGAGGTCCTGTGCTCTCCGGCGTCGTTGCTCCTCGAGTGCGCGGTGGGTGTCTCCCTCCAGGGGCGAGTCCGCCGAGCTCTTTTCGGGTGCAGCGGTGCGTCCGGGTCGCGTCGGTTTTTATTTTTTTTAATTTCCCTTCTTTACACCTGGGTTCACGAGTTCTTCCTGTGTGTGAGTCGATTTCACCGACTTACACCGACGAAGACCTCTCCCCCTGCCCCCTGATGAGAGGGGAGAAATTTGACGTGCACACACATACAGAGTGTTCGTAACTCAGTGATGAGTAAAATTGACTCAAATGATTTCGATGCTTCCTCCTTTCGTCCCGCCGCCCCGCCCCCGACACCGTCCTGAGGGACCGGTGGCACCAGGACCTCGTCCGCACCGGTGGGGGTCCGAACCCCTGGCCCCCGCTCCGTCCGCCAACGGGGGTCCCTCGGGCCACGTGTCCACCCCAGGCGCGGGCGACCCGTTTTCGGACCGAGGAACAGACCGCCCTGTCAGGCAAGGGACGACAGACCCCTCCTGACAGTCCTTAACCCGCTGCCTCGAGATTTACTTTCTTTCGGGCCCTGAGGGGTGGACAAGTCTCTCCAGGGAATGACCGTCCCTACGTCGGTGTACCTCGCCCTGCCTTCCGTCGCCCTGCCTTCCGTCGAGTCTTTATTGTCTTCGAAAGAAATGGGAAGCAAAGGTAGGCAAATTACCTGCAAAAGGACCTGACCCAAGATTTGGTAGGGACGAAGGAATTTACACCGAGGGTTTTCAGTAGACTTGAAAACTACTGAGTCCCAGTAGAACTCTGCACAGACAATAAACACCACCCACTACGTCGGTATAGGGGTTCTCGGAATTCAAGACCCCCCTTGGGAATTGGACGTGTGACCCCGAAGGGTGAGACGGACAATCCTGGGGTAAGGGTCCCCATCGTGGGGTAAGGGTCCCCCAGGACAACCGTGGGGTAAGGGTACCCATCGTGGGGTAAGGGTCCCCCAGGACAACCGTGGGGTAGGGTCCCCCAGGACAACCGTGGGGTAGGGGCCCCCGGGTCAACCGTGGGGTAGGGGCCCCCAGGACAACCGTGGGGTAAGGGTACCCATCGTAGGGTAGGGGCTCCCAGAACAACCGTGAGGTAGGGCCCCCAGGACAACCGTGGGGTAGGGGTCCCCGGGACAACTGTGGGGTAGGGGCCCCCGGGACAACTGTGGGGTAGGGCCCCCAGGACCGAGTGAAGGGTGAGAGGGGAGGACGGAAGCGAGGGGTGACGAGGACGTCGGGGACGACGCAGCTGGGATGGGTAGACTGAGGACACGAGAAGGACTAACCGGTGGAGACCAGACGACCGGAGAGGGGCACTACCTCGAACTATCTACGTAGAATGGAGCTCCGTCTCACGCGGGTTGGCGCGTCACAGCCCACTTGTCCGTCCTGCGGCCCGTCTGGGGGTACTCGTCCTACCCCGACGAACCTCGGGAGACAGTTAAACGTCTGAGGAGCCTCGAGTCACACGAGCATCCTCGGCCCCAAGGGTCTCTTCACTGGACAGTGGTAGGTAGTGAACGAGACGAGTGTAGGAACAGAGTGAGTTGTGTCGTGTGCATTTTAGCAGAGATCTCCAGTAGGACTTTTGTGAAGTGTCCACAAGACAATTGCTCCAAACTACTTCCCTAGGGTCCTCGGACACTGAAGGCAGAACCACATGGAGTCCGCCAAAGAGTCGGGACCAGGTGCCCTCGCCCTCCGAACAGGGACCCCTGGACGCACGACCCGAGAGGCACGGCACGGGGCGACGCACGGCGCGGGGCGACGCACGGCGCCCCAACCAGTGAGTCGAAGAGACCGAGGGAAAGGAGGAAGATTCGTTGTCACCCGAAGGGACCACCGGTGTCCCCAAGACTCTACGTCGCTGGAGTCTAGTCACCGGCTGCGTCGTCAATACCTCGCGGGACTAGTGCCCGCGAATCCCTCTCTTCCTCTAACTGTCCACTCGGGGCGACGCTGTGTCGACGTACTCGACGTCGGGCAGCCGCGCGAAGGGCCCCTCGCGCACGGACTGAGACTGGCGCGTCTCACGTGAGAGGAATTGCGGAGACTCCGGGAGTCGTGGGAGGAGAGGACCTCCTCGGCAGTCTACGCGGGGTCCGTGAGATTAATTGGCCGTCAGTCACTGAAGGGACCACCGAGTCGACCACTCCTTAGACGAACGTCACGTCCTCTGGACCCAAACTAGGGACCGAACCCTTCTAGGGGACCTCTTCCCTCTCCGATGGGTGAGGTCATAAGGCCGGACCTCTTAAGGTGCCTGACCTATAAGGTACCCCAGTGTTTCTCTCGCGGAAAGGGAAGTGAGTGTCACTTTGGTGTCTGCGGTTCTTCAGCACTCCCGCGACCCCCCTGGTCTCGAGTCGGCCGCCAACTCGACCCTCCCGTCGAACAGGCCCTCGTTCCGACTACCTCCCCCTTTGGGTCCCACTGATGGGCGTCCCCGTCGGCCCGGGCCCAGTCGTCACCGGCACTGTGTCTGCCCACACCCTCGTCGTCCGGCCTCCTCTGTGGTCAGGTCTTCGAAATTGCTTTGCAGGCGTGTGTGCTTCGTGGAACTACCGAACATGGCGCACCCTTCTTAAGACATGCCGTTTCCACTCGTCTTCGTGTCGACGTGGTTTTTACTCTTTCACTCTTTTTTACGGTCGCGATGCAAGGCCCCACCCCCCCACCTCCCCTCCCCTCCCGACTGCAGAGACTGTGTCCTCCTCGAGGATTTCGGGCTTTTTCCGGTCGTTGGGACTACAAGCACGAGAGACGTTTCTTGTCCTCGTGTCCAGTGTCGGTCCCTTAAGTCTCCTGAGGTCACTTTACTCTCCTACAGGTCTGCGTGGCATCTGCGGCGTTTGGACACCGGCCGTCTGCTTGTCCACCCTTGTGTCGTAGAGTTGAGCCGGAACAGTCTCACCTTCAGTCCGCCATCTGGACTCCGGTTCGTCGTCTCACTTCTGTCGCGAGTGCCCCAGGCAGTCACTACTGACAAGACCCTAGTCACTCCGGTCTCCGTGTCCCGCACGACCCGTCCCGACCCCCGCCTACCGAGGAAAAGTAGGCCACAAACCGGGTCTGGAGTCCCTTCGTCACTGGAGGCACGTCCGAACTGACGTCCACCGCCTGTTCACAAAGTTCGGAGTCCTTCCCTTCCCTTCCCCTACTAGAGTCCGTCTCCCCGGCACTCGGCCCCGCCCCTACCGTCCTGGTCCGACGTGGCCGGTCCGACCACATCCCTCCGACCGGGACGAGAGTCTCTCCCGCGAGGAGGAGCCAGTCCCGCCTCTACACCGGCGTAGTCTGTGCGCCCCCACCCGTCCCTTTACGTCTACGGCCTCCTGGGGGGCCCTCCGAAAAGAGAGTGGGTCGGGGGGTCTGGTCGTGACGCCAAACTGGGTCCCACCAACCCCGCTACTACGTGTGTACGACCCATGAGACTACCAGTGTGAGGGTCCTAAATATGCACCCAGCCTGTGCCCCGTCGTCTTTCCCTCCTCCCACCCGGACGTCCCAAGAACCGACCCAAGAGAAATGGTTCTGCCCCTTCTGGGACCCTCTCTCCCGACCTCCCCCCGCTAGTCGCCAAAATCCGTACAGTTTGCACTGCTCGGACCAGTTGAAGGTGCAAATTTACAACCTCTCGCCAGGACTGACCTGCGTTACTTAAACCTTTGGTATTCGCGTTTCCACCAGAAGGTTCGACCCTCTGGTTCGAGCAGCCTCTTCCCTACCACTTCTCTCTGCTGTGTCGGGACCAGGACTCGCGTACCTGCAACCCCTCTGTCCTCTCGTTCACACCCCGCAGTCGCGAGTCAGTCTGTCCCTGCCCTCCCGCGACTCGAAGGTCTCCTGCTCCACGTAGTCCCTCTGCGGCCACACGCTCCGAGTCTCGGTCAGTGTAGTGTCTGGGGTCTCAGGGCCGTGTGTCCCTGAGGCTGACTGCCCCTCCCCCCGAGGGCCCGGCGACTCCTGAAAGGGGACCAATGCCCGCACCAGGCCAGGTGTGGACACTCCCGGTGTACCGTCATTTAAAGTCTTAGTGGTTGCGGCGTGTGGAGCTCGGTCGCCAAGGATCAGTCAAATACGGTACCGAAACCAGGGTATAAGTTCCTTTATGAATACGTATCTCAAAAGAAATATTGTAGCTCTTGTTGGAGTTGCAATGATGGACTCAAGTCATCCTCCCAAGAACAAGTTATGTAATGTCGTCTAGGTACACTACTCTGGATTCGTCGGTGAAGTTTTTTCAGCACACACACACATATAAATGGACACACACACGTATGTGTGGGAGGTACACATGTGCATACATTCCTTCTACGACATGTATGTATTTCCATTTTTTTCGTGTACATAGTTATCATACTTATATACCCAGACACACATATGCGTCTGTATCAACATTTTCCGTCCCGTCTGTCACGCACGATAAACGACGACGACCACCACCACGTCAACGATTCAGAACAGGGCGAAAACGCTGGGGTACCTGACATCGGGTAGTCCGAGGAGACAGGCACCCTAAGAGGTCCGTTCGTATTACCGGACCTAACCACGACAAACGACGACGACGACGACGACGACGATTCAGCGAAGTCAGCACAGACTGAGACACGTTGGGGTATCTGCCGTCGGGTGGTCCGAGGGGGCAGGGACCCTAAGAGGTCCGTTCTTGTGACCTCACCCGACGGTAAAGGAAGAGGTCACGTACTTTCACCTTTCACTTTCACTTCAACGAGTAAGCACAAACTGAAAACCGCTGGGGTACCTGACGTCGGATGGTCCGAGGAGGCGGGTACCCTAAAAGGTCCGTTCTCATGACCTTACCCCACGGTAGCGGAAGAGACCCACGACAAACGATTCCACAAAGTTTCCGGACCGACCTCTGACCTCGGGGCTCGCGACGACTCCTGCGATGGGAGACCTGCTCCGGAGACCTCTCCTCCAGTGTCACCAACGGGTCCCCTCCGCTGTTCCTCCGGCCCTCACCCCTGTGGGGCACATGGTCAGACACGAAAAACTTAATAACACGGTACACTGAAAATATACTAGTTTGTATTCTCCCCCTCTTCCTTTCCCTCACCACCCGTCCCACCGCAGGCCTCCCGGAGTACGCCCGGAGGTCGCGACCACCCCCCCTGAAGGGCCCCGCAGGTCCGTACGTCAGGGGTCGCCCCCTCAGAGTAGAACCCCCCAGTGGCGTCCCTCCCCCGGCAGATCTCCCCGACGGCAAACGAGGAGGAGACTCGGAGGCCGGACGCAAATCTCCCGCCGCACCCCTCCCGGGGTACCTCCCAATCACTACGGACCTGGTGGAGTGGACCTGGCATAGTGGACCTACCAGCGCGGACCTGGCGTCGGGGACCTCGGGACCGACGACGCAGACGAGTGTCTTAACGCTTCGGGCCGCCGAGACGCGGAGGCGCCCCGGACACCTCGGACGTGGGCCCTCCGCGGGGCGAAGTCTGGCGCTCCGACCCGCGCGTTTCGCACCCACCGTTTCGGACGAGGAGACCCGTCGGAGACGAACACTTGGTCCGACTTTTTCACTAGGGAGAAAGCAAGGGTCCCATGAAACTACCACACGCGACTCCGGTCTACCGCGGAAATTTGGCACTACTTTACTCAGGGACTGTCTGAACACAAGGCACCTTAAGGTGGAAGGTCCTTCATCGAGTGACTTGGAGTAAACCTTTTAAACTTTGTAATTTTACTAGCTATGTAGAGAGAGAAACAGTAGCAAACTTCATAGGGATAAAGACCGAAGACAAAAGTCGCGTGTGTGTTTTATAAAGACGTGCCCTGTACACCCACTATTTTCTCGAAAGATCCTGTCGTTTCATGTCAAAGTCCACTTTTTCATTAGAAAGTCACATATGTAAACTCTAGTTAAACAGGGAACACTCATAAAAATTTTTTAATATCAACGAAGACTTTTAAGACTTGGTACTCGATGTACCATATAGAATCTAAGTCTAGCAAATCTACCCATATCTTTAAGATAGGTCCAACAAACTCTCCCGTAGACGAAGTATAAACCGTACTCTTTTACGGTAAATAAAAGACGTTTCTCCTTTCCGACGGCACAAGGACGGAGTCGGAGGGAAAGGAAATTTCGTTTCGGGTAAGAAGTATAGAATCCCAACATACATAGTACATAAAATGTAAAAAATAAAAATACTGACGAACCAAAAGTAGATCTAAATAGGCACTACCCTTCGTCCTTTAAACTATCCTCATCTTTAAAGAGAGGTGAGGTAAGATACGTCGACGTGAGTACAAGAGTCGATTACGTCAGTACGCAGTAGAACCTTCCAAGTGTGAAGAAATGAGTGAAAAACTTTTCCACTATTAGGTAGTCGTAATGTAAAGTAGAGAGCAGTAATCCGAAATTCGGGGAGTTTTTGTTTTATAAATTTAATGTCACAAAACTTTCTTATTAACCTTTTAATACACTTTGATCGTGGGGGAAGATATTTTTTAGACTCGACAAATTTAAAAACACTCTACTACACCTTTCTTCGTTATTTAAAGATTTTATATCAAAAAATGTACCTTTAGTTAGATCAAAACGTCCCGGTATGGTTAAAAATTTTAGATGGTAGTATCGATATCTACCTTTCCAGGCGGCCCCAGGGTCCCTCACCGGAGGACAAATAAGTGCACCGGACACACGAGGTAAAGGACGTCTCGTCTTACTTGACCTAAGAACATCCTCGCGACGGAAAGGCAAACGAAAGACAGAAGACAAGCTACGAAGGGACCACCGAGTGCCGATTTCTTAGACAGACGTGACGTCCTCTGTCTCCAAGCTCGGAACTAATCCCTTCTAGGGGACGTCTTCCGTTACCGTTGGGTGAGGTCATGACAACGGACCTCTTAGGGTACCTGTCTCCTCGGACCGCCCGTCGTCAGGTACGCTAGAGTTCTCAGCCTGGGCTGAATCGCTGATTTGGCGATGGTGGCGACGACAAACTACTGGACAAGAGTTCAAGTAAAGGTGTTTCCTTGTACTCGTCGAAAAGAAGAACCAATTGTAGGGACTTCCTTTTATTGGGCACCGAAAGAAGACCCTTGTGTTTGAACCCCAGTGCCTCAGTCTCCTTGGATCGGCATCGCAGAGACCGCGTCTTGTCGACCCCGAGTCTGTGTCAGGAGAACTGTCTTCTCGACGACGTCGGCCGGGGCGGCCCGGACACGACCCCTACACCGGCAAGTGACGCAAAACTTGAAAATGGGTACAAAATCAGGTACAAGGGTTCGTGTAGCAACCTAAACCCACTATACGAGTGTCGGGAGTCTGAAGTACGAAAACTTGTGTCACATATAAAACTGACAATTTACTACAGCGTGCAACTTTAACATAGTGTAGCACAAAAGGTCTTCTGACACATGTACCAATCATAACCACAAGTGTACCTCACACGAGTCTGAGTCGTCTCTAGAGGCAAAGAAACTGGTCTTAACCGCCAATGGAAACGGAACGGACGGGCCGTTGCAACTTCATCTTTGTTCCTTGGAACTAAGGAAGTGGTCGGAACAACTTACCAACAGGGTGTACACTGGAAGACGGAAACTTCGTTTGTACCCGTGCATCTTGTATGAAGTAGACTCCGGGACTGTCACGGCAAGGCAAGTCTAGTCTGGTCCCTTACCCCGTCACTGTTTCTCCTGTCTATACCAATGAAACAATTTGTTGGTTCGGTCCGTTCGTTGAGGGGCACCGAGATTTTGCGCGTTTAAATACTACGTCTACACACCCGTAGCATAAACCTTCCATGAACGACCCTTTATCTTGAATGAGGACTTTCTTTTGGTCGCGGAGAAGAAGGACGGAGTCGCAACGACCGGACCAAAGACAAGACTCTGGACGTCCGACCAGGTGCCGCCCTTCGAACGGACGGAGACGAAGAGGGGCTCCGGTGGTCCGACACTTTCGATTCTCGCTGGAAGAAAGACATTCTTATACTCTACCGAAACCCGAATTTAGACGAATCTTTGAAACTTTATGACTAAAACGACTACCAGCAGTGTTTCTTTGGATCTTACTTTAAGACGGATACAAGTCTTCTTCCCTCCGAAAAAGAAGTGATCCTAAGTACCTATTGCGTGCGCGCAAAACCGCAGCCCTCCGCGGGACGCAGTCGGGGAGGACAGTGTCCGGTCCCTCGTCTCGAACGCGTCTTCGACAGAACCAGACGCAGAGGGGCGGCGTGGTTCCCCGCGACGCCGCACACCAGGAGACGGTCGACTCCTCTCTGACCAAACCCACCAAAGGGACGGAGAGAAGAATAGGAAGAATCTGGGCATTTCTGAGGTGACTCGTCGTAATCGTGCTCCGGCGGACGGACGCTCTCGACGTAGACCCGTGGTGCGGACACATCTACCGGGCAGGGAAGGGTCCCACGTCCCGGCCAGTGGGGTTTTATGGTCGTCGGATCCACCTGTTTTCTGTGCGACTATCGACCACTTGATCCCCGTACGTCTTTGGGTGTATGCATGAAACACAGTTATGTTTCCCGACGCACGGACGTGGACCTCTCCTGCCACCTCAATCATTCTTCCGCCCCACGTCTTGACTGGAGGGAGGCGACCGGGTTCCCGGTCGTACATCCTGAACAAGGACTTCTTCATTCCCCCCGGGGCCGCAGGACTTTGGGTCGATCGCGGGGTTTCGGTGTCGACTCGCAGGACCGACGAGGGTCCGGGACAGAACCCCCTGTCTGTGGGTGTCACCGGAAAGAAATTAGTCTCAAGTCGTACGAACAATGAGGTGGCTCCTGTACCAGTCTTGAGGGAAAGACGGAACAATACGTTGTATTGACGACTGCTAAAGTGGTGGTCTTGCTCCCGCCAGTCGACGGTCTCCACGGCGAGTGAGAGTAAAAGACAGGTCGGTGATCACTTTTGAGTCTTACCTGCAGGAGTTCGAAAGTCTGTAAATTTGAAAAGACCAACTAATAAAAAAATTTATAACTTTCTCATTCGGTAGAAATGTAACGGTCAACGAACATTAAATAAAATATTTCAGAGTACAACATTATACATGAGGAATTTTCGGATGATTTAGAGGGAACGTATGATATAAAGGAGTACGTTTTTAGGATTAAACGTCGACGTGGATGACTCAAATAAGACCGTAACTAAAATTTCTTCGTCTTTAACACAGAAGATTACACTACTAAAATTACGATAGTGGGAGAAGTCACGTGATTACGGAGATGTGAGTCGGTGACATAAGGTTTCGTTTCAATGTTTCTAAAGACGTACTTTCCTAACAGTCTATTATATCCGTGATCAAGGGAACGGGCCCGAACGGAGGGTACGAAGGTCTTCAGACTCGAAAAATGTCACAAGTCGTGCAAATTCGTTACCCAGAATCACCCTGAATTGTGTTGGCTACCAGTTTACTGGACATATACCACACACCAGTCATTCACAATAACGGACGGGTTAACCACAATTATGAACTCTGTGGTTTTTAATAAAAGTAATAGGTTTAACTACTCGGGAAGACATAGAACCATAATACTTATAACTGATGGCTTTATGTCTTGATGATACCTTTCAGGTGGACGGTGTCTTTAGGATCTCTTGTCAAGTCGAAGTGGAGAAGTGTATTCATAAGGACTAACAAAGTATAACCTCAAGAGAAAATGTTTTCTTTTTATCTTTCTTTGATCTATTGTAAATTTTTTAGAACAAGTTATGTTTTATTAGACCTTTATTTATTAATACAGTCGACCCGGTCAGTAAAAATTTTTGTCCTAGAACTGACAGAACACACAGACCGTGGTCTCGAGCGTCCGGAAACCCACCTCCGAACCAGAACCAAAAGTCTACTTCAGAAACTCTTCCGAGAACGGACAATTACAAGGTACCCCAGTCCTCAAGAGACCACCAGGTTTCAGGACCTGAAACCAGAGGGTGGAGCCCCCAAAGTCGGGTTGGGGAACCCAACGTCGTGGTCCTGAAGTGTCCGGTGTCTCTTCTGTACTGGGGTTCTGATTTCCATTTCGTCGTAGGTTGTCGGTTCTTGTGGGTTTCTCTCAATGTGTGAATGTCTGCCTTTTCTTCTCTCCTTTTTTACTCTTCGTTGCCCTCAGTTCTTTCTTCGTTCCTCAGTTCGGTCACTAGTTTGGGAATTCCCTCTTACCTGCGACTTTTGATCCGGGGGTCTTTACGTCTTACCTTCCGTCTTGCAGCCTTTGTTTCAGGTTTCGTACCCTCTGTGACGGCACGGTGGTTCGTCACGATTCGTCACTTCAATCCTTTCACTTCACTCAAAGAAAATTTTATTCCGCGAAAAAAAATTTTCGTCCTTTCCGACATGTTTAATTTCTTCATTATTTCTTGTTGTAGCATTGGGATACCCCTTTTTCCCCCTCCCTTATATATGTCCTGTATACACTCTTCTTGCGGGGACACTGAGGGGTGAAGGGACGAGGCCAGTCAGACGGAAGAGTCTTTCATGAGGTCATAAAAGTCCTTCCAGAGACTCAGACGACACCCGTGACACCCCAGTCGAGTTTGAGTCTCGGACGGAACGAGGCCGAACATGAATAAGGGTTTCAGATCAACGAGGATTTCAGGTGTTAGACTACGAGTCAAGTCAAGTCAACGAGTCAGTACAGACTGAGAAACGCTGGGGTACTTGGCACCGTGCGGTCCGGAGGCACAGGTAGTGGTTGTGGACCTCAGGTGGGTTTGGGTACAGGTAGCCACTACGGTAGGTTGGTAGAGTAGGAGACAGTAGGGGAAGAGGAGGATGGAAGTTAGAAAAGGTCGTAGTCCCAGAAAAGGTCACTCAGTTGAGAAGCGTAGTCCACCGGTTTCCTAACCTCGAAGTCGAAGTTGTAGTCGGGAAGGTCACTTGTGGGTCCTGACTAAAGGAAATCCTAGCTGACCAACCTATAGGAACGTCAGGTTTCCTGAGAGTTCTCAGAAGAGGTCGTGGTGTCAAGTTTTCGTAGTTAAGAAGATACGAGTCGAAAGAAGTGCCAGGTTGAGAATGTAGGTATGTACTGGTGACCTTTTTGGTGTCGGAACTGATCTGCATAGAAACAACCGTTTCATTACAGAGACGAAAAATTCTACGAGAGATCCTACCAGTATTGAAAGGAAGGTTCCTCATTCGCAGAAAATTAAAGTACCGACGTCAGTGGTAGGTGTCCCTAAAACCTCGGGTCTTTTTATTTCAGTCGGTGACAAAGGTGACAAAGGGGTAGATGAACGGTACTTCACTACCCTGACCTACGGTACTAGAAGCAAAAGACTTACAACTCGAAATTCGGTTGAGAAGGGAGAGGAGAAAGTGAAAGCAGTTCTCCGAGAGACCAAGAGGAGGTGAAAGGCGGGATCCCACTACAGCAGACGTATAGACTCCGAGTGTCAGACTGCGATCAAGGTCCCTTAATTGGACGACGGGGACGACGTACCGGTGAAGGGGGAGAAGGGAAACGAGTGTGTCGGAAGGACGACAAAACGAAACCGGGACCCGGACGAGGACGAATGTCCAGAGATAAGAGCCGGTTCTGTGCCCCCACTTTCCTCGGCCAACAACCCCGAGACAGTGCGATCCCGCAAACCCCTCATGGACGGCACGGACCTTGAACACCCTTCAGTGGTCCCCCGACACGCGAAAGGGTCTCCTCAACCGGGACACAACCCCCGGGGGATCGTCCCGATGCGACGAACCGGAGTGTCCATCTGCACGGAAAACGGAAGCTCGTGGGCGGGAGCGGTAAAGAGGCGGGAGACCCCAAGGGTTCGAGGGGGCACTGCGGCGGACACACCCCAAAGGGTCACACGTTCGCACAGGAGGAAGTGCTAAGGGACGGGCCCGCGTCTGGGGAGAGGACCTCCGAGACAGAGGGAAAGACGGAGACGGAAAACGGGAGCGGGTAAGGCTCCCGCGGCTAACCGGAAAGTCTTTCATGCCCCAGAAGGACGGCCGCAGGGGATGACAGGACATCCTCGACGGGGTGTGCGTCTCCCACTCGAAAACTACACTAGAGGGGCAGAACTTTCAGAGGAGGCTTAAGAAGAAATGGCAAATGAGCCCTTTCAAGGTCTCGGAGAGAGGTCCAAAGGGCACGTCACGCACACTTCACGAACCACTCACCGGAAAGCGAAGGGAACTAGAACAGAGACCGGACCTGAACCGCGCAGCGTCCTCTCGTCACTCGTCGCGTCAGTACGACACACTCAGTTTCCCTCCTAGGCAGTTTAGGCTTCAGTCGTACACGACGGACAATCGCCTGACCGTCTTACAAATGTGGTCAGGCAGACATTCAACTATTGCACTTTTAAGAAAATTCCTTTGTCTATATAATACATCGTCTGGTTCCTTACTTCATGGATGGTTACCTTGTCTATCAGCCGATGAAAGATTTTATGTCCGAAATGATAAAAATTGTTTTAAAAGGTAAAAAGTCGAGTAGAGAAAAACACGGGTGAAAATTTCTTGAAGTAATAATTTATATGTGCATATGTGAATGTGTGTTTATGTGAGTGTGTATCAGTGTGTATGTGTACAAGTCAGTATGTGTGAGTATGTGTGTATGTGTGAGTGTGTGTGTTTGGGTGTGTGTAGGATTGGGATTGAAAAACGGAGGAAAACCTGAAAATAAACTGATATATCTATAAAATTCTTCCCCTTCTATTCCCACTTTACAGAATAGAGTGAAAATTTTACAAAATTAACTCCTGTCAACGGAATGTTATAGCACAACCAAAGACGGCGTGTAGTCGTACTTAGGCGGGATCCGCATGTGTCCGGGGGCCAGAGGACTTGGGCGGCGGGTCGTGGGAGGGAAGGGCGGGTCGAAAAGGACGCGTGGCCCAGACTCGAAGGTCGCAGGCGTCGTCCCGGGGCGACCGACCGGTGACGGCCACACTATTCCCTACACGACGAACGACGAGACGAGGGGGGCCCTGGAGGGGGCGACACAGACGTCTAGGCAGAGATATAGTCAGAGACGACGACGGGACGTTTATCCCAGCAGTCACGGTAAAAAGATCTAACGTACATGTGCGTAAGTGCATACTATGAACAAAGAGAGAAAGACTGACTGAAGTGCACATATTATATCCGAGATCCAAGCAAGGAGAGTAGTCTTGCCTGAGCTTACACAAGGAAAATACCGACTCATTATAAGGCAACACACGCACAGGGTGTGAAGAAATAGGTGAGTGGACAGTCACCTGTAGATCCAACGAAGGTACAAGATCGACAACATTTGTCACGACGTCACTTGTGACCCCATTTACACATAAAAAGTCAACACCAAAAAGTCCCTTATACGGCTCATCACCCCAACAACCCAGCATACCGTCAAAATGAGAATCCAAAGATTCTCGAGAGGTATGACAAGAGGTAGCGTCGACATGGAATCATCTGCACATCTTATGTTCGAAAGATCCGTCGACATGAAAAAAAGAATTACAAAGGTGTAAAGGAGACATAGTCGTAGTAAAAAATTAGTAGGCGTGACAAAAAGAAGGAACTCAGGAGTCAGGAAGGGTGCCGTCGGGGACCGAGAACAAGAAGACTCGCAAGACTTCCGACGGAGGAACGTCAGACCCGACCTGCGAACAGACTCGAGTCGGACAATTGTCTCGCAATGACGAGGTGGGCGAGGGGACAGAGGAGAGAAAAGGTACAAGGTAGACCTGCGGGTGGAAGGCTCAGAGTCACCACGAAGATTCTGGCATTACGAAGGACTGATGGGCTTTATACCTATAATTTCTGATTATAGGACTTTAGGTCTGCTACCGTTTTATAATTTTGATTTCTTGGTAACCCCAGAATAACAGTCCCGGAGCAGACCGGTGCAAGATCCTCCACCTAGACTCAGTAGTTCCGCACACGGTCCCTCAGAGAGCCACACACACACACAACGAAATCGTCTTTAGGACCTAAAATCTTGTATTAACGGTGGATCAGTACCAATGATAAACAGAAAATAAAGTCACATAATTTGGTTCTTGTAGGTCCCTTCCAGCCTTCGTCTATACCTCCTACGTCGGGAGATACACGGTCCGAAGGTCGTCACCCGACCCCCCCTCCAATCACTGGTTCGACCCCGTAACAGGTTTCTCTCCGGCTTACGTCTTCCCAGTAACACCCTCAAAGAACCTGTCACATTACTGAAGCTGATTAATGACAAGGAAAAATTTGGTTACTCGAGGAATTCGATATCATCGTACTGTCCTTAATCCCGGGACCGAGGAGAATCCTCTCTTTTACCTCTTCTCCGTTCTGCTCTAACCGTCCAATGATATAAATAGGACATACAGTCGAGAACAAGTGGCACGTTTCTGTGATTCCTTATTTCAAGGACAGTTAGTGACACATTTCTTTACGAAACTTCGCTACGACGTATCTTCCCCTCACTCTTTGGCCCACGGGTCGACTCGTCCTTCTACATGTTTTCTCGTGCCCCTTACAGAGCACTTTGCTCGACGAGGTTGTAACCAACACTGTCGCTTTCTAACCTCTGGTGCAGGTAGGCACTCCCGACCAAGCGGAGGTGTCACACACCCCCCGCGAGACAGCCACAGTCGTCTCCCCCTCTTCCCGAACTATGCACCCGTCACTCGGTAGGGGCGGCACCGACGTACTTGTCGGTCTCTCGCGACACGTGCGACGCGACGAGAACACGCTCTGTACCCCCTGACACCCATATACCTGTGGAGACGCACCTAGAAGTTCCTCTTTCTCCTGTTATTTTCTATTCGATTCTTGCGTCTTTTTACACGTCCCCCTCCTTCTCTAATCCCATCTCCTTAGGTCCTTCTTTCTTTCTAAATGGACTTACGTGGAACTATGCGACGACCTGAATCCTTAGTAATTTTTTTTTTTAAATAGGTTTTTTCGTTTTTGTAAAGTGTGAGGGCATATGTGTCACCGTATTTTTCCTTTGTTTACTTGCATTAACATGAAACAATGCCTGTATTGGTACATTTCTTTTGATGGAACTGACTGGAATCTTGTGACGAAAATAATGTAAGAGTTCCTCTACACGAGATTCCTGTTTTTTTTACATCTCAAATTTAACATAAATCGTCAGAATGATAATCAATACAACTACACCAATTAATTCTAACAGACGGTTTGTTTATTCAGATTCTAAATTCCTTTTTTTATCAACTTTTGTAGCATAGACATTTATACGTAATCTTCGTGTTCGTTCTAGAATAAGGGAATTTTTTTTTTTTATCGGGACATGGATTCTGTACAAGTGCTTTCTCGGACCCCTTGTCACCTTTGCGTCACTGCCACTCGTGAGGACCGGGGGTCTAGCACCGGAAACTCGCGGTAAGAGACGACATTCTTAGGTCCAGGGACCTCTTCACGGGCCGAGGTCCGGGCCCACTCGTCACACGAACGATTGAGATCTTGTAGAATACGGTCTTCGTTCCCTGCACAGTTCAGACTAGTCACTGGAGTCTTCCTGAGTCTTTGGGTGGACGTCCCAAGGGTAACCGGTCGTCACCCTATTGACTGACGTCACTTATACATTTTTTTTTGGTTTTGGTAACTCAAAATTACTATAATTTAGTCCTTCTCCTGCAGGGTGGTGAGAGCGCAAGTACGACAAAACTTACGTGACTAATACACTGAATATGTCTCAATCCGACGGGACCGAAAGAGAGTAGGAGAGGGGAGACGACGTCCGAACCAGAGCCTGGAGTCCAGCAGAAGGACGTTGTCCTGTGTCACGAAACACGAAAAAAAGTAGGGATTAACGGTTGTAACTCTGGAGCCAAGTCAAGTCAGCGAGTCAGCACAGACTGAGAGACGCTGGGGTACCTGGTGTCGTGCGGTCCGGAGGGACAGGTAGTGGTTGACGGTCTCAAATGAGTTCGGGTACAGGTAACTCAGCCACTACGGTAGGTTGGTAGAGTAGGAGACAGCAGGGGAAGAGGAGGACGGGAGTTAGAAAGGGTCGCAGTCCCAGAAAAGTTTACCCAGTCGAAAAGTGTAGTCCACCGGTTTCATAACCTCGAAGTCGTAGTGAGGAAGGTTACTTATAAGTCCTGACTAAAGGAAATCCTACCTGACGAACCGAGAGGAACGTCAGGTTCCCTGAGAGTTCTCAGAAGAGGTTATGGTGTCAAGTCTTCGTAGTAACTCTGGAACCACCTCGATTTTAGTCGGAGGCTCTAAGGTTTCAGACCGGGACCAGGCACCAGGGAGGGCGAGGGAGTCGGAGTCAGAGACTTGGACCGACTCAGAGAAGTCGCGGGGGTGGAGATCTCCTTCCTGCGCCTACCAGTAGACACGGGACCCGTCGGAGGGTCAGGTGTCCGTGCGTGAGTCTCTACGGCAGACGGAGCGACCCCGACACTTAACCGTAACGGAGGGGACGCCCTTGAAACAATAAAGCAGGAGACACTTTAGGGTCACCTCTGACCTTAGAAAGATCGATATGGACCTTTCTGTCTATAACGGCCGGGTACCGGAGTCCAACCCACCCCTTCATTGTAGGAGACAGCGAGACGAAGAAAGTCGGTACCTCAAGGTGCTCGTGGACGTCTCGTAGCCGTGGTCCCTCCCGGACTTCCTTGCGTTCGACGTCTTCCGGCACCTCTCGAAGTGGACCTTGTAGTGGTAGGATTTCCACGAAAGGCTCGGCGGGGACCGCGAGGGCTCGGACGTCGGGAGGGGGCGCGCAACGAAGGGTGAGCAGTCACAGGGGAAAAGACACGACACGCAGTGGTCGGGTAGTTCCGACGTCAAACAGTGTCTTCAGGTCACTCCTGAGACGAGAGCCCTCTCACACGCCGTGCCAGCGACGCGTCCGCCGAGTGCCCCTCCTGTCCCTAGCTCACCGACCGTGAGACACCCAGGACGGCCCTTCCCCTTCCCGGAACGCAAAGTGGGAACTCTGTGACGTCTCAAGTATCGACGGTCAGCGACGTACCCTTTGTCGTGACTAATGTCCCTTTGCTGACCCTTAACCTTCTAAGATCAAGGAGCTCAAAGTAAGATGCGAACTTTCATATTAGTGTCGGAATAATAATTACACTAGGGTCCTTTTTTTTATCCTTTCTTAGAACCCCCCGCATGAGCTTTCTTCATACGCTTCCCTTGACGGCAAACTTTCTGTAAAGGGAGGTTCCCTTTTTTGTAGGTATTGACTAATGGACGAAGGAAGGAGGAAGGGACGAAGGGAGGTAGAGAGATAAAGTTGTACTGGTGAATTTTTCATTGACAATAATAAAAATAATACTTGCACTACGTAAAAGTAATGTCTTTTACAGTTTGATCGTATCGGTATCCCTTTGTGTCAGAGTGGTGGGTCCCAGAAGACGCGGGGGTCGGGAAAGAGACACCCTTTATGATATACAACGAATCAACGGGTCAGCACAGGTTGAAAAGTCGGGGTACCTGACGTCGGGTGGTCCGAGGAGACAGGGACCCTAAAAGGTCCGTTCCTACGATCTCACCCAACGGTAAGGGAAGAGGTCCCCTAGAAGGGTTGGGTCCCTAGTTTGGACGTAACCGTCCGCCTAAGAAATGGTGACTTAGTGGACCCTTTGGGACGCATAGTATTCTGTACTAAAATTTTTGTGACAAGAGACACACGGAACCCCGAAGAGACCGCCGAGTCTACCATATCTTAGACGGGCGGCACGTCCTCTAGCCCAAAGCTCGGGACCGAACCCTGCCAGGGGACCTCCTCCCGTACCGTTGGGTGAGGTCATAAGGACGGACCTCTTAGGGACACCTGTCTCGTCGGACCACCCGATGTCAGGTCCCCCAGAGTGTCTCGCCCTGTGTTGACTCGCCGATGCGTCGTCGTCGTCGTACACGGAACCTGGCAAAAACACAAAACAGACCTACTAGAAAAGAAGTAGAGTCACAAACCCTGGGACTTATTATTATTGTGTCTTTATAATAAACAGACCTGGAACCTGTTGAGTTGCATTTTAACGAGAGACCAAGTGGGAGGGTCGAAAGAAGAGTCAACTTAAGTTTCGAAATTTCTGCAACAGTGTCGACGGAGAAAATTAAAAGGACAAGGGGGAGTTCAATTTCCTAGGTGGGACGTCGTCTGTTCAAAAGACTAAGTTAAATTACTCTTCGGTGGGACGGGTTCGATCGGTGGAACGTGAAAGAGTAGAATTGCGGGGATGAGTAAACATATTAATCAGTAAAAGACTTGAAGAAGTTTATGAAGCGAAGGATGTGTACAAGAAAAATTTTAGAGATCTAGAAGACGAATCATAAATTGAGACTAGTGAACATCAAGTTATTTGTCGTCTATCTCTTCAGATGTCACCTCTCCGTAAACCGAAATGTCGAACGACCACGCGACATTTGAAGGACGTTTGGAGTCCCCTTTTATCGCGGTATCACACATCGGGACACTATCCTTGTTTCCGAGTAAACCGAAAAAAAATTTTTATTCGAGGGTCCCCTAGGAATCCGTGTAATGGCAAACCCTTCGTGAAAACCGACTCCTGGGGACCTTTACCTTCGGACCACGTGTGGCAGCACTTTTTGTCGGCCTCGTTTCATTACCTAGTCTAAGATCTTTGTCCTGCACCTTGGCTTGCCGACGTGACTCCTTTGGTAAAAGAATACTTAATACAGGTCCTCTCTCTTGATTTTGGGGTCTGAACACAAGTATACCTTTGTTTACGTATCCTGACCCATTATCCAAAACCTTCAGAGGTCCCATCATAAGCGAGAGCCACCACCAACGCGTACCGTCTTCGTCCGGACCTCACCCCTCCCGACGTGTCTAGACGAGAAAAGACGAGCCGCCCTCCCGGAGCAAGGACCGGCGCATCAAGTGCCCGCATTTGCACGAAACCGGTCGGGTCACGAGCGCCTCAAAATCTGCGCCCGGACCCGACTCGAGGGTCGGAAGAGACCGTCCTCCCACACCCAGAGAGCGCAAGGAGAGGAGTGGACAGGAAGCGCGCCCCGACCAGGAGGCCCCGCGGGAGCACCCCCGTGTCTCCGGGGCCCCGACACGCCGGCCGACGCGCCCAGAGGCCCCGCGGAGGGCGCGGCAGAGGGCGCGGCGTGGCGTCTGGCGCCGGCCGCAGAGTCCGGCGTCCTGAGGACCGGGAGTCCCGGACCCCCGGCTCGTCTCCCGCGGCGACGGAAGGCTTAGGCGCCGCGCAGACTTCGTGCGCCGCCCGTCCCGCCGGCCCCAGCGCCCTACTTCCTGAGCGTCGCACCCCCAGCGCCTACTCTGGGGACCGGCCTCTGCCGAAAGTAGGCTCCCACAGGTCGGCCCAAAGCGCTCAGAGACGACCGAAGCAAATCAAAAAAGCC
The DNA here is from genome assembly GCA_006410555.1 of Capra ibex. Classification (NCBI taxonomy): domain Eukaryota; kingdom Metazoa; phylum Chordata; class Mammalia; order Artiodactyla; family Bovidae; genus Capra; species Capra ibex. The sequence continues at coordinate 131,494,804 of SJYO01020080.1, forward strand.
AAAATTCCTAATGAAATTTTACGTCTGTGCCTACTTCCTCTTCACAGATAGACTCGGGTGTGGGTCTTCCTGGGGGACAATTGTAGAACGGCGTGACCGAAAATTTCCAAATACACACATAAACAAAACCCCCGCGGCTCGGAAGGAATGGACGGGACTCGCAAGAGATCCGCGTCGGTCCCCGCGACGAGAGGTCGAGCCCGCGCACCCGAGGAGCGGGGTCGCGAAAGAGACAACGGTACGTGTCCGAGTCGTCAACGCCGCGAGCCCGAATCAATGGGGTGCCGTCCAGCCCAGAAGGGCCTGGTCCCTAGCTTGGACACAGGGGGCGTAACCGTCCACCTCAGAATTGGTAGCCTGGTGTCCCTTCGGGTTGTAGAACAGTATAAATGAAGCAAAAAAAAGGAAGCTTATTTTTATCAAAAACACTTGTACAGAAGTAATGTTTCTTGCAAAAATTACATATTTTCTAATTCAAAGATTTACTGGAGTCTAGGAGGCAGACTCTTTATTAACGAAAATGTGCACACTGGAATAAGGTCCTCGACAAAGTATACGTAAACCCACCCACTTATCTCTGTATAAAATAACTAAGACTCAGTATGAAAAAAGGGTACAAAAAGTGTAGAAACTATAAAAACGTATAGTATATTAAGTACCGGAGAAACGTAAGATCGGATGAATTTAACCTCACTAAAAGAAGGAACACTTTCAGCGAGTCAGCACAGGTTGAGAAACGCTGGGGTACCTGACATATCAGGTACCCTAAGACGTCCGGTCTTGTGACCTGACCCCTCGGAAAGGGAAGAGGTCCCCTAGAAGGGTTGGGTCCCTAGCTTGCGTCCAGAGGGTGTAACGTCCGCCTAAGAAACGGTCGACTCGGTTGTCCCTTACATACAGAATACTCGTAATCACAGAGGCTATAATACTTTATTTCATATAGTCATCTGTTCTAGGATGATATTAAAGAGATAAATTAAAAAATTCACGATTTAAAGTGAAACTTCACAATCAGTGAGTCAGCACAGACTGAGAAACGCTGGGGTACCTGACATCGGGAGGTCCGAGACAGGCACCCTAAGAGGTCCGTTCTTATGACCTCACCCAACGGTAGCGGAGGAGGTCCCTTAGAAGGGCTGGGTCCCTGACTTCGGTCCAGAGGACTTACGTCCACCTAAAAAACGGTAGACTCGGTGTCCCTTCGGGTTTTCGTTGGTATTTCTTTGACTCACTTGACGACTTGTTAAAAATGAGATTTCCCATAAATAAAGGATATTTTAGGGAGACTCCAATTCTTTTTTCTAATACATTTTACAATTAACCTCAGTAAAAACTTTCGATATGTAAACCCAAAAAACCCAATATGTAAACCTAATTAACCCAAAAAACTTTAGATGTGTAAAGTGAATATTCTAAATAACCAACTGGAAGACGATACTTTCTACTCTTGTAATTGTGGACGATGATAAAGACCCACCCTTCCGTCCGTGTAACAACGAAAAGGCAACAGGTCCAAATTTGCAGGGACAACCAGGGTCCTGACACCAAGGTACGACGAGTGAATTTCGAGTCATAAATTCGACCAGACGACAGCGGTCGTCGGGTTCTTTAGTGGGTACGAAAGGACATCGGGCTCCCTCGCCGGTTCTTTCCTCTTCAGAGTCGACCACAGTCTCTGTCGAAACAAACCCACGAACCCGGGTCGAAAGAGTCTCAAACAGGGACAGGACAAGATCCCAAAGGCGACTATTGACCCCTCTCCCACAGTAAGTAGGGGTGTCTGAAGACTAACGGAGAAATTAAGTCTTTGGTCGGGAGTTCTGGAGTGTGAGTAATCTGTCAGTCGTGGTAAGAGACAGAACTACTCGAAATAACTCCATATTGAATACATTTTATTTTAAGTGGTCAAGATTGACGTTAAGTCACTGAAGACTGTTCACACACATCGGTACGTCGGGCCGTGTCACTACCGTCTGCAGTGGGGTCCTCAGGGGAAGGCGGGACACACCCCTCGAGGGGACGGACCGGCGGACGACCAGAGCGGAGACAGAGACACCGGAGGGGACGAGGTCTTACAGTGTCTGCACCTCGGCACACGACCATTAGACACACGAACCGGAGACCGTAAGTCGTCTTGGGAAGACTCTCGGTAGGTTTAACGACAAAGTCCTTCGAAAGGGGAAAATGATTATTTATCGATCATAAGATAGGAGACCCACACGGTGTGAAACAGGTGAGTGACCACCTCCTGTAAACCCAATGAAGATCAAAAATGTATAAAGCACATGTCGACGTCACTTGTAGGTGTACGTTCAGAAACACACTTGTATGTCAAAGCCAAAAGAACCTACTTATGGATACTCGCCTAACGAGTCGACAATTGACACCCACACAGTCTGACACATTCCTTAACGGTTGACGAAATACTTGTCAGGGTATCTCTTCGGGGTCGTCACCATGTTCTCAACGTCGGTGGGGTGTGGAAACAGTTGTGAACTGTGGCAGTCAAACGTTCAGATCACTCACATCTCTCAAACTCGTAGAAAAACAACCCAGAAATGAAAAAATCTAAAAATTTCGCCAGTACTACCCAGAATCACACCGAAACAATAAGACGAATCTCAAGCATTCTCAAAAGATAGAGACCGAAATATCAAAAGTAGTCTGAACCTTTGCAAAGTCGGCAGCAAAGAAATCTGAGCAAAGGCAAACGGGAACCGGCGGAGGACACTGAGCGCACACGCAGACACGACAAACCATAACAGGGTGTTCAGCGTCACTGACGAGTGAACTGACTCCGGAACGCCGACGCAAAGAAAAAGATATCAAAGATCTCAACGACAACGACAAAAGACATCAAAGATATCAGAAGTTCGCTACAACGACGCAGGAGGTGTCGTGGAGTAGACGGCAGCTGGGACGGGTCACCCCAGAAACAAAGTGAAAGGGCGAAGAAGGAAGACACGAGTACCGCAGGAGAGGGAGGAACTTGCACACATAAAGGTCACCGACGACACACGGAGGGAGGAAGAGACAATGGGAACTGCCGTGGAGCGGAGGGACTCGAGCCCTGTCTGACGGCCCGACGCGCACCCTTCGAGGGGAACGTGACTGGAACGCAGACCTGGACAGGAGGGTCCCGGGGGAGAGAACGTGAAAGATTGCTAGTAACGAAATATGCAACGGAGACCAAAAGATCAAAACACAGTCGGGGTAGGGATTGAGAGGGCACAGCGGAGACGAAGGGAAGGAGAGGAGAGGAAGTAGTTTGTCTTCGTTTTTCTCTCTGGGAGCCAGACATAGAGAGGTCCAACGGACTGACAATCTTAAAAGTCGTAAAAATACTTAATGGTCACACTCAAGACACTCGAAATCTGTAATTAAGCCGACACAATATGGGACCAGAGACACCCCACCGACGAGCACACACAAAAGGTCAGAAGGAGAAAGGAGAGTAAAGTAGTGTCTACACCCTTCCTTCAAGACATTCCGGACTGTACAAAATAAAGCATAACCTCCTATCAAGTGAATATCACAACACAATCGAAGTTCACATTCGTCTCACTAAGTCAATGTGCACATCTGGATAGGAAAAGTTTTAAGAGGAGGGTAGAATCCAATAACGTCTTATAACGCATCTCGGGGGACTCGATTTGTCATCTGGGAACGACCAATAGACAAAGGTCATATCGTCACTCACGCACAGTCAGGGTTTGAGGGCCAAATAGGGAGGGGGTCGGAAAGGAGAAACCACTGGTATTAAAACAAAAGATTCAGACACGTAAACAGAGACACACCATTTATTCAAGTACACATAGTAAAAAAATCTAAGACGTATGTTCACTATAGTGCGAACAGAATGAGACAGACTGAATTGAGGACATCATACTATTAGAGGTCCCGGCAAGTACAACAACGTTTACCCTAATAAAGTAAGAAAAATTACCGACTCATGATAGGGTAATGAGTTCTTAGTTCTAACGACCTTCTTTATAGTTATTAGAGTCGATGTGTCTACTGTAGTGAAATACCGTCTTTCACTTCTTCTTGATTTCTCAGAGAACTACTTTCACTTTCTCCTCTCACTTTTTCAACCGAATTTTGAGTTGTAAGTTTTTTGATTGTGGTACCGTAGGTCAGGGTATTGAAGTACTTTTTATCTACCCCTTTGTCACCTCTGTCACCGACTGAAATAAAAAACCTCGAGGTTTTAATGACGTGTAGTACTGACGTCGGTACTTTAATTTCTGCGAACGAGGAACCTTCTTTTCGATACTAGTTGGATCTGTCGTATAAATTTTCGTCTCTGTAATGAAACGGTTGTTTCCAGGCAGATCAGTTCCGATACCAAAAAGGTCATCAGTACTTCCTACACTCTCAACCTGACATTTCTTTCGACTCACGGTTTGTCAACTACGAAAACTTGACACCATAACCTCTTCTGAGAACTCTCAGGGAACCTGACGTGCCTCTATGGTGGTCAGGTAAGATTTCCTCTAGTCGGGACCCACAAGTAACCTTCCTGACTACAACTTCGACTTTGAGGTTATGAAACCGGTGGACTAAGCTTCTCGACTGAGTAACCTTTTCTGGGACTACGACCCTTTCTAACTTCCACTCTCCTCTTCCCCTACTGTCTCCTACTCTACCAACCTGCCGTAGTGGCTGAGTTACCTGCACCCAAACCCATTTGAGGCCCTCGACCTCTACCTGTCCCTCCGGACCGCACGACGTCAGGCACCCCGACATCTAAGCCAGTACTGACTCGCTGACCTGATTCGACTCGACTTATGGAGTAATATACACACACGGTACAGAAGAAGTCGGTAGGTAGGTAGTCACCTGTAAAGTCAACGAAGGTACCAGACCGACAACACTCGTCGTGACGCCACCTGTCGACCCTGCGTACGTGGGAAAACTCGGTACAAAAATAGGTCTGTGTACAGGCCGTCACCCTAACGACCTAGTATGACGTCGAGAAAAAAATCAAAGAATTCCTTGGAGCTGTGACAAGAGGTACCGCCATCACGGCTGAATGAAACGGTGGTTGTCGCCCCTTCCCGAGGGAAAAGAGGCTGCGGGAGAGGTCGTAAATAACAAACAGTTGAAAAACTACTACCGACAAGACTACCCACACTCCACTATGGAGTACCGTCAACACTAACGTAAAAAGATTATTAATTGTTACAACTTGTAGGAAAATACACGGAGAACCGGTCAAGACAAAGAAGAAACCTCTTCACTTCACAGACAAATCCAGAAGTGGGTAAAAAATTTAACACAACGTATATATATATATACATATATAAACTCGAAGTACTCGTCAAACATTTAAAACCTTTAATTCGAGAACAGTCAGCCTGTGCTCACTCGTTGAAGTGAAAGTGAAAAGTGAAAGTACGTAACCTCTTCCTTTACCGTTGGGTGAGGTCACAAGAACGGACCTCTTAGGGTCCCTGTCCCCTCGGACCACCCGACGGCGGAGACCCCAGCGTATCTCAGCCTGTGCTGACTTCACTGAGTCGTCATCGTTGTCGTCGTCAGTGCAACAAATGTTCATAAAAGAGGATAAAACAAGACAGTAAAGGAACCGACACGTCTCGAAGACTGGAAGTAATTAAGGGGAAACAAAAAGAAGAATAAAAGTAATGACATCCTCTGTCTATAACGACGTTAAATATAGTCTCACAACACAGACAAAAGGAGCTTCGCAAACATCAGAGGCCAGAATGTATATCAAGAAATTAAGTAAGACTCAAATAAAAATACATACCAAGAGACATAAAATTACATTTCTTATAAGATTACAGTAAGGCCTATACGTCGTCGGGTGAAAAGTGTCGTGGCACATGACTTCTCTGACAGAAAAGTGGTCGGATAAAAGAACGGAGGAAAAAGTATCGAATCCACTGGTGCCCACGGACTCAAATGGAGACCCGAAAGATTTAGGACAAGGTAACTAGACATAAAGACAAAAACGTAGTCGTGGTATGACAGAACTAACGACATAAATACATCGTATCAGACTTCAGTCCCTCGAACTAAAGAGGTCGAGGCCAAAAGAAAGAGTTCTAACGAAACAAACCTCAGAAAACATAAAGGTGTGTTTGACATGTTAAAAAACAAGATTAAGACACCTTCTATGGTAACCACTAAACCATCTCTAACGTAACTTAGACATCTAACGAAACCCGTCTATGACCGAAAGTGTCACAACTAAGAGGGTCAGGTTCTTGTACTACACAGAGGGTAAACAAACACAACGGAAACTAAAGAAAGTAGTCATAGAGTCAAAAGACACATGTCTGGAAAACGGAGGAATAAGGACCTATAAAATAAGAAAGACTAATCTATTATTTACCCTAACAAAGAAATTGAACATAAAGACTAAAACTAAAACACAACAATCATATGTCTTTACGTAATCAAAAGACACATAATCAAAATATAGGACGTTGAAATGACTGAAGTGCCTACTCGAGGTCATCAGAAGACCATCGTAGAAATCCGAAAGACATATATCATAGTACAGTAGACGTTTATCTCTGTAAAGCTGAAGAAAAGGTTAAAACTAAGGAAATCAAAAAGGAAGAGACTAACGGTACTATCCTGAAGGTTTTGATACGACTTACTGTCGTCACTGTCACCTATAGGAACGGAACAAGGAGTGGAATCCCCTTTACATAGGTCGAAGGGTGGTCTCTCTTACTACAATCGACACCCAAATAGTATAAACCTAAAAAATACAACTCCACCCAAGCAAGACACGGGTGAAAGACCTGTCACAATTAATTTTCACCCATAACTTAAAACAGTTTTCGAAAAAGATGTTGATGACTCTAATAGTATACTGAAAATAAGAAGTCAAACTATTACACCATATAGTGTAACTACTAAACATTTATGACTTCTTAGGAACTTAGGGACTCTGTCTAGGGATGAACTAGTACCACATATTAAAAATCACCTAACAACCTCAGCAGTCAAACGATCCTAAAGAAAACTCCTAAAAACGTAAGTACAAGCACTCACTTAACCGGACATTAAAAGAAAAAACACTAGAGAATCAGACCAAAAACATAGTCTCACTACCATCGGAGTATCTTACTTGAACCCTCACAAGGAAAGAGACTTTAAAAACCTTATCAAAGTCTTCCTGTCCACTTGAGAAAAAATTTACAGACTATCTTAAACGGACACTTCGGTAGACCAAGACTTGAAAGCAAACAACCTTAAAAAATTTAAGTGTCAAAGTTAAGTAGTGAACACTAACCAAACAAGTATAAACGACAGAGAAGAGAAGAGGAAAGTCAGGACGTTCTAACATGGAACAACTCACGAACAGACAAAGAAGATCCAACAGGTAAAATAACCGTATATCAACGAACATCGTCGGAGAATGCTAGGAAACATAAAGACACCACAGCCAATATTGAAGAAAAAGTAAAGATTAAAATAGCTGAACTCTGGATTTCCAAATGGTCAAAATAGAAAAGTTTCTTGGTCGAAAATCAAAGTAACTGGAAAAGATAATTAGAGCAGTAGGGATAAAGTAGATGATGACGAGCCTAGAAATACTCAAAAAGGAAATGATTAAAACCCAAAACAAAGACGTGGAAAGAGATCGACGAAATCCATATTACAATCCATCAAACTCTAATAAGAATAAAAGACTTCATTCTAACATGACGATATTTAAAGGGAGAATCGGGACTAAAAAGACACAGAGTATCCAAAATCTAGTAGTTCGAAAGTAATAGACATCCATAAAATAAAGGAGAAACTGAAGAAATCACTGGGCAACCGACAAAACATCGTACAGAGGTACACAAACACAAAAAATGTTGTGTTTGTGTCTCCAAAAAAGAATATCAACTAAGGATTAGAATATCACAACACCAACTCTTTCTACGAACTATGCTATCAAGAGAATTTAAATGACTCCAAGTGAAACACTGGGACGAACACTAGTTAGGACCTCTTATAAGGTACACATGAACTTTTCTAGCACATAAGATGATGAAAACCTATTTTACGAGACTTTTATCGTTAATTGAGACGGACCGGATTACAAGTGAACTCCAGACACAAAGGAACAACTGAAAGCCAGACTACCAGAGAGGAGACTCCGTTCACCCCACAACTCCGGGGGGGCATGACGACTCAATGCCGGTCGCAGAGGAAGTACCGACGATCGTAGACGGAGCACGTGACGCCAGGAGCATGAAGTCGACGTCTACATAAGTGTCAACAATATAGAAGCAGAGTCTGTCTACGGACAACACACCCCAGGAGGAAATAGATTGTCAACAACAGAACTCCAAATAAAGTAGACTGTACTCATAATAATAAGATCGAAAGAAAACTAAAGGTAAAGGTACCTTAAGGAAAAGGGTACGGGAGTGAGAGTCAGACATACACAGGGATCCAGACTTATTCACGCAGAGGACGTCTGTCGTAAGTATACCCAGAACGAACACGTGGGTAAGTCAGTCAGAAAAGTAACCTCGTAAAATAGGTAAGTACAAATTCCATTAATAACTGTGCATACAAAAGTAACGGCAAACCGATGAACAAAACTTAAACAAAAACACGCAGAAAAAGAAGGAAAAGAGAACGCAGAACACTAAACTACCGATTGAAATCACAACACAAACCTAAGGAAAAAGAAAGAACATAGATAACATCTAAAGGTTAGACGTCAATGATACTCCGAAGCTATATCGTCGGATACTTACTTGTTCTGTCACAACTCCACGACCTGAAAAGTGAAGTCTGCGTAAGGGGCACGGGAGCAAACGCGGGACGGGCGGAGTACGAACGACCAAGACTGCCGCACAAACACACGTCCACTAGAAGATGGAAGTGAAGTACAAACGGCAATAGCCACTCGAAGGGTACACATTAGAGGAAAAAAGATGAGCGCTGGAAAAAAAAAAATGGATCTCTCCGAGGAAATCGTGGACGACGTTGTGACGACATCACCACTGCCTGAGAGAATCGAAAACGAAAAGGTATTAAAAAATAAAGAGACATCTTACACTAACGCTCGGAACGAGTCATAGTAGTGAAATTTATATAACACGGTTGAGGGACGTCTCAAGGACGACTTTTTAGTCGCCTATTGGAATACCCTTAAGGGAACATCCAATAATTAACGTAAAGGGAATACGGAAATTATAAAGGAGGAACAGAAACAGTCAAACTAATGGTTCACAGAACCGTACAAGGAGGAACCCCAAGAGGACGGACCCTGAGAGACGTGAAGGAACTGAACCCACTGACAAAGGAAAGGGTTCGATTCCTTCAAAAGTCGTTGGTAGAGAACTTCGTACAAGAGTCCGGGAAGGGAGAGAGGAGGAAGACCCTAAGGGTATCACGTTTACACGTAAATTACAACAACGTCTCGGAGAACCTGACACCACGAAAGAAAAGCGAGACAGAAGAAGTAAAACAGGCAACCGCCAACAAAGGTGGTGAGACAGAAAGGTGAATCAGTACGTCAGAAAAGGAGTCAATGCGACGAGAACTAAGGAAGAAAGTGCAGTCCAGAACACAACAAGGAGAGCAGCCGAGTAAGAGAACCAGAAGGCCGACGAACAATTTGTAAAGAACACAGAAGAACCAGACACAGAGGAAGGGGAAAGACTCTAAAGCCTAGTAGAAGCGACGGTGAGGAGACTCAGTAGAAAGTCCCTACGACGGAAAGAGACTAAGTCAGCGGGAAGGCCCCGAAACAGAGCGAGGAGGAGCCCCTGTATCAGAAGGGGCGGGGCAGAACAGACCGAAAGACACTCACGCCGAAGACAAGACGTCCGCCGACCAGAGTCCGTACACTCCGGAGGACCTCTCCCCGGACCAGAGACGGGCGACTACCGACCTCGACCAGAACACGGAGACCACCCGTCCCGACACAGTCCTCCAACACACCTCACCCGTGGTCACCTTGACCCGTCTGCCACTCGTCGTGCAGAGGGTCGCCCGTCCCGACCCAAGGCCAGACAACCAACAGACCGGACTCCACAGACGGTCGATGACCCAACCCGGCCCAGGACCACTCTTTTCGGACAGACGTCCTCCCGAGTCTCGTCCCTCATGACAGGTCTCGAGACGGGGGGCACAGACAGGGACGGTACTCCGGAGACGCAAGGGGGTCCAGGACTACATGTGCTCTGGACGCACACGGGAGGTTCTCGCGCCAAAGACACAGGGAGTCGGAATCCCTGGAGGATACTAGGTTGGGGCGACCGGAGTCGGTCTACGAGACCACCTCGGAGGGGGGTCGGTCTGGGGGTCCGACCCCGCGAAAGGGAGGACACACTGCCGGAGAAGTCGGACGACAACGCGCGTACCGCCCATACCCTCGACCGGAAAGGTGTCGGTACGGAGCACGGGAGGAGCGGTACCAAGAAGAGACGAAACCCCTTCCCCTGGGGGGAGGCACCTGCCACGGCGACCGGACCCACGCCCGCCTTCCGCCTCCGGGGGCGCTCCGACGGCCGGCGGGGCGGCGGGGCGGCCCACAGCACGACTCGTCCACGTCGCAGACGGCAGAGACTGAGAGGGTGGCTACTGCCGACGAGCGTCCCGTCGGGGCTGCCTGCGCGGGGGAGGGAGTCGCGGGTCGTCTGTGCGCCCTGGCGACTCGGGAGAGAGTCTTCGGCCTAAGTCCGACTGTGCCGAGAACCAGGGAAGGGGTAGCCCAGGGAGGTAGAGGACTTCCGAGGCCGAACAGTCGCAAGAAGGATTCTACCCCGCCGGTCCTCGGGGGGTTTGAAGTCTACGGACCACTCGATTAGGAGGGTCTTACTCTGGACCTCCAGACTAAAACGGGCTCAGACTGTTGACAATGATTAGATCCGGTTTTAGCGCAACCTGAAGTGTCGTGGGCACAGGAGAGCGCCTGGAGTCACTTCGAACAATGGTGGGTTCTACAAAAGGTCTTCTTGAGACGGTGGGGCGAGAGTCTCTCCCTGATTTTGGTTTCGGGCTTTCATTGAGCTCTAAGCAAGAGAAATCCTCGCGTTCTGAGGACGGTTTCTCTTTATTGATTTGGCTTACCGACAACGCAGTCATTCTGCAATGAGAGATTCTACAATGAATATACACAGATATTAACTAACTGTTACAGCATAATTAAAGACGACATGTCTTTTCACTGAGTCAACACACACCTATATATACATACACATATATATATACGTGTATGTGTGTACCGAAGAAAGTATAAGAAAAGGTAACGCCAAATAGAGTCCTGTAACCTATATCAGGGGACACGACTCGTCACCCGGGACGAGGAGCGGGCACGACACATCACGAAACGGGGGCCGGGGGAGGGGCGGCCGGGGGAGGGGACCGTCGCGTCAGACGGGAGACACAGGCGCTCAGACAAAGACAGAGTATCTAACAGGCAGACACAGTACAAAGTCTAGGGTGTGCACTCACTACCGCCCGCGAGAGACAGAGAGGCAGACCGAACGAAACGCATCCGGCTGTCGGAGAGTCAGGCAGCACGTCGCCGTCGACCGTCACGGCAGGGAAGGGCCGCCGACGTGTCACGAGGCAACCTAGGCACACGGAACTTATGCAGACGCAAAGGACACAGCCACCCGCGAGCCCAACAGGCAGAGAGCCAGCGGCACTTGTGGCGACGGCACTCGTCTCCCCCGCACACAGAAAGACTTAGCACCAAAATAAGTCCATATACGGGTCCTCACCCTGACGATCGAGTATACGATTAAGGCAAAAAATAAAAGACTCCTTGAAGTATGACAGAGAGTTCACCGACGTGGTCGCTCCGAAGGACGATTGTCCCATCCTCCCGAGGGAAAAGAGTGGGAGCGGTCGCAGACGACAAGGGTCTGTAACATTGCTACAGGTAAGACGGACGACGGTCCACCGTACGCAGAGATGTCAAACTAAACTAAGAGATTGTGACTCGATACGACTCGTAGAAAAGCACACGGACGACCGGCAGACACACGGTCGACCTCCTTACAGACAAATCCAGAAGACGGGCAAAAAGTCGACCCCACAAACAAAAGAACAACAACTCAACATACTCGATAAACATATAAACCTTTAATTGGAAGACACCTAGCGTAGTAAACGGTCATAGAAGAGGATCGGACATCCAATAGAAAGGTAAAACAAATACCACGGGAAACGACCTGTCTTCGAACATTCAAAATAATCCAAGGTAAACCAATAAAAACGAAAATAAAGATAACGGAACCCTCTGACTGGATTCTTTTGTAGCCATACTAAATGCAGCCTCCTACGAAAAGGATACAAGAGAACATTCTCAAAATACCACAGTATAGAATTCAGAAATTCGGTAAAACTCAAGTAAAAACACTTATTACACTTCAACCCAAGACTGAAGTAACTAAGTGTAGACCACCAGGTCGAAGGTGTCGTGGTGAACGACTTCTCCGACAGACAAGAGGTGACACATAAGTGCGGAGGAAACAACTTCTAATTAACCGACAACCCCCGAATAAAGACCCCAGACACAGGATGAGGTGACTAGGTATAAAGGTAAAAACACGGGTATGACCCGAACGAACTACCGACATCGAAACATCAAATAGGATTCCTAATAAATATAGAAGACCAACACAAAAACTTTCTCTAACAAATGTAGGGGGAAGACTATGAAGTAGCAATCACGTTTCTTTACGTCAACTAGAGACGCACACACTCAGAACGCAGGACGACGAGACGACTTAAGAACTAGCCAAAAAGAAAATTCTCATCGAAACACACCTCAGATCTCCTAAGACATATATCACAGTACAATGGACGTATAGCGCTGCCAAAACGACGGAGGGAAGACTAGACCTACGGAAACTAAAGAAAAAGAACAGACTAGCGAGAGAGAGAGATCCTGAAGGTCATGACATACTTATTTCACCACTCTCACCCGGAGGAACAGAGCATAGTCTAAAATCTCCTTCCGAAAGTCGAAAAGTGACAACTCACAATATACCAACACCCGAACCGTATTTATCGAAAATAATACAACTCGATACAAGGGAGACCTCTTCCGTTACCGTGGGGTGAGGTCATGAGAACGAACCTTTTAGGGTACCTACCTCCTCGGACCATCCGACGTCAGGTACCCCAACGATTCTCAGCCTGTACTGACTCGTTGAGCTGAAAGTGAAAAGTGAAAGTACGTAACCTCTTCCTTTACCGTCGGGTGAGGTCACAAGAACGGACCTCTTAGGGTCCCTGCCCCCTCGGACCACCCGACGGCAGATACCCCAGCGTGTCCCAGCCTGTGCTGACTTCGCCGAATCGTCGTCGTACAAGGGAGATGCCGGTGAGACCATTCTCAAAAGTGGCACTTGCCTACAACTTAAGACAGTTCACGTAGTGACTCTACTGGTACACCAGAAGTAGAAAGGAAAACGACTACACGAAGTAGTGTGCCCAACTAAAGAAGGGTGACCAAGTAAACACATACAACTTGGTAGCAACACTCGAATTCTGCTTAGGTCCATCCAGAAAAATAGACAACAACCTAAACTAAACGATTATGAAACAAATTCTCTAAAACGTAAATACCAGAAGTCTATAACCGGACATGAAAATAAAAAACGTCCCAGGAGACCGAAACCGTAGTCCCACCACTACCGAGGTGTCTTACAGAAACCCTCAGAAGAGAGAAGACAGAAACCGTACCCAAACTCCTCTTCGTCAAACTCAGGAAAAAACAGACAAACCCTCTTAAACGGACACTTCGGTAGACCAGGACCTGAAAACAAAAATCCCTCAAAAATTTAATTACTAAGATAAAACGAACGTCACTAACCATACAAATTTAATAGTTAAAGAAGAATAAGGTAAAACCACCCGACACACAAAGGTCTTTGCAGAGGTAAAGAAGATCCAACAACTTAAACGACCGTGTGTTAAAAGGACCGTAAGAGAATGCCAAAAAACACAAAGACCTCATAACCAAAAGAAAAACAAAATAAACACAGACAGAAAAAAACCACTAGGACAGGTCTCTAAACACATTCTGTAATTAGAACTAAACAAAAATGGACACCACGTCTAAATGGAACTTCTGGACTTCTTATTGTGACCAAAGACTTTTAATCTGTCAGACACAAGGTGAGGAAAGGACTACGATTATAGGATGTGAATGAAGTACATAATATCCATTAGCTAATACAACAGACAAAACCCCTTTTCGAGATTTGGTTTGATGTCATCACAAACAACGATCCGTCCGGCGGGAAGGACTGGGTAAATTTTGTGTCACCTTGGAGCCTGTAAACCTAGGGTGACTACACCTTAAACACCAATGAGTCGATTACAAATTAATACGTCTCCACACGAACCTTCGAGGGACCCCGTTCCCGTCACGAGTGTACCTTCGCCAAGGGTCGAAGGGTCGCAGGAGGACGAGGGCGGGACCGGGACAGGTTGCGGGGGTGGAAGTGGAACCGGGGTACAGGAGAGGACGGGAACAGGAGACGGACCTTAGGGGACTGGAGGAGACGCACCGACCTGAGTCGAGACGGTGGACCTCTGGGACGACTGGCGAGGGTTCTGGGAGCAGGGTAGGGACACGTCCACCCGCGGAGAGGAAAGGGTCCAGTCCGGACATTGTCCCTCCCGCCAGCGTCAACGTTGATCTCCCGAAACACCGCATCTTCGGTCCAGGGATGTCACGCCGGAACTCCACGGTAGACGCCCACGGCACCCCGGGGTGCACCTTCCGCCACAGGACGCGTCGGGGGACCGGACGACCCCGAGTCGAGTCTGAACTCACCCCCGTGGGTGGAAGGTAGACACAGTTGCTTTGCAGTTCAACAACGAGACCTCTTTCCGTAAACAAGAATTAAATTTTATTTGACTTGGAATATAAATTTACAAATTAACCAATTGAAGAGATGTTTGACACCTCGCGTTGTCAACACTTTGACTTCTCATAGTCAATTTGCACTCTTTTCTCGGTTTTATAACCGGCCTTCGGCCCCCTGTCACAGTGCCACCCCCCCCCCCCACGGGAGTCTAGCTGGGCACCCAGGACGTATTAGTCCTGCATTCACTCACTCCAGTCCCTAATCGTCGACGCAGGAGTCTTTGTCATCACCTTTTAAACTTTCTTTAGAAAAGGACACCTTTTCGAGCACGGGGGTAGGGGTGACGAGGTCGGAATCCACCACTACCAGTCCCCCAGAAAAGATTCACCGTCCAAATAACTCTGAAATCACCATTCTTCCGGACTGCTCGACACCCTCCCCCCGAAGGACTGAGACCGACTGAGTACCCTGGGGACCGTCTCGAGGTAGTCTCACACCATCCACCGCCAAGTCTCGGTCATCGGTTCTAAGGGTAAGTGAGACACCGGATCAGATGTTTTTTTACTTTAGATCTAAAGACGAGGACGCAAATTAGTGTCCTTTTCACGTAACAGGGGCGGTACCCACTATACGACTCGTACAAGTTTTACGGTAGTGAAAGGGTGTGACAACCGAAATTTCACAGTGGACATTGAACGCCCCGAGCCGACGGACATCAAACCTGAGGACCAAATCAAATAGGCTTCTCTTTCGTGCGTGTGGTCAACACACATGAACTCATAAATTCAAAAGGTACAACTGGGGCGGGAACCCGCTCCGGGAGTCAGAGAGATGAGACAAAGAAGTCGACGCTTTGCCCCTGTCACTGCCGTGGAGAGAACGTCTCACCTCGCGGACAGTACTCTTATCAGAGACATTTCCCGAATCAAGTCACAGACCGTGAGTCCTCAGTGAACCATTTACCAAAGACAACAAGGGTCGTCTGAAACAACCATACGCACGGATGGACGGATTCAAAACTTTATAGTATCTGAAACACCAAAGTCTAAAACCTGGCATTAATACGAGTGTCAAGAAGACTCAACACCCACATTCTCTATCTTGCACAATCAAAGGCATCGGGAGAATTTCCTCCAAATGCTCAAACCGAACACTAGAACTTATGAGTACTTTATGGCCTAACTTCATATAAGTCAAAGAAATACTCAGAACGGAGTGGGGTTTCTCACTGATTGGTGTTTAATGAATGATTTTGCGTGAAACAAACACTGGTGTATGATAATTATAAGGTCAATTTATTGTCATTTCTTCGACATTGAAGGACAGTTGGACCGAAAACAAAGGCAGTAATCTTTCCCAAACTGTTCAAGTCAGAACCCAAAAGCAACGTCTTCACGAACTCCTCCAGCCATCACCTGAGGTCTGGTCGCACGTACTGGGGTCTCCACACGAGTCCCCGCGACTCGAGCACCTGAACGTCTCACGGTCCCTTCGACTCCGGCTCACTCGTGGCCCTACGGGCCACGCCGACCCCCGCTCCGGGTGACGCCCACCGGCGGAGAGGCCCGGCCCCGGACGACAGACAGGAGAGAGAGATCCGGTCTCCGTCGGAGTCGAGTGTCCCTCGCCTCACAATCACGGGCGTGCACGTGCCCGCGCACGGGTCCCGTGTCTCCCGTCGTCGCGCCTTCGTAGTCTCCGGCGCGCCTCTCCGCGGCACCGGCGGGCCTCCGCGACCCGACGCCGCCCCTCCCGCACGAGGGCCCCGCCGGGGCCGCGCCGGGGGCGAGAGACGGGCGGCGGCGGCGGCGGCGCTCCTCTTGCCCCGGCCCCGACCCGTGTGCCCGCCCAAAGGGAATCCCTCCAATCAGGTGGCCCTCCTCTCGGCGTCCGGGACCGTCGCCGTCCGCGACGAAACTCTCGCCGAGGCTACGTCGGGCCTCTTCGGTCCGAGGACCGGCACTTCCTCGCGCAGACTTGAGTGTGGGCGTCGCCGACGGGCCCTCCACAGTGGCGGTTCTAAGGGCTCCTCTACGCTCTCCGCCCCAGAAGTCTGGAAGAGGACTTTCGAGACCGGCGGACTCCCAGACAAGACGGTCGAGGAGAGTCTCGCGACCCACGGACGCGGGCCGGACGTGGGACTAGCGGAGCGTCTCCTGCGACTCCCGGTCGCCGACACGCCCGACGACTGAGCCAGGACCTTCCCCGCCCACCGCCCCGACGGAGTCCGAGGATTGGAACGTGCACCAAACCCTTCGTAAAGGACCAGCAAAGGAGGGTGTCACAATCCTTGTGAGGAATAATCCAGTCCGGGCCCGAAGGAACTATCCGAAAACGACAAGGACGTGAGTCAAGTCAAGTCAGCGAGTCAGCACAGGCTGAGAAACGTCGTGGTACCTGACGTCGTCCGGTCCGGAGGGGCAGGTAGTGGTTGAGGGCCTCAAGTGAGTCAGGTAGCTCAACCACTACGGTAGGTCGGTAGAGTAGGAGACAGTAGAGGAAGAGGAGGACGGGGGTTAAGGAGGGTCGTAGTCAGAAAAGGTTACTCAGTCGAGAAGCGTACTCAATCGATTCATGACCTCAAAGTCGAAGTCGTAGTCAGGAAGGTTTCTTTAGGGTCCCGACTAGAGGAAGTCTTACCTGACCAACCTAGAGGAACGTCAGGTTCCCTGAGAGGTCTAAGAAGAGGTCGTGGTGTCAAGTTTTCGTAGTTAAGCCACGAGTCGAAAGAAGTGTCAGATTGAGAGTGTAGGTATGTACTGGTGACCTTTTTGGTATCGGAACTGATCTGCCTGGAAACAACCGTTTCATTACAGAGACGAAAACTTATATGAGAGATCCAACCAGTATTGAAGGAAGGTTCCTCATTCGCAGAAAATTAAAGTACCGACGTCAGTGGTAGACGTCACTAAAACCTCGGGGGGTTTTATCAGACTGTGACAAAAAGGTGACAAAGGGTAGATAAAGGATACTTCACTACCCTGGTCTACGGTACTAGAAGCAAAAGACTTACGACTCGAAATTCGGTTGAAAAAGTGAGAGGAGAAAGTGAAAGTAGTCCTCCGCAAAATCAAGGAGAAGTGAAAGACGGTATTCACCACCGTAGACGTATAGACTCCACCGACTACAATGACGTGATCCGGAATAATTTTCATCGGTCTTCCAGAACCTGGTCAAGAGAATGACAATACCAGGGAGAACTTGTAGGGAGAACAACGAAGAAGGCATAGAGCTCGACGTGCAAGGCCCGCCACGAGAAATGTCTTGAACCGTAGTCCAGTGGACGAGTGGCAATAAAAATAGTCTCCAAGTCAGTGTGTGAACCATTGCGTTCCTTGTTGAGACATTTTGTCGGTTATGTATTTATTATATCGATCGTCACAAGCATCCCTGAATTCAACGATCTTCATAGAGGACCACAACCGGTCTGAGGTCCTCCCCTACAATGAAAGAAAGAACGTCGGTACGTCCCCACCAGACCCGGTTCTACCAAGGACACCCGACTTGTTTTATCAAATCGCCAGTCCGTGCCCTCGTCCCAAGGGACTCAGTCTGGTAAATACACGTGAAATTCGGCATCCGTCGTAGAGGAACCACTACTTGAACATCGTCTTAGTTATCTTCTGTTTCCAATTTCCTTCTCTTTGTCGGGGCAATTCCCAGTCCAGGCGGGAAGAGACAGGGTCGAGGAGCGACAGTCCCGGGGAAGGCGTCAGAACACCCCTTCCCCGTCGCCGACGAGACCGAAGACGACCTGCCTCCGTCGCCACCGAGCAGTGTCGTACCTCGACTAGTCGGAAGCCGTCCCTCACGAGGAATCTGAGAAGCCATCCACCGTGTCAAGAGAAAGTAAGAAGTAGATGCTGATAAAATTGGACTACTTTGGGAAGTCGGGAAAACAGGGGACTGAATAGTGACCTAAACCCGAAGACCGAGGTCAAGGATGTGTCTCGATGATTAAGATGGAAAGACTCACAACATCGGTGTGATCTACGGATACAATAAGGCAACTTGTTCTGAGTTATTTATCCGACTGAGTGGGAAGAGGT
The DNA here is from genome assembly GCA_006410555.1 of Capra ibex. Classification (NCBI taxonomy): domain Eukaryota; kingdom Metazoa; phylum Chordata; class Mammalia; order Artiodactyla; family Bovidae; genus Capra; species Capra ibex. The sequence goes on from SJYO01020080.1 coordinate 131,513,675, forward strand.
CGATGTCGCTCGACGTCAGAGCTGTGAATAGAAAAACTTCTCGTCAGAGGTCGGAAGGTCCCCAAGTGTCTGGGCGACGAGAGGTCCGGGAAGTCCTCCACCCGGCAGAAGACTCCTGCACCGCGACAAAGTCAGTCGCACACTACCGGAGTACCGAGACGGGGCCGACGGAACTGGCTACTCACACCCCACCCACTACGCACACACTCACCCCACCCACTACGCACACACTCACACCCCACCCACTACGCACACACACACACCCCACTCACTACGCACACACTCACCCCCCACCCACTACGCACACACTCACCCCACCCACTACGCACACTCACACCCCACCCACTACGCACACACTCACACCCCACCCACTACGCACACACTGCACCAGGACAGGTGCGACGACAGTCGAGTACATGTCCGTGAAAATAAAGAGATCCGAAAAGTCCCGCTGAACCAGAGGTCCAGTCTTTCCGGACGAAGTCGACCTGTCTGAACATCCTCCGTCCGACTGCCGACCTCCAATCATGTGCGGGGCTCAATCGTGTCAATCGTTGCCCACCCAGAAGTCTCGTCGAGGTCCGGGAGGGCGGACCCGCCTGTGACCCTTGCCGTGTGGCCTAGAGTGTCCCCGAATTAAATTCAGAAGAAGTCTCTCGGTAAGATTAGGTATCGTCCCGTTAGTTGTCCCGGAATAGGGTTCAATTAGAGAACTGTATAAATTCGCCACCAAGAAGATCTTACATAGTAAAGACCGACACCTAGTACCCCGTAGACTATAAATGGGTTTCCATCTACCGACCCTATTCGAAGTCTTTATTTGAACTCACAGGAAGAATTATTAAGCTAATTTGAATTGTTAATACATTGTGCCGTTGTCCGAAGGGACCACCGAGTCTACCATTTCTTAGGTGCACGGCACGTCCTCTGCCTTCAAGGGAGGGACCCAGCCCTTCTAGGGGACCTCCTCCCGTACGTCGGGTGAGGTCACGAGAACGGACCTCTTAGGGTACCTGTCTCCGCGGACCGCCCGACGTCAGTACCCCAGTGTCGCTCAGCCTGTGCGGACTCACTGAGTGTTTGCGTGTGGTACCGTTGCTCCTTGACAGACTCTTCACTCAGAATCTGTTGTTTACGTCCGAAGTTACTCGTCTTAGTCTTAGACTATAAGTAACTGTGTAGAGAGACTTTAATAGGGGTGACAATAGTTTATGTCGGTTTAATTCTAACCAAACAAATGTTTCACTTAGACCAATTGACTGGTATAAGCGAGGAAATTTAACCGACACAACCTTAAAAAGTACTCCTCAGAGTCTGACTTTAAAATTCAGAAGAGTCCCGGTCCATTCGGCATGGTTCCCGAACAGGTATCTAAAAACGGAATGCCTAATATCCACTTAAGGAGGGAAAAACTCCAGGGACTTTATGGAACTCTAAAAACGTGGACAATCCTTCATCAGGAAGGATTAAATGGGCTGTTTCGACGATCCTTGGATCCTCAAAGGTCATAGACCTCCCTAGTCCATGTCTCTTTTTTTTATAAAGGTAACACGAATATTTCCATATGAAATGGTTTGACGACATTTAGTATTAATTGAATTCCCCTTTCCAAAGGAATTTTGGTTTTTTAGTGTTGCTAGAAGTAGTCAAATGAGTCAGGACATACGAAAAAAAAATGATTGTCGAAATACTTTAGTCTCAACAGAAAATTTTATAGAACGGACCAAATCGTAATGCTAATTTTTCAGTAGTCTTTGGACACGAACAGTCTTTCGAGAAAGACACTGCGACGAATCTCGACTTCGTGCCACGTGTCGTAGCGACGTGGACGGACACTTACTATTCCCGAATTCTTCCGTCCCAACCTCTAGCTAATATCACGAAGAACTGTTTCCGCGAATTGATTCTTTACCGGATGTTGCACGGGTAGGCGCGGGACCGAAAGCGTCGCCGGCCGAGGTGCCAACACCAGGAGGACGACGAGGAAACGATCTCCTCCGGAAAGTCAGAGAGGACACCCTGTCCGGATCAGTCAAAGACGAATACTCTTTAAGAAAAAAAGAAGATTTCCTATTAGAACGAACGTCCAAGTTCCACCGTCAGAAAGGGAAGGTCCCAAAACGTGTGCGGAACGGTGGCGGGGGGGAGGGGTGGCCGGACGCCACAAAGACATCTCGTCAGTCGGCCGTCGGGACGCCCCGAAGGGAACAGTAACCGAGACGCCCAGAGAGAGCGACAGAAGCCTCGGGGAGGAAATTGGAAGCGGCAAAAGTGACGTCGCGCAGAGTCCCGGCCGGACAGACCCAACTAGAACAAACCCTGGGAGGCACGAATGACACGGACCTGCAGAGAAAGGAGGAGATCCAAGCCCCGTGAAGGTCGGCATTAAAGAAGTCCACGTAAAAGTCGGGAAGCAGTAGAAAGACCCTGGGGCAACGCACATCTGACCGCACGAGACATAGTAGGACCTAGAGAGTATAACGAAAGAAAAAGAAGTAAACTGAAAGACAGACGAGACCTGACCCACTGAAGACGAGAAGAGGGTCTAGTCAGTACGTGAGAACCCGTAATAAGAGAGACGCTAGGCATCGGAAATTCAGCCGAAAGTAGAGTCACTTACTCGGAGGATCATAAGGAACCAAGGAGAAATCAAAGACCAAGACAAATGTCCTTAGACGTGACAGGCATCGGGACGCACGGCAGAAGTCATGAAGGTAACAGAGGAAAGACCTGAGCGGCAGACAACCTACCTTCTCAGACAATCTACCTTCTCAGACAACGAACGAGAACGCCCTTAAGAGAACCGGAAAGTCGACCCACACCAGGGGACGAAGTAGGGGGAGGACAAAGAGCGGGACTCAAACCCCCGCGCCACCAGACACCAGAACCCCCTGGCGAGAATGAACCGCCGTAGGGACCCGTCGGGCTCACCCGGCTGACGAAAGTCCTGCGCGCGGACGACGAGAAAGGCGTCACGCCGACAACGGGGGAGCTACCCCCGTCCCGACGACACCACGGTCTCGGCGGACCCACGACTCGGCCCGGGGGAGAGGGGACGGGGCCGGCGGTGGGACGAGGAGGGGCCAGCGACTCGCCTTCGGGGGTCACACTCCGGCCACCCTGACCCCGTGAGGACGGTCCTCTTGGGGGCAGAGGTCTGGACGGGGGGACCTGCCCACGGGACACGACAAACAACGACCCCCTCGAGTGTCTCCTGGAGCACCGACCGTGACGGGAACCGTGGGGAGGTGACACCCTCACGTCCGTCAACTGGGACCACAGGGAGTCCGCGACACAAGTGTTTCAGTCGTCGTGTCTACGATTGTGTGGGTAGGCGGGTTCAGTCCAGGGTTCTAGCGTCACCCGGACGTCACCCCGGACGCGACCCCGACGCCGGTCCGTCGGGCCCCGGAGACGCGGCGAGAGAGAAAACGGCAGTTGACCGTCACACGGGGGGAGGCCCGGACAGACAGAGTCGACTGCGGGTGTGCTCACTCCCCCGAAGAGCCCCACGGCCGTGGAAGGGAGAAAAGGTCGGGGAGGGGCCCCTGAGCCCAGGGTGGGGTAGGGAAAAAGAAAAAGAAAATTAACCTCCGATTAATGTCTTGACACCAAATCGGTATGTAAGTCACAGGGAAATGTTTCCTTTGAGAAAGTAGGGTAGGTCCCCGCACCCCTAGTAAGAGCACAGAGACCCATAGAGTATAGAAGACGGTCGTAAGCCATTCCGCACTCTAACAAAGTGCCCATCTACACGAAAACTGCATAAACACCCTCCTCCCCTCAAGGTGCAGGAAGCTAAGACGGCAGAACTAAGGAGGGGGTCGTAAAATTCTATTGTTCATTTTACTATTGTGACACGGTCCCGTCCAGGTTTAAAATCCGTAGGGTATATTGAAGATCTCGTAGATACAATCACCGCGAACGGGTACGGTACATTGGGCTCCTCCACGGAGTGAGTAAACTGTCGCGAAGGGTACAAGAAACTGTATGGTTTGTCAGGAATAATCAAATTACAAAAAGGGGCTCTTCGGAATCCCCGAGAGACTTCCTAGGGTTTCAATCGACCTCCATTTTTTTGAAATTATTTTAAACTATAAACCCCTAAAAACAGTCTTTCAAAGTTTTGTCAGTTTATTCTAGCATTCAGTAAAGGTGTGTTAGGAATAAGGAATTGGTTTTATTCTTCTCGAGAGTTCTCGTCTATGTTTAGTGAATTTCCGTGTCTTTGAGGGTCTTAGACAGTAGGCACCGACGCAAGATCCTTTTGAGACAGGAGAATTGTCTGTTGTGTCTTAGATCAAAACGCGGTCGAATGAAAATGGCCACTAAGTGAATGACTTGAATTAGACTTGACTCGGTCAGGACTGGCACGCCTTCCGAGACAAGACGTTCGGAAGGCAATGAAAGACGTAGGGATAATAAAACGGGGAAGCAAAAGAGTAGATCTTTGTTGGTATACTTGAAGGTAGTGAATTAAATCGTATTGAGATTTTGACGTACAGTGGTTTATAGGCCTCTTTAATAAACATATAGTTTCCGTGTCCTTCTCTTTACGTCTCAGGAAGAGAGTGACGAACAGGTCTTGGGTCGGTAGAAGCCCTTAAAAGGGGGGTCAAAGGTTTATAGGTCAAGTCGAATTTGTTTGTTTACGGTCAGTGTCTGTCATTATTTATAGTAGACGAGTGTAAGTGTCAGTGAAAGTCGTTTTGCTCCTCTCTTGTCCTAAACCTGAGTCCATGACTCTGTGAGTAAGTGTATGCAGGTGTGTGTGGGTTCTATTTTAGTTGACGTTTTCAGGGTGAAATTTTTTAAGTGAAATTTAACCCTTCCTATTAACGAAATGTTTTAACGTAACCAAACGTGGTTTGTCGTCGTACCTCGTCGGGGTCCAAGCGGGTACCGCAGGGACTGCGGACTCGGGGGAGGACGGAGGGCGGCGTGGGGTGGGGAGATCCGACAAAGGCTCGGGACCAAACTCGACTCAGACGCCCTTTAGGCGCAGCCGACAGACCGGACGTGTGCCGGCACAGTGAGGGAGGCACGTAGGGCGAGAGAGGAGGAAGAGGGGTTCAGGCAAGAGTCACAGACCCAGAGGCAACGACGAGACGTCCATCGAAATAGTCACAATCGTACCCTATCGACAGAAAGAGAAAGACTACAGGAAGTGGCGCACATTGTCCCTGATCCAATTAGGTGGAGTAATCCTGGCTGAGTTTAAGCAAGGAAAAGTACCGGCTCATTATAAGGTAACACATACATTTGGTGTCACAGAAATAGGTAAGTAGACAGTCACCTGTAGATCCAATGAAGGTACAGGATGGCTAACACTTATCACGACGTCACCTGTGACCCAATGTGCACAGAAAAAGTTAAAGCTAAAGGAGTCCCATATACGGATCATCAACCTAACGACCCAGTATACCACCAAAATAAGGATCAAAAAAATTCCTTAGAGGTGTGACAAGAGGTATCACCGACATAGTTAAACGTAAGGGTGGTTGTCACGTTCTCCCAAGGGAAAAGAGGTGTGGGAGAGGCCGTAAATAACAAACATCTGAAACACTACTACCGGTAAGACTGGCCACACTCCACTATAGAATAACACCAAAACTAAACGTAAAGAGATTATTACTCACTGTAATGAAACGGTCGTTTCCAGGTAGATCAGTTCCGATACAAAAAAGGTCACCAATATATACCTACACTCTCAACCTGACTTTTCTTTCGACTCGCGGCTTCTTAACTATGAAAACTAGACACCACAACCTCTTCTGAGAACTCTCAGGGAACCTGACGTTCCTCTAGGTTGGTCAGGTAAGATTTCCTCTAACCAGGACCCACAAGAAACCTTCCTTACTACGATTTCGACTTTGAGACCATGAAACCGGTGGAGTACACTTCTCAACTGAGTAACCTTTTCTGAGACTACGACCCTCCCTAACCCCCGTCCTCCTCTTCCCCTGCTGTCTCCTACTCTACCGACCTACCGTAGTGGCTGAACTACCTGCGCTGAGACTCACTTGAGGCCCTTAACCACTACCTGTCCCTCCCGACCGCACGACGCTAAGTACCCCAGCGTCTCAGCCTGTGTTGACTCACTGACTTGACTTGACTTATTATTCACTAGGAACTCGTAGAAAGGAACACAAAGAATCGGTAAACATACAGAAGAAACCTCTTGACAGACAAATCCAGAAAACGGGTAAAAAACTGACCCAACAAAAGGACGACAACTGACATACTCGACGAACATATAAAAACTTTAATTAGGAGACAGGTAACAAAGTAACCGATAGCAAAAAAGGGTAAGTCTCCTGACAGAAGAGTGAAGCAAATGTCACAAGAAACGACACGTTTTCGAAAATTAGTCCAGAGTGAACAAAAAAATAGAGGTAATGAGATCCTCCGTTCAGTATCTCCTAGCACGACACTAAATACAGGATCTCACAAGACGGACAAAGGAGATCCTCAAAATTTCAAAGGGCAGAATATAAATCCAGAAATTAGGTAAAACTCAAATGAAAACACATACTACAATCCTTCACAAGATTAAAGAAAATGTGCATCGACAGGTCAAAAGGGTCGTGATGGGCAACGTATAAGAACGGAGGAAACAGTTTTTATTGGGTATCCACGCACCCAAATAGAGACAGACCCGAAGGACAGAATGAGGTAACCAGACATAAAGACAAAAACACGGGCATGGTATGACAGAACTACTCATATCGAAACATCATATATCAGACTTCAGTCCTTCCAACCAAGGAGGTCGAGGCAAGAAGAAAGAGTTCTATCGAAACCGATAAACCCCCAGAAAACAGAAAGGTATACCTAACACTCTAAAGAACCAAGATCAAGACACTTTATGCGGTAACCATCAAACTGTCCCTAACGTGACTAGACATCTAATGTAAACCATCCTGGCAGTAAACGTGTTATAACTAAGAAGGTTGGGTCCTTATACCTTAGAGAGAGACACTACAGACGAAAGAAAGCAGGCACAGAGTATCCAAAGACTTATGTCGAGAAAACAGAGGAATCCATCCAAATAAGGATCCACAAAATAAGAAAAACAACGTTACCACTTACCCTAACTAAGGAATTGAAGAAAAAGACTATAAAGTAACAATCACATATCCTTACGGTTACTAAAGACACATAACTACAACATAGGACGGTGAAACGATTTGAGTGACGAAGCGAGATCATTAAAAGGCCGTCGTGGAAATCCCAGCACACATGAAGGCACGCCAGACGTCACTCTCGAAGCGAAGAAGAGGTTAGACCTGAGGAAAAGAAAGAAAAAGAAGAGACTCACGGCATCGATCGTGAAGATTTTGATACTCTTTATTGGCACCACTCTCACCCGTGGAAACAGAACAAGGAGCAGAATCTCCTTTACGAAAGCCAAAAAGTGGTAACTCTTACAAACGACGCCCCAATAGTATATACCGGAAATAATAAAACGGAAAGATACGGGTAAAAACTTCAAAAAAAAAATTAGTATTTACCCACAACTTAAAACAGTTTTCGAAAAAGACATAGACAACTCTAATAGTATACCGAAAATAGAAAGGTAAACAATTATACCGCATAGTGTAACTAACCAAACGTGTATGACTTCTTGGAAACGTGGGGCCCCTACTGGGACTGAACTGGCACCACACACTCGAAAAGTTACACGACGACTTGGCAAACGACCTTAAAACAACTTCTGAGAACGCAGACACAAGTAGCCACTATGACCAGATATTAGAAGACACAGCAGAAACAGACCAAAACCATAGTCCCACTATCACCGGAGTTTCTCACTCAAACCTTCATAAGGAAGGAGACGTTAAAACACCTTCTCAAAAGCTTCCTATCCCTAATCAACCTCCTAATTACCTCCTATCGATTTCTAAAGGGTCAAAACGTTCTTATACGGTCCCCTGACATCCTACCTCGTCTCGAGACTAGTAGGTATGGATTCATAAGTCCTAACTACGATAGTTTATAGTTCGTTTGTCAAGTCTAGTCAGCGAGTCCCAGTCAAGGGATCAGTGTTTTTCCCTCTTGGGGTTGGCTGCAGGGTACTCTTTACTTCGTCTTACTGGAGCAGGTTTCTCCTTTTAAGGTTGGTTACGAGACGGCGTTCGTTTTGGGTGTGTTCCCCCTATGGTGTGTGTCCGGATCGTTCGCTCGACCTCGCCGAGTCGGCCGGGGGGGCCGCCGTGACTTCCCCCGGGGTCGCGGCGTCGAGAGTCAAGGTTCGGCGGAACACGGGACGCCACCAAGCGTCGACAGTCCCCGTGACGGAGACTGTAGGGGTCTCACTTTACATGGGACCGTCGACGACCCTGAGTCCCTCCCCCGACGGAGACGGACCCCAGTTGGACAGTGGCCGTGTCTGAGGACCGACCAGATACTTCTAAGGACCGTTTACACAGACACACGGACTGAGTGTCACTTCGGTCTGTTATGGTGTACGACCTCAGACCTCGTCTCCTTGCAAATGACATCCCAGTACGTTCTTCCCTCGACACAGGTGTTTGGGGTTTGAGAGGTCTCCCAAAGTCGTTTCGTAATAAAAAATTTTAAATTTAAATAAATTAACCTCCGAAATGTTATAACATAACCAAAACGGTATGTAGTTATACTTAGACGGTGCCCATATGTACACACGGGGTAGGACTTGGGGGGAGGGTTGAGGGAGGGACATGGTAGGGAGACCCAGTAGGGGCACGTGGTCGGGGTCGTAGGACATGGGACGTAGCTTGGACCTGATCGTTAAACAAAGTATATACTATAATATGTACAAAGTTACGGTAAGAGGGTTTAGTAGGGTGGGAGAGGGAGAGGGTGTCTCAGGTTTTCTGACAAGATATGTAGACACAGAGAAAACTACAGAACGTATGTCCCAATAGTAATGGTAGAAAGATTTAAGGTATACATACACAATCATATGACATGACCACAAAAAGAAAGACCGAATGAAGTGAGACATATTAGCCGAGGTCAAAGTAGGTGGAGTAATCTTGACTACGTTTACATAAGAAAAATTACCGGTGCATTATGAGGTAACACATATACATGGTGTCGAAAGAATAGGTAAGGAGACGACTACCTGTAGATCCAACGAAGGTACAGGACCGATCATATTTATCACGACGCTACTTGTAACCCCATGTACACAGAGAAAGATAAGACCAAAGGAGTCACACATACGGGTCGTCACCCTAACGACCCAGCATACCGTCAAGATAAAGGTCGAAAAATTCCTTAGAGGTGTGAGAAGAGGTATCACCGATATGATCAAACGTAAGGGTGGTTGTCACATCCTCCCAAGGGAAAAGAGGTGTGGGAGAGGTCGTAAATAACGAACATCTGAAAACCTAGCGTCGGTAAGACTGACCACACTCTACCATGGAGTAACACCAAAACTAAACGTAAAGAGACTATTACTCACTACAACTCGTAGAAAAGTGCAAACAATCGGTAGACATACAGCAGAAACCTCTTTACAGATCGAGAAACCGGGTAAAAAGCTAACCCAGCAAAAAGACCTTAACTCGACGTCCTCAACGAACACATAAAAACTCTAATCAACAAACAGTCAACGGGTCGTTTCGCAAAAATTTCCCTCCCTTCCCCAGGGTCCCATACACCAGCGAGTACGTGTCGAGACTAGCTGACTACCACACTCCATTACCCCGTGACAGTGTCCCCAATCGCAATGGTCAGGAATCCGAGGTCCTCCGGACCCCCGACACACGAGTTCCAGTAGTCCATCAATCGTGGAAGGTAAACCACCCCCCGTCAAAGTGTAGACACTTTATTAAATCCTCTACACGTAGTCTATGTCAATAGACCCACGAAGTCTCTCGTCGATTTCGTCGCCTACCCCCACCCTCCCTTCAGGACAGACCCATTCCGGGGTGTCCTAGGCCGGACCAATGTAATCACTTCCGACAAGGACCCACCTGTCCTTCGACTCGTCCTTCCCCGTCGGACCTTGGGTGGTAGGCTCACTCGGAAGTCGACCCCCGAAACCGAGGTCTCGTCGGAGCTTCAGGAACACCCGGGGTCTGTGCGACTCGAGGTCGGTGAGCATTGACGCGAGGCCAAAAGGACTTCTCGTTGTCGTGAACTGTGGACCACGGAGGAAGACTTACGGGAGAAGGAGAAGGAAGGCGACACACATTGCACTTCCTTCCACGGTCGGCCGGGGCCCCGCCGTCCACCGGCAGAGACGAGAGGCGGGAGTCGGTGCACTAGTGACGTGCACCACCGACTCCCGTCCTCTCGGAAACACCGGTGTGGCCAGTGCGGGGAGTCTTCCTCCCGGGAGGTAAAAAGACTATGAAACTGTTCTTTCGAAACTGTTTGCATGGACTTTATTGTCATGGGGACTACAAAATCGAGTCATTCTCGTTACTTAACACTAATTTTTTGACGTGTGGTGGCTATACGAAACTGTGCGAAAATAATTATTGCTCCTGTAGAAAGCGCCAGTGTGTCATTCGAACAACTGCCCGGGCGACGACGACCCGCCGACGACCGAGGCCACGAAACGCGGACGACTCCGGTAAGGAAAGGGCCGACGAGGTCGGAGACGGGGTCGGGACCAACTCGTCACCAGTCGTTCTCGGGACGGAAGTCGATGTAGCAGATCTCTAATAAAAGATTTACTCTTGGAATTTATAAACTGGACATTCCAATAACATTCAGAAAGTTCCATGTTTCTTTTACCTTAATCAATATTTTGACCTTCGTCTTACACTTTGGTTTATCGCAAAGTCAAAGAGTTTACTTTTGTGACGGTTCGGTCGCACCAGCCACACAGGTTTAGGTCTCGGGGACCCAGCACCCACCCGCTGCCGTAAAAGTCACCGGAAACGAGAAGGCTACCCGAGACTTCGCTGCCCTCACTTGCGGCGGCGTCACTCGCGGGAGGGTCGGAGTCTGGGAAGAGACGAGTCGGAGCAGGGTCGCGGTCCAGGCCCCCGGACCTCGACGTCCGCGCGTCCCGTCGCATCCTCACTCCCCCGCGGGTCCGGACCGAAACAGTGTCCATTCCCAGGAACCACAGCGGCGACCTGTTACCAGACCCGACAACTGTTACAACACTATTGAACAGACTTGTACTCTTTACATTCTGAGTTCGTCTATCTCTTGAGAACAATAATGGTGGAATTAATGGGCTCTGGTAGACCTCTTAAAATTTTTAAGACAGTCGGATACCATCTAGACATATATGACTGTACCTTTCTAACGGCTCTGCACTGAAAACCACCTTTTTTTATTTCCTTCGACTTCTTGTTATATTGACGAACTAAGGTACATACATTTTATTTTATGGGGTCTTTCACCTCTCCCGACTTTCCGTCGTGTGACCCTCAGACGACAGCTCTTGACCCTCTTGATCGAAAACAACAACAACAATTTGACTGGATAAACCTCAGTCACGAGAGTCTTTACTTGCGTGGGAGAACTCCGACGTTTGCAAAGGCGGGGTCACCTGCGGGGGACGACAGCCTGACGGGCGCTCGGCGCAGGGGCGAGTGCGACAGAGTAAGGAGAAAGTGGTGTCCCTGTTCGGCTGGAGGACTTTATGCGGTTCTTACTCTGGCACCTCTTGGACTTCGTCTAGGTGATGCGCCGGCAGAGGACACCTGAGTTGTTCGGTCCGTGCCTTTTGCGGCTGCGGGGCTTCGGCGCCGCCTCGGAGCTCCAGTATGGGCTCTTCCGTTTGCTACTCTGACCTCGTACTCCCCTGAAAGATCTCCACTAGTCTCAGACATTGAGATCCTGGTTGACAGGCGGCCTACCCTGTAAACGAAACGTGAGTTATTACCTTTATTAAACCCCCTAAAATTTCGTGTTGACCTTATCGATTAACGTCAGATAATTTTGACACTTACATACATCGTCGGGACGAATACCTCCGTTTATTTGAGAAATTGTTCTTTAAGAGAAGGTCCGGGTTTATACGACAAACATATGTTTCTGCAGTACTAAGTCAAGGTAACACTTGTTGTCTGATCGGTGAGATCAAGGAAACTTCTGTAAGAGGATTGTCTTTTGTTGCAGAATTCTACGTCTACCTGACACACCAGATTAGTCATAAATGACCCCCGTAGCCCCTCCTTGGTTTAGGATTTTGTTCAAAATGAACGAATACATACTAACGACCCCGGAGACCCAAGACCTACTAAGGCCGTCGTACGGACGACTCTCGGTCTTGCACGTCTCGGTGCCCGAAGTTCCCGTGGCGCCCGTCTGCCGACGAGGGCCGACCTCTGGGGCGACCCACGCGTCCGGCACATTTCCGGTGGCCGGACCGTCGTTGTACGACATGTATCGAAAAGTGACATGCTTCGTCACCGGTGTAATTTTTCCGCAAACTACTATAAAGAGGTTGTCGTCATGCACGTAAATTACTCTCAAATGGAAATTTTTGAAGGTCAAGTTCCATTAAGATGATTCTCACCGGTCGCTGAACCATTTGTCGAAACAGTCTTCGCACAGACCAAACCGTAAAACGAAAGCCATGTATGTCACCGGGGCTGAAATGTGTCACCGGTGACAGACACTCCGGTGGTTGGGGAGCGGGGGCAGAGTCGGAGAGTCCAGGACGCCCCGCTCGGACCTGGGGCACGCCTGGCACTGGGTCCCCGCGCACCTCGCCGACGTCGTCGACGGCTCCAGGAGGCCGGTCGACTCAGCGACTGTGGTGTGAAATAAAAGGTCTAGTCACTTCGCGGTCGATGACCTGCGACGTCGGATCACTGACGAAGAGGGTTTGGTTTGACGAGCGTTTAAAACCTTCCCACTTTCCAAAGATTTAGGAGTTATTGACGAAAAACTAGACAGGTAAAAGAAAAGTCGGTGAGCATTTTTGATACACCCTAGACGTGACACCGTGGAGTGACAAACGAGTGCTGTAGACGAGTCCGACTATATGACTTAAATAAAGACGGGTCTGGGACTTTACAGGAAACTGGTTTATTCAGGAGCCGGACCGAGGATAGTAAACGGACAACTATCACACGAGTTAATTCCACACGCAGAGGTGACCAGAAGTGAGTCATAGTAAGGTCAATCTTTTAATTTGGACAATGAAATTATTATCACGTCAAAGGACGAGTGTGTCCACTCGTCGGTCGGTCATTGGCTCCGAGAATAAGACTTTACTTGAGATGTACCTTTTTGTTTCGCTCACCTTTTGTCATTTTTTAATTTTCGTTAGACATCTGACTCTGTATCTTGTTACACACTGAATCTAATGACAATCGTTAGGGACTTGAATAGACCGACCATTTATCGTTTTAAGTGACTTTTAGGTCTTTAGTATTTTTTTTTCTGAATTTTATAATTCTTTAACGATGTAAATATCATTGTCTTCCATAATCGATCATACACTGAATTTACTGTCTCGTTCCGTGTACAGTAAAAACGACAAGTGTGTCCGAAAATCGTAGTCGTTTTAACTCTTGGGCTCTAGTAAGGTAGACTGTGAAGGAAAGGGTCTACGTCTCCGACCCCTGTTTTCGCCACTTCGCCCGACGGACACGAGTGTCTCAGACCGACCCCCCACTGGGTCGACTCCCAGTCAGGCCTGAAGGTGTCGTTTCCAGTTGGGAGAAAACTGGAAGAGAAGTTTCCCTACTCGGTTCGTTGTCCCCTTTCGCCCCGGAGGCCCCTCGACGGGACGAGGACCTCCGGGACGACGTCCGCCGCGGTCGCCCCGCACGTCGTTCCGGCCGAGTCGCGAGCGCCGGAAGCAAAGGCTGCCGACAGACCCGACAGGGTCCTCCCCGCGACTGTCGGGCTGCCGACAGACCCGACAGGGTCCTCCCCGCGACTGTCGGCCCAGGCACCCCAGACTCCGACCTCTTGCTACCTCGGGACGACGCGACGCGGGTCGCCAGGACCGGCCGCGGGGTCCCCTCCGACCTCCGGGCGAGGGGAGGGGGCTGCCGGGCCCTCACGCCTCCTCTCCACCCGCGGCGGGGCTCCCACCGTCGACCTCGCGCGCGTCCCCGCAGAGGCGCCGTCGCCCCACCGGCCGCCGACAGTCTCTAGGTCCCCCGAGTGCTACCACTTCGGGCTCAGGAACGACACCGGCGACGACAGCAGCAGTCCCGACCTCGACCCCAACGACCTGCTCCGCCTCCGGCCCGGTCAGTCGCCCAGCCTCTTGTGCTCGTGGCCGGCCCGCCGCGGGGCCTCACCGGCGTCACCGACCCGGACCGGGCGCCCCGAGCCGGGCCGCGGCGCGAGGAGCGGCAGGAACCTCTGGTCCTGCTTCAGCAGTCACGGGCCGGCGAGGGCTGCTGGGCCCCGACGACCGCCCCGGACGTTTCCCCAGTCCCGGCCTCCCCCGCGCCACTCCCCCGCGACCCGTCCGGGACCCAGGAGGGCCCCGGAGCGCCCGCGCCCCGAGGAGGGCGCCCATCCCCCGAGGAAACTCCCCAGACCCAGACGGGGGAAGGGGGCGGGGGCCCCCGACCGGAGACCGGAGCGGGGGAGGACACGCGACAGAGGGTCCTGTGACCCCCGTGACCCTCGCAGATGTGTGTGCACCTGGACCTTCCCGGAGACGGTTTCTCGTGGCTCGCTCTTTCCTGGAGTCTCCCGCGAGACGACCTTCTCGTGAGAATTTCGACTTCCTCGGGGTAAACTTTTACGGCAAGACGAAGAAATTTTAATATTTTTCCTTATGTCGAACATTCGTAGACCTACGATGAAAAACTCTTCCAATGAACCTACTTTAAAACGATTTTATAAGTGAGGGACCCGGAAGTGTCTTTTGTAAGGGACTGGGTGCACCGAATGTCCCACTATCTGTGGCTCTTCAGGGAGGGGAACTTCCGGTTTTTCGAAGGCCGGTTCACTTCATGTGAGCTCTGCCCCTTCTTCCCAGCCGTGAGGGGGACGATTTCCCCTTCCCTCCGGTCCCGACGTAGGTTTGGCCTTTGTCCGTCTCTCGGCCGAAAGGCCCGAAGGATTGTCCGACTTCGACGACGAATGTCCGCACGTCCGACACGCGACGGGTTCGCGCCCTCGGCGGACAGGTGTCGCCTACCGTGGCGGGGCTCAGGTGTGGGGCGTGTCGACACACGCCATGGGCGGTACACACCAAGGCCCCGAGCGGGGAGGGCGCCACTCGCGGGGGTCCCGCCGGACGGGGCGGGACCCTCGGCACCATGGACGACCCGCCGCGGTGACCTCGTCATCACCAGCAGACGTTACGACTAGACGAGCAACAGGAGCCGGAGGTCGACCGAGACCAACTTTGCGTCCCTCGGGAAGTCCTACAGAAACTAGACTAAAGTTTCTTCTGCTAGGTACTCCTTCGGGTTGCCCAGACGGAGATTCGCAGTGGATTTGGAGCCCATGTAGACTGGGGCTGAGGTGACTGGTCAGAACAAAAAAAAACGACACGGAACTCCGAACACCCCAGAGTCAAGGGACTGGTCCCTGACTTGGACACCGGGGGCGTCACCTCCGTGCCTCTGGATTGGCGACCCGGCGGTCCCTCCAGGGGACTCACCAGAAGGGACTACACCCATACTTATATGCCGCCCTTCTTTCTTTCTTGTTTTTTTGAGTCGAGACGGAATACCTGCTGTGCCTCGGCAGGGTCGGACGTGGCGGTCCGGGTGTACCCCTGTCCGTGCCCCGTTGGAGACCCCAGGAGGACCTCCCCCTCTGTGGGGCGCAGGTGGGGCCGCGTCCTCGCGGGAGCCGAGGCCCCCCCCGGGTGGGCCGACTCCCGGTCAGTCCACCCGACTGCCACTCTCGGACGTGGGGAAGTGCCTATAACGACGAGGCAGACAGGCGGTTCATGCCGGGAGCTCCCCGGGTCCGACGAATCTTCTCCTCTAAGAAACCCGGAACACGAGGGTCCTGCAGGTGCGCAGATGTCCCCGTACTGACCTGAACTCGCCCTGTGTGGGAGGCGTCGTCGCCGCCTCTCCTTCCCCACTCTCCAACCCCCGCCCCCCTGACTCCTGGTCGGACCGACGCCCGACGAGTCTGCACTGACGATCCTCCTCGGCCCGGTGCGTCCTCCCAAGGCACACCTTCCGTTACACCCGCCCTGCAGGCACGGACCCCACGGGAGGGGGGTACTGTCCGTGCTTTCCGACCGGACCCACTGTGGCCCAGTCCACTTACCTGTATGGACGAAATCAGGTCGGTCCCTTTGGTCTTAGACTAGGAGGAAGAGGTTTAAAAGGACATTATAGTGTAGAACTTATAAATGACTTTTTATTTTCTTACTGTAAAATATTGATTACGGGACTCATATTAAATAGACGACGGCGTGGTAGTGAAGTCTGGTCAGTCCCTTAAGGAGACGGTGTGACGTGTCGTTGAGAAAGATGGTCCCTACGAGACGGCCCATGTCCTCTCCCCCGTGTCTCGGACCCTGTGTCTCGGAGGGTGGTTGCAGGGTACTTGCACAAGAGTGTCACTGTCCACACAGAATGAAGACGACTCTCGGGTCTCGACGGGAACGACTGGACGCTGTCCCACCTGTCGTGTCTCGTAAGTGGGCTGCAGAGGCGCTCCGAGGGATGTGAATGGTCCCAAGTCACGACAATCAAGTGGGGAGACCGATTTCTGGTCCAGGAGGACCACTGTCTTCAATTTCTTTGATAGATTTTTATCACCTTTGTCACCGTCTAAAATAAAAGACCCGAGGTCTTAGTGACGTGTGTGACTGACGTCGGTACGTTAATTTTCTGCGAACGGGGAATCTTCTTTTCAATACTGTTTGACATAATTTTTCGTCTCTGCAGTGAAACGACTGGTTCCCAGGTATATACCAAGAAGATCATCATACCTACACTGTCAACCCGGTATTTCTTCCGACTCGCGCCTTCTTAACTACGAAAACTTGACACCACCACCTTGAACTCTCGGGGACCCTTACGTTCCTCTAGGTTGGTCAGGTAGGATTTCCTTTAATTCGGACTTGTAAGTAACCTTCCTGACTACGACTTCGACTTCGAGGTTATGAAACCGGTGGACTACTCTTCTCGGTTGAGTGACCTCTTCTGAGACTGCGACCCTTTCTAACTTCCGTTCCCCTCTTCCCCTACCGTCTCCTGCTCTACCGACCTACCTAGTGGCTGCGCTACCCGTACCCAAACTCATTTGAGACCCTCAACCACTACCTGTCCCTCCGGACCACACAACGTCAGGTACCCCGGTGTTTCTCAGCCTGTGCTGAATCGTTGACTTGTTGTTGTTAGAAATTTTTTATATTTGCCATTTCATACAACAGTTAAGTTGTATTACCATTTTTCTTTTCCTGTTTGGGTGTCGTGACACCAACAGCGGTCTATCACTACGGACACCTCAGTCGTTCTGAATTGGGGAAGTGGCCTCGACAGAGAGAGAGACGCACTCCGGACTGGAAGTACGTCTGAACTGGACTTCTGGGCGACTCGGTCGAGACTCGTGACCGCAGTGCGACTCGACGAGTGGCTCTCGAAGTCGCTCGCTCCCAGCACCTGAAGACGTGCCACGTGGACTCGGGGGCCGCGACGCACTCCCCCAAGAATTTCTCCCCTACGTACTCACTTTCACGGGGGGGGTGGGGCGTCCCGAGGAGACCTCTGAGAACCAACCCGACAACGACGATTAAACGAAGTCCGCACAGGTTGAGACACACTGGGGTATCTGCCGTCGGGTGGTCCGAGGGGGCAGGGACCCCAAGAGATCCGTTCTTGTAACCTCACCCAACGGTACAGGAAGAGGTAGAACCAACCCCCGTCGTTAATTTTGTGTAAAAATGTTACTGTGGCAGGCTCGTGGTTCTGCTCTTGGGCACGTTCTTCTCCGAGTGGGAGGTGACTTCGACGAGGGAGGGAAGGACCCCGGCATGGTCCTCGGGTCACTGAGCCGGACACTCGGACCGAGAGCCGGGACATGAGGCAGTGCGACAGGCTCCGAGGCGAGGTCCGGACCGGGGAGTCGGAGACCGCGGGTCCGCTCACCCCCGTAGTGAGTCGGACGGACCCGGGCCCCGGAGGTAGGAATCGAGAGGACGTAGGAGGACCCTCACCGAAAGGACGGGTGGGACTGACACACGGGTCCGGTCGGAGCCCCGGGGACCGTAGTCGAGGAGATACCGCGACTGCTTTCGCGACAGTGTGGGTTGCGACCGAATAGCCAACCGACAGTGGGGATCGCCCCAGACCGAGTCCCGATGTGGGTCGGGAGTCGTCCTATCGACCGTTTGAAGTCCCCGTACCACTCATCACTGACTGAGTTGTTTGTACCTTTTTGTGGGAACCTTGGACGTAAAGCTTTATGACGTCCGGAACAACGACGACAAGTCAGCGAGTCAACACAGACTGAGACACACTGGGGTGCCTGACGTCGGGCGGTCCGGAGGGACAGGTAGTGGTTGAGGACCTCAAATGGGTTTGAGTACAGGTAGCTCAACCACTACGGTAGGTTGGTAGAGTAGGAGACAGCAGGGGAAGAGGAGGACGGGAGTTAGAAAGGGTCGTAGTCCCAGAAAAGGTTACGCAGTCGAGAAGTGTAGTCCACCGGTTTCATGATCAAAGTCGAAGTCGTAGTCAGGAAGGTTACTTGTGAGTCCTGACTAGAGGAAACCCTACCTAAACAACCTAAAGGAACGTCAGGTTCCCTGAGAGTTCTCAGAAGAGGTTGTGGTGTCAAGTTTTCGTAGTTAAGAAGCCGAGAGTCGAAAGAAATACCAGGTTGAGAGTGTAGGTATGTACTGATGAACTTTTCGGTATCGAAATTGGTCTACCTGGAAACGACTGGTTCACTACAGAGTTGAAAAATTATACACTAGATCCAAAAAGTATCGAAAAGAAGGTTTTTCATAAAGGTCGTTCCCCGCTCCACTTCTGATTCAGGGTAGTTGTATTCGGGTCGGACGGTCAAATAATCTTAGGAGTGGTTCTTACTTAAGTGTCTGGTACGGCTGTTCAGGAGAATGTCTGTTGTCGTCTCTTTGTCGTCGGACTCAAATAAGTCTTACACTGACCTCAAAGACCGATAATCTTTCCGGGTGAAGTTTTGTTCTTTCGTTCTACTTACCCTTACCCTATTATCTATATTAATCTCTGACTTACAAAAACCAGAGGAATTTTCGGACATTGTTAAACAAGAGAGAGTTATTTGTGTGTGTGTGTGTTTTAGGTGAGTTGTTCTGTAATTACCGTTGGTTTACGTCTTTTGACTGCTCTGTCAAGACCTCCAGAAACCCTCCTGACTTTTCCAACGGAAACACAACTGCTGAGACGGACCCGAAGATCCCGACTCGACCCTCCGTCTCCCGACGGACCCTCGAAACCTTTCCGTCTCCAAGTCGAGCGACTCGACGCTCCCACGGCCCGAGACGAGGGCCCCGGTCATCCCTCAGACCGGTCACCCACACTCCCGAGGTCCCGGAGCCGTTCTCCGGGTCCTCAGAGTACGGACTCCTAGATCACCTCCCTCCGGGCACCTCGGGTGCACATCGAGGCCCCCGGTCCTTCTCTCCACTGACACCTGTCGTTCACGGGACGAGTAGGACGAACGGCGCCCCTGGTACTGGAGGACGACGGAGGACCTACCAGACGACCCTCGTGGCGGACTTCGACTTCCGAGCCGGGGTCGCGGACAAGGACGGAAGTTGCACGACCCTGAGTACCGACTTCGTGATTCCTGGCTTCCGGAAGTCCCGGCTCCGAAGTTCGGCTGTCCTGTCAGTCTCCGAGACCGCCCCTGTCTCGACAGGCGTTTCCGGTCGTCCCTGGCCTTCCGTGAGTCTCCGGGAAGGAGGTTGTCTCTGTTCCCTCTGGGGCCTCAGGACTGGGTGGGCCCGCTCCGCTCCTCTGTCCCGCCTCTTTGATCGACACCCGGAGCCAGGTCTTCTCTGCTCGCTGGTCATTTCTTCGTTCAGACGGAAATTGGCCGTCTCAATCCGGAGCCCGACGGTGACGACCCTTACCTTGCAGCCTCGTTCTCAAAGCGTGTAGACTCACTCACACATCTGACTGAGAGGGTGAGTCTCGACTCCAGAGTGGTGCAGGAAAACCGGTGCGCCCTGGTTCTGAGCTACCTGTTCCTCGGGGCGGGGGCCCTGCGGGGCGGGGCGGGGGCCCTGCGGGGCGGGGCGGGGGCCCTGCGGGGCGGGGCGGGGGCCCTGCGGGGCGGAACGACCGTCTGAGGGTATCCGGGGTCCTGAAGTCCCTCGTCACCGCCACGACCGCCCTTTCGTCTCCCGCCGCCAACCCGTCGCCACCCATTCTTCGGTCTCGTCGTCTTCGGAGACCAGGTAGCCGGAGGCACCCTTCGGGGCACCGAGGAGTCCCGGAGGGGAAGGGTACAAGAGAAGGCGGCTGGAGTGCCGGCGACAGAAACCTCAGAGTCCGGCCGCGCGTGGGGGGCCGGGGAGCGTCTGCGGAGGTACAGGGGCCGGGGCCCACCAGGAGACTGGCGGCACCGGGTGCGGCACTCCCTTCGGGGTCCTCGGAGACCTTCCGCGGGGCCCCCGACTGAGACACGGAAACCCCGGAGGGGACGGGCGCACGGGGACCTTCCGTCGTCCTCGGGGCTCCCAGGAGAGTGCTCGGGTTCCTGCTGCCGGGGCCCCGGCGCCGTTGTCGTGGACAAGCGTGACGGACGGACACCCGACGAGACGAAATTCTTTTTAAGTATTTATCGAAGGACCACACAGATAACAGAATCCCCAATTACCTGGTCTTCGCTTGCCTGTTCGCAATACCGACTTTTGCCCCCCTTGCACGTGAGCGCCGCCTCCCGGGCCAGTCTCGGCGCCACGCCCGCGCGACGGGAGCCCAGGGACCTCCACGAGGGAGCACGGGGAGGACGGCAGGAGGGTGGCACTCCTGCAGACAGGTCTGGGGTGAAGGTGTCTTCCAGGACCGAGTCTACACCCACCTACTCTTGACCTACCCTGCGGGAGCCGGAGCATGTCGTCGGTCTGGCGGGCCGGGGCCCGAGTAGCGGGTCCGGGAGAGTGCCTTCCCCGGCGCCCGTCCCGCGTGGGGCTCCTCTCCTCGGGCTCGCGCCACAGGAGTCGTCCCGGAGGGCGGGCTGAAGGACCTAAGTCAGTCGCAAGTGGAAATACCTCGACTGCCTTTGCTTCTGGAGGGGGCTTTCGGCTGTGTCTGTATTTCGCACGTGAACGAAAAGTCCGACGCTCGAGTCAGCGAGTCAGTACAGGTCGAAAAGCGCCGGGGTTCCTGACATCGGGTGGCCCGAGGAGACAGGTTCCCTGATAGCGTCGTTCTTATGACCTCGCCCAACGGTGACGGAAGAGGTAGTAAAATTCCGATTTGGAGTCGAGATTATTTGACTCGACTGATCGACGTGTATTCGTTAAGTCTCAAATCTTTAGGTTCAGGTTTGTCTAATGGAAGTCTCCGACGATTTACGGGACTCACGTTTGTAAAAATAAATTGAGTGTTTGATGATTGGCGCATTTCGGAAACGGATCGGTCAAGGTGGTGTGTCACCAAAGTTCCGTCACAAGTGTTGACAAAGTAATTATATGTTGAAGAGTCAGTGATTACGTGATGAAATTCAGCTTCACACATTTTTTCCTTTTTGTATCATAGAAAAGTATGGAGTATTATAATTTCCGTCTTTACACTTTACAAATTTTAAAAGTTTCATTACGTGTAAAAAGGAAGATCATTCTCCGTCTTATTTACTACTATATTTCCGAGAAAGGAAAACGAAGACACTTCTTCCTTCTAATACAAGAAATATTAGAGGAATATAAATTCGTAATGGGTAATGTCTACAACCCTGTGACTTTATTTTCCCCCTTTTTTAAGCATTTTGATTGATGAAGACACCTTTAAGGTGTTTTTAGAGTAGTTATATTGTCATATAGTTATATTGGACAAGTTCGTAGGCCCGAGGGGAGACGTTCCTGGGTGAGCGACCCGGGACAGGACGAATAGGAAGTGAGAACAGTGACAACGAGTCTCTGCTCCGGGGTACTGATTTTCAGGGGGCTTTGGCGGGCGAAGACGTGCCGTGTAGGACCAGAAGGTAACGTCTGTCCGGACGAGTGACGTAGGGACCTGAGTATCGCGGTCGGGGGTAACGGAGTCTGGCGACCACGAGGCCCCCCTGACGACCGAAGGGACCTCGGTGCACAGTGGACTCCGTGACGATTACTCCGTCTGTCAGAGACACGAGAGAGGGAGGAGACCTCGAAGCGAGAGAAGAAGGCAAGTGGAACTCGAACTGAAATTTCCGTGAGGAGGTAAAGTGAGGTGGGGGTTGGTTGACGAGGGGTTTGGGTAAAAGTGTAGGTTCCCGTCCATGACTCCTTTATGACCGACTTACCGGTTGTACTCCGAGAGGTCGGTCGTACTTCCGACCAAGAGAGAGAACTCCTTATCTACTCCCACTCTATAAAAAACCTACTTCTTACTTCCCTGTACTTGCACTAGTGTACCCAGGACCTAACTCCCCGCCCGCTTCCCTTACGCGAATCACTGCCAGACGTCAGAAAAGAACTAACAGAACTAATAGAGGGGTCTATTAGTTTAGACCCCTCTTTGCGGAAGGTGCTCCTCTCTCGTCCCGTCCTTCTCCGACTCGTGTCGCGGTCACAAGGCACACGCGTCCGACGGAGTCTACCACCCCCCGCCACCCCCCTCGTGAGGAGGGTGTCTCAAGGGCGTGCACACGGACGTCCCGCCCCATCCCTGGGTGATTGTCGCAAGTCTTGTGTGCTTGACGTAAAACGGGGTTACTAGAATTCAAGAGAGCGACGGACGACGAACCACAGACAGTGCCCAGTACTAGTGGTCCACGGGACCCCCGACAACCTTCACATCTGGAAGTCTGGAAGTTCAGTCTTAGACGATTGTCTGGGAGTCCTCTTCGTCTAGAGTAGGACGTTAATGTACGTTTCAAAGTATAAGAATTATTAATGTCTCTCGAAAGTCGTGGGTGGCACACCAACCGTCTCCCTCTCGGCGGACCACTAGTCAAAGGAAGCGACACAGAGTCTGCAGTGATCGATTAACGGACAACTTGTGAAAATTTTTGTAGATGACTTACGATAAAACGATTTATAGTCGTTTAGTCTAAGTATTCCGAGAACGTCTCCGTTTATTTGATTAAAAGTTTTTACTGGAGGAGGATGACGATTAAGGACGTATTTATAATACTGTTCTCGTTTTAGCCGCGCTCCACACGTGATTCTGACGTCTGGGCTTCGGACCGAGGACTGACCTCGCCCCGGAGGCGCCCTCGCGCCCCTCTCGCCGGCTCCGGACCCTGCCCGGGCCCGGGGACGCGGTCGCTCGAGACACAGGGAGCAGGCGGGTCCGGAGCGCAGAGCCAAAGAGCAGACACTTTGCTCGTTGTCGGCACTCCCGGACCTCCCACAGGTGGAGCTGTTGTCGGATTCCAGGCGACCCGCCGTATCGAGATGGAGGGGACTTAAGTGACGTAAAGTGGGGGGTGACAAACCCACTGGGTGGTTACTTTCCTACTCGACGGCGTTTGATTTATGGTTGGGCTCCGACCTTTGGGGAGGGGGCCCTCGTCCGGGTCGACGAGTGTCTAGTCTCTTCCCGTCCGTCGAGTGGGTGTACGTTAATACACACTCACTGCCGTTCGGATTTTTATCGGGTTGAGTCGGTGGCTCCACGTACGACAGTTAACAGTCCTACTGTCTCTCCCCACACTGATATCGTTATCTTTTTACTTGTGCACTTCTTTCAGAACAGTTCAACTACCTTTTCAAATCTAAATTATTTTCTGTGTAAAAGTTGAGGATAGAGATTTAGAAACTTAACTGTTTCGAGTTAATACACCTCCGTTATTTTACTCTTAAAACCATCTAAAAACTATTTTGTTTATTACGAAAGTCAAAACCCAAGATCTTGGTATTCCTTTATTTTGACCATTACTCAGTCAAAATAATGGAGACATTAATTTCCCGGTAAATTTGTTTGTCGAAAGACATTAAAAATTGACTCTACGAAAAGAGACATAGACAAAACAATTTTTCTGTCAGAACTTGACATGAACTGTAAAATTCTATAGTGACGTCCAGACTGTTATTGTATCTGACTATTTTTTAAAGGAACTCTCCTTGAGTCACTTTTATGAATTGCAGTCTTTTCCCGTCCCCACCCTACTCTGCGACTCCGGTGGAGCCTGGGGAGCCCTCGCCCGCCGGTCCGAGTCGTCCCGAAAACGGTTCCCCTTGTTTCCGCGGTACGTCAAGACCCGGTCGACAAGAACGAGTCTCTCGAGTGTGTGGATTGCACTCCGGGACGTCTAGGTTGGGGTCGTAGAGACGTGCACCAGACTGACTCCCTGTAAGTTGTCCCGACGAGGGTCGAGAGCGACAGGTCGGCACCCTGGGGTTGGTCAGTGACGAGTCGAGGAGACCAGCGTCCGTCCGCCCCAGAGGGTCCTAGCCGGTGTATCTTCCGTGTCGATCCTCAACTCCCCTTCCCCTGAAGGGACTACCAGGTTTGCCGAGTCCGAAAGGGAAGGTCCCGTCCCCCAAATTCAGACTAGGAACCAGTCCGGAACCCCGGTTTTTTGGTTTTGTACTTTACCTTCGTTATCACATTGTTTAAGTTGTCTGAAATTTAATTTTTTCTTTTTATCGGTTCTCCTTCCTCTCCTAAACACAACGTGTGAGTTGGTCACGACCGAACTAAATAAAAAATCCACACCGAAGCAGCCCAGGATCAGCATCGTGCGTCCGAGTAGACACGACTGTACGCCCAAGGCATCACACGTCCGAATCGACGGGGCACCGTACACCCCAGAGTCAGGGACTGGATCCTAACTTGGACGTAGGGGACGTGACTTCCGTCTAGGAATTGGTGACCGATGCTCCGAAATTTTTACAGAATCAGAACCGTTACTTGACCACTCTATCTAGAACCGTTTGGGTAAAGTACATGTCGGTGTTCGTCCGACTAGAGTCTTCGCTGCCTCAGACCAAAGTTGGGGCGCGGACATACCACGAACACTCGGGCAGAGAGGACGACTCCGTAGTGACGTCGGCGAAAAGAAAAAGCGAGACGGGTGCCGTGCGCCCTAGAGTCAAGGGACGGGGCCCTGACTTGGGTGCGGGGGCCGTCCCCTCGCGACTCAACCGTGGTCGCCTGGAAGTCCCCTCAGGGCCGTCGACAGAGTCTCCCCTGAGCACGGACGTCATACGTCTAGCGGGGGTGCCACGGTCAGTGTTCGTGAACTCCGTGGGCGTCCAAAAGGTTCGTCTCTCCTTCCGATCGGGGAACCTTTCAGGGAGACACAAGAAGGAATGAGTCCGGTGGTGTCAGTCACCAATAAAGATGTAGTTTATATAAGATGACACGGTGGACGATAAAAGTGAAGTATTATGTAATACTTGTAGAGAAATACGAATACATAAAATTGGAAATATTTCTAACGTAATGATATGATATTAGTTAGTGATCACCTAAAAAGTCAAAGTTTACGACATGATGAAATGATTAGTCCTTTTTATCTTTGCAAATATACCTCTTTTTATACTCTCATAATTTCAGTAAAAATTTCCTATATCATTCATTTTTTGATTTAACTCTCGAAGGGTGGAGTTGGAAATACGAAAGGCGTTTAAAAACGAATTTTAGGTTTGACGGATGTTAGGTCCTTGTGGGACACCATTTCGCAATGTGTACGCCTACTTTACCTTACTTAGGTATCCGGGGTCCTGGCCCCTAAGAGTTGGGGTGGTACTTGTACGTCAGTCCGATGAAGATGTCGTTTCTCTTCAGTTGTCGGGACACTTCCCTAAGACCGACTTTCACTTTGTATATGTGTTTTGTTTAGACGAAAACACCAATCGACTTTTAAGTGTCGACTATTCCCGAAAAGAAATTAATTTTTCACGAAGAGGTAGGGTACGTTACTCTTTTTACAAGAAAATCACGACTGATTTTCTCATTTTCGACAAACCTTTAGGACTCCGAATTCATTTCGACGAAATTTTCGACGATACACCTGGTTCGTTGAACCTTTGTAGGGTGATGACCTGAAAAGATCTCGAGGATGTCGTTTACAAATGTCGGTGAAGAGACAAGAAGATGAAACCAGTTTTGGGTTTTGACTCATTGTGTTTCCAGTGGGTGCATCGGTCTTTTCGTTTTTAATGTCACACACGTGTGTGTGTATATGAGTGCCAATGAAATTTTAATTTGACCATAAATTTATTATTGTAATTGATACCTCATAGTCAAGTCAAGTCAGCGAGTCAGCACAGGCTGGGAAAAGAAATTATATACATCGACAAGTACATACCTACACTCTCAACCTGACACTTCTTCCGACTCACGACTCCTTAACTACGCAAACTTGACTCCACAACCTCTTCTGAGAACTGTCAGGGAACCTGACGTTCCTCTAGGTTGGTCAGGTAAGACTTCCTCTAGTCGGGACCCTAAAGAAACCTTTCTTACTACGATTTCGACTTTGAGGTCCTGAAACCGGTGGAGTACGCTTCTCAACTGAGTGACCTTTTCTGAGACTACGACCCTCCCTAATACCCGTCCTCCTCTTCCCCTGCTGTCTCCTACTCTACCAACCTACCGTAGTCGTTGAGTTACCTGCGCTCAGACTCACTTGAGGCCCTCTACCACTACCTATCCCTCCGGACCGCACGACGCTAAGTGCCCCAGCGTCTCTCAGGCTGTGCTGACTCGCTGACTTGACTTGACTTGTCGATGTATATAATTTTTTTTTTTCAGTACTTTTTACGGTCGAGGACGAGACATGTATTTCTTAATACCTTATATGTAGTCAATATTTGATGGAGAAGTAATGAAGAAAGACTACGTGAAATTTGACGCTACGACATTCTAAGCACATTTTAATTAAGATAGACTTAAATTTTTCAACTGACACTTCTTCACATGATTGTCAAAACCTCACCGTCCCTTACCTACACTTCCCTGGGCGGAAATCCCAAAGAGGACGATAGAGGAGGAGACCACGGGAGAGGGATCTCCTGCCTCCCTTCGGCTCCTCCCGTCCCGTCCCTCCCCTGCGCCGGGCCCCTCTACGCCCCTACGTCGGGCCCCTCTACGGCCCTCCGTCAACCGGTACGCCCGGTGCGCGCAAAGGTTCGAGTATTCTCTAGTGAGCAATGGCCGAGTTCCGGTCACGCAAACCCGACGCAGGCTTGCTTCGGTAAAACCGGCGTACATTACCTGAGTAACGGACCGTCCGACCCGTTGGCTACCTCACACTACATGTCAGACAGAGGTCACTTCCGGGGCTCTGCCCGGGGCGACCCCTGGGGCGATCTCCCTTCCCGTAAGCCACCAAGAGACCACGCGGGAGTGTCCCCCTCACACAAGGCTGAGGAGTGCTACGAGGTGTGAGTGTCTTGTATGTGACCGTGCGGGTACTCTCGTGCACAGACCAAAGGGGTTGGAGGAGGGTCTGATGCTACGAGTTGGGACTTCCTGCCTCCCTTTCCTACGGGCGCTCGCCCGACTCTTGCCAGTGTTGCACCTCAGATTTACAAAACATTCGTCGTCCCTCAAGGACTTCGTTTAGCCTCCATCTCTGGAAAAGATTGTCATCTCTGGAAAAGATTGTGTCTTGTGTCTCGAAAGTGCTTACATCGTTCATTCCGGGTCCTGAGGTGCCACACTGTGTCCGGCGAGTGCACATTGGACTTCCCGTGTGCTCCTGTGAAGAATCTTATAGCCGTGTCAGTCTTCCTTCTTTTCCAGGGCTGTACATAAAGTCTGTCTACTAATTTTATATATATAATTTTTTTATTTCTTTCGTGACGGCTTTGGTGGTGCACTCACTAATGTCCGTCTAGTCGTGTGGTCTCCTCGACTGACGAACTGGAGCTTACGAGGCACAAACAGACAAACTCCAATCTCTCTATGAATCTTTCCCGTCACATCGGTAATTCTCGACTTTAGCTCTCAGTCTGACGAACCAAGACTTAAAGACGAGGTGACTGACCACAATATTAAACCCTTTAAACTAATTAGAGACGCGAGACCAAAGGAACAAACGCTCCCACTGTGCTCCATTGAGTACCCTTCGGGAGCTGTGTCCGCGGGCGCCGGCCACGACGGCGGCAAGGGTCCCGGCCTCGGGCGTGAGTGGCTCTACTCACAGGTAGCGGAAGCGTGTCATAAACGTGTACCGGAGGTCCAGTAAGTTGACAGGGACTTCCTTTCTTTAAACGCGAAGATTAAGAAGAAGGATTTTACTTCCCCGTTTCTATGCTTTTACTTTTGTTTTTAGTTTCTTTTAGGGGTTTCAGGAGGTTTTCTAGACCTGACAAAATTTCTCGGCGGTAGGTACAGTAAAATCAGGGTCTGTTTTTTTTTCTTCGTTGTTTACTTGTTCTCGTTTGGGTAGTTGAGGTGGCGGTCACTCTGTCTCCTCCTCATGTTACTCTAAGTGTTGTTGAGACCTGAAACTTAACTTACGAACGAGGCACGGTACACATTTACAATATGTTTGAATATAATTTTTTCATGTATTTTATGGGAGTTATTGAAAACTCGGTTTGTTTAACTCTCAGTTACCCTGAAGTCACCTGGGTTGAGGGATCTGTCAACCATGTTTTGGTAATGTAAAAGAGTATGTGTAAACTCTTTGGTCTTTAAAGGTAAATTTTGTGTAGAGAAGTAAAAGATCTGGTGCTATTAGAGAATTTTGTGCTCTAAAGGGTTTCGTGAACCCTTTCAAAACGGGGGTGTCGGCGAGAATGTAGGGGAGAGAACCATTCTCATGATCTCCTAAAATAAATAAACTGACAAAGATCCCTTTTTATCAGACCCACCCTATTAATAGATTTACCGCCTTTCTGTTAGATTGACATTGTTTGTCTATTTCGGACCTCGAAAACGAAAAAAATTCTTTTTTTCATTACGTACACTTTTTAAAGGGTTCCTTTAAATCTTCTAATTCCCTCAAAAAGAGTCTCTTCTCTTATTAAGAGTATTACATTCTGCAAAATTTCGTTCAATCAACCTTATGTGTCTTTCCTGCAACGGTCTCGACCTGTTCCGACCGTCTAACCAAAAGGTCCCAGTCCGTGAAGAGAGAGGTTTACTCTTAGGAGACGACAGCCTTGTTTCACCTCTCTTTGGAGGGTTCTGTACGAAAAAGAATTCTCTGACTTGTGTTAGACTGTGTGTCTACCTTTAATTACCGACTTTTCTGCTGAACATCCACATGGTGCACAATCGTTGTGTGTATGGATTTTTGTGACAAAAATGACCGACGGACCTTCTACTCGGAAATCCTTGTACGTGAGTTTACGAACTACGTCTTTTGTCTGTGTCGTCAGCGAGATTTTTGTTTAATAACACTTACGGGTGACATCCTACCGGGTTCGAACTTAGGACATGAAATGTATGACATTTCATGTAGGGCTACATGGGACATGTAGGGTGGTTTGTGTTGCCGGAGAAAAGACTATGAGTTCATTTCTGTTTTCGTTGGTCCTCGAGTCGGTCCCTTACTCCTGACGCCGGAGCCCGTCGACAACGTCCCGCGAAAAGAAGAGGAAAGAGAGGAAACCCAGACGTGTTTGAACTCGAAGGGATTTCAAGCGAGTCCTGGGGTGTCCTTTGGCTCTTTCTTGTGCTGTAGACAACCAATTGGAACCAGCACTGAGCAGAGACTTCTACCGGTGGTAGGTAAGGAAGGAGCTCCATGTGCGACAAGACGAGTAGTTCTCCACCCCAGATGAAGGGAAGGGGTGTTTAGGGCCGACGGGGCAGTGAACGGAACTAGGTCTCTCGCGTCGTCTTCCGTGTGACATAGTCTCCGGACGGTTGAAGACGAAGGAAGACGAAAGTGATCTTCTTCCGTCGATGGTATCAATCAACATTTCTTCAAGTCCGATACTGTTACTTGTTCTCCTCTCTGTTATAACTCTCTTTCGCCGGTGTCCTCTGTGTTCCTCCAAGGTCTGTGCACTCACTACAGAAGGACCTGGAAAGTCGGGTCGGGTAGACTTCGATCGGTTCACTCATTGGGTCGTCCGCCACGTCTTCTCGTCGGGTTGGACCGGACTTTTGGGCACTCGTCGTCGTCGCGACGAGACTCCTCACCCCAAACGCCACCGAACAACGTGTCGTTGCCCATTGACCGTGCCGTCACCCTACCTCCCCGCGACCTCACCGTGTCGGTACTCCTTCGGACTCGAGACAAAGGTCGGGGCGGTCAGTGTTCAGTGCGTTGGAATTTATTAGGAGGTGGGACGACGACGACGATTCAGTGAAGTCAGCACAGGCTGAGACACGCTGGGGTGTGTACCGTCGGGCGGTCCGCGGGGGCAGGGACCCTAAGAGGTCCGTTCTTGTGACCTCACCCGACGGTAAAGGAAGAGGTCACGTACTTTCACTTCTCACTTTCACTTCAGCGAGTCAACACAGACTGAGAAGCGCTGGGGTACCTGACGTCGGGTGGTCCGAGGAGGTAGGTGCCCTAAAAGGTCGTTCTCATGACCTCACCACACGGTAGCGGAAGAGGCTTAGGAGATGGGTCATTCCCGGACTGCAGTTGGGAGAGACCTCTTCCATCTTCAATCTATGAAACGAGGGTTCTCCAAAGGTTCGAACCTCAACCTTATCCTTTCCAAATATTAATGGTCTGATACTCCATCTCATGTACTTTTAGAATGTCTCTTTATTCTTATCTACGAGACTCTTAGGACCAGGACCGGAGGACAGGGATGATAACTTGTTCAGCGGAGAAGTCACACAATGTCTATGCTTGGGTGGGTCGTCTCAGATCTTGACATGACTCCGGTCGTGCACCGTCAGAGAACTCTCCCCGAGACCGACCTCAAACAGGGACGGGAACCGAAGGTGGACCCCACGACTGTCGGGTCTTACCTGTTTCCTGTGGTCCGTGCAGGGTGGTCGACCAATTTTAGAGAAGAGGCAAGTGGGACACACTCAGATCAGACCTAATTCACTAGGGAAAAACACTCTACGTCTTCGGGAACCATCGGGATTTGGGGTCGTCAGTAGGGATGGATTCGCCTCACACAAGTCACGCCAAAGAATTATGTTAGACCCGCCCTCCTTCTCGACCTCTCCTCTGTCTCCTGTGTCAGGTCGGACCCCTACCACTCCACGACTGACGCCCTCCCTCGTGTCTCGAGTCCCTCCGGGTAAGCAGGTTTGCGCACTGACACTCCGTTCACCCGACCCTGACTCCGACCGCGGGTGGTGTGACACGGTGTGCGCTGGGCTCGCGTGTCTCGCCGGCCTCGCGCGCGACCGACTCGGGCGCCCTGTGTCGTGTCCCGAGGTCCATTCGCGACACCGAACCTGTGACCGTCGTTCACTTCTCGCAGAACGAACGGATTCAGGACTCATTTGGAGTCCTGTTTGCCTTAGGCGCACCGTCTTTCGTCGTCCAAAGTAAGGACATTCCGAAAGAAAAAGTTGTCTTTCGACTGTGTTTTCGGGTAGACACTCCGTTTCTCATCGACTTTGTCCGCCTCCCCGGGCTCTTTGAGAAGGTAAACCCTATAATCTAGGTCACGTGTCAGAACGACCTCAAACGAATTACTTTTGTGTGGGTTTGGGAACCTGCTAGTGAGTCTGAAATATTTATCTTTACCTTAGTGAACCGCGTTCCCACCAAACAGTAATTAAGAAGTGAGAAAATATTGATGTCTATTTTCTCTCTCGGTTCTTAGGTCTAAGATTTTGACACCTTTCTCTGAAAGGTGAAGATAGAGTCGAAGACTCCGAGGTGTACGGAGTCTGTGTCTGTCGAAATCAGTAAACGAAAGTAATTACCAGGAGACATTAGTTTTTGTTTACGAACCGATTAACGGAACTTTAAAATATTTTGGTTGGTCAATGACAGTAAAAAGACATATTTATTCTATACTTCTTTTCAAGAGCAATATGAACGAAAGCGTATGTACAAGACGGAAGGCAATGCCCTCCGTCCTACCACCTTCACCCACCACACGTCCTCATCTGTGTGGACCCAAGCTTAGGAGAAAGACGGTCAAACTCCTGTGACCGACACATTAGAGTTTGTCAAAGAAGTAAAGTGGAAAAGGGGGTTCCATAACTACTCTGGGTTTGCCGTTGTGCACCTCTCACAGACCGTGTCTTGTCCATGAGGTGTTTCCTGTAATAAGAAATTACAAATTTTAGTCCAGTTTTGTTATCTTGACTAAAAAAAAAGATAATGTTGTAGTACTAAATAATTTCGTGTCGTAAGACATGTTTTTTCCCGGAATTGTCAACAGATAAGAGTCGGTTTAAAGAGACATTCGATCAAAGAGAATTATTTTTTGTACAACATGAAATTTAATCATTAAATTGACTACTCCTTCATCTTGGCTAAAAATTATGCCTCCAACCACTAAGTGAGAATCTTCTGTGACCAGAGACCAAATTTGTAGAAATACACCAGGTGGGTCTTCCTACTCAATCCTGAACCCTCGGGTGGTGACTGAGTTCAAGACGTCTCGGTGGTTACACACCCCGATCTTTGACCACCTCCTACTCCTCCGCCCGGCGGTCGTCTGGTACACTCGTCGCGTTGTGGTCGCCCCGGACCGTCGGAGGCCCCTTCCTCGCGCTCGTACCCGGCCAGACGCCTCCTCGTATGGTGGCCGAGGCCCGGGAAAGCGCCCCGACACCGTCCGGGTCGGTACCCGAGACGGCCGTCCTGGAATGAGTGGGGAGTGTCGCTCGGGTACGTCCCCCAAGAGAGAGATACAGGGTGTACTGTGCCCGCGGAGGCGTACGGTGGAGGAGACTCCGTTACGGTTGCACCTCCGCCGCGACACTCTCGGGTCCAGCGGACGGGGGCTGAGGGTCAAGAGGGGACATGTATAAGGAGGAATATGAGTTAATGGTCCGGGAAGGTTCCTCACGGAAGTATAGAGTCAAAGGAAATCCTCTTCGAGTGGTAAATGTCACAAGTCTGGGTAGGGATTTACCGAATGATTCAGTAAAGGGAAGAAAGTCCATACTAGCAAACACAAGGCAAAGTAAAGAGCTTACTAAAAACAAATCTGACATAGACCTCTTTACACAAAACTTGAACGAAACATTTTTCACCATAAAGATGGTGGTAAGAGGGGGCTTAAGAGGGGGCTTGTCGACTATCTAGTGATGTGAAAGTGAGAATATAAGATACGTAGTTCGACAAATTCAACAAAAGATTGCACCTAAAATATCCAGTCATATCGATTCACGAAGGTACAGAAATACAAGAAAGAACCAATTATTGTCCTACTCGAAAAAATGAAATAATGAATAGATAATTAAGTAAAGAAGTTGTGTATATAAGTAACCATGACGTAATCCCGAACACCCTTTGTGTCATTACTCGTTCTCTACACAAGACCGGAGACGTTTGAGCCCTTCTCCGTTCTGACGTGCAGCCCGCGCGCTCCGCGCTCCGCCGCGCTCTCCGCGCCTCATTCCGTAAGTCGAAGTGTCGTCTACACTCTCCTCGGAAGTGGTCGTGCCCGTCCCGTCGGCCGAAAGTTCCTCACCTCCGCCTTTACTTTCTAAAAGTCGTTCGTCGTCGTAAAGACTACTCAGAAGTTCTCCCTGACCCGAACCTCCTTTACTCCTTATTTCTACAAAATCCTCCGTCCCTGGGTCACTTGTTTCCTCATGTTAGCCTTTTCGGCCCTTGGTCCCGTTTCTCGGGCGTCGACCCGCTCCTCACCTCTCGTCTAGACCCGACCCGACCTCAGAAGGGCGGGGGAGTAGAGGAAGTCTCTGCTACGAGACCTCCGACCCGGGCTGGGGTGGGACGGCCCCTGGGGTCGTCGTCGCCCCGGACGGGTGACGTCGGGAGTCGCGAGGACCAAACCTCTTTCCCCCTGTCCTTCCCGGACTCCCACCCCAGGCGCCTCGGGTGCCCCTACTCTGGCTGGGGTGGCCACCCCCGCCCGATGTGTGCCGCCGGTCGTCTGCCCTCTCTCGGGCGACGGGCGCCTACCAGTCGTTCCCCGCCCGCCCTTCCCTAGCCTCTCCGACTCCTTCGTCTCACGTCTCCGGAACCACAGGACGCCTTCGGCACCAGTGTGGTCCCGGTGTCTGTGTGTGTGTCTGTGTTTGTCCGTGTGTGTCTGTGTGTATCTCTGTGTCTATGTGTCTGTGTGTGTCTGTTCTGTGTCCGTGTGTCTCTGTGTCTATGTGTGTGTGTGTCTGTCTGTGTCCGTGTGTGTCTCTGTGTGTCTCTATGTGTGTCTCTGTGTCTATGTGTGTGTCTGTGTGTGTGTCTGTGGTGTCTCTGTGTGTCTGTGTGTCTGTGTATCTGTGTGTCTCTCTGTGTATCTGTGTGTGTCTTTGTCTGTGTGTATCTCTGTCTGTGTGTGTCTGTGTCGACACCAATGTGGTCCCGTTGTGTGTGTCTGTGTGTGTCT
The DNA here is from genome assembly GCA_006410555.1 of Capra ibex. Lineage (NCBI taxonomy): Eukaryota > Metazoa > Chordata > Mammalia > Artiodactyla > Bovidae > Capra > Capra ibex. The sequence goes on from SJYO01020080.1 coordinate 131,548,080, forward strand.
GTGTCTGTGTGTGTGTGTGTCTGTGTCGACACCAATGTGGTCCCGGTGTGTGTCTGTGTGTGTGTCTGTGTGTCGGTCTGTGTCGACACCAATGTGGTCCCGGTGTGTGTGTGTGTGTGTGTGTGTGTGTGTCGACACCAATGTGGTCCCACTGTGTGTGTCGACACCGATGTGGTCCCGGTGAGTGTGTGTGTGTCTGTGTCGACACCGATGTGGTCCCGCTGTGTGTGTGTGTGTGTGTGTGTGTGTGTCGGTCTGTGTCGACACCAATGTGGTCCCGTTGTGTGTGTCGACACCGATGTGGTCCCGGTGTGTGTGTGTGTGTGTGTGTGTGTGTGTGTGTGTGTCACGCTACCGCACAACCGGTTACACGGGATGCAGACGTCTCCTCCCGGGTGCCCTCTTGGCGGTCCTCGTGACGCCGACGAGTCGTCGGGACGTGGCACACGTAGAGTGTTCGTACCTTTCAGGGACCTGGACGGGGTGTCGGGTCGAACGACTCGACCAAAGGACCCCTGCTAACCCTTATTATTATTGGGGATTGAGCCGCGTACGAACCCCTGACTTAATATGCTCTACAAGGTCTACTCCTCGAAACGTGTACCATTTGCGAGCTATTGACAAGGAAAGCGGCAGAGATCTAATAATTGTATCAGGATATGTCAATAAGGTCCCTTAATGTCTGTGGACACACTTGTCACGGTCCTTTCAGGAGTGGGACCACTACCGTTGTGCGTGCACGTATAAGGGTTACGACTGGTGGGTCACTCTCCCCTGAGCCCGCTGACCACCGTGTGACTACGTGTCTCGTAGCACGTTGAATTTTGACGCGCAAGTGTACCCTCTCGCGAATTGTTATTCCGTATATGACTATCCAAAAGAGGTTTGCCGTCGTAACGTCCAGTAAAAAAGGACCTAAAACATGTTACTTTAGTCTAATACAAAAACATTATTTAGTTTTATAATAAATTTATTATATTATTTCTTTATTCTTTTTTCATTTTCCACTAATGGTTCTATATAATTATAAAAATTTAATGGTTTTACATAAAGTTCAGTTTGAGATTCGTTGTGATGTCAGATTTGTTTAGACAAGAGGTTTGTTATGATTCACCACTCTTACTCAATTTACTTATTAGACACAATGTCACAAACCAGACTACAGACGCCATGTTGGAGCCTCGCCGTCAAAGTCCCATCACCACAAAGAGAGACGTGCATTTCACCCTCGTAGTACCGACAGACGTTTCTTACCCTGAGAATTTCTACGAATTTAGTTATTTCTGCCAATAGTTTAAGGGTCATTTGTTTTACCGAGGACAAAAGTTTGTCCTACATTTGTTTGTACCATTTACACTTATTTTTTCTTTAAAGTAAATCTTTAAATCCTGACTTTGAGTTTTGAATTCCATGAATCATTTAGCATAGTAAAGTCACGACCTTAAAGGAAATCTCTATTGAGTAAAGTTGGGAAACAAAATATTTATTTCCGACTACACCGATCCACCGATCGATCCTCGTCTTGCGTGCGTTCGTCTGGGAAAACAAAGAGGTGGTGACTTCGCCACGGCACAGGGTCGTGACTCTGCGTGTCGTGGACACCTGTGGTCCATTTTTCCGTCGGGTGTCTTGCCCTCTCCTACGAACAACTGGTACACAGACTATTCCCCACTTATCTCTTATGTGTCTCTTGAGAATCTTGAGTTGTCGTTCCTTTTCTTTGTTTTTGAGTTGAACTAATTTTTTACATCCTTCCTGAACCTGTAAAAAGGATCCTTCTATATCTTTACCGATTGTTCATGTACTTTTCTATAAGTCGTAATGATTTGTGATTCCTTTACGTTCAACTTTGTTACTGTATGGCAGAGTATCGATAGTCCTACCGATGATAGGTTTTTAGTGTTGACAACCACACCTACATCTTTTTAACCTTGGGACCATATGACAATCATCCTTGTATTCCTTTTCTCATACGAGTCAAGTCAAGTCAACGAGTCAGTACGGGTCGAGAAGCTCTGGGGTACTTAACGTCGTGCGGCCCGGAGGGACAGGTAGTGGTTGAGGGTCTCAAGTGGGTTTGAGTACAGGTAACTCAGCCACTACGGTAGGTCGGTAGGGTGGGAGACAGCAGGGGAAGAGGAGGACGGGGGTTAGGGAGGGTCGTAGACCCAGAAAAGTTTACTCAGTCGAGAAACGTAGTCTGTCGGTTTCATGACCTCAAAGTCGAAGTTGTAGTCAGGAAGGTTACGTGTGGGTCCTGACTGGAGGAAATCCTACCTGACCAACCTAGAGGAACGTCAGGTTCCCTGAGAGTTCTCAGAAGAGGTTGTGGTGTGAAGTTTTCGTAGTTAAGAGAGTCGAGAGTCGAAAGAAATATCAGGTTAAGAGTGTAGGTATGAACTGATAACCTTTTTGGTATCGGAGCTGATCTGCCTGGAAACAACCGTTTCATTACAGAGACGAAACTTATACGACAGATCGAACCAGTATTAAAAGGAAGGTTCATCATTCACAGAAAATTAAAGTACCGACGTTAGTGGTAGACGTCACTAAACCTCGGGGGGTTTTATTTCAGACTGTGACAAAGGTGACAAAGGGGTGGATAAACGGTACTTCACTACCCTGACCTACGGTACTAGAAGTAAAAGACTTACAACTCGAAATGCGGTTGAAATTGTGAGAGGAGAAAGTGAAAGTAGTTCTCCGAGAAATCAAGGAGAAGTGAAAGACAGTGTTCCCACCACAGTAGACGTATAGACTCCAATAACTATAAAGAGGGCCGTTAGAACTAAGGTCGAACACAAAGAAGGTCCGGTCGCAAAGAGTACTACAAGAGACGTATATTCAATTTATTCGTCCCACTGTTATAAGTCGGAACTACATGAGGAAAAGGATAAACCTTGGTCAGACAACAAGGCAGGTCAAGATTGACAACGAAGGGCTGGATGTATGTCTAAGGAGTCCTCCGTCCATTCCACCAGACCATAAGGGCAGAGAAATTCTTAAAAGGTTTCAAACAACACTAGGTCTGTCAGTTTCCGAAACCGTATCAGTTATTTCGTCTTTATCTACAACGAAAGACTTTGAGAGAACGAAAAAGTTACTAGGTTGTCTATGACAGTTAAACTAGAGACCAAGGAGACCGAAAAGATTTAGGTCGAACTTGAAGACCTTCAAGTGTCAAGTGTATGACAACTTCGGACCGAACCTCTTAAAACTCGTAATGAAACGATCGCACACTCTACTTATGATAACACGCCATCAAACTCGTAAGAAACCGTAACGGAAAGAAACCTTAACCTTACTTTTGACTGGAAAAGGTCAGGACACCGGCGACGACTCAAAAAGTATAAACGACCGTATAACTCATGTCGTGAAAGTGTCGTAGCAGAAAATCCTAAACTTTATCGAGTTGACCTTAAGGTAGTGGAGGTGATCGAAACAAACGTCACTACGAAAGATTCCGGGTGAACTGAAGTGTAAGGTCCTACAGACCGAGATCCACTTACTAGTGTGGTAGCACTAATAGACCCAACACTTCTAAAAAGGACGTATCAAGACACATAAGAACAGTGGAGAATTATGGAAGACGAAGACAATCCAGGTATGGTAAAGACAGGAAATAACTCGGGTAAAAACATAATTTACAAGGGAACCATAGAGATTAAAAGAACTTCTCTAGAGATCAGAAAGGGTAAGATAACAAAAGGAGATAAAGAAACGTGACTAGTGACTCTTTCTGAAGAATAGAGAGGAACGATAAAAAACCTTGAGCCGTAAGTTTACCCATATAGAAACGAAAGAGGAAACGGAAATCGAATGGAAGAAAAGAGTGGATAAACATTCTGGAGGAACCTGTTGGTAAAACGGAAAAACGTAAAGAAAAACAACCCCTACCAGAACTAAGGACAGAGGACATGTCACGGTACTTGAAGACGGGTATCAAGTAGTCCGTGAGATAGTATAGAACAGGGAATTTAGATAAAGAGTGAAGGTGATATATTAGTATTTCCTAAAATAAATCCAGTATGGACTTCCCAGATCACCAAAAGGGGTGAAAGAAGTTAAATTCAGACTTAAACCGTTATACCTCAAGTACTAGACTCGGTGTCCGTCGAGGGTCCGAACAAAAACGACTGACACGTCTCGAAGAGGTAGAAACCGACGTTTCTTATATTAGTTAGACTAAAGTCACAACTGGTAGACCACTACAGGTACACATCTCAGAAGAAAACACAACAACCTTCTCCCACAAACGATACTGGTGACGTAAGAGAACCGTTTTGAGATAATCAGAAACGGGACGAAGTAAGACATGAGGTTCCGGTTTAAACGGACAATGAGGTCCACAAAGAACTGAAGGATGAAAACGTAAGGTCAGGGGATATTACTTTTCCTGTAGAAAAACCCCACAATCAAGATTTTCCAGAACATCCAGAAGTATCTTGACAAGTTGAAGTCGAAGAAGTCGTAATGACCAGCCCCGGATCTGAACCTAATGGCACTATAACTTACCAAACAGAACCTTTACTTGTCTCTAGTAAGACAGCAAAAACTCTGACGTAGGTTCATGACGTAAAGTCTGAGAAAACAACTGGTACTACCTATGACGTAAAGAAGATTCCCGAAGGACGGGCGTCATCATCTACATCACCAGTAGACTCAATTTAGGTGGGTAAGGTCAGGTAAAATCAAGTGACTAAGTATTTTATAACTACGAGGAAGAACGACAGAGGACAAACTGGTGAAGGTTAAGCGGAACTAAGTACCTGGATTGAAAGGTCCAAGGATACGTTATAACGAGAAATGTCGTAGCCCGGAACGAAGACAGTGATCATATTTACAATGAGTTTTTCATTTTTACCTTAATGTCTTACTAGGTCGTTAAGGTGAAGACTCAGATATGGATGGGGTTCATCAACTTTCGTCAAATTTTTTTTTTTAGACATGTCAATACAAGTGACCTCGTAATAAGTATTATCGATTTCACATTTTTGTTGGGTCCACAGGTGGCTGTGTACCTACCCATTCGTTTTGTACGACATGTGTGTTACCTTATAATAAGTCGGAATTTTTCCTTCTTTTAAGACTGTATACGATGTTGTACCCGTTTTGAACTCTTATAATACGAGTCACTTTATTCAGTGTTTTTATGTTTATGACTTAGCATAAACGTGTCTCATCGTAAATGTACTCCATGAATCTCCCCAGTCTTAGTAATTCTGTATTTCTGCTTACCGTCAACTCTCTTTCAGTGATGACACATTACCCATGTCTCAAAATTTAAACGTCCTATTCTTGTCACTACGTCCGTCTGTGTGACATAGTACTTTCTTAAATTACGGTATTTGCTCTGTGAATTGTTACTACGTCCACCATTTAAAATGCAACACGCATAAAATGGTTTTATTTCTTCCTTTCTGCACGAGGAATATTTCAATTCAGTGGACGACATTTTGTTCGGTCCTCTCCGTCTGTAGTCCACGGACGGTCGGTCCGAGAGACCAGTGCGACGGAGTCGACGAGGGGTTGTCCCTGGTAGGGTTGGGCGGCGGTGTCGTCGGGTCCTCGTCGGCGCCCGTCCAGTGGACCCCTTCCCTCCCTCTGCGAGTGCAAAGATGTGTCTGTCGAAGAGAAGGTTTGACGGTGCACGGAAAGTCGTTAAGGGAGATTGACTGGTTGACGTATAGTTTAGATGTGAGTGAAGTGACTAGGTGTACACTTTCACAAGGTTCAGTCCACACCCGTCCAATTTTATTCACTGAGGTTAGTGCACGAACGGTGCCCACCCTGTGTCCCCTATGTCTAATATCTAAAAACTGTTCATTTTGTCCGCCTCGAGTGTATTACTCCTCTTTCTTCAAAGGGGAATAGGGTGACGGAGAGTCTTAAAAATAACTCCTTCATTTTCTTCTAGAATCAAAGAGTAGACTAAAATCGGAAGACCGAGACTATTCCGTCTTCAATGGGTAACAGGGCAGTACGGGTCATCGAAAGAAACGTCTACCCTAAGGTTGTGTCGGAGTGATACGGAACCAAGAGAGCAGACTCTTCACCGGCTATTAAGATCGCGGGTGGAGTCTCGCAGAGAACTCCTAATGTCCGCGATTAAGGTCGGTTTGCCGGTACTTCGTCTCGTGTGCGAACCTCCCGTGCAGGGGTAGTGGGTGGTCCTCTTGTACGAGTGTGGTCCCGCATAGACTTCGACCGAAATAGATGTCTTTTAGAGTAAAAAGACTAAACCATAAGACAGTTAGAATCTGTGTGAGAAAAGTCGTAAATTATCCGTACTTTCAGTGGACCTCTTCAGAGAAATCGTCCAGACTGACCCCGGACTCGGAGTCATGAAGACTGTTCGAAGGCCCCACTGATGTGTCGACCCGACCCTGGTGTGAGGCTTACCGCCCCTAAATCCATATGAGGACTTGTGTCGAAGGTCGCGGAGACCCTTCCAACACTTAGTGAAGTGATGCAGGGACGAGACACAAAATTGGCTACCGACGTACCAATCTACGGGTGAACCACTTTCAGGTTCCCTGAGAAGAGTCGCACGCGCCCTACCGCCCCTCTTCGTGCCACTGTCGGAGGGTCCTGTCGAAAGGGTCGAGGGAGTCGGTCAAGAAGGTCTCGTCGGAGTGACAGGACAAGTCTTAATTAGGAATGTGACAGTCCCTGGTTGAGTAAGATAACATGTGTGTTTGTGGATAAAATTTCGGTTTACACTCTATTAAAACAACCCAATACGTACAAGAGGGGAAATTGAGAACTGTCTGCCTCCGACACATACTCATAGTCTCTTATTTCCTACGAAAAGTTTGTGTTTACATTGTCTTTCTTTTACCAAAAGATACAAGTATTAGATACCACAAATTTAAACAACTTTAAGTAGGGTCTCAAAGACTTCTATAAAATTATTAGTATTCTTTACACTAACTTAATAATTTACTATAATAATTATTATACTAATTCATTATAATTTAATAAGTTATGTGACTCGAAAGTCTTTATACGAAAAACGGATAATGGTAAAGTTGTAGCACTCGATGAAATCAGATTGAGACGCGAAGACCTCCAACTAAGGTTCTTGTTATCACATTTGTCTTTTTTATTCTTGCTGTCCTTTGACCTAGTACGTGTATTTAAGATTTCGTCTGACCTTTTGAATGTGGGGACTTTGTTCTTATAATCTGCAATTTTACTTTAGAAATTGATCCCGTTGGAGTGTGTCTAATCTTGTGTTCTTATTTTGGTATGGACGTATCAATGTTTGGAATCATAAAAGTTTTTAGGACAATTACGAGAAAATTTATTTATTAGTGTACACATACCACCCAGAATCCTTAAAGGATCGGAAATTTTTAAGTTTTCCATCTTTTTTGCAATCCGTGTCAACAATTCCGTTGACGGACAAAAGACTTGTAAATTTGACCCCCCTTTCTAGAGAGGATTCTCCCTCACATGAATCGTCCGATTAATTCCCCGTAAACGCCCCTGTACAGGGGTAGAAAGCCGGTGACTCCGGTAGTGGAAGTACGACCCAGAAATATTAATCCTTGGACTGGTTAGAAAACATTTGGTCTTACCAAGAGAGGAGGTGGTACGGTTAGTCGTGTCTACAATCAAGTAAATAACTCCCAAAAAGGGAGAAGAGAATTTGCACTAGTTTGGTTGACTGCGTTCGTGCTTCGGTCGTGACCTGGAGGTCGCCCCGAAGAGTCTCGACGACCGGCCATAGTGGTAGACGCGCGGAGGGCACGACACGTCTTCCTCCGCAGGCGTGTTACCGACTGGGTCTGGCCTCCCGGTGCCGGTTCGGACGAAGAGATGTCGCTTCGATTGACTGGGCACACTCCTACGTTGCACGTGGCAAGAGACCCGAGTGACTGGGGCATACAAGGTAATCCCTGTTTGTTTTTCGCACAGGGTGCCTTTATGGTCGACTCCTAGTTCGTACGAATTTATGAACTTCAGTGTTGACAATTTTCCTTTCGTTCACAACCTTACCGAAACTACTTGTGTTTGCAATGGTTAAGACTCTGAAGACCTTATTTTTTTTTTTTTTCTCTACCTTATTAACAGATTTAATGACCAAATAAGTGTGTGAATAGTGTGAAATTTTATAAGACAGGTATTTCGATTGAACATTTTGAGGGTAAAGAGTGACACATGGTTATCGAGAACTATCAAAGGTCTAAAGTCCAACTACTTACGGTGACCCGTTCTCCACTGAAAAAAGGAAGGATTTCTAAAAAAGAAAAAAACTTCACCTGGTAGAGATTTCAAAAATAACCAATGTTGTAGTAAAGACAAAAGACAAAACCATAAAACCGGTGCTCCGCACACCCTAGAGTCGAGGGACTCGTCCTTGACTTGGACACGGGACGTGCCCTTCCAAATCAGACTTGGCGAGCCGGTGGTCCCTTCAGGGTCACTCCACTGAAAAGTCCGAAGTCGTTTCCGGGTTTCCTTCAGATTTCGTGGACTTAGGGACGTGACGTGTTTTTCGGGAGTTGTCGGAAGTGAGTTGTCGGAAGGATCTGCGAATGGTTCACGGTCTGTGTCATAGACAATGTCACAATGACAATGTCTGTGTTAATTACTCTTCCGACTCAGAATGTAATAATTGATTTATGTTCGTCGAGAGGTTGTCGCTTTCGTTTCCTTCGCAGACGTCTATTGGGACCTATATGGGCAGAAGGCTCCAATCCCCTACTGAGACCTGAGAACTCGAAGTCATCCGGGTGTCACCGGAGGACTTCACGGACTTCGAAGTCCTCCCGCCACCCTTCCGAGGCACTCTGTCTCCACGAACCCGTCTCTTGAGGTCCTGCGGACACGGGCACACTTAGCGAGGTCAGTCTTCTCTTCCTCGTCTTCTCGTCGGGTCCGACCCACCCTGCCGCGAGCCTCGCTTCGCGGACCCCGCCCACGCGTCGGGAGCTTCCGGCTCCGAGCCTCGCCTCGGACTCCGTTCCGACGTGTCCCGCTCCCACACTCCCAGGACGTCCGCGTGAGGGTCTGCCTAGGGCCCCTTCCTCGGGGGGTCTTGAGACTCGCCCTACGTCTGCGCCTCAGTTGTGAACCCCACTCTTTTGACCCCAATCTCTGTGGTCCCCACCACCGATGTTCTCACCTATACACACACACACATCGGCCCAGTGAAACGACGTATGGATTTTGTGTTGGAACATTTAGTTGGCAAGGGGTTATTTGACTTTTTTTACCTGAATGAGATTTTCAAGAGTAGTCGTCATATGACAGTGACTCGTCTCGTGACTCTTGTTTTTTAAGTATGCCGTTCACATTGGAAAAGCATAAAAGGAAAGGAGTTGGGTTGGGTTGAGTCTTCGACGGGTCGTGTGGGCCTCATCTCTGTCACGACAATTCTACAAACCTGACTTCTACACTCAAACAAGGTCACTCTGACCACCTGCTCCCGTGTACCCCGTCTCGTACTTAGGGTCCAAACGAGCACGTCCCGACGTGGGTGCTCTTTGTGTCCCACTTGCGTCTCTTGTCACGCTTCGACCTGGGTCTGCGGGTCCTTCTGTCCCACATGTGTACGTGTTTCGACCTGGGTCTGTGGGTCCTTCTGTCTCCCATGTGTTCGTACTTCGACCTGGGTCTGTGGGTCCTTCTGTCCCACATGTGTACGCGTTTCGACCTGGGTCTGTGGGTCCTTCTGTCTCCCATGTGTTCGTACTTCGACCTGGGTCTGTGGGTCCTTCTGTCCCACATGTGTACGCGTTTCGACCTGGGTCTGTGGGTCCTTCTGTCCCACATGTGTGCGTGTGTGAAGTGTACAGACAGTCACTGGGGCCAAGTGTCGGACACACTACTCGTCGTGTACATTGGGATTACACAGTCCAAGGTCTCTTGAGAGGAAGGTAGGGAAGTAGTATTGCGTCCTCGACACTGGAGAGGACGCGAGTGAAGGGTCGGTTCGACGTCCACGGCACGTCCACTTCCCGGGATAAATAACATGACGAGCAAAGTATTGGCAAAATTGTACACAGTCTAGTCGACCCAGGGTCGACGTCCCAGTGACTACTGGAAAGACTTACGACGGGGGGTTCGGGCAAAAGGGGTACCCAGGTCCCTAAACGTGGTTACGACGTGTCACACCACAAAGCCCCCTTGTGCGTTTGACGGAGACTGTTTTGTCAGTGCCTGTAAGGACAAGGAGACTTCTACTTGTGTGAGTACTGCTAGTTTGACTAAAGACGACAGTGTCTTCGTCGGCGGACGTCCCGTCGAGACCAGACCTCTGGTCCCGCGGTTACCGTCGGACTTACCTGAGACCGAGGACCCATCCCCACCCGCGACCACGGGGGGGGAAGTGACGGTCGGAAAGGGTGCCCCCGGAACGTCGGTCTTCGGAGGACCTTCCCCTCCGGGTGGACTCGACCCCGGCGCCTTCTGTGCCGGAGAGAGGAGAGGGACGAAGACGTACCTCCTGCCCGGATGAGACTCGTTCCGTCGTGTTTCCCACCGCCCTTGGGCCCGGGCCCTTCCGTAGCTACTCAAGGCTGTAGTAGACGGGGTTTGGAGCGGACGTATAGACTTGTTGGGGCCTTCGAAAGTCGTTAATGGTCCTAGGTTCGGGGTGTCCTCTCTAAGGCTAAGTCATGAAGACTAGGACCACGAAAGATTCGAGAGGTCCATTAAGGTTCGCATCGGTTCCTTACTCCTCAAGAAACCTGAATAAACTCGATTATTGGACAAAGATAAACCTAGTCAAACTCAGTCCTAAAGGTAATATAAGTTGACTTTCGTAGGATTTATTGCTGTGGAAGTGACCTTACTTTACGTTTTGGGACGGGACTTTGTCAGAAATGTAAATAGTCAGGTAGAGTCTTTAAATTTAGAGTCAAGGATCGTTTTTCTTAATCGGGACGAGTAAATAAACCCCCCCCCCCCCCCCCCTTTCTTAGAACATGACTGGGTTGGAAGTTGGGATTAAACCTCTGAAAGTAGTTCCTATAGTTTTTTCCTCAAGCCAGTATTATCTCGGATGCCTATCCACTGAGACTAATGTCTATGACTCTCTTTAGGTTGTAGGTAAGTGGGACCCCCCGTTTCTCGATAGTTATCAGATCGACCTACTATGATTTCAAACGACAGATCTCTACTTAAATTCTGCAGATATTTACAATCGTAATAATAGATCACCAAGGAACGACCAAAGTAAGAAAAAAGTTGAAGTAAAAGGTTTCATAACGAGAAGTACAAAGTGTCTCATACATAGAAGTGTACTACTACCTACCCATTCTACGCACACCTCATACGTCTGTACGAGGTCGGGGTCTCTGACAGGTCAGATCTGACGCACAGAGGACTCCCCTTCGCTACAGGGTCAAGTAAGACCTGACTGACCCCGTGCTGACGCACGACCCTGGAGCCGGTCCAAGACCTGACACACCACCACCCACACACACCCCCCACGTCCCGTCCAATTACCATAGCCAATGGTCGAGAAAGGTGACGGACCAATCACCTTAGGAACTCCATTCACTCCCGTGGGCACTTCCTTGGGTCCGTACGTGACGTTCGAAAGTGCCGGAACAACTGTCAAGACAGGAGCGACACCTACCGGAGGTTCTCCCGGAGGCCTCCCCTCCGGACTGTCTCCCCAGTGGACAGTCGGTAGGATCTACGATCAGACTCTCGGACGTGACAGCGTCCCTTTTCCGTAACAGTCTTACCCAAATAAATCATTCTCTTGGAGTTCGAGTGGAGGGCAGTGCTCGTGTGGTTTTAGTGTCGATTGACGACTCGATAGTAGTTATTTTTCTGACCTTGGATGGTTTTTTCTATAAGATGTAGGTTTCTGTATTTCTTCTTTAGTGCTGTTCTACCGTCCTCCCCCGTGAGCTCTATGTTGGTTCGGACGTAGTCGACCCGCCCGCTGGGTCTGGACCCTCCTCCACTCTGACGTCGTCGAGAGGGGGTCCTCACTCACGCACCTCAGGGTCCGACCCGGAGTCGGACGCCTGGTCACAGGCCTCCTCCACGGGGGTCTCGGGAACCGAGACGTCCCGTCTCCCCGAACTTACGTACTCGAGGCATCCCGACCCCTTCGTCTGAGGTGAGAACCTCCCACGGGTGCCTCTAGGGTCTGAGCTCGTCACTGGAGTATTCCCGGACCCCGTCTGGACCGACGAGCAGAACCCCCCAACGACCCCCTCCCCCGCCCCCGACCGTCGTCGACACTGAAGCGACCCCTGTCTGTTCGGCACCCGTCTACGTAACCCCTCATAAGTGAGAGTGCCTGAGGATAACCTCCGACTGCAGAGCGAGTCCACCGATCGTGGTTCCCGACCGGAGCCGGACGTCGGACACCCAAGGTCCCGGCCCTGGGGACTCCGGTTTACCGGTGGTCCCGTCCCTGTACCGGGCCGGGAAGTCGTCTGTCCGACGGACGGATTCAGAGGGGATTTGTGTCGCCCGGAACGGGTGGTCTTCCGACCCTGGGCCGAGGTGGGTAGCACCCGTCCGTGGCCAGGGAGGGGTCCTTCGGACGTCCTTCGAGATCTGGTCGGAGCGGATGGTCCCCCGTCTGAGGTCTCCTTCCTTTGGTACCGGGCGTCGTGCGTCTGGGTCAGGTGGTCGGGTCCGGTCTGTGGGGGGGCGCTGGTCGACCGGGACGACCCTCCCTCGCACCGACCCTGTGTCCCGTAGGGGCTGTCTGCCGGTGGCGGGGCCCAGTCCCCTCAATTGGCGGCGGACGTCTGCATTGGTACGGTCACAGTTGGCCGTGTCTTAGTGTGTTTCCCTTTGACTGTGTTTTGCTCCACCTTCCTTACACAAGATCTACTTCCTCGTTCTGTGTCGCTCAGAACCTCGTCTCGTCGTCCTTGCAATTGCCACTTTTGTGTCAACCCTTTAGGCGGGTTCCTTCGGCCCTGAGTCAGATCTGGTCCTTGTCTGCCACCCCCGCTCCCTTCTCGCAGGGAAGGCATTGATCAGAAGGTCAACTTTACGCAAAGAAGTAAGAAAAGAGAGGCAAAGGTTGTCTCGGGTATTGCAAAATCTTAAATTGCCTTTCGATCAAACAAGTACCGAATAAAAGTAGTACGAAAGTCTCTGACGAGAAGTTCAAAGATGGTTGACTGGATTCATTGAAGCCTTTTACGATAAACTGATCTTTACTATTCCGATATCTGTCTTGACATAATTCAACCACTGTTAAGGGTCCCTTTTCTCCCGACCCAAACGGTAGTAGAATTTTTTTGTCCTTCACACCCTTGAGTCAATATAATAGAAGACCACTAGGTACACCAGCTCCGAAAAATTTAGGAAGTCGGTGTGACATTACAGGACTGACTCTTACCAGAACCACCAACGAGAAAAGGTGTATAAATTTCAAACGGGTACTGGTTAACATGAAGTGTTCGTTTGTGGAGTCTACTTCCAGTTCACATATACTCGTTTAAAATAATTAGATTAGTTTCAATACTGTTTCATTAGTCTACGTAAACATTACTGTCTGTACGAATACTTCGCCGAATTATTTCGTACTTGTCACTGGGGAGACACCTTCTAGTATCAAATAATAATAAAAATACCAGTTTACTCCAAAACAAAAAGAAGGGAGTAAAATAATCAATGACACAGTTACGATCGTTCAAAAGGGCTGGGTAGACATAAAAGATAGTAGTTACGGTGTCTTACCTTTCTACGACTCCAAAGGTTGTGACTATTGGAGGAGAACTCCCGGAAATGATTGGGTGTGACACTCACCGCGACACGGCTCGTCGAGTCAGCACAGACTGAGACACGCTGGGGCGCCTGATGTCGGAGGTCCGAGGAGACAGGTACCCTCCGAGATCCGTCATTATGACCTCACCCAACGGTACTGGGGAGGTCCCCTAGAAGGGTTGGGTCCCAAGCTTGGGTCCAGAGGGTGTAACGTCTGCCCAAGAAATGGTAGACTCGGTCGTCCCTTCGGGTTCTTATGTCCTCACCCATTAGATAGGGAGGAGGTTCCCTAGAAGAACTGGGTCCTTAACTTGACCCCAGAGGACGTGAAGTCCGTCTGAGAAATGGTCGACTCGATGGTCCCTGTGGCAAAGATTGGCTTTTGTACGAAATTTGAATTGATCCTTCTTTCAGCGGAGGAAACCCATGTCCTGAACCCCTCATCTATGAGGGAGACCCGTCTCTTTGCTTGGCGGGGGTCGAATCCGACGTTGACCCACCCACTCGGCGGGGGCGGGAGTCGTCCCGAGACCTTCGCTGTGGCAGAGACGAGGAGGGAGGGGACGCTCTCCGTGCCCGAGGGACCGCGGGTGGGGTCAGTGCTTACGGACTGTGCACCCGTGGACCCTCGTCTTCTGAGCCCCCCTCTGTCGTCCCGAGTCCTTCTCCGCAGGTCGGAGACTGACTCGGAGACGCGTGTTGTCGAGACTGCACCACCACGACGAGTGCACCGAGTCCGCACAGGCTGCGATACGCTGGGGTACCTGACGTCGTGTGGTCCGGAGGGACAGGTAGTGATTGAGGACCTCGAATGAGTTTGAGTACAGGTAGCTCAACCACTACGGTAGGTTGGTAGAGTAGGAGACAACAGGGGAAGAGGAGGACGGTGGTTAGAAAGGGTCGTAGTCCCAGAAAAGGTTACTCAGTCGAGAAACGACTGAGTGCTCCTTATTGGTTTTTCCACACGGAACGGGACTTCCAAAGTGCCGTTCCCCTTCCGGTGAACTGTCGAGGGGCGAAACAAGTCGTCCGGATCTTAAGGACACTGTCCTCGTGTCGGTAGGGAAGACCTCCCTCTCGGGTCCCCTACCGTTCACGTCGAAGGGCCCTTTCCATTTGGCACCACAGAGGTCACTTTCTACTCTGCGATCCCCGTCCTCTGAGTCCGACCGCCCAGTCCCACCTCGCTCCCGGCGGGCCCTCGGGGAGTCAAGTCGAGACAGGGTCCTGGCGTTCTTCGGGAATGAAAGAAGGTGCGGTGTGTGTCCACCTGACGTCCCGTCAAGGACGAGGAGGAGGACAAGGACATGGGTTCCGTTGCACCGTAATTTTCTACTTTAGTTGCGGAGCAAAGTTCCTTCCAGTAGTGTTCCTTCGTTTACAACAGTTGTTGTGTGAATTGTCCTATTAAGTTTGGGTGTCCTTAAAGGCCGGTCCCTAAGATTTATAGAGATTGACGAAGTGACCTCGAGAGGGGTTTGGTAGCAGAAGCGGAGGCCCCGTCACTAGTCGTAGGACCAGAGCTACCCCTAATACTCCGACTTCTGTTTACTTCCGCCTTCTTCCGGGTCGTACGTCTCTACTCACAGAGTAGACAGGGGTCTCCCGCCGGAGAAATTTCGGAATTTTTCCCGTAATTCAGTTCCGAGTCGTAAGACGAGGGACACCAAGACAAAAGTCTCCAAGGAGTCTCAATAACCAATTTTTATTTAAATAACTACGTGTTTCTTCACTTTTCAACCAATATTTTGGACAAGTTGTTTTCATTTTGAATGTGAAGGTCGCAGATCTGACAGCTGTTGTCTCCCGAGAAGTCCTGTGAAGGAGGCTCCGGGTGCGAAGAAACGTCACTAGAAGACACCTGACCCATTCCGTTTTTCTACCTTCTGTCCCCTCCCCTGTGAGGAGGTTTCTGCGTACTAGGTAGAAGGGGCTGGGACTCGAACGTTGTACTTGTGCGAAATATATCGTGGTTCACTGTTCGCTTTCTGCCCAGGTTATGTACTCGAGTAAAACCGAAATTTAATTCTAAGATAAAACTCTGAATTTTCTTCGATCTTTTTGACTACAAATTCAAGTAAAGTTATTTGATGGAATTTACCCTTACATAAAATTTATCCTAACCTGAAATTAGGTAAATAGTAACCATAATGACTAATTTATTACTCTAATGTTACTGTATAATTAACTTTTTTTGGACTATTAATTTATGTGAGATCTACGGTCAAAAGTTAAGGTAGGTCTTTCGGTAATTTTTTAGGTACTACTAGTCATGACAGGTGTATTACGTGGAAGAACCCTCCTATCTATATAATATGAGTGACTGACTTCTCGTTTAGTCCATTGATCCTTTTAAGACTGATGACCCTCCCGGTGACGAGTTAGACAGAAGGTTAATGGTCAGGTTGAGTCCGATGGATTTTAGGGTGTTAATTTTGTGGTACTCTTTGCGACCTGACCTTCTTTGTGTTCGACCTTAGTTCTAACGGTCCTCTTTATAGTTATTGGAGTCTATACGTCTACTATGGTGGGAATACCGTCTTTCACTTCTCCTTGATTTTTCGGAGAACTTCTTTGACTTTCTCCTCTCACTTTTTCAACCGAATTTCGAGTTGTAAGTCTTTTGCTTCTAGTACCGTAGACCAGGGTAGTGAAGTACCCTTTATCTACCCCTTTGTCACCTTTGTCACAGTCTGAAATAAAAAGACCCGAGGTTTTAGTGACGTCTACCACTGACGTCGGTACTTTAATTTTCTGTGAATGAGGAACCTTCCTTTCAATACTGGTTGGATCTATCATATAAGTTTTCGTCTCTGTAATGAAACAACTGATTCCAGGCAGATCAGTTCCGATACCAAAAAGGTCACCAGTACATACCTACACTCTCAACCTGACACTTCTTCCGACTCACGGCTTCTTAACTACGAAAACTGGACACCACAACCTCTTCTGAGAACTCTCAGGGAACCTGACGTTCCTCTAGGTTGGTCAGGTAAGACTTCCTCTAGTCGGGACCCTAAAGAAACCTTCCTTACTACGATTTCGACTTTGAGGTCATGCGACCGGTGGAGTACGCTTCTCAACTGAGTAACCTTTTCTGAGCCTACGACCCTCCCTGACCCCTGTCCTCCTCTTCCCCTGCTGGGTCCTACTCTACAGACCTACCGTAGTGCCTGAGCTACCTACACTCAGACTCACTTGAGACCCTCAACCACTACCTGTTCCTCCGGACCACACGACGCTAAGTGTCCTAACGTTTCTCAACCTATGCTGACTCGCTGACTTGACTTGACTTGACTTGTCTGGTGACTCTACTGTCGACCGTCACGAAATCCCTTCCTTAACTATTTGGTAAAACAGTCCCTATTACCTAAGTAGTTTTCACAGACCTGTGGAAAGAGGTGGCGGAGAGGTGTGACAGGCCCTGAGGAGATTGGGAAAGGGGCAACGACCCAGTCCTCACCCAATCCCTCGCCGTCGTGTATGTGTGTTACCTCATACTG
The DNA here is from genome assembly GCA_006410555.1 of Capra ibex. NCBI lineage: Eukaryota > Metazoa > Chordata > Mammalia > Artiodactyla > Bovidae > Capra > Capra ibex. The sequence goes on from SJYO01020080.1 coordinate 131,565,284, forward strand.
ACTCGGCAACTTTTCCTACTTTATCACGGTAAACGTCGTTGTAGCCACCCGGACCTCACCCAGTCGGTCTGTCTCTTCCTCACAGTATACTGTAGGGAGTATGCACCTTAGATTTTCCTTTACTATGTTTGCTTGAGTGAGTCTTTTGTCTAAGCCTGAGTATCTGAATCTCGCGTTTGAATGCCGACCCCCCTGCCCTCTCAATCCCCCACGCCCTTCCCGTGCACGTGTGCGGATGCAGGGGCGACCTATCGGTGTCCAGGAGGACGTGCCGTGTACCCTGGGACGAGTCCCGTCGGACCCCTTCTCCCCCGTACGTATGCATTACGACTTGGGGAAGGGACCAGTAGACTTTAATAGTGTTTTGACGATTAGTCGATATGGGGTTATGTCTTGTTTCCAAATTTTTCTGGTTTTGGTCTCACCCGGGTCCCAACTGAAGACCGGTCGGTGACTCCGCCCTCCCTCTCGGACGACCCCTCGAACGTTCGTCTGAAGAGACCTCTGCTACGCACTCACTCCGAATCCCTACGGTCCCATCGACCGTCCAAGCCACCGTCACTGCCCCCGTCTGCCCCCTGGTCGGCTAGGTGGCTCCCCCGTCGCGCCCCTCGACGTCTGTGGTCCTGGCACGGGAGGTTGTGGTCTGGACGGAGAGACCTCTGAGAACGATAGACTCTGATACTCGTTGTCTAAAGACGTAGACTCTGTCGTGAAGGAGAGGACAAATGGTTTTCGGTGAACCGTGTCAGGGTTGGTGGAATGTGACAGCCTCCTCCACTCCTCCTCTCTCGTCGAGACGCGTGTAGCGTGGGGGTCGGGGAAGAGAGGGGTCTTCAGTGCCCCAGACGTGCATCCCCTTCTTCTTTACCCGTCGACGTCAAGTCCAGACTAGAGAGTGCACTTCGACCAGATCTGGTTGTTTCGCGCACCACCAGACAGAAGACTCGGGCAGAAGGCGCGACAGAAGTGACAAGGTGCCATGACTACGTGGATTCCGGAGAGAGTGACTACTCAGAGTAAAAATAAATGAAATTAATACCAGAGATCGCACAAGAGGGGAGAGGTCGAAGAGACGTTCGTGGAAGTCACTCTGACGAGAGAATATAGACAGTATGCCCATACGGAATTTAAAGTTGAAGATCTTGTGCTGGCCCTATCTAGTCACTATGAGTCCCATGGACGTGAAGGCCCTCATACTCGGACGAAAGTTTAGAGAAAAGTAAGTAGACTGTGAAAAACAATAAAACGACACTATTTCTACTCTAGTTACTTTTAGTATTTTTATTTGAGATAATCCTACTGTCTTCATATACAAGCTTGACGACGTCCCACTACCACCCACGCGCGCCCCGAGTGTTTCTGTGTCCCACCACAGGGGTCCCCACGCCACTCGGACGTCCGTCACCTATCGAGTAATGTGTGGGACAAAAATACGTCCTGGAAAGTCGAGTCTATTAAAACTAAAGGACACCAAATCTCTCCTGAGACTTGGTAAATAGTCAAATCTAGAAACCTCTGACCACACGTTAATAATGTTTGGTGTCGTTTTACAGGACGTCAAGTAGACCTTAAATCTTTTCTAGTAAATTAACCGATTACACGAATTTATAATCTTGAATAAGTGGGTGTGTTTAGGTAAAATCTCAGAAAGAATATAAGAGATAAGAAATTGGAGTCGGTTCTATAAGAACCTTTTGCTGAACCGTTGTTAGTATCTTGTACTGATTACCACGTTTCTGTTCATTTTTAAATAAATCGTCAGCCTACTTACTGGTTGATTTTATCTAAAGATCTTTTGACTCATGACCTACAGTAAATATAATGGCGTGTTTTATTTCGTACTTTTGAAATCGTAGTTTTGACGGTTGAAGGAGTTCTGATTTTTTTAGTCTCGAAAAAATCAGAACTCCTTTTTAATATAGTGAACCTATTTTAACACTGGATGTCTGAAGGTCCTTCGTTTCGTCTCCCTTTTAGTAAAGGTACTTATTTGTGGTTGGAAGTCTTATATGATGATGACTATTTCTTCATTCCAGTTAAGAATTTGAAGAATGACCAAACACGTGTAAAGTCTTTTCATGATATTATTACAGAAAATATTTATTTACCGTTTTTCGAATTGAACAATGGAGAGATATCTGAACCGACTCAAGACACAAGAAAGTAATACGTTGGTCTAGTCTCCGTAATTGTCCTCACGTGAATTTCTTCCGTCGGATACCTGATGTTTTGCAGATATTTTGTATTTTTCCGTCATTACTCTCCTTCATTCAAGATACTGGATTATGTACTAAGGACGATTTTCATGTAGTGTGAATACGACTGCTACTTCTTTTCGACTGAGAGCTACTAATCTAGTGTTTGTAGTATTCGTCTAAAGCGGTGGGGTCCGACTGTCGACGGTGATCTAGCAGAAACAAAATTACGGACAAAAGTTGACGATGAAGTCGGAAAACAATCGACTGTCATTAAATAGTTGGGACCCTACGAAATTCTCTAGTTGACTCAGAACTTTAGACTTTCCGTGGTATGTCAAATACCGTGGTCCCTGGGTTTCGTTGTCTACAGAAACGAAGTTAAAGACCGGTGAACGACACTCTCTTTGACCACCACTCTACTACAATGACTTTTTAATAAGACTTGAAAAGATTCCTGTACCTTATAGGGACGTAGTGTGGTTTGCCCCGACCTTTACTTTCGTTACCTACCCTCCGCAGAGTAGTGTCGTGGTCACAGGGACCCTGGTGAGACCACCGTCGTGAACCGGGGGGGCCCTCTAGCTCAGAGTCGAGACCTGGACTTGCACAGGTCGGCACGAACCCGGTCCTCTTCGCTGTGCCCGTCCGGAGCGACCACGGATGCCACCCGTGTGGACCTGGTCTCTCGAGCCTGGTGTCGGTAATAAGGGATCTTGATATCAGAAAATGAACCTTTTGCTACCCGAAAGAGAACTTTTACACAGGTGGGGTGTGTTCAATTCTTTCTGTAATTTAAGACTTATTAGTTCCCCCGTGAGACAAAGACCCAAGTGTCGTCTAGAGACGTCTCGGTCTGCATGAGGCAGAGATAAAAACAGTTGAAGAGTCAAAATTCAATGTCGGCGTGGTATTTCCTTTGCAGTAATTAACCACAACGTCGGATTGGGTATACGGTGGTCTTCTCCTGTCTTGCGTCTCGGTTGTGCAGAGGTATACGGAGGAGTGAAGACTCAGGAGTGGGGGCGAGAAGTCTCTGTACGAGAAACACGTCCGTCTGTCGAGGAGAAGATTAGATAATACGGTTTTATAAGATAAAAACAACATTAAAAATCAATAGTAAAAATTAGATTCGATGTATACATTGTGAAACTTCTGAGTTTACCGAGATGTTCCGAACAATACTTTTTATCAAGTGTGTCGGGGTGGGAGGTGAAGGACGAGAGGTGCTCGTCGGTGAAAGTTAAGAAAAGTGACAAAAAAAAAAGGGGGGAGTGAAAATATCGAGATCGAATACAACGGTGTAGGACTAAAAAGATCTCTCCTGATGAGTGACTAAAGGTTCTACCTTCTACTTCTGCGTCGAGACTGGTGGTGACGGGGGAGGAGGGGTCCGTTTCCGAGGGTGGGTGGAAGAGTACCCTGCACTGGCACTAATTGGCAGTTGTGGATGTACTGTCCCACGTATATTCGAGGACCGGACCGACTCACTGTCCTAAGTAGTTATGGCAAACAGAAAGGACATGGGAGAACCAAAAGGAAACCTCAATTGTAACAGGACCTAAAGTTACCAAAGTAAAAATATTTCACCGGTGATTAAGTCTGAATTTTGGGTGGAAATCGACGCGTTTAGAGATTTGAACAAGTTCGCATGATCAGTAAGGAGGTTGAGGTAGAAAAATCCCTTTTGAAAGGTCTTGAAAAACTGAACGAGGTCGTAGGTCCGACCGCCGACGAGAAACCTAGCCGACGGGTCACACGAGGTGCTCGAGGTTCCTTAAGGATGTAACGGGAAGACTTCTCAGGACAGTCTGGGAGACGGGGACCGAGGGTTCACAGAGACAGGGACCACGGACAGTCTGCGAGACAGGGACCGAGAGCTCAAAGAGACAGGAACCACGGAATCTGGGAGACGGGACCAAGAGTTCACGAGAGACAGGAACCACGGACAGTCTACGAGACGGGGACAAGGGCTCACGAGAGACAGGAACCGTAGACAGGAGGAAAGGCACCCCGTACAGGAGGTCCCCTAAGACTCCTACCCACGTGTCCTTATGTACACAAACTTGGAGAACAGACTTTCAGCGACATAAAATGGGAGTGTCAATTAATCGAACCACCCCCTGACTAAGATCCAACCTTCATTGAAGGAGAGTCTTGAAACTACCTTAAGGAGGTGACGGAATGAAGACCACAACGGTACGTTTTAGACATCGATAAAATTAAGGGCTAGTCAACAACCTTTAGAAAAAAAAGGGGGCTAAGACACACAGACACCCTATAGAGAAACAGGGGTCTCAAGGCCAGCGAGATATCACCCCGATTACCACTGGAGGAGGTCCTACTGAGTCCGGCGCGCGGCGCGGAGGGTCCTGTCGCCGACGCCTCGGGGACACGGACGCTGTCCCGGCGGCGACCGGTGCGGAGGCGACCCCTGGGAAGAGTGAGCGTCCACCCGGACGGAGTCCGAGGACTCCGAGGGTGTCGAGGAGAGGACCCAGGTCCGCGCGTGTTCCAAGACAAACACGGGAGACCGTCCATACCCCAAAAGAAAGTAAATATTCCATTACGAGTTTTAAGAAATTTGATCCGAAGTTCATGTACTTGGTTCTTAAAGGACTACATGTTCGATCTAAATCTTTCCGTCTCCTTGCTCTCTAGTTTAACGATTGTAGACGACCTTGTGTCTTTTTCATTCCCTTAAGGTCTTTTTGTAGATGAAGACGGAAGTGACTGATACGATTAATTTCGGAAACTGACACACCTAGTTTTGTTTGACACCCTTCAAGAATTTCTCTACCCTTATGGTCTGGTGGAATGGACAGAGGACTCTTTGGACATACGGCCCGTTTTTCGTTCTCAATCTTGGTCTGTACCTTTTTGTCTGACCAAGTCTTAGTCCTTTCCTCATGCAGTTCCGACTATAACAGTGGGACGAGTAAATTGAATATACGTCTCGTGTAGTACTGTTTACGGTCCGACCTACTTCGTGTTCGACCTTAGCTCTAACGGTCCTCTTTATAGTTATTGGAGTCTATACGTCTACTGTGGTGGGAATACCGTCTTTCGTTTCTCCTTGATTTCTCGAAGAACTACTTCCACTTAGTCCTCTCACTTTTTCGACCGAATTTTGAGTTGTAAGATTTTTACTTCTAGTACCGTAGACCAGGGTAGTGAAGTACCTTTTATCTACCACTTTGTCACTATCTGAAATGAAAAACCCGAGGTTTTAGTGACGTCTACCCCTGACGTCGGTACTTTAATTTTCTGTGAACGAGGAACCTTCTTTTCAATACTAGTTGGATCTGTCGTGTAATTTTTAGTCTCTGTAATGAAACGGCTGTTTCCAGACGTATCAGTTTCGATACCAAAAAGGTCACAAGCACATACCCATACTGTCGTCCTGGTATTTCCGTCGACTTACGTCTTCTTAACTAAGAAAAGTTGACACCATAACACCTTTTGAGAACTCTCAGGGAACCTCTCATTCCTCTTGGTTCGTCAGTTAGGATTTCCTCTAGTTGGGACTTATAAGTGACCTTTCCGACTACGATTTCAACTTCGAGGTTATGAGACCGGTAGACTACTCTTCTCGGTTGAGTCGCCTTTTCTGGGACTACGACCCGTTCTAACTTCTGTCCTCTTATTCCCCTACTGTCTCCTACTCTACCGACCCACCGTAGTGACCGAGCTACCTGTACTCAAACTCATTTGAGGCCCTCAACCACTACCTGTCCCTTCGGACCTTACGACGCCAAGTACCCCAGTCTGTGTTGACTCACTGACTTGGTATCGTACAGAAGTCGAGGTGCAGGTGGGACGAGGATTCAAGGGTGACGAGGACTCGAAGATCTCCCAAATGGTAGAGTGAGTTCAACGAGGAACCAAAAAGGGATGACGACGGAATCGCAAGTCGAAAGAGTCCGACGACGTAATCGAAGGTGAATTGTAGACGAAAGGTTCATTGTTTTAGAACAACGACAACGAAAGAGAGGACAAAGAATAAGGGCCTCCCAAATAGAGATTACTGAAATTGCCAGAGGAACCTCACCTCAAATCCTCCCTCGTCTCGATTGACGAACGTAATTTCGACGGTGGCAGTTTACTTTCGAGGTACGACGAGGACGCGTATACTCTCTTCGTGGGGTTCACTCACACGCCACTGCAGCGGGGAAGTCTCGTGTTTCCTACGACAAGTTTGACGTCTACTCCGCCGGCTCCGGGGTCCTACGACGTACGGGACGTCAGTGTGTCTCTCTGTGGTACGACAACGGCACGGACACTCGGTACCTATTAATAGGGAGTCTGCGAAATGTCGGGGTAGAGTCGTCGGAATGAGACGCAGAGTCGTGGGAAAGTCGGTGTAGGTCTGGGGAAAGACATTCCGGAGTGTAAATGTAGGAGAAGGTCACCCGTCACCTTGAGAAGTATAATCCTATGGTACAACTTAATCGATATTTTACACTATTTATAAAATCAAGAACACGTCCACTGAATTTTAAAAAATCTTTGGTCTAAAAAAAAATCCATCAACTATACATGATCGATACACGAAAACTCATTACATATGTTTACCGTAACCACCGATAGTTACGTTGTATGTGTCGAACCAGACAAATTTCATAGAATAAGATACCAAACAATATTACTATTAGCAATGTAAAATCTTCTGTTGTGTCCGAAACCGTTTTTTCTTGTCTTACTTTTAAATCCTAAGTAGAATGAAATTTAACTATGATGCAGTGGAACAGGGGTTGGGTCATATTATGTCTGCTGTTGGAATTTTATAATGATTTAATATTATTAGTTTTATAAAAACTACTTTATAAAGTAAAATCAGGTATTACTAAAATTCTTGAAATATTTTGATCCGTAATTTTCTCCGAAAGTGTTTACTCCGTAAAATCTCCTTTTACTTCTTATTTTTCTTTTGACAGGAATTTTATGAATGTCTAAGAAAAGCCGGGTAGCAAAACGACACACTCGCGCTAGCCCTCTACAACGACTTTTTCCTTAGGAAGAATCGTCGTCTACTTCCACCCCTCGGTCACTTGAGAGAGGGAGGTCCGTTTGAGAGTTACGAGCCCCTCCTTGACTACAAAAATCTTGAAACAGGATCTTCTTTTTAAGTCATCGTTATTACTTTGTGGTCTGTGAAAGTGACGATGACTCAAATGACGAAAATTATTTACTAGTTATAATACTATGAAGAAATACATGTGGTAGTTGTATTACTGAGGTACCTCATAATTCTACGTACGAAAAAATACATAGTCTTATCGACAGGTAAAAAATTTTGTTACTTCTTCACGATCTCAAAAGATATTTAATAAATATGATGTTACCAGATTCACACATGTACATAATTTTTTTACTTTTTTTTTAGGTTAAAGTCTTTAGTACCTAATTTACTGACCTAAGAGGGAATGATTACAATAGTGGGAATTATTATCTTGCACTTTCACTTTCAGTGAGTCAACACAGACTGAGAAAAGCTGGGGTACCTGATATGTCAGGTACCTTAAGAGGTCCAGTCTTGTGACCTCACCCATCGGAAAGGGAAGAGGTCCCGTAGAAGGGTTGGGTCCCTGACTTGGGTCCAGAGGGCGTAACGTCCGCCTAAGAAATGGTCGACTCGGTGGTCCCTTCAGGTTCTTGCGACCTCACCCATCGGATCGGAAAGAGGTCGCCTAGCACCCAGAGGGCGAAACGTCTCCCTAAGAAATGGTTGACTCAATAGTCCCTTCGGGAAGATAATAATTCGGGAAGAATTATTATTCTTCGGTCTTTGTTAATACACCACTAATATAATAATTATTTAACTTTTTTATTTAGGAGGTGAGCAAAAAGATTTTTCGGAGAAAGTAAAAGTAACTAACGTTTTGTCCCTGTGACGAGGGGGGTCGGGGTCCCTCTTCGTAGACCTCTCCCCGTCTCACACCCGAGTGTACCGGCAGGTACAGGTCTGACCAAGGGCGCAGCGTCGCGCCGTAGCCACTGAGGGCGTCCCGGAAGGGGCGTCCGAGGCCCCGTCACTCCGAGGGTCTGTCCTCGTGCCCGGGTCCTTCAGGACGACCCACGCCTCCTGTTCACGTCGGTCTCGGTGTGGCCCGAGCACCTGCGGTGCCCCTGCGGAGGCCTTCCGACACTACCCCCGCCTTCCCGGACCGTGCCACGGGCCGCTCGTACGGGAGGAAGTGAGTGGGTGTCATTGGCTCCCGGATTGTTATTCGTGGTCCGTGAGTCCCGTGTCTCTGTGTCGTCCTTGACTGGCAGTCTTTAGGGTGAGGGGTGCCACGGGTCAAAGATCACTCCCCTCTGTCCGCACATGTAAGTTTTGTATGCATGCTAAAATGTGCCGTAGTGTACCGTCTTTTGTACCACCCGTGTTTATTTCGGCTGTTCCCCTGACTCTCACAGACTGTTTCCGCGCCTCAAACTTCGTCCTACCAGTCCTTTCCGCAGTGGCTCTAGACTCCACGTCCTGTAAACCCGTTTTTGAGTCTCTTCCCTTTTATGGTCGAAACGTCTATTGTGCTCCCGGCCGTCCACGGTTCCGGGGTTCATCCTGGGTCACCAAACCTCCTAGTCGTCTCGTCGGTCACGCCGATTTCGAGTCGGACCCCCTCGCCCGACTCCAGACCCTCGGTCGTCCCGTAGGCCGTCCCCCCTAGACACCTCAAAACTACTGAAAGTAAGACTCTTCCCTTCGGTCACCTTCGTCGATCTCCTAAACCCGTCCCCGTACTGCACTGAATTAAAAGTTTCCGAGGGAGACCCACGAAACCCTTGTCAAATTCCCACCCTTTCCCGTTTTTTTTTTTTTTTCTTTTCTTTTTTTTTTTCCCTCCGCCCCTTGTTAAAACGGTGACGTTTTTAGGTTCAGTCGGTCGACTAGCATCGAACCACCACTCTTCACCAGTCTAAGGTGGGTTTCGACTGATCTAAACGACTGTCTAGATAGTTCCCATGTTCTCCTTCCCTCCCTAGTCCACACTGACGTTCACGAGATTTCGCTCTGCCACTACTCTCGACTCACGGAGGGTAGGGTTACGGTCCAAACAAAAGATCAGTCAAAAAAAAATCACTGAAGGGATTTGATTAAGACATTCCAGATGTGAGGAGCGAAACACACGGGGACTTCAGAGACGAGCCAATCGATTCACCAGTCCATTCCCCGTCCTGAGGGGAAGGAATTTGAGGAACTTGGCCATAGACTCAGGGACGACCCTCGAGACACGGACGCAAGTCCGTCAAGTGTTGAGCGTAGGCAGAAGGAAGAACAGACACGTCTCTGAGTCCAAGTGGACCGTCTGACTCGAAGAATCCGGTAGGGACCCGAACACGTCTCAGGACGTACACACCGGAAGACCCAAGGCTCCTTGTAGGACCGCGGAAGGTTTGGGAGGCCCCCTGTGGGGCGAGGAGTCTAAAGGGAAGGCCCAGAGGACGACCGGAGACCGAACGGACGACTCGAAGACCAGTCAGAGACCGAACGTGGCAAAGACGGGACCCTTCGACACTACAAGTCATTCCCGGGGACTGGTAAAGACTACCTACAGGCCACCTATCCCAAAGAGAGATTCACTCAAGACTAATTTCAGTTTATTTCTGTTCGGGATCCTTGTTCTAAACAAAACGCCCTCGACGACCTTGATCACTGGTAAATGGCCCCTGCCCTGAAAGTCCCACAAGGTCTAAGTACGAAAGGGGGGTCACCAACGGTCCGACGACCAGTTGGTGCCGACACCGTCTAGACCCACCTTTCTCCCCTTCAATGTTACCGTCTTTCGCACGAGAAGAGTGACTCCGACTCGGTAAAAAAGGAACTCATCTACGAGGAGTGTAACTAACTCAGGAAATTGACAATGAAGACTTGTTCGACTGAAACCGCAAAGACGGCAATGATAAAGTAAACACCTCTTTGTCTAAAAAGTCTCCAAGAAGAAGGCAATAAGGTTTTCAGGTGAGGAGACCTTGAATGAAAAACCTGAATGAACTTGTATTTTTGAATGGAAACTAAACATATTTTTAGTCGGAATCAAAAAAATTCCTTACACTTCTCTTTTTCAAACGTCACAAGGGTTTATGAATCGCAAAAAGATTAAAAGGTGGAAACGTTTGTTTTACTGTTGTGAGATCTCTCCACGTGGAAATCCATCTCTATTAATAAAGATATTCTATTTAAATATATGCATGTTGACGATACAGATTACCGTCCGTGTCAGATTAAATCTATTTGCCAAGGCTTAACGAAAGAGGATCCCAAAATTGTACCCGAAGGGCCTCTCGAGTTTACTATTTCTTGGACGGGTGTTACGTCCTCTGGACGCAAGTCAGGGACCCAGGACTTCTAGGGGACCTCTTCCCGTACCGTTGGGTGAGGTCTCCTCGGACCACCCGATGTCAGGTACCCGAGTGTTTCTCAGGTGCTGGCTCGCTAGTTATGTGTGTGTGTGTCCTAAAATTGCATTTGTATACACAAATTATATACAAATATGGATTCGTATTTTGATCCTCTTCCGCTACCGTGGGGTGAGGTCACAAGAACGGACCTCTTAGGATCCCTACCCCCTCGGACCACCCGACGACAGATACCCCAACGTGTCTCAGCCTGTGCTGACTTCGCTGAATCGTCGTCATCGTCGTCGTTCGCATTTTCATTACACTACGTAATTTAGAAATAAATAAACCAATTAGACTACCTTCCTCCCGAAGTAATACAATCAATTCCAAAGAATTATTGATCACTCCAACTTATAGAATTTTTTTTTGAGACAGGATACACTCGTTTAAGACCTTGTGTCGGGCGCGCGCGCGCACGCACACACACACACACACACACACACACACACACACACAGAGAAAAACCGAAGACAAAAGTCCCAGGACGTTCCTTCCGTAAAGAATAGGTTCTACTTTTTCACCCTTTGTTAAATTCGGACACGATATTTGGATCCGAAAAGAAGAAGCAAAATACTAATAAAAGAGAGACGAGGAACCTTGACGTGAGGAACTCTTCGAAAATAACGGAGCCCCACGACCTTCTATTTCGATTTTGTCTTCCTTACAAACGAGTCGAGACTCAAAGTTTAACGAGGATTTTCAGGTGTCTGTTTTGCCTTAGATTCTTTGGTTGGTTTCGTAAAACTAAGTGTTCTACAGAAAAAGTGTTTTACTTTATTTTTTGAAGGGTAGAAAGGGATTCTAATATGTTGGTTTAGATGGGCGGGGAAGTGTTAGACCCAGCGAGTGGATATTGTATAAGGTCACGACCACTGAAAAACTTCAATAATGATATTGCCGAGAAAATCTGCAAAAAGATACAATTAAGGAGGTAATTTTCAAAGGACGAAGAAGGACCCAGTTTAAACTCTTAAGTATAGAAATGGCGTTTCGGAACCGTCCTCCTTATTTCGGATACGGGAATTGCAGATCCCAGACATTCACACGACCAAATGTCCCGTCTTCGTTGCGACGTCCGCGCTAAACTCTTGGACTCGACCCTTCTCACAGGACCCACCGGTACCACCCAATCACACCTGTCCCCAGGAATTTCACTCTGTCCTCTCGTCTTCCTCCCAGCCTCTACACTGACGTCTCTTGCTCCGTCGACTTCTGTCTCGCGACCGGACGACCACGACCGACACTTTCCTCTTTCCCCTCGCTCCGTCACTCCTGGGAGCTCCGACGCTTACCGGGAGGCGGCTGTCGGTCACCTCGTTGCCCCCGGACCGAGATGTCAGTGATCCTTGACTTGTGACGGCTGTCGTGTTTGCTAAGAGAGGGTTTCCGGAGGGCTATGGAGCCGAAATCGAACCGCTCTGGATTCAGTCTGGAGAGTAGAGGTCTCGACAATTTATTCACCCGTTAAGAGTAATAATGAGGAAGAAGAAAAAAAAATTTTTAATATGAGATGAATACTAGAGATCTACCGTCTCCTTGGTAGAAATCTACCGCTCCTTGGTCTCTGGTTTAACGGTTGTAGGCGACCGAGTGTCTTTTTCGTCCTCTTAAAGTCCTTTTGTAGACAAAGACGAAGTAACTGATCCGATTTCGAAAACTCACACACATAGTGTTGTTTGGCCTTTTAAGACTTTCTCTACCCTTATGGTCTGGTAGAATGGACGGAGGACACTTTGGACATACATCCAGTTCTTTGTTGTGAATCTTGACCTGTACCTTGTTATTTGACCAAGGTTTAACCCTTTCCTCATACAGTTCCAACATATGACAGTGGGACGAATAAATTGAAGATACGTCTCATGTAGTACTCTTCACGACTCGACCTCCTTCGTGTTCGACCTTAGTTCTAACGGCCCTCTTTATAGTTATTGGAGTCTATACGTCTACTGTGGTAGGAATACCGTCTTTCACTTCTCCTCGATTTCTCGGAGAACTACTTTCATTTTCTCCCCTCACTTTTTCGAATTTCGAGTTGTAAGTCTTTTACTTCTAGTACCGTGGACCAGGGTAGTGAAATACCGTTTATCTACCCCTTTATTACCTTTGTCACCCACTGAAATAAAAGAACCTGAGGATTTAGTGTCTACCACTGATGTCGGTGTTTTAATTTTCTGCGAACGAGGAACCTTCTTTTCAATACTAGGTGGATCTGTGGTACAATTTTTCGTCTCTGTAATGAGACGGTTGTTTCTAGGCACATCAGTTTCGATACCGAAAGGGTTATCAGTACATACCTACACTCTCAACCTGGTATTTCTTCCGACTTGTGGTTTCTTGACTACGAAAACTTAACACCACAACCTCTTCTGAGATTTTTCAGGGAACCTGACGTTCCTCTAGGTTGGTCAGGTAGGATTTCCTGTGGTCAGGACTTATCAGTGACCTTCCTGACTACGACTTCGACTTCGAGGTTATGAGACCAGTGGACTACGCTTCTCGACTGAGTAACCTTTACTGGGACTACGACCCTGTCTAACTTCCGACCTCCTCTTCCCCTGCTGTCTCCTACTGTACCAACCTACCGTAGTGACTGAGTCACCTGTACTCAAACTCGTTTCAGACCCTCTACCACTTCCTGTCCCTTCGCACCACACGACGTCAGGTACCCAGTGTTTCTCGACCTGTGCTAACGCGCTGACTTGTCATCGTTACGAGACGTCTTAAAGTAGTAAACTGGACTATCGAGTCTAAGATTCTATGAGATTTTGTGGTCCATCTAAGCAAATGTAAAATAATATGAAGACCTTTCTGAATGTTAAAACACCTGATGTTCTTGAGAGAGGAGGGTTAAATAGAAGGTTATACTTTTTTTTTAACAACATTGTTTAATATACATAGTTTAGAATATTTTAAAATCAAAAAAACTAATAACAGACTTTTATTCCATCCCCCATAGAGACAGTCCGTAAATATTATTCGACAACCCTTTAAAAAGGTAAATTTTCTTTAATGTTTGTAGTAACCCGAAGGGTCCACCGTGTCACAATTTCTTGGTCAGACGGTTACGTCCTATCTGCGATCCCTTCGTCCAAGTTTGGGGCCCAGCCCTTCTAGGGGACCTCTTCCTTTACCATTGGGTGATGTCATAAGAACGGACCTTTTGAGGTACCTGTCTCTTCGGACCGTCGATGTCAGGTGCCCCACCGTTTTTCAGTCTGTACTACTCACACACGTGTACACGTGCGTGTGTGTGCGTGTGCGTCTGTGTGTTTGTAATAGTTCCCTTTTTTAGAATTCTTCACTAAGGATAATATCTTTAGTTGATAAAGGTACAACTTTAATATTATTTTAGTTCTTTTGAGTCTAAAATCTAAAATAGACAGGATATCGGTAGATGGTAAGGACCTGGAAATGATATGCGTATGAAGGGATCAGACCACTGGGTTTCTTCTTTAATCTTTTAATTTTATGGGACTACAAATGTTTTCCAATCAGGTACGTGTACATACCTGGAAATGTGCGACATAGTAAACTAGGATTACTGTAATACTCTTTTGACTCCGAATGTCTCAAATTAGCTGAGATACGGGTCCTTTATCACAAATATATATATCGATCGTCATAGTACGCCAAACAGGTTTGAATTCCTGATTTCGTTGTGCAATGACGTGAAGACGTAGTCTCTCCCACTGCGATTCGTCGCTAAGTTGGACCCCTCGCCGACTCCGCAGAGGAGCCAAGAATCCTATGTGTGCGTGAAACTTTACGAAAAAGGACCTTTGTGTCTACCTGCCAGTCCAGAGAACACAAGTCAATCTCGCAAGGACGAATATAATGTCTGGTCTAAAGTCCTTCCCGTCCCCGACACGGGCAGTGTCGAAGAGGACAACCCACTATGTACCGTCCCACCGTCAGTTGGAGACGACTACAAGACGCACCTTCTGGACGTCCCCCGACTGACGTGACGGCGACGAGCTGTCTGTCGGGCGTCCGGTGCACACGGCAAAATTAAAAGAGCATAGGTATCAATTTGCGATTTCTGTTCATTTTAATTAAATTTATTCATAAAATGGAGTGGTTTGTAGGTTTGATACTAGTAAGGTTGTACGGTAGTTTTATCTTGCTCTATCAAGTGTGAGTAAAGAAGTTTGCTTCAGAACTTTTGGGTCACGTGTGAGCAACGTCGCGAGGATCCGGGTTGCATCGCTTGTCCAGGGTGGGGCGTGTCGTGTCCATATTAGGTGAATTGTCAGATTTAAAGGTTTGAAAAAGTGTTGTACATCTGACAATGTATTTTATTGGTAGCATTGTTTTATTCTACTACTGCATAGATCCGCTTTAGAAAACTTATGGACGAAATTGTTTAGTCGAATAGTCAGTAAATGACCCACCCTTATACATAGGTCAATAGGTTAGGTCTCTCCTAGACTTTCAAGGCAAGAGGTACTCAAAGAAAACATCGAAAATAAGACGGATCGATTGACAGCAAAGTCTCTATTGTAATTCAGTCGAGAAAAGTCTTAAATAGAGTCTTACTTGTTTAAGGTTTGACCACCATCATAATTATTTCATGGTACACCTCATATAGCGTATATTTTTAACACATGATTTTATGTAAAGAGGAGACAATGTCTTTGACCGATTGTAAAGACACGGGACACTCTTGCTTTTGTGAATCTGGAGTTCTTCGACCTCAGTGGTCGTACACTCTGTCTTCCTTCCCGGAAGTCGGAGAGACGGGAAAGGTACGGATCGTGTGTCCGAGTCCTGTTGCAACCCACCTACCTACTCTGCAAAGAGGTCGGTCCGGGGCGGCCTGTCTAGGGCCGGCTCAGGCCCAGTTGTCCGGACGTCGGGCATTCGACGTGTCACAGAACTGTCCTGGCTGTGAGCAGGTGCCCCCGCGGCCCCGGACTCCGAGTGAGGTACAGACGCCCACGGCCCCGGCCTGCGAGTACGGACCTCCGTGTGACAAATGGTGCGTCTCGACCCGTCCTGAGGTCGCCGTGACTCCGTGCGAAAGAGAGTCCACGGCTGAGAGACGTCTGTCAGGGTCCACTTGTCTTGACGCGATCGTTGTCGTGCGGGGAAGGGGCCTTGTCGACGTGGGCCCCGACCAAACCCGGTTGCCTCCGGGCCCGACCAGGGGAGAGTGCTGCCGGAGACTCACGACAGGACCGGAGTCCCCAGGGTCGTCGTTGCCGTGCCCCAAGTGGGGGAGGGCGTCGAGTTCCGACGACGAAACTGAGGAGTACCTAAGTCCCACGGGGAATTCCGTGAGGGGGTCTTCGCAGGATGCTTCCAGACTTCAGGACTGGGTCTTGCCGAAAAGTATTAATGTGCCATTCAGTGAGAACTTATATGATTTATAGGAGTTCGGTGTCGTCCGTACGCGTCAGAAAGGAAGTTTACAGTCCCTTGTTCGGGATACGCCCGACTGCCATCCTTTACACAGATCTTTCAGACGGCCGGGGCTCCTGCCGGGGTGTCCTCGAGCATCCTCGAAGACTTTGTGGTCGAGTCCTCTCTGCTCCGGAGCGTGTGTGTGACTGATTGGAGGCTGGGGCCGGTTGCTTTCGAGTCTCCTCCCTGGTGGGCTGGAGCAGAGTCCGGTAGTCTACCCTCGATGTAGACTTCCCACCCCCACCACCAAGTCCCTTCCAGTCAAAAGACGTCGTTTCTGTCATAAAGTCTCCGTCTGATGACCCGTGTGGAGCTACTCTGTTTCGGACTAGTTGGGGAGCCCCGAGGGACGGTAGGCGCACCGTGACTTTCCTCGTGGCGGTGGGCGCCCTCGTCGCGTCCCACTCAGGTCGTCCCGCCAGAGAGGGGACTGCCGCTAGAGTGACCGACACGACCCCTCCTCCCGGCGTCCGGCCCCCCTGCCCCCGTGTGTGTAAGGAAAGTCTTCGACGACCGTGGGAGTCACACCGGAGACAGGAGGGCCAGTGGGCCGAGACCCCGCCCCTCCCTCCCTTCCGTTCCACTCCTGTCCGGGTGACCCGGGTCGTCTCGCACAGGAGTCTGTCCCCGGACCGACGAGGCCAGTCGTCGGGACCCCCTGACGTCCGACCTCCGTCCCTGCACCCGAGTCCTACTGACCTCGACCCGACCTGCTCCGCGGAGGACGTGACCCGGGGGCTCTCTAGAGTCCCGAAGTCGATTTCGACCCCGCCAGTACCCACTGTGTGCTCGCCGAACGGTTCGTCTTAGGGAGTCTAGGTGTGGACGACTCGACCTGTGTCGACCCCAGGTCAGACTGAGTCGACGACAGATCAGCGCCCTGGGAGTTCAGGGACTGGGAGGTATCCGGTGTCAGAGGAGGGACCCCTCCGCTCGGGAAGTGTACACGACCCACGGGTACCACCTGTGTACCCTTCCCGAGTCGCACCAGACTTGTAGACGCTACCTGAGTCGTGTGCGTCTGGTAGGTGTCGCGTGACCCGTGGGGGCTGGGTCGTGTCCACCCACCCCCGGCGGGAGGTCGGCGTCTGGACCCGCGAGAGGACCTATCCGGGTGCCGGCGGGACGAACCCCACGGGTGTCTGGACCCCGTGAGAGGACCTGCCCAGGTGCCGGTGGACGAGCCCCCCGCGGCTGTCTGGACCCGATTGCCCGAGGCTCGTGTCCGGCGAGACTTTGCAAGTTATTTACAAGACCCAGGGTGCCCGATGTACAGCTACCTCGAATAGACAGTTCTCGACTCAAGTGACTTCCTCGACGAGGCCGTAGTCACCCCTGGGCCTAACGTCCGACCGACCCCTCTCTCCTCCCTCCCCTGCGTCCACTTCGAGGATGCTACGGGGTGCACACTATCAGAGCACTGGAAAGAGAGTGATTTGAGTTGTCCTTTGTTCCTGTACCCTACTCACCATAAGGATTTACCGGCCCGTCTTGGGGCACTTGGACTCTGGTCGACCCCTAAACCTGTGTCCTGTGGATTTCCGTTGTGTAAGTCCTCCGACCCTTAAGATCCCCAGCGACCACCCTTCGGACCGAGTCTCCTAGCCCTTCCCGTTCCGGAGGTCCTTCGGGTCGCGATGCCAGTGTCTTTCCCCCAACGGACCGGCAGTGTGCCACTGGGACCTCGTGTGCCCTGCGTCGACCAGGGGAGGACCACTGTCTCATACCGGAGCGTCCGGACTCACTGTCTGCCGTTCTCCCGAGGTCAGACGAGGACTTTGTGTGTGCGACCACGGCGTTCTCCCGTTTCCTGGACGTCGCGGACGTTGGTTGGGCCAAGATCGGGCCGGTCTCTGCAGAGTAGGTCCCGACTGCACGCTTTCACGTTTGCACCCCCAAGTCTAGCAGTCCTGTGCAATAATTCTGTTCTGTCTCCGTAACGCACCAAACGAAGTGTGCCGACTGGGACTGCCGGTTCCTCCGTGAACTCCTCCGAGTACTACTGGGGTGGTGGTGTCGGCGGGGGTCGTCCGCCGTGGGAGGTCAGGGACGCCGCCTGTCCGCACCCCCACGGCAGGGGGTGGGGGTTTCGTCGACAGGGACGAGAGAGATGTCTACTCTCCGCTTTGGGAGGTCAGGAACGCCACCTGTCCGCACCCCCACGGTGGAGGGGGTTGGGACTTCCTCGACAGGGACGAGAGAGATGTCTACTCTCCGCTTTGGGAGGTCAGGGACGCCGCCTGTCCGCACCCCCACGGTAGGGAGGTGGGGGTTTCGTCGACAGGAAAGAGAAATGTCTACTCTCCAGTTCGTCGGAGGTACCCCGTAGGTCGTTCCGTCACTGATTCCGGTCTAAGGTTGAGTCCGGACTGAGGTCTCGGGTACGACTCGTGTCTAAGTAGCGGGACGAGGGAATCTTTCCCGACATCATTTACGCTGAACTTTACTTTCTTTGCACCTTACTCTAGAAGAGTACCGTTTCCCGATTGAGACTGGAACAAGAGATAGGTTGTTGAGTAAGTAAGTTACAGAAAACCTCATTCAGAAGGGTTTTTTCTCCGTACGAGATCAATTAACTCCTCAGAGGAATTAAACAAAGTGTATAAGACTTAAGGAGACAGAAGAATTTCGCTAGTAAATCTTCCGTTACCTTGACGAACAAGACGAAGTCCTGAGAGCAAAAAGTTGTCGTGCGTGTCCCTGACGATGCACCGGTAGAAGGTCCTGTCGGAAATCCGAGACGTCGGGAGGGACGCCCGTCCTCGTCCGAGAGGCAGGACAGCGTGACACAGAACGGACTCGACTAGACCGGAGGGAACGGAGACCGGGTCGGTGAATGACGAACAGTGAACGTGACGTGTCTAAAACGAAAGTAGAACTCCGAAGTGTCACTTCAGTAGAGGTCTGTGCTCGACAATCGTATAATTGCACTCCATGGACAATGGGAAATCAAATTTTGTAAAAAAGAAACAGGATCTTCCTCAACATTCTTTGAATTGTTACCTATGTACATCAATTTACCCGACCGTTTTCCTTCACCCTCCTCTTTTTCCTCGACAAAAAAGAGAAAAAAGGGAAATCAATTGACCCTAACAGATTACAATGTACGTGAAATCAAAATGTAATTGTCACCAATTCACCCTTCCCTCTGAAAATAGGAAAAGTTGTAAAAAGATAATTTGTTTGTTTGTTTGTTTGGGGATACAAGTGTCGTCGTGATAAATGTTATCGGTTCTGTACCTTTGTTGGATTTTACAGGTAGGTGTCTACTTACCTATTCCGCCTCCACTATGTATGTATACCACCTTACTGGGCCTATTAGTGCTACCACACCAGTGAGTGGATCTCGGTCTGGAGGACTCCACGCTTCAGTTCCCCCGGAATCCTTCGTAGTGATACTTGTTTCGATCACCTCCACTACCTTAAGGTCGACTAGATAAAGTTCAGGATTTTCTACTACGACACTTTCACGACGCGAGTTATGCGGTCGTTTAAACCTTTTGAGTCGTCACCGGTGTCCTGACCTTTTCCAGTCAAAAGTAAGGTTAGGGTTTCTTTCCGTTACGGTTTCTTACGAGTTTGATGGCGTGTTAACATGAGTAGAGTGTACGATTGGTTCATTACGAGTTTTAAGAGGTTCGGTCCGAAGTTGTTATACACTTCGTACTTGAAGGCCTACAAGTTCGACCTAAATCTTTACGGTCTCCTTTGGTCTCAAGTTTAACGGTTGTAGACTGTCTCGTATTTTTTTAGTTCTCTCAAGGTCTTTTTGTAGATGAAGACGAAATAACTGATGTGGTTTCGGAAACTGACACATCTAGTCTTGTTTGACACCTTTTAAGACTTTGTCTACCCTTATGGTCTGGTGGACTGGACGCAGGACTCTATAGACATACGTGCAGTCCTTCGTTGTCAATTTTGACCTGTACCTTGGTGTTTAACCAAAAGTTTAACCCTTTCCTCATGCAGTTCCAAGATATAACAGTGGAACGAATAAATTGAAGATACGTCTCATGTAGTACTCTTTGAGACCCGACCTACTTTGTGTTCGACCTTAGTTCTATCGACCCTCTTTATAGTTATTGGAGTCTATACGTCTATTGTGGTGGGAATACCGTCTTTCGTTTCTCCTTGACTTCTCGTAAAACTACATCCACGTTCTCTTCTTACTTTTTCGACCAAATTTTGAGTCGTAAGTTTTTTGATTCGACCACTGTCAGACGGTATTTTCCTTACTTTATTACGGTAGACGACGTTGTACCTACCTGGATGTCTAACAGTTTGATTCGTTTGATTCACTTCACTTCAACGAGTCTGTTTCCCAACGAGGCTGGGAAACGCTGGGGTACCTGACGTCGGACGGTCCGAGGAGACAGGTACCCTAAAATGTCCGTTGTTATGACCTCACCCGACGGTAAAGGAAGAGGTGCCCTAGAAGGGTTGGGTCCCTGACTTGGGTCCAGAGGACGTGACGTGCGTCTACGAAAATGGTAGACTCGGTGGTCCCTTCAGGTTCGTTTGACTCAGTCTTTATTTTTCCGTTTGTAGCACACTGTATCGAATGTACACCACGGAGTGTACACTGTGTCTACTTCGACAGCTGTTGTGTCTACGTCTCTCGTTCGAACCCCGACGGTCGCAACCGCACGTCCCCTCCCTACCTAACACTCGAACCCTACTCGTCTGCGTTTGATCATAGATATCCCACCTATTTGTTCCACGATGACATATCGGGTCCCTCGATATAAGTTATACGACTCTGTTTGGTGTTGCTTTTCCCTTTTGGACTATTGTACGTATCGCCGTAGATACGTATACGTAAATACGTGTAAGTGAGTATAGACTTTGTGCTTGTGTGTGTCTGTGTTTAAAATTTTTACGGACACACACCGTGACTGAATTCTTTATATTTAAAGAAAGGATTCCCAGGTAATATACTATCATAAATATATGACGTCAACAACCTTTAATATTAAAGGGAAACCTTCATTACAGATACATACAGACTCAGGGATATAAAATTTAAAGTCAAGTCAAGTCAAGTCAGCGAGTCAGCACAGACTGAGAAACGCTGGGGTACTTAGTGTCGTGCGGTCCGGAGGGATAGGTAGTGGTTGAGGGCCTCAAGTGAGTCTGAGTGGAGGTAACTCAGCCACTACGGTAGGTCGGTAGAGTAGGAGACAGCAGGGGAAGAGGAGAACGGGGGTTAGGTAGGGTCGTAGTCTCAGAAAAGGTTACTCAGTTGAGAAACGTACTCCACCGGTTTCATGACCTCAAAGTCGAAGTCGTAGTAAGGAAGGTTTCTTTGGGGTCCCGACTAAAGTCTTACCTGACCAACCTAGAGGAACGTCAGGTTCCCTGAGAGTTCTCAGAAGAGGTTGTGGTGTCAAGTTTTCGTAGTTAAGCAGCCGTGAGTCGAAAGAAGTGTCAGGTTGAGAGTGTAGGTATATACTGGTTACCTTTTTGGTATCGGAACTGATCTGCCTAGAATCAGCCGTTTCATTATAGAGACGAAAAGTTATACGATAGATCCAACCAGTATTGAAAGGAAGGTCCCTCATTCACAGAAAATATTAAAGTACTGACGTCAGTGGCAGACGTCACTGAAACCTCGGGGTTTCTTATTTCAGACTGTGACAAAGGTGACAAAGGGGTAGATAAAGGGTACTTCACTGCCCTGACCTACGGTACTAGAACGACGACGACGACGACGACGATTCAGCGAAGTCAGCACAGACTGAGAACGCTGGGGTATCTGCCGTCGGGTGGTCCGAGGGGGCAGGGACCCTAAGAGGTCCGTTCTTGTGACCTCACCCAACGGTAAAGGAAGAGGTTACGTACTTTCACTTTTCACTTTCACTTCAGCGAGTCAGTACAGACTGAGAAACGCTGGGGTACCTGACGTCGGGTGGTCCGAGGAGGTAGGTACCCTAAAAGGTCCGTTCTCATGACCTCACCCCACGGTAACGGAAGAGGCGGTACTAGAATCAAAAGACTTAAAATTCAAATACTTAATTAAGGATTCATAGAGAGTTTTTTTCAAGGACCCCCGTATACACGATAAAGGTTTCTATTAAAACTTCTTTTGAGAAACTCAATTCAACTGTTTTCTTATTTGAGAGGACACCGTACAGAAAATACTGACGTTGGATGTGACTCTTTTGCTAGAAAGGTTGTTAAAAGGTTTTTAATAAATTACCGGACCTAACACTCTATAGTGAAATATAAACATTAAAAGAAGTTTTTTAATTTTGGGTATATTAATAACACACAATTTTCCGTTTCTATGTCTATATTCTGGAGTGCTATTCTTTTCTGATGGATGTTAACTTCTTAATAACGTTTATGACTATAAACGAAGTAAAGGACTGTAGACGGGGTGGCGAGGCTTTTTTCTGTGTGCCCTTCCGATGTACTATAAAATAGAGGGACTTTTCACACAGACAAGAACACCCAGACCTTGGAGACTACTCGAAGAGGTCGAAGACCCTAATGACTCGGGGTTCTTAGAGAGGTCGTCTCTAACGATCTTTCGAAAGACAACGGTGGTGATTGATAAAACCCAGGGAAGATGGAGGGGAACGAGAGTCTGTGAGACGTCCTTCACACGACCCAACTCCGATTGGGTGTCACTGGAGAGGTATGACCCCGTCCCGAACGGGGTGACAGGTGACGTCCCCTTTCGACAAGTAGACCGGAGGACAGAGTAATTCGGCGACCCGGGCAGGGACACTCTGACCATGTCGGGACGACCCCTCCCGTCTGTCCCGTCGGCCCTTGGGCCCGAGTCCTTTCTCGACCGAGAGCCGGTCCACCCGAACGGGCTCAGTAGACTTCACGGGCGCTACGGGTGTGTCGAACCGCTTTACGCTCCCTCCGGGTCCCTGGCCACTTCTGTCTCGGACCGTGTGACGTCCGTCGTGTACCAGTCCCTCCCGCACTCCCTCCCTCCCTCCCTCCGCTAGGGTGGAGAGATTCCCGTGTGACGTCCGTGGCCCGTGCACGGGCGACCCGCTCCCTCCGCTAGGGTGGAGAGATTCCCGTGTGACGTCCGTGGGCCGTGCACGGGCGACCCGCTCCCTCCGCTAGGGTGGAGAGATTCCCGTGTGACGTCCGTGGGCCGTGCACGGGCGACCCGCTCCCTCTGCTAGGGTGGAGAGATTCCCGTATGACGTCCGTGGGCCGTGCACGGGCGACCCGCTCCCTCCGCTAGGGTGGAGAGATTCCCGTGTGACGTCCGTGGGCCGTGCACGGGCGACCCGCTCCCTCCGCTAGGGTGGAGAGATTCCCGTGTGACGACCTTTTCCTTTACCGTTGGGTGAGGTCATAGGAACGGACCTCTTAGGGTACCTACCTTCTCGGACCACCCGATATCAGGTGCCCCAGCGTTTCTCAGCCCGTGCTGACTCGCTCGAGTGAAGTGAGGTGAAGTGGAGTTGTCGTGTCACGTCCGTAGGTCGTGTACGGGCGACCCGCTCCCTCCCTCTGATAGGATGGAGAGATTACGGTCAGTAGACTTGTCTTACGACGGTAGCGGAAGAAATTCTCAGACAAATGTTTCCCTGCGACAAGTGCACAGATGACCCTTTGTGCCTAACTCGTCCTCGCATCTTCGTCTTCAGTCTCGTCCTTCGTCGGAAATCGAAAGAGAAAGGTATGTCCATATTTGGGTAGTCCGAAAGTGTCGGTCTCTGTGTGAGACGTCGTTTGATTGGGACGGTGTTGTCTTGCGGACGAGGTGTCGACGGACCCCGTTCGTCAGGTCACCACTCCTGACGTACGAAAAGTGACGGCACCCGGGTCGAAGTTAGGGACCGGTTCTTTGATCCTAGGGTGTCCAACACACCATGTCGGTTTTTTTTTTTTTTATGAAAATTCCTTTGTTTAAATTCAGAACACTTAAGAGTGGCCCAGTCCTTTAGCGTAGTCGCAAGTGCGTCGACGTCATGGACTGTTCCCCTTTCTCCTCAGCGACCAGACGGAGGACGTGGTCGATGCGGCGTCGTCGGGCAACGATGAATCCAGTGACGCGTCTCATTCGCCGTCGAAAGTGTCTGAGACTCTCGAGGCTTTCGGGATTTCCAGTCACCCAGTTAATGGTCTTGTGTCGGTCTTTGGGATGGTCCCTTTGCGCCTTGGTATATGTCTTCGTCCTAGTGTGGGGGGACGGGGTGCCACGCAAATTGTGCAATCCAGTCGTGTGGTGAGTACAGGGCTGGTACTGTATAATAAAAGACACTGCGATAATTTTTCGTGTCTATAATGCCTCTGTACAGTAATAATCTTGTCGTCAAATTACGATCGTCGTACTGATGACACGCCTATAAAATTTGATTCCTTCTGTAAATACTTAAAGATAATTATGACAGGAGAAAAATCAGACTTAAACTTCCCTCCTAAGAATCAGATCGGAAGGTAAATTATGTCTGAAAGAGAGATGTCTTATAAAATTTTCTAAAACATTATTTTCTATTTACGTCGTTGAAATTTATAAATACAAAGATTTAAGGTATCCTCCACGACTTATACCTAATGATAACAAAATTTAAAGAATTTGAAAAAGATCTAAAACCTGTGTGCCAATACTATAAATTCGTAAGAAAAATAAAATGTAGTAACGGTTAATGACATGTATCTCTAAACAGTGTGACTTAAGATTAAGACAATTTTACTGAGTATTGTGTTTCGGACATGAATCTTTGTTAAAAACTTTAGTTCAACATTAAGAAGAGACATTTGATATTATTCACGAAGACCGATTATGTATGTTATTATTCGTCTATGTGTCGTAGATTCCACAAATTGGAGTCTCGGTTAGACAGTTTAGGATAGTGTCTCGTGGAAACGTTGACCTTTTGTGGAGTCGTACTTGACGGTCAATGTTACACCACAATTTTCTTGGTGTCCTAGATCTCACGGCGTATGACGTTCCTTTCTCTGACCATGTTTGAGTCCATTTCTTTGTAATTCTTGGTCCGACGTCAGTCGAGCCCGTGATCGTTCCATACTGCCCTCTTCCCTGAAAACAGGATCTGTTGTCACGGTGAGTCACCAACTTGTTACCTCGCTCGACCATTTGCCGCACTTACCACCCACCGTTTTTCCTTTTACCTCAAACCCTCCTCCGTCACTCTGACGTCCGTTTCTCTCTGACGCAACGGTGCCATTGACATGGACCCTCCGGCCAGTCCCAGACCTGTCCTGGTCTTTGGACTCGTAGCGAAGGACATTGATATAGCGGACCTAAAGTATTCTTTTTTAATAATCTAAAGTATTTCTCCTTTTTTTAATCGAAAAGAAAGGATCAATTACGATATTATGAAACTGGATAGTTGGATTAATGATTTTCATGTCACTTAGTTTAGTATTGTGTTAGAATCTTTTTAATTATATTTCATAAAGAATTTCCTTGATTAAAAATTTCACAAAGGAATTTTCAAACACGGACAAAAAGAACTCCTTTTTTTCAAAGATGTCCAGATTTCATGTCCTTTGATCGGTAGTTACCTATGACGACTCGTCTAAAGTGACAGGATGTTTACTGTCGTACTAAAATATAAAAGAATAAATTTTTTAAGAAATAGGTTTTCATAGATACATAAATTAATTCTTCATTTCTACAAGGAAACTTTAGCTAAAGGAGGACATTGTCTTTTTTAAATAAAAATTGCTTTGAACTTTGGTTAAAGAAGTCACTATTCTATTTCTGGATCTGTTCAAGACTAAAGTATAATTCATGACTTTTCTAAAGTATTCAATGGTGTACGTGAATCTTTACAGTTGTACATTTTTATTTAGACACTTGACGTGTGGGAAATTTGAACTATATGAATGATGTCCGTTCTAAAGTAAATGTTTAACCTGGACGTCATTTACGAATTTTATTTCTTCACGAGTTTGATTTTTTTGTATGTTTCTTTTTCCTCCCATTCCCTTTCTTTCCTTTTCCTTTACGACTCTTCGTGAACTCCATGTCCTGGCAACTCTTCGTTCTAAAAACCCCCAGAAACTAAAGGAAGGACCTACTGTTTCAAGTGGTACTTCATGTCGGTGACAGTTGGCTTAGGAGAGGACCTGACCAGTCGTAGACTTCGGAACACGATAAAACTCTAATTGTTCGACTTTTTGTTCGGAATTTTCCGTGGTGTAAAAGATACATACTATTGTGTATTAATTGTCTAGACGAAAGGGACATCGAGGATATGTTATCGTTTTTTTTTTTTTTTTAGTTAAAAACTTAATATATTGTTGGAAGTCACGGAACTGGTGACCGATATTACTCCTAAATGTCGTGTCTGTCGAGTAGACTGTAATGACCCAACATTAATCTGGTAAGGATAGTTAATTGTCCTGTACGTAAATATAAGAGGGTATCGTCTTTATTTTGGACGTTTATCCATGTATGAGGTTTATTGACCTTTTGTTGAAAGTCACCTTGAGGGGTCCGGGAGTCGAGGGATTAGGTCGAGTCGGAGATAAGTGACCATTCGTCACGCGGAGTACGAGACATGAGAGCTTCTAAAGGTTCAAGTGCGGGCGATGAGTAAAATGAGCCGTCGAAGACCTAGTGGCTAATTACGTATAAATCTCTGACTCCGATTCAAATTATAACTACAGTGGACCTTTTACAACCTCCTGGTAGGCACGAGGGAGGAAGGAAGTCCTGGGGTGGGGGTTGTGTCTATGGGTGCCGTCTTACGTGAAGTTCATTGTCTATAAACTTACGACCGAAAGAGTATCTTGAGAAGGAGATATACTCGTCTCTATTAGCCCTCAATTGATTGGGTATTCCCAATCGGTATTCCCGAAAGTCGACGTATTTGTTGGCGAAAAGCTTTGTTCCAAGTTCAAAAGGATGTCTCGCGTGATTTTTCCGTACTTCCCGACAAGGCTCCGCCAGTCTTCGGGACAGGATCGCGCCCAGAACCCTTCCTCAGTCGTGACACGAGTGGGGGAGGGCCCGGTCCCCTGTGTCGTCCAAGTCCAGTCGTAGCCCCGCGTCGTCCTGTGACCGCCCTTTGCGGGCGTCTTTCTTGGCGACGACCTCCTCTCAATTGTTTGTGTGGAAAGTAGATTCCTTGGTGTCCAAACGTCTCGACCGTACGAGGGGTCCCCAGTCCAGTTTGGGAATAAAGGCCCACCCCTTTCCCAGTCTTTCAAAGTCCAAAGACGGACACCAAGTGACCTCTCGTTCACTTCCTAGTTGGATGGGGTGAAGATGGTCATGTTTGACTAGAGAAGTGGAAAACCAGATAAAATAACTTTGGAAGTAAGTCCCTCCCCGGGGCTGTCTGGCTCGTAGAAATTATACTTCCATCTCTTCGAAAGACATCCAACTGTACTCTTCTTATTTGGTCTTTACTTTGCTTCTCGACGGTTTGTTCTAGCGAAGGCACAGCGTGTCCCTGGCCAGTGCCTTACGGGGTCGCTACGAGGACAAGGTTTACGAGACGAATTCACGAGACAACGAAGGAATATTGACCCCCGAATCAAAAGTAGTTAACAAGTCAGGAGTACATGAAGGAAAGAGTGAGTGACACTATAATTATGAACTGTAAAGGAATCTCTGTGTTGAAATATAAAGATATCAGTAAACCGAACCAAGGAGTCTTTTAAATTCGATGCCGTAATTCTCTAAGAGACTGAGTAAACGGACGGTAGTCAATCTTAACGATGATTGATACCGAACAATAGTTTCGTTATAACTTTAGTATAAACAAATCTTGTTATTTTGTCATGTTAATTCTTTATATATTTTATTGTAAGTAAAGGTAGGACCTTCACCCGTACAGAGGACCGTAATTTTATGTAAATGTTATACAATGTCTAAACGTCAGAGGAAGAGAAATTTAGTGCACACTATCGAGATGTAATTTTTCTCTTCTCACATTATTATAATTTTCTACAAGGATACATTCCGTTTACCTTACAAGATTATCTTTAAATTTGTCGTTAATATATTTCAGATTATGAAGTGTGTCCGTTGCCGTCTATTCACATTGACTGTCTTCGTGCGACTGACGACTTGTGTGTCAAACAAAAGACAATAACCGTACGTCTCAGGTAAATTGAACAAGTGGTAAAATTTGTGGTCACTAACTTTAAGACCATTGCAACCTACGCTAGCAGAATTTGTCTCATATACCTTGTACCCAATTATAGATTGTTAAGTTATATAATAACAATAACAGTTGTGACTCACAACCCATGACTTGAACCGATACTAGGTCCGATACTAAGGAAATACTGCACCTACTCCGTCCCCAGTTCTCACATAGACGAGGCTGTGATTTACCGGTGCCTGAGGTCCGAAACACTCCGGAGTCCTAACTAAAGACATCTGAAAGACGGTAGTACAATCATAGAGCACGAAGGTCTTGTGTCTGTCGTCTCGGGTGGTGATTCTTATTTACATCGACAAAGATTGTCCGAACTAAGTGTGTAGAAACCTCCATCACCTTTTATACTCTTTTTCAAGACCCATCCTTGGGCGTTCCGAGAGAATGCTTGTGTTACTCGCTCCACTTCACGACCCTTCGGGGATTTCCCCTCCCGCCGAGGGGCTCGGGGCCGTGGACGTGTGTGACTCTCGGCCAGAGTGCGAGAGGCGGAGAGGGCCACGGGGCTGCACCTGTGCCCGGGACCGACGCGCTCTGTAGGACGGACGGGGCAGGGGGCAAGCCCCGAGACGAAACACGAGGAGTTTCCATGCGTTCGGACCACTGGACGGAGGAGGCTTGGTTGCCGTCCCCACTTTCGACCCTGGCCGTCTCGGGTCCCAGGGTCCGGGCGGGGAACGGTTACGAGAGGATCGGTCTCCGTAGTGACGTGTTTCAGTCGTCTCTGGAGCCAGATGTCCAGAGTTCGAGAGACGACACTGTTCGAGAGACGAGAAGTGTGGTGCGAGTCACCCGCACTGGTGCTGGGTTTACGTTCGTGTGACTCCACCTTTACAATTCTTTCGTGAAATTGTTTAATCGAGCATTTTTCAAGAATTCTTGTCATGTCATAGACTTTAAGGGTGAACTTTTGTTAGATTGTACAAAATGTCAACTCAAAACGTAATCAGGGAGCAAGATCCTACCACCAAGGAACTTCAGTCCACTCCTTCCGGGTCCAAGATCGTAGGAGGGAATGGAGACAAATCGACGTGCCCGTATGAAAGGCTAAAGTAGTCGGAGACGACGACGACGACGTCTCGCACGGACCCCCGGAGGCGGTTCCAGGACCACCCTCGGCGGCGGCCCCTTCCCCACGGCGGTGACGGGTGACGGTGCCCCGGAGGACGTGGTGGGCCCCGGCGGCGCCCTCTTTAGTCGAAGGAAGGCTTCAATTAGTCCGACAAGCTCTGGAATAAATATAAATCCCCTCGCGGAAACCGTAACCAGGACATTTTTTTTTATACACCTCTGTGTAATGAATTTGATCTCTTGTTGAGACAAGAGATTAGTCTTATAGTGTATACGACAACTATTTTTCTGTATCGAGTGTACGAAACTTTTCCCGGTAAATGCTCTAGTCCGTGTCTCACTCCATACCTTTGAGTTTTCACTGGCGTCCTGTTAGGTTGACGTTCTGAAAACTTCTACACCGAACTCCTTAAAAAAAAGGGTAAGGAAATAAGTTGTCCCGGATTGTCACGGTTGTGACGTGGACAGACTTTGTGTCGAGGGGACGACCTCTCAGGTCCGTTCTTCATGTGAGCAATGCGACGGTACCTTCATCCACCACTGCCTTCGGACGCTCCGCCCGAGGCTTCCCCGCCAGTCCCCACCGGCGTTTCCCCTCGCTCCTCTTGTCCAGAGGGGGTTCCGGCGTAGAGGGGGCTAAGACTTTGTCGTCGCAGAGACTGTCGGCACGTCGGTCGGGTGTCTCAGGTAGTGCCCAACCGGGCCTCTGGGCTCAGACGGGAGGGGCGGTGGGGTGGAGGTGTGGGCGAAGGACGCCGGGGCGAAGGGAAAGGGCTGTGTGGTGCAAAAGGACCAGACGGGCCGCACAGACGGGAGAAGTGAAAGGTCACGTTGTTTTACGGAACCTCTGTTCCTGCGACAGAGGTAGGGCGACAACGGTCGTGTATGGTCCACAAGACGGATGGGAACGATTTTCCGTCTACGTGGGAAGAATGGACCCGGGGCCGGACCGAGCGGCGGGTGTCCGTCCCAGGGTCGCCGAGCCGGGAGGCCTCTGCCGACGAGGGTCTCGGGGCCGGGCGGAGGGCTAGAGAGGAGAGACGCACATAGGGTACTCGTGTGACGGACGACGCGCACGTGAGCCCACGTGTGTGCAAACGTCGGGAGGAGACTTGCGAGCAAGGAAGGACCAGAGCGGGAGGAGTGTTTCGCAGAGTCACTCGAAAGACGCGACGTCGGGCCGGGCGAGCCAGACCGACACGAGGGGTCGAGGGTCGGGTGGGGACTCCAGTGTCACTGGAGTGACGTCCCGGGTTCCCGGGGAGGTGCGAGGGGAAGGCGAGTGTGTCCGGAGAGGGCCACTGGCCCCAAACGGTCGCGGTTACGAGTCGGACCGTCTCTCTTCTGTGGTTCAGTTGTCGACAATTTTACTTACTAATGAAGGGTTTACTCAGTGGCCGAAATTCATAGAGCCCAGATAATAGGTCTCCTGGTCAGTCTGATAAAATGAACACCCTACAAAGGTGCAGTTATAGTCATACATTAGGTTAGTAATCATCGTCGAATAAAAGAGTGTAAATCGAAACAAAAATATTCTCATCCTTTGACCTTTGGGTTAGACTCTCTAGGCGAACAGTACTAAAATCAGTGGAATTTGAAACGGTAGTGAAGGAAAAGAGTCTAGATGGACCGTCGTCCATGCACCGCTAAGAGGGTGCAAAACACACTGTCGACATCGGAACGGAAATGATCGACGACAAGTCAGCGACTCACCCAGACCGGGAAACACCGGGGAACTGACGTTACGCGGTCCGAAGGGACAGGAGATGACAGAGGGTCTCAAACGAGTCTGAGTAAAGGTAACTCAAGCGCTCCGATAGATTGGTAGAGTAAGAGACAATGGTGAAAGCGGAGGACGGAACGGGAGTTAGAAAGGGTCGTAGTCCTAGAACATCTGTCTCGAGAGTCATCTCGTTTTTCGACATTTCTTGTTATAACGTATCCTTGGACCTTACAATCCAGGTACTTAGTTCCGTTTAACCTTCACCAGTTTGTCCTCTGCCGTTTTCACTCGTAGTTGTAAACTCCTTAGTCACTTGATTTTACCTGACTTTGCCCACTTGAATTGAGTCTACTGGTAATGTAGATGATGACACCCGTCCTTAGGGAATCTTCTTTACCTCATCGGTAGTACCGGTTGTTTTCTCATTCTTTACGTCATGAACCTACGTTAGAGTTTTTACTGTCTTACTAGAGACAAGTAAAGGTTCCGTTTGGTAAGTTACAGTGCCATTAGGTTCAGATACGGGGCTGGTCATTACGACCTCTTCGACTTGCCAAGATACTTCTGAACGTTCTGGAAGATCTTGATTGTAGGTCTTTTCTACAGGAAAAGTAATATCCCCTGACCCTGCATTTTCATCCTTCAGTTCTCTATGCACCTTATTCAAACCGGAACCTCATGTCTTACTTCGTCCCGTTTCCGAGTATCTCAAAACGGTTCTCTTACGTGACCAGTGTCGTTTGTGGGAGAAGGTTGTTGTGTTCTCTTCTGAGATGTCTCTCAGAAGATGTCTCTCGTTCTGGTCCTCGACACCGAGTCTAGTACTTGAGGAATAACGGTTTAAGTCTGAATTTAACTTCTTTCATCGCTTTTACTAATCTGGTAGGACCATACTAGATTTAGTTTAGGGAAGATTAATATGTCACCTTCACTGTTTGTCCAAGTTCCCTAATCTGGACTGTCTGTTCTCACGGACTTCCTGATACCTGTCTCCAAGTACTGTGACATGTCTTCCGTCCCTAGTTCTAGTAGGGGTTCTTTTTCTTTACGTTTTTCCGTTTTACCAACAGACTTCTCCGGAATGTTTATCCACTCTTCTCTTCCCTGCGATTTCCGTTTCCTCTTTTCGTTTCTATATGGGTAGACATACGTCTCAAGGTTTCCGTTCCTCTCTATTCTTTCGGAAGGAGTCGTTAGTCACGTTTCTTTATCTCCTTTTGTTGTCTTCTCCTTTCTGATCTCTAGAGAAGTTCTTTTAATTTTTATTGTTCCCTTGTAAAGTACGTTTCTACCCGAGTTATTTCCTGTCTTTACCAGACCTGGATTGTCTTCACCTTCTATAATTCTTCTCCACCGTTCTTATGTGTCTTCTTGACATGTTTTTTCTAGAAGTCCTGGGTCTATTAGTGTTACCACACTAGTGAGTGGATCTCGGTCTGTAGGACCTTAAGCTTCAGTTCACCCGGAATCCTTCGTAGTGATGCTTGTTTCAATCACCTCCACTACCTTAAGGTCAACTCGACAAAG
Source organism: Capra ibex (assembly GCA_006410555.1). Taxonomy (NCBI): domain Eukaryota; kingdom Metazoa; phylum Chordata; class Mammalia; order Artiodactyla; family Bovidae; genus Capra; species Capra ibex. The sequence continues at coordinate 131,597,731 of SJYO01020080.1, forward strand.
TTTAGGATTTTCTGCTACGACACTTTCACGACATGAGTTATACGGTCGTTTATGCCTTTTGAGTCGTCACCGGTGTCCTGACCTTTTCCAGTCAAAAGTAAGGTTAGGGTTTCTTTCCGTTACGGTTTCTTAGAATTTTGATGGCGCGTTAACGTGAGTAGAGTGTGTGATCGTTTCATTACGAGTTTTAAGAGGTTCGGTCCGAAGTTGTCAAACACTTGACACTTTAAGGTCTTCAAGTTCGACCTAAATCTTTTCGGTCTCCTTTGTCTCTAGTTTAACGCTGTAGGTAACCTAGTATCTTTTTCGTTCTCTTAAAGTCTTTTTTGTAGATAAAGACAAAATAACTGATACGGTTTCGGAAACTGACACATCTAGTGTTGTTTGACACCTTTTAAGACTCTCTCTACCCTTATGGTCTGGTGGAATGGGCAGAGGGCCTTTAGACATATGTACACTTCTTCGTTGTCAATCTTGACCTGTACCTTGTTGTCTGACCAAGGTTTAACCCTTTCCTCATGCGGTTCCGACATATAACAGTGGGACGAATAAATTGAATATACGTCTCGTGTAGTACTCTTTACGACCCGACCTACTTCGTGTTCGACCTAAGTTCTACTATGGTGGGAATACCGTCTTTCGTTTCTTGATTTCTCGGAGAACTACTTTCACCTTCTCCTCTCACTTCTTCAACTGAATTTTCAGTTGTAAGTCTTTTACTTCTAGTACCGTAGACCAGGGTAGTGAAGTACCGTTTATGTACCCCTTTGACCTTTGTCACTCTCTGAAATAAAAGAACCCGAGGTTTTAGTGACGTCTACCACTGACGTCGGTACTTTAATTTTCTGTGAGGAACCTTCTTTTCGATACTGGTTCGATCTGTCGTATATTTTTTCGTCTCTGTAATGAAACGGTTGTTTACAGGTAGATTAGTTTCGATGTCAAAAAGGTCATCAGTACATACCTACATTCTCAAGCTAATATTTCTTTCGACTCACAGTTTCTTAACTACGAAAACTTCACACCACAACCTCTTCTGAGAACTCTCAGGGAACCTGACGTTCCTCTAGACTGGTCAGGTAGGATTTCCTTTAGTCAGGACTCATAAGTGACCTTCCTGACTACGATTTTGACTTTGAGATTATGAAACCGGTGCACTACCCTTCTTGACTTAGTGACCTGTTCTGGGACTACGACCTTTTCTAACTTCCGTCCTATTCTTCCCTTACGGTCTCCTACTCTAATAACCTACCGTAGTGGCTGAGCTACCTGTCCTCAGACTCACTCGAGACCCTCAACCACTACCTGTCCCTCCGCTGACTCACTGACTTGACTTGATCCGTCTAGAGACTTGTCTATTTCATCTGTCTCGAGATTCTGTACTGACTGGGTCTCAGGATGTCGTTTTTAGTTGCCCGAGATGCGAAGAGGAAAGGTATTTTAGAAGAGATTACTAAGATCGATTACAATGTCCGATCCATACCCTCCGAACCTCAAGTCGAAATATTTTCTTTCTTGATAAGTAAATATTGTGTTAATTTAGACTTTTTTTTTTAGGAAAAGGTTTACCAAATAAAACGTAATAAAGTAGAAGTTTCTTTGCTCGATACATTACAGGAAGGTTTTTAGCAACTTATTGTTACAAAGGATTCTCTCTATTACTATATATCACTACTGCGTAGTGAACATTAAAAGGCGACGAAGGATTCCTTCATTTCGGAAAGTTACCTGTCTGTAATGTCGATTCGTTGTCCCTTCCGTGAGTCCTGTACAAATAACTCTTTTCCTCACTCGCTGTACATTTCGTGAGTAGTTAATGCCTGAGTCTGCCGTAGACGGGGCCCGTGCCGTGACGCGAGCCGTCGGACACACGTCAGGGGAGGGGAGTCACCACCTCCTTTCTTCTCGATAGTCCTATGACTTCAAGGTGACGTAAGAGCAAAGCGAACAGAGTTTCAGCTCTAAGTATTAAGTGTCTATACTTCTTCAATATTACAACGATGGGAAAAAATATTTGTTTTTACATGATCAACTTAAGGGTATAACGGTCAAGATTTTAAATATACAACTATTTTCATGATTCTTTGACGATCGCGTAATAGTCCTCTGATACCAATTACGTAGAAGTAATGATGATTATTGGTCCTTTTTGTATATCTAGTTCGAGTACGACTCGTTAAAAAGTAGACTTATCGAGACTTTTCCCCTACTCGTGACAATAGGAAAAAAACATATCAAAAACAAAAATTGGTTAAAGGGGAGTAGGTCATGGGTCTCGAAGATCTTCTCATAAAATAAATCTTGTGTTGATGACTTCCACTCAGACATAAAAGTCTATCTTTGTTAGAATTGGTTCCATGAAGATCCCGCTCGTACGATTCGTGTAACAGGTGACTAACACAAAGTCCGTACTGTTACAAATACTCTTTCAATCGATTCTGTCTCGAATTTATAATCGTCGTCGGAAGAAGGGTTCTACATGATTCGTTAGACGTTATTCGTGATGACCGATAATTTAGCGTACACGATTTACTTACTTTTAATTACGTCGACAGTTCTCTCGACTGCCTGTCACTCCTGACCTGATCGGACCTTATTTCCACTCTGATCACATCTGTCTCCCGATTCTCCCGAAACGTCAATTGTTCTGTCACTTATAGTTTGGATTACGCACGGATCAAGATACATTAAGGTCATGACAACAAGTGATGTGTGATATTAATTTTTATCGTGGTACATCTCCTTGACGAACTTTTGACTGGGTGACCGTGTTCGAAGGAGTTATTTAGTCATCGCTGTCTCCGTAAAAAACGTTCTAGGTGCTTAGGAAGTTTTGTGGCATGGTCTTGGACTGGACCGAAGTGCCAACCCGGGGAAAGTGACGTAAAGACCTTGAGACCTTCACCACTGAGAACGACGGAGAAAAATGGTTGAGCTAGAGAACGTCGGCCCGAAACGTCAGACGTAAGGTAAATGACTTCTCGAGGATTCAAGAGGTCGCGGAAAAATGATGGTCCTGGTGCTCGAAAAGAGTGATTGGAAGATTTTCAAAAGATTTCGAAAAAAACAAAATTTTCATGACAGAGACATTTTTAAGGAGTGTTGGAAAGGAAAGACCATAGGTTTAGAACTGTGGTGGGACTAAATAAAGGAAGAATGGATCTCCAAATAAAAATTCAGATTATAATTCATAGATTATAAATAAATGGAGTGAGGAAAACATTATTTTTAAAACAATCTACGAACGAATATAAAAACAGTTTTCTCACTCAAAATTTGACTAAAAATCAATAAAAGTAGAGACAGGGGTTTCCAACTTACGAACCAAGTAAGTAGGTAAGTTAGTAAAAAGAAAAGAAGGGTTATTTTCGTGAATTTCGATGTATAGACGTAGACTAATTTCGTTGTCGTAGTATCTAAAAGGAGGTTAAAGTTTATCAGACAACTAAGTTGACAACAAATCTATATAAATTTTAACATCGATCAACCCAAATAAAACAAACAATGAGTAAAACAAGACAATTTACTTTTGTCTTAGTTTATAGACTTATTACCTTTATTACTTTATGAGGCTAAAAAAGTTTCCTTAACACCTTTGGTTTGAATTTATTCGACGAAATATATTTATAAAAATGATTGATGAACCTTTACCAACTTAAATAATATTCGTCGGACAGACCAAGTGCTTTTTGTTCAACAAGATTCTTTTGAAATAAAGAATTCTAGTTACTTTGATTTTCGACAAAGGAACCCTTCTAACTTTATTTGACTATTTGAAAACCGGTCTAAGGAGTTCTTTTTTTCCGTCTCCTGAGTCTAGTTATTTTGACCTTTACTTTTCCCTCTTCAATGTTAACAATGGAGTCTTTATGCTTCCTAGTATTCTCTGATAATGTTCGTTGACGTATGGTTATTGCCTCTTCCGTTACCGTGGGGTGAGGTCATGAGAACGGACCTTTTAGGGTACCTGCCTCCTCGGACCATCCGACGTCAGGTACCCCGACGATTCTCAGCCTGTGCTGACTCGTTGAAGTAAAACTGAAAAGTGAAAGGACGTGACCTCTTCCTTTACCGTTGGGTGAGGTCACAAGAACGGACCTCTTAGGGTCCCTGCCCCCTCGGACCACCCGACGGCAGATACCCCAGCGTCTCTCCACCTGTACTGACTTCGCTGAATCGTCGTCGTCGTATGGTTATTTTACCTGTTGAACCTTCTTTACCTGTTTAAGAATCTTTCCATTTTGGAAAGTTCTGACTTGGTCCTTCTTTGTCTTTTATACTTGTCTGGTTAGTGTTCGTTACATTAACTTTGACACTAATTTTTAGAAAGTTGTTTGTCTTCAGGTTTTGGTCTACCGAAGTGTCCACTTAAGATAGTTTGTCAATCTCTTTTCGATTGTAATAGGAAGAGTTTGAGAAGGTTTTAACGTCCCTCTCCTTGTGAAGGTTCGAGTAAGATGCTCCGATGGTAGTGGCACTATGATTTTGGTCTGTTTCTATAGTGTTTTTATCTTTTAATGTCCGGTCACAGTGACTACTTATATCTGCGTTTTTAGGAGTTGTTTTATACTCGAGTGTCTTAGGTTGTCGTGTAATTCTCCTAGTATGTGGCACTACTTCATCTACCTATCCCGCGTTCGTAAGAAGTCATATACGAGTAGTGAGTCATAGTATGTGGCACTAGCCTATCCCGCGTTCATAAGGAGTTATACGCGTCTGGGCAGTCATAGTATGTGGTACTAGTCTATCTATCCCGCGTTCATAAGAAGTTATATGCGTCTGGGTAGTCATAATATGTGGCACTAGTCTATCCCGCGTTCGTAAGAAGTTATACGCGTCTGGGTAGTCATAGTATGTGGCACTAGTCTATCCCGCGTTCATAAGGAGTTATACGCGTCTGGGCAGTCATAATATGTGGCACAATTGTCTGAATTCTTATTTTCGGTATACTAGTAGAGTTATCTAAGTCCTTTTCGAAAACCGTTTTAGTTTGTGACTAAATGCTATTTTCGAGAGGTCTTTCGCCCATATCTCCCTTGGATGGAGTTGTATTATTTCCGGTATTTGGTATTTGGGTGTCGTTTGCAGGAAGAGTTGCCACTGTTTGTCTCTCGCAAAGGAGACTCCGTTCTAAGGGGTGAGAGCGGTGAGAATGAGTCGTATCACAACCTTCAGGAACGGTGTCTCTGGTCTCTTCTTTTCCTTTGTTTCTCTCACGTATAACCTTTTCTTCTTCGATTTGACGGTGACAGGTGTCTACCGCACTGTGACGTGTGTCTTTCGGGATTTGACGGTGACAGGTGTCTACCGCACTACGACGTGTGTCTTTCAGGATTTGACGGTGACAGGTGTCTACCGCACTGTGATGTGTGTCGTTTAGGATTTGACGGTGACAGGTGTCTACCGCACTGTGATGTGTGTCGTTTAGGATTTGACGGTGACAGGTGTCTACCGCACTGTGATGTGTGTCGTTTAGGATTTGACGGTGACAGGTGTCTACCGCACTGTGATGTGTGTCGTTTAGGATTTGACGGTGACAGGTGTCTACCGCACTGTGATGTGTGTCGTTTAGGATTTGACGGTGACAGGTGTCTACCGCACTGTGATGTGTGTCGTTTAGGATTTGACGGTGACAGGTGTCTACCGCACTGTGATGTGTGTCGTTTAGGATTTGACGGTGACAGGTGTCTACCGCACTGTGATGTGTGTCGTTTAGGATTTGACGGTGACAGGTGTCTACCGCACTGTGATGTGTGTCGTTTAGGATTTGACGGTGACAGGTGTCTACCGCACTGTGATGTGTGTCGTTTAGGATTTGACGGTGACAGGTGTCTACCGCACTGTGATGTGTGTCGTTTAGGATTTGACGGTGACAGGTGTCTACCGCACTGTGATGTGTGTCGTTTAGGATTTGACGGTGACAGGTGTCTACCGCACTGTGATGTGTGTCGTTTAGGATTTGACGGTGACAGGTGTCTACCGCACTATGATGTGTGTCGTTTAGGATTTGACGGTGACAGGTGTCTACCGCACTACGACGTGTGTCTTTCGGGATTTGACGGTGACAGGTGTCTACCGCACTGTGACGTGTGTCGTTTAGGATTTGACGGTGACAGGTGTCTACCGTACTATGATGTGTGTCGTTTAGGATTTGACGGTGACAGGTGTCTACCGCACTGTGACGTGTGTCGTTTAGGATTTGACGGTGACAGGTGTCTACCGCACTATGATGTGTGTCGTTTAGGATTTGACGGTGACAGGTGTCTACCGTACTACGACGTGTGTCTTTCGGGATTTGACGGTGACAGGTGTCTACCGCACTGTGATGTGTGTCGTTTAGGATTTGACGGTGACAGGTGTCTACCGTACTGCGACGTGTGTCTTTCGGGATTTGACGGTGACAGGTGTCTACCGCACTGTGATGTGTGTCGTTTAGGATTTGACGGTGACAGGTGTCTACCGCACTGTGACGTGTGTCTTTCGGGATTTGACGGTGACAGGTGTCTACCGCACTACGACGTGTGTCTTTCGGGATTTGACGGTGACAGGTGTCTACCGTACTGCGACGTGTGTCTTTCGGGATTTGACGGTGACAGGTGTCTACCGCACTGTGATGTGTGTCGTTTAGGATTTGACGGTGACAGGTGTCTACCGCACTGTGACGTGTGTCTTTCGGGATTTGACGGTGACAGGTGTCTACCGCACTACGACGTGTGTCTTTCGGGATTTGACGGTGACAGGTGTCTACCGCACTATGATGTGTGTCGTTTAGGATTTGACGGTGACAGGTGTCTACCGTACTGCGACGTGTGTCTTTCGGGATTTGAAGGGTGGCCTTTTGATGACCTCGATTTGCTGCTGAGACCGTTTCGTCGTCCTACGCTTTGGTTACGTGTCTTCGCAGAACGCACGGACATGTGACTGTTACTTCTAGACTTTCTATTCAATTCCTTTGTTGGGGTAAATGGTAGTGTTGTCTCTCTTGTTTTGTGGATCCTTGTTCGGACAGATTCCTCCGTTTTAGAGACATGTGTCTTTTGATACTGTGGCTACATTCTTTAGCTTCTGTTGTGTTTGTTTCCCTGGTACAAGAACCTGACCTTCTTGGTTGTAACACTTTTGGTCAAATGATAACTTTCGGTAGATGTCTAAGTCACGTTAGGGAGAGTGTAGTGGTTGTCTTAAAAGGTGTCTTAGTCTTGTTTTTTAACATATTAAAGTTTATCGGTTTCGTTAGAACTCTTTCTTTTTGCCTCGACCTCTTTAGTCCGAGAGACTGAAGTCTGATATGATGTACTTATGTCATTAGTTCTGTCATACCATGAGTATGTTTTTGTCTTTATGTCTAGTTACCTTGTCCTGCGTTTCAGGTCTCTATTTGAGTCCGTGGGTGCAAGTGGATTAGAAACTGTTTCCTCCGTCCTTATATGTTACTTCTTTTCTATTCAGAGAAGTTATTCACCACGACTCTTTTGACCAGTCGTAATACAATTTCTTACTTTAATTTTGTGAGGGATTGTAGTATGTGTTTTTGTTTGAGTTTTACCTAGTGTCTGCATTTACATTCCGGTCTGTGCTGTTTTGAGAATCTCCTTTTGTCCGTCTTCCGATAGACTGTAAACGACAACAAGTCGGCGATTCGGAACAGATTGAGAAACACTGGGGTGTCTGACGTCGTACGGTCCGAAGGGACAGGAATGGTAGAGGACCTCAACTGAGTTTGAGTACCGGTGACTCAGTCACTACGGTAGGTTGGTTGAGTGTAAGACAACGGGAGAAGAGAAGGACTAAATTTTAAAAGGGTCTTAGTACCTTAAAAGCGTAGTTAGTCGAGATACGTAGTCCAAGTCAAGTCAAGTCAAGTCAAGTCAGCGAGTCCGTGCAGGCTGAGAAACGTTGGGGTACTTGGCGTCGTGCAGTCCGGAAGGACAGGTAGTGGTTGAGGGTCTCAGGTGGGTTTGGGTACAGGTAACTCAACCACTACGGTAGGTTGGTAGAGTAGGAGACAGCAGGGGAAGAGGAGGACGGGAGTTAGAAAGAGTCGTAATCCCACAAAAGGTGACTCAGCCGAGAAACGTAGTCCACCGGTTTCATAACCTCAAAGTCGAAGTCGTAGTCAGGAAGGTTACTTGTGGGTCCTGACTACAGGAAATCCTACCCGACCAACCTAGAGGAACGTCAGGTTCCCTGACAGTTCTCAGAAGAGGTTGTGGGGTCAAGTCTTCGTAGTTAAGAAACCACGAGTCGAAAGAAATACCAGGTTGAGAGTGTAGGTATGTGCTGGTGACCAGTACTGATCTGTCTGGAAACAACCGTTTCGTTACAGAGACGAAAAATTATACGATAGATCCAACCAGTATTGAAAGGAAGGTCCCTCGTTCATAGAATTAAAGTACCGACGTCAGTGACAGACGTCACTAAAACCTCGGGGGGGTTTTATTTCAGTCGGGGACAAAGGTAACAAAGGGGTAGATAAACGGTACTTGACTACCCTGGTCTACGGTACTAGAATCAAAAGACTTACATCTCAAAATTCGGTCGAAAAAGTGAGAGGAGAAAGTGGAGTGATTCTCCGAGAAATCGAGGAGAAGTGAAAGACGGCATTCCCACCATAGACGTATAGAGTCCAACAACGATAAAAAGGGTCGATAGAACTAAGGTCGAACACTAAGTAGGTCGAGTCCCAAATCGTACTACACGAGACGTATCTTCAATTTATTCGTCCCATTGTTATATGTTGGAACTACATGAGGAAAGAGTTAAAACTTGGTCAGGCAACAAGGTACAGATGAAGATTGACAACGAAAGACTGAACGTATGTCCGAAGAGTCTTTCGTCCATTTCACCACACCATAAAGGTGAAGACGTTCTTAAAAGGTCAAACGACACTAGGTGTGTCAGTTTCCGAAATCGCAACAGTTATTTCGTATTCATCTACAGAAGGACCTTAAGGGAACGAAAAAGATACTAGGTTACCTACGACCGTTAAGTTAGAGACCAAGGAGACGGAAAAGATTTGGGTCGACCATGTAGACCTTCAAGAGTCTAGTGCATCACAACTTCGGATTCAACTTCTTAAAACTAGTAATGGAACGGTCGATCGTACATTTCTCACTTTGACACACCATCAAACTCGTAAGAAACCGTAATGGGAAGAAACCCTAACCTTACATTTGACTGGAAAAGGTCAGGACCCCGGTGACGACTCAAAAGGTTCAAGCAACCGTATGACTCACGTTGTGAAAATGTTGTAGTAAAAAATCCTAGACTTTATCGAGTTGACCTTAAGGTAGTGGAGGTGATCGAAACAAACATCACTACGAAGGATTCCGGGTGAACTGAAGTGTGAGATCCTACAAGACCGAGATCCACTCACTAGTGTGGTAGTGCCGATAGACCCAGTAATGCTGACAAAACCATGTCAAGAAGACACATAACAACGGGGGGGAAGAATTATAGAAGACAAAGACAATCCAAGAATGACAAAAACATGAAAAGACGCGGGTAGAAACGTACTTTACAAGAGAACCATAGAGATTAAAAGAACTTCTTCAGAGATTAGAAAGGGTAAGATAATAAAAGGACATTAAGAAACGTAACAAGTAAGTTCTTCCGAAAGAATAGAGAGGGACAATAACAAACCTTGAAACGTAAGTCAACCCATATAGAAAGGGAAAGAGGAAACGGAAAGTGAAACTGCATTTAACGTCGTTTTAGAAAAAACTGGGTTGAGTTTTTCATTACTTTTATTTTTGTTTTTAATTGTTTACCCTGTATTAATTTGAATTTGTTCGAAAACTTGTCGTTTCCTTTAGTATGTGTTCTGTTCTTCTCTTGAGAATCTTACCTTCTTTTACCTACATTTGTTTCATTGACTGTTCCCTCATTAGAGGTTTTATGTATTTATCGAGTGCATCGAGATATAGTTTCCGTTTGTCGGGTTAGTTATATGCCTGGCTACTCGATTTGTCTGTAAAGTGGTCTCCTCTGTGTGTCTTCCAGTTGTTTGTGTGCCTTCCACGAGTTACAGTGATAGTAGTCTTTTTGCTTTTAGTTTCGATGGCACTCCACGGTGGAGTATGACCAGTCTTACCGGTTGTAGTTTTTCAGATGTGTACTATTTACAACCTCTTCCACCCTTCTTTTGCCTTACGGTGTGACAACCACCCTTGCGTTTGACCATGTCAGTGACACCTCTTGTCAAACACCAAGTAGTTTTTGGATTGTCTTGAGGGTACACTGGGTCGTTAGGGTAAGGACCCGTACACTGGTCTCTTTTCGCATTGAGTCTTACTGCGTGCCCGGGGTTAGAGTGTCGTCGCGCCAACCGTTGTCGGTCCTGTGCCTTCGTCGGACTTACAGGTAGTCGTCTACTTCTCCACCTATCCCTGTCACCCTACAATGAGTCAGTATTTTTCCTGGGTGTGACGGTAAGCGTGTCTGTCTGGGTGTCAGACAGTATGACTCCCGTCATTCAGGATTCCTCTTTTTATAACGTATTGTAGTGAATATACACCTTAGATCCTTTTACTGTCTCTACTTGAATAAACGTTTCATCTTTGTCTCGGTGTCTGTGTCTCTTGTTCGAATGCCTATGGTCCGCCCCTGCCCGTCCACCCTACTCGACCTCTGACCCTGACTGTCTTTGTGCGGCCCGTGTGCGCGCGCACGACTCGACGAAGACAACACACGCTGAGACGCTGGGTCCCCTGACATCGGACGGCCCGAGAAGACAGGTCCCCTAAGAGGTCCGTTCTCACGACCTCACCCACAGAAGACGAAGAGGACGTGACGTCCGTCTAAGAAACGGGTGACTCTGTGAACCTTTCGGGTATACATGTGGTGACACATGTTTTGTCTATTGCTTACTTCTGGATGACACGTCGCGTCCCTTGAGACGAGTCGCGACACCACTGGATTTGCTCTTGCTTGAGAATTTTTCCCCCGATACGCATGTCGACGAAGTGAAACAACAGGCCGTTTTTGCTTGTGATATGACATCTCGTCGGTATGAGGTTATTTTTGATTAAATTTTTTGTTCTGTCGACATAAAGAACAAAGGTCACGACTGGAGATAATCTAGAGTAGTTCCACAGTCACTCATATTGTGTGGGAATCAACATAGACTTGTTGACGTGGAGTGCACATGACGACTTAGAGGGACGTGAGGAGTCTGCTAAGCGTCTGGACACTGTTCAAGTGGTCGTGAAACAATTTTAAGTTCCAGTATTAGAAGACAGTAACTCAATGCATTAAACCCTTCGCAATGAATCGGATAACAGACCTGGAATTGAAGGCGTAGAAATTTGGTTCCCCAGACTCGACATACTGTGACACGAGGAAAACCTGTCTTTTGGGATGTCAGAGTACTGAACTTCCTTCTCCTGCACACGAGTGCTTACACTCTGGTTAGCCTATTTCGTCAGTTTCAGATGTTACGAGAGTCGACCCGTCGTCCTCTTTAGTCACTCTATTTAAATTACCTCTAATTTTTTTCGCATGCGTGAGTCCGATTTTACAAAATGTTGGCGTGTGATATGTGTCTTATCCCTCCGCACCTAATTGTACTTAAGTATAATTTTGTTTGTTTGTTTGTTTTTGTTGGATTGACGAGATGTCACTTACAAAACCAACCCAGGGGTTCCGATTGGACTCGGATGCGACTACCACCTCTTTTTATGTTGAGACCCCGACGTAATTAAGGTCCGTTCACTCGAAGGTCAAAGGTCAGGTCGTACATTCTTAAAACCTTCAAAGATGAGACAGGATTATTGTTTATTTCTCGACTTGTTTGACTTTTTTTTTTTAGTTTAAAAAGTGTCGAGAAATTTTCTTTACTCCAGTTTCCCGTTTGACGAGGAAGGTCTAACCTCTCTCACTCTCCACTCAAGTCTCGCCTTTGGGTGTCCTTGCTCTCAACCCCGTCCTTTGGCATTGACGTCGACTTGGCGATCTCCGGGACACGCCTGTTACGGCCCTCGGTGTCGGAGGTGCCCCTGGGTCGGGGTCCCGAGTCACCGGTTGGGTCGGAAGGCAGTCGAAGGGACCCGACGACGAGGGTACTCCTCCGCACGAGCCTGTCCCCGTCTCCCCTTCCTCGGCCGACTTTGTGTGACCCCGTACGACAAGAGTGTACCAGGCGGGAGTCCTCTTTGTGACTTAGTCTCCTTAACGAGTCTCAGATTGACTGGACCCCTCCCTTCCTGGAGTAGGATCGGGGGAGGTCGGAAGAACAGGATGGGATTCCACCCCGACGTCGACTCTCCGTCCACAGTTTAAGTCTCGGGTCTCCGGGGCCGAGTGATTTACTGACTCTGGATGAGATCGTGTCGTAGAAGTTTTCGTCTCTGTAGTGAAACGGTTGTTTCCAGACAGATCAGTTCCGATGCCAAGAAGGTCACCAGTACATGCCTACACTCTCAACCTGACATTTCTTTCGACTCGTGGTTTCTTAACTACGAAAACTTGACACCACAACCTCTTCTGAGAACTCTCAGGGAACCTGACGTTCCTCTAGTTTGGTGAGTTAGGATTTCCTTTAGTCAGGACTTATAAGTAACCTTCCTGACTACGACTTCGACTTTGAGGTTATGAAACCGGTGGACTACCCTTCTCGACTGAGTGACCTTTCTGGAACTACGACCGTTTCTAACTTCCACCCTCCTCTTCCCCTACTGTCTCCTACTCTACCAACTTACCGTAGTGACTGAACTACCTGTACTCAAACTCATTCGAGGCCCTCAACCACTACCTGTCCCTCCGGACCGTACGACGCCAGGTACCCCAGTGTTTCTCAGCCTGTGCTGACTCGTTGACTTGACTTGATTAGTATCCTGATGTCTTACGAAGGAGAGGAGGTGTAGAATAGTGTAATGATTTCCGGATAAAAACCTCAAGAAAATGGGTCATGTTGTACGGGTTCATAGGTTTTATTTATTTCTTTTCTACATGAGTTTTTCGTTCTTCGTTTTTTAGTATCAAGCTTCTCTCTCTCGTTGTTTCGTAGTCTTGGTCTGAGCCTATATCGTCCCTATGACCTTACTAGTTTACTAGTCTGACCTTTAAATTTTATTGATACTAATTTTACAGAGAAACGTTGGGGTACCTGATATCGGATGGTCCAAGAAGACATGTTCCCTAAAAGGTCCGTTCTTATGACCTCACCCAACGGCAAAGGAAGAGGTCCTCTAGAAGGGTTGGGTCCCTAACTTGGGCCCAGAGGGGGTAACATCCGTCTCCGAAATGTCAGACTCGATGGTCCCTACCACTAATTTTACAATTCTTGAGATTACCTATTTCATCTGTCGTCCGTTCTTGTTTATCCTTTATATTCGTCTGTCCTCCTTTAAGATTTCTTTTTCTCTTTCTTTACTACCTCTATTTTTTATGACATTGTAATTCTTACAGAACCTACCCGAATAATAACTACCTGTACCGACTCCTTTCTTAGAGACTCCAGCTCCTATAAAGTTATCTTTGAGGGGTTTGTCTTTTCGTTTATCTTTTTTCTATCTTTTTCGTCTTCTCTTCTAGGTTCTCGACCTCCTGTCGACAATTTCCAGATTATCGGTACGGGACCCTTTCCGTCTTCCTCTTTTTTCTTTCCCTGTCTCCTTCGTCCACTTTGTCGTTACCGACGCTCACAGGGGTTTCAAGCGGTCCGTTGGTTGGTTTCTAGGTCTTTCGAGGCTCTTGTAGTCCGTTGTCTTTACGGTTTTTTTCAATATGAATCAGTATAGTAAAAGTTTGATATCTTTGAGTGTCCTTTTTTTTTTTTTTTTGTGGGTGTGGACTTTTTTCGGTCTCGCCCTTTCTTTGTCGAATGGACATTTCCTTGTTTTCTTGGTGTAAGTTTAAGAGGAATCCTTGGTACTACGTCTTCTCACGTCACTTATTTTACAACTCTTTTTTGGTCGTTGCATCTTAAGACGCGGGGCGCTTTGTCGGGAGTTTTCATTGATACCGCAGACGTGCGTGTGTAATGGCAGAACATCATTTGTCTATAATAATGAATGATCGTTTACATCATATACTGATCCTCGTCCACTCACAGACACGACATCCTCCATTGGCATGTTCATACCGTCTGTCAAAACCACTGCGTACTTAAAGACCGTCTTAACTCAAGACAGATATTTTGACTCGTCTCGTCATCCCTCTATGCGGCTAATACTCCCTTCTCCTTTCCGATTTTCCGTCCCCGTGTTCAAGTGGTCGTCTCCTCTCGAAGGTCCTCGTTCTCGTCGTGAAGACGTGCACCGAAACTTTTGCTCTGCGCCATGTTTTCAATGTCTTTCAGTGTCCTCTGTCAAGTTTCCGACACTGGGTCCTTTAGGAAGGACTACTAAAGTGTCCGAGGTGAATTTTACATTCTTGAGGTAAAGACCCTGACAGATTCGTCTCGAATCCTTTAGCAAAAGTCTGTTTCTCCGAAGGACCGGTCCCTCTCTCCGTCTCAAGTCCCTCTCGGGAAAGACGGAGACAACTGTCGTCCACGACCCGACCCGGTCGGCGGAGGATGTAGCGTCAGCGATAGAAAGACTCTGCGTTCCAGTGTCTCCCCGGACCTCCGGTCGCACCCGGGAACACCCTACCACTGGCGTGGGTTGAGTTCGAGCGTCCGGGGGGACCGACGGGACGGAGACCAAAGGTGGGAGCCAGAGATGAGAAAAACGGAAAGGAGGGTGGAGATCCTAGTAGATAGGAGACTCCACAAAGAGGGAAGAAAAGGAAAGGAAGGTAGTTTCAGAGGAAGGATAGTAAAAGAGTAGAGTGAGATGGATGTGAAAAAAGTTAGTATTTTTATGTATTGAATCAAATTGTAATGGAAGAATTCACGTTCAACAACCTTTTTCACTTATATTTGTGTACTAAGACCAAAATCCTATCTTTACTATGAGAGAAACGTAGAGATATTAAAGGATCGGACGGTAACAACTGGATGGGCCCTGATACTAAGGATAAATGAAGAAAGTACGAATAATACATGTAGATAGAAAATAGATCTATAAATTTTGTCAACACTCCGAACGTTTTGTCATGAAAAGTTCTACTAAGATTGTAGACTCGATTGTAAGTCCTATATGAGTGTTTAAAAGATTCAATTTCCAAAGATTCAATTTCATCAAAGGTTGAAAGAATTAAGAAATGGAAGTCACAACTCACATAGTTTGAACGAAGTTACCTGTAGATATGAATTAAGATTAAACAAACGGTATAGGACTCCAAAGACGATAGAGTCTTTTACTTGAGAGAGGTATATAGTACTTTGAGTTCTAAAATATCCAGAAATATTTTTGATGTACTATTTTTAATCGAACGATAATGAGTAAGGAATCCTTAGACTGAAAGTTCACTTTGTACAAAGGAAAGTCGACATTTCTACTAATAAAACGCACACCGTACATTCAGGAACAATGACACTACACTTCGTTTGCTTCACGAAAATCCCGGTCTTTTCAACCGGGACATTCTCCCACCTGTATTCGATCTGACACTCCGAGTCGATTGACCCAGACTTATATTAACTCTTATAAACAAATTACGTTGTTTATTGATCGTTAACACGTATCTGGTACCAATATATTTTTAGTGCTCTATTGAGGGATTCTGGATAGACGTCCTTATTTCAAGCTCCAAAGACAAGGTCCCGTCAACAAAAGTCGGTTAAATAAAAGACTGGGCCACAGACTCCCTACGTTTAGAGAGGGCACTTGGCACCGAGTGTCCTCAAAGACCAGATCCCTTTGTCTCGTCTTAGCTTCTCCTATGTCAGAGCTCGACGGTGGACAACCCCTCGAAACGGGACAGTGGACAGATGGAAGACACCCTTAGTGATGAATGCAAATGTGAACTTTTTTTTTTTAGTGTACGTCGATATGAATTTGTATATAGTTATTAGTTGAGAACTCTCAAAATTCCTTTTTCCATACAAAATTCTTTTTTCCATACAAAATTCTTTGAAAGGAATATCAGAATTACTTTCCCTCAGTCATTTGTATCTCTTTACATACTCAGGTACATTTTAAGGTTCGTTTGTCAATGTAATTTTTTTTTTCAAGCCGGGCCTGTTGGAACCACCACGCCACCTATTCTTAGGCGGTCGACTACGTCCCCGTGCCCAAGTCCAGGACCAGACCCTTCTAAGGTACACGACCCCTCGTTGATTCGGCACACGGTGTTGATGGCTCCGTACGGGACCTCAGGCGTGCGTCGTCGAGGACTCCGGGTCCGCGGGTCGCGGACACGAGGTGCGTTCTCGCCGGTGACGTGGCTCTGCGGGAGCGTGATGTCCTCATCGGGGACACGTGGCGTCGATCTCCTTCGGGAGTGTTACGTTGTGCCTAGGTCACGTCGGTCCTTTTTTCACGTCAGGGTCCGTCCTTGTCCAATGTGCGTCCTTTTTTCTCCTTAAATAAAAGAGAGGTCACTTTTGGTTAGATATTCTGGACGCGAGAACTTTTGATATATGTTGACACCTCTCTTACACTTCGGACTGACTTACCTCTCTGTCGGGTACGAGTACCTAAATGACTTCGAAGTCAAGAAAGGTTTGACTGGATGTCTAAGTCACATTAAGGTTAGTTTAGGGTTATTAAAAATTTCTTTAACTGTACATCTAAGATGTTAAATATACTTTTACGTTTCTTGGTTCTTATCGGTTTTAATTTTTTTTTTCTTTTAGTTCTGAACGACACTGCGATGTATTAATTCGCTCACACCACGATCGCTTTCGTCTCTCACAGGTCTTTATGAGTAATGGAAATACCAGTTAACTAAGAGTCGGTCCCTGGGTCAAATTAATTCACTTCTTTCCTCTCCTAAAATGTATTGACCATAGGTTGACGACCTATGAACCTAACTTTTTCTGCCTGGAGTTAAAAATGGAGTGAGGCGTGTGTGACTAAACTGTACCTGGTGTCTAGATTATGTTGACAATCGTGGTGTGGTCAAAACTCTTCTTATGTCCCATAGAGACCTTGAAAGTCCCAATTCAATCGCACGGACCCGAGGGGTTTGGGACGTGTGAGGTCAAGTCCTGGGCGGGACGTCCCTGTTGACCCTCCCTTGGAGATCGGGAACTTACAGACAGACTATTTGTACAGAGACATCTGGACCCTGGAACTTGGCGTTGTTTCTCACGTACGATTGTCATCCTTAGTCCGATTTTCAGACAAAGGTGGACCCGGGACGGTGTGCCGGAGGCAGACTGGTCCCCGGCCTTCCGTCTGTCGATTGCAGTGGTGTCCCGACGAGGGACGGACGTGCTTACTGGAGGTTGTCTTGGGGCTCCCGTGGTTCGCGACCCCTCGCAGGGGCCCCTTCGTGAAGGACGCACGTCGGGACGTTCCAGGTCCACCTAGATTCGTGAGGGGACGCTCCCCTGTTGGGAGTGTGGACCGGAGAGGACCCGACGCTCGCTTTGACGACGGACGCGTAGCCGTCTGTTTCCCACGGCGACGGGAGTCCGGTAGTGTAGTGTCGGAGGGACGGACACTCGCGACTACCTGAGTCCCACCCGTGGTCTCCGGGGCTGGTCGGCGGGTGACGACGTCGGTGGTGCACCGTGTGGGCTCCCGGAGTCCCACTCCTTCGTCCCGGGGTCTGTCGCTCCACGTCCAGCTTCCCCCCTGACGTCGCTCGCGTCTGAGAACGCAGAGGACGTGTATCTTTTCGTGACGCGGGGAAGTGCTCTGTGACCAAAGGAAATTAACTGTCACTAGAAAACTACGAGACTGAGGGGTCGGAAGTGACGTGTTTGAGGACACATCGGACCGAAGGGCGAGACGCGGAAACCCAGTCCGGGAGTCTCACTGGGCTCTGAGGACAGAGCCTGAACTTCAGGAGTCTTTCAGACGGTTCATTTTGTATCGAGAGTTGAAAGATCCAACAAGTAAAAGTCGGTTGTTGTGGTTGGAAAAAAGGAAAGAACTAAAATCAGACATAGGAAAACGGTGCTACGTGGTACTTGTACCCACATTATCGAAAAGACTTAAGACTCTCGGGAGGGTCGCTCGGTCGCTTCGGTTCGGGCCAGAAGCCCTAGGACTTGTTTCCTCTGAGTCCACGCAGAGTCCTCTAGGGTGCCTACTCTTTCGTTTCGCGTGACCGGGTTTCCCTGTTTCGACTCCCTTCCTCACGGGGGCCTTGCCTCTCGGGGACGAGTGACTTTCCGCCGCACCTCTTTTGCCCGTCCGTTCGAGGTGTGACCCCCTCTTATAGACGTCGTGCAAACAGTCTGCTGCTGAGGATGGGTCTTGTATATATCGTAGGAGTGTCTAGTTCTCGTTTTTTCTGTTTGTTGGGTAATTTTTGTCCGTCTGACGACCCTGTCAGGTTTCTCCTTAGTGGTCGTACGATGCTTTTCTACGAGTCCTTTTACGTCTAATTTTGTGTTACTCTATGGTAAAGTATGGTTGATGTTATCTATTCTAGTCCTTCTGACTGTCATCGTTTGCGACCGTTTCTACTTCTCGTTGACTTTGAGGGTTTATAACGACCACTCGTACCTTTTTCCGTGTTGATGGACCACTTTGTCAAGTGTCCAAGAATATTTCAACTTGTGTGTAGATAGGATACGTGCGATTCAACGAAGTCAGCACAGGTGGAGACACACTGGGACACCTGACGTCGGGTGGCTCGAGGAGACAGGTACCCTACGGGGTCCGTCCTCATGATCTCACCCAACGGTAAAGGAAGAGGTCCCCGAGAAGGGTCGGGTCCCGAGTTTGGGTCCAGAGGGTCTTAACGTCCGTCTAAGAAATCGTTGACTCGGTCTCATTAAATTAAAGTTTCACAAATAGGTTCCCTTTCTATTTGTATATAGGTGGTTTTTGTTGTCATTGTTTACTTTTGTAGCTTTGTGAACGTGTTCTTACAAGTGTCACCAGAACGAGTTTTGTGAGGTTTAGACCTTTGTCGGGTGATAGATAGTTATTGTCTTATTTTTTAGACACCATATAGTATATCACCTTATGGCGGGTTCTTTTCTTTCTTTGATGACCATATACATTTTGTTATCCGTACTTCATATTCGTGTAATTAGACTTACTTTTTTTCACGTATGATACACAGAGATGAGTACGCTTCTGGTTCTTTTCTCCTTTGAGAGTTTTGTTCCCTCGTCTTTAGTTTTCACCGACGGAGCCCTACTGCTCAACGCGTGCTGGTATTGCCCTGTCCTCCCCTGGGAGTCCACTGTCCTTACAAGTGAGGTCTATGTGACAGAATCTACCGCCAATGTTCTGTACCCAAACTAGGGACCCAGCCCCTCTAAGGGACCTCCCCCTTTACCGTCTGGCGGGGTCATAAGGACGGACTCTTGGGGTACCTGTCTCCTCGGACCGCCCGATGTCAGGTGTCCCAACGTCTCTCGACCTGTGTTGACTCGGACGTACGACTCCGCATCGTATGTGTCGATAGTTTTGAGTAATCTGACTTGTGAATCCTAGACACAGAATACATGTTTAATATGAATGTAAAAAATTCTTTCCTCTTTCTAAATAAATGAGACGGGATTTTTCCTCTATCACAATGGTTAAATGGATTTAACCAATCCTTAATTGTTGAGAGAAACTATGTTCTCTTTCTCGTAAAGTCTGTGTCTTCACGAATATTGTGTTTGAGGATAAACTCGTATTTTTATAGTGTTTTAATGTAAATATATCTTTAGTCACAGGAAACTTTAAGACTAATCGGTTAATTGATGATTACCTGATATTGGTACCTGAAGAACCGAAGTACTGAGCCCTTTATAATAATCGTATAATAAAGAAATGGTATAAAATCGTTATTTTATGAAGTCTCATTTATATTATTTCGGAGTAAATTTTTAAGAACACCTGGTATATTATACCTTTAATCGATCTTCTTAAAATATTACGGAAAATCCATAAGTTTTGTCATAAATAAATAAGTCAGTAATTTGACGACTCATGATCTTTGTCACGGTCCATGACACGATCCGGGACCCTTATGCTCCTGAGGCAGGGGCTGTAGTCGTACCAGTGAGATATTTACTTCGATCTTTCACGAGAGAGTAAGGTGGGCACGAGCTTGTGCGAGAGGTGCGGTCCATTGCTCCTCTGTGTCCCTGTGTCCGTCTGCGCCGGGGACGGGAGTGTTCCGAGTCGACACTCGTATTCTGCTCGCAACCTTCCGGACGCGAAAGACCCTCCTGCACGAATCGTCCGGTCCGGGACTCTTCTTCTGAGGATTCGCTTCCATCTGAGACTAAGGCTCTTCTCTACCTCTTAGTGACCCGTGGTCCGTAAGAACCCCATTTTTGCCTGTCCTGTAGCGGGTGGGAACAGTGGGCCGCGGGTCGCCGCCTTCCACCCCTTACAGACGTCTCGGGTCGTCTCCGAGGGACAGGGGTCTCGGACCGAAGGGCCACCTAGGGTACGTCCGTAGGTCTGTCCCCCGGAAAACCCTTCCCGGGTGACCGACCTCGAGATTGAGACCGAAGAAAGCAATGACTGCGGTCAGGCCAACAACGCCGACACTGTGCCCCGTCTCCCCTCGACCCCCCGGTCGTGCCTCCTCCGATAACGACCAGACCTTGGGTCGAACCGAAGAAGGCAGACACAGTTCCGGAGTGAGTTAGGTCACCTTCGCGATTGAGACCACTGTACTTGAATTCATTTAGTCTTCTGGAGGTCAGCACCTCGTCGCATTTTTCCCGGTGACCTATTTCTCCGTGCACCGGACTCCGGGACGACGGTCGAGTCCACACCTACAAAGTAGTGGAGACGTTCTCGTCTTTTTGATGTGTGAAATTCTTTGACACAACACCGTGAAAGTTTTGGCTTTCCGACACTCACGAGACCTTCCAGCTCCGACACTTTCCGACACTCGCGAGACCTTACATCTCCGACACTCAAGTAAGAATGAGATTCTCTGGCGTTATCAATTTTGATACTTCGAGACCAGGTACTTATGAGTTGACCCGTAAAGTCTTCAGTGTTTGAGGAGTTATTTAGTCTGCCCAGAAAGACTTCTGACCAGTGTTAAATCTACACGAATAAAAATAAATATCTTCATTAAATACGAATAAATTCCTGTTTTAATCTCGTCCTAAACTCACAATTAAACAACAAGACTCGAGTTTTCAACTTACTTATTCCTTTACAGTTAAGGGTAAAAATTTTTCTTTACACGTCGATTCATTTTAGTCTCGTGTCACTTACAATAGGTGTGTGCATTACCTTTTAGATAGTGCTTTTATGGATCCGTGAACGAAAATTTCTGAATTAATGTCGTTAGGTACCATTCCGTCTCTTCTCTTTAGTCCGAAGAACTAAAGATCTCTATAAGAATAGGCACTTTAGTGTACAGTAGAACGTAGGAGTAGAGAGTAAACCTATTCGTCGTGTTTGTCTTCAGGTGACAGCACCTGACGCAGGTCTGCACCGTACCTAATCGAGGGACGGGAGGTCCATGGACGAGCGGGAGCGGACAGCAGGTGAGTGAGTAGTGGCGGTCTCCAAGGGGGTACTTCTGCCCGGAAGGGAGACCTAGTCGGGGTGTCGGACAGAACGACGAGTCATGTCGGGGCTACGTGCTTGAGAAATTATCGGAGATTTGTCGACTCTTTCATCAACATTCCGATACCGAATTCCCAGGTCGGACCACTTTTGTAGAACCCGTAATTTATCGATTTCCCCCTGAAACGGTTCCCAAAGTGTTATCCAAAGTGTTATCGATGTTATCCAAAAAGTAGGATCTATTTCATTACCGTGTTATTTGGTTGAAGATCTCCTTCTTGCTCCATCAATATTCCCGATGTATATCTGAACCCTCATAAGAAATCGTTCTGGTAGTTCAAACAAAGTTGAATACAAGGGATTCGGCCACTGATGCCCATAGGTGCGAGGAGGACGAGCCAGTGAGTGAGTGAGTGAGTGAGTTCAGTGGAATACCTCCGTAATGTCGGGACGTCACCGACACAGCAGAAGTACACGTGGCGAGCTCCTCAAGTCTCCGTTCGTGCGCGGACGTTTCGGTAGTGGTGTTAGACACTGTATTTGCATGGGAGGGGGGAATTGCAAAGGAGGGTGGGATAAATAATACCGATAAAAACACTATTCTTGTGAATTTTATTCTAAATGAGAGAATCGTTTAGAATCCATGTGTTGTCATAGTCATTGATGCCGGGATTTGACGTGTCGTCTATAGATCCTGAGCGAGCAGAGACGGAGTGAGTAATAATTAGACGATGAAACTTTCCACTTTTTACCATGAAGTGCCCACGAAATTAAACGTAAAGACACTGATTAATACTCAAACTGGTCGGAAAACTACAAATAAACGACAAACGTTAGGAAGAAAATAACTCAGGTATGATATAAGTTCCGTGATAAAATCCACGACTCCTATGTTGTCTGTTATTTCGTACGTCTTAAATATAAAGTTACACTCTTTGTTATTTTTGTGTGTTTTTCATCTTATCTTTCGATTTTTATGGTAAAGTCCATCATTCTTGACGATAATTTTTTGGGGTGTTTTCGTTTTTGTCATTGTTTCGTTTTATTTCCCTCAGTTCCCCACGCAATGAAATCTGTGTCGCCGGTGCCTCCCCGAGGGACTTCTCCGCCCCAGACTCGTCCCTGCCTTGCCCGTCCGCGTCCCGCCGAAGAGTCCCGTCTCGGGCCGCGCCGCTCTCGGTCGAGTGTCGAGGACTTCCCCCCGACTGGCCCTCGACCGCCTGCCAGTCGCCCGGCCCGCCGGTGTGTCTGCCCCGACGTCTCTGTCCTCGGCCCAGCGCGTCCCGGAGGGACGTCGGGACGTGCCGCCACCTGGACTCCGGTCCGCACGACCCTTCGGTGATTCCCGAGACTCGCCTTCTCGGCTTCTAGCCTGGACGTGGCCCTTCGCTCAATCCTCCGGTACCTCCCTCTGACCGGTCCTGTGTGCTAAGTCATAGCCGTCACGTCTCTCTCCTCTCCCTGGTAAAGTCCTATGTCGAACTCGTCCGTGACGACTACCTGGACTGCCCACTGCAGTACCTCTCTCTCCTCGGGTCCCGCAAGATTCCGACTGTCGGCCAGTTCTGCGAGGGCCAATCCCTCCTCGTCCACACGCCTCCACTTTGGTTCTCAAGTCACGCTAGTTCGTTCGGACCTCAAGCTCCTTTCTTCAGTCCGACTTCTGTGTTTGCTTCCCGGGAAGTCAGTGTTTACCCTGGGTACGGTCCTTGACCCGACTCCAGGAGACCCGTGTCTTCTCATACCGTCCTCCACCCTGTCGGGGACTCAGTCCTCGAACATAAAGAATGACTTGACACGTTCAAAGGTGTGTAATTACTATAATATCAAACAGTCAGTAAAGAAAATGTTTATAAAGGGGTTAAAAGACAAACGAAAACTAAGTAAAAAATTTTTGTAAAGACTGTATAGACAAGTCTTTGTTAATACATTATTTTAGGCATTCAGGAAGGGAAACACTGAAGAAGGTACTGAAAATTCCTAGTTTTCGGTTCATTGATCTCCAATCTGTCTGTGAACCCAAAATAAAGATACAAACGAACAAACTCACTTAGGCTAATTAAGTCTTAAACAAAACCATACACAATTTCAATATTCAACTATAGAAAAGTTTTCTAAACAGTTCAAAGGGTTGTGGTAGAAACTTGAAGTAGAACAGACACTACAGAAGTGTGTGATGTGCAGGGAACCAGTGAAAGTCGAAGTCCGAAACTTTGACGGTACCACTACTACTCTTTCGACGGAAGATCAGAGATGTTGCTATGATGTACGTCCTTAGACTTACACGAATGTTCTTTTATGGGTTGGTCTTGGTCGTGAAAACTCTTCTTACGTCCCTGTCTTTCGATTTACCTTCCATTTTATACTTCCCCTTTTCCTTTCCCATGTCAGATAAGGGAAGAAACTTTTTCTTCTTTTCCTCTACAACTTTTTACGTTTTTCCTCTTTTCTTAGTCCCCATATGTTGTCGTCGATAGTTGAGGGAGTGTGATCGTTCCTAATAGGGTCCACGGGAGTCCTCCGTTCTGCCCGGTGGACGGACGTCCCCGAATCGGGAGTCACACCTCCGACCCCTCTCTCTACTGTGTATACATGTACCGAAGTCACTCTTTGCTTACGATCCCCTTATACTGCGCCTCGTTAGTCCATCTCCCTACTTCCCTCCACTTCTGTTTTGTCTGGCTCTCTCCGAACACACTTGTGCGTCTACCTGTTGTCCGTGTCTGTTTCTACAAGTGGTAGCGAGTAATGGTCTCTGTACGTTTGGTTTCGATGGCACTCTATAGTAGAGTGTGGTCAGTCTTACCATAATAGATGGTTTTTCAGATGTTCGGTATGTCCGACTTCTCCCACACCCCGTTTCCCTTGGGGTACGTGACACCCACCCTTACGTGTAGCCACGTCGGTGATACCTTTTGTCGTACCGCCAAGGAGTTTCTCGATTCTCGTCTCGACGGCAAGGCGGGTCGTTGGCGTGACGACCCACAGTCTGTCTGTGTGCGTGGGGACACCCGTGTCTCCGTGCGGAATGTCGTCGTTTCGGAGTCTGTGTTGAGTCTACGGGTAGTCGTCTGCTTGTCCATTTCTTCTACGCCAGGTACCTACGACGCCTACGATAGGTCAGTATGGTTCTTCCTTTATTGACGGTAAACACCGTTGTACTACCTGGGTCTCTAATAGGATGATTCACTGCATCCAGTCTCTTGCTGTCTACGACCCACTGCAGTGGACCTACACCAGAGATCCTATGGTGTGCCACCCCCACCACCTCAGCGAGTCAGCACAGGCTGAAAACTCTGGGGCACCTGACGTCGGACAGTCTGAGGAGACAGACACCCTAAAAGGTCCGTTTCTATGACCTCACCCAACGGTAAAGGAAGAGGTCCTTATACTGTATTTACTTGCATAAATGTTTTGTCTTGTCTGAGTGTCTGTGTCTCTCGTCTGGACACTAACGGTGCCGCCAAACGGTGCCGCCCCGCCCCCCCGCCCCGCCCCGCCCCGCCTGACACTCAACCGGTACTCGTCTACGTCCGAGTAGATGTCCTGCTGTCTGTCGTTCCGGGACCGCACGTCGCGCCCCTCGGTGTCAGTCGTGGGACACTACTCGGCGTCACCTTCTTGTCTTCTTCCGCGAGCACACGTGTCGACTCGGTGACCACCTGCTCTCTACTCACGTTGTGGCTTGGTCGGCGTGGAGGTACGCCGAAATTTCTCTCTCTCCGAACACACTCTGCTACGAGCACGACTTCGGTGTCTCTTTCTCCCTCCACCCTCCCCTCGTCCCTTCCGGGGCCGTTCGAGGTCACCCTCCTTCCTCTTTCCCTCCCCGTCCCCCTCTCCTCGTCTGACGGCTCGGAAACCCTCAAAGTCACCCTTCCGCCCTGGGAGACGACATGTGGTTCTTGAGCCAGGACACTTTTGAGTGGACCCCCGGTCCCACCATGTGTCGCCCACACCCCATCTCGGGTCCCCGGTCTCCCCTGAGGTCGATCCTTCTCAGACGTACTTCTTTCTTGGAATGTGTGTGAAATTTCTCGTGTAGGTCGGAGGTACGAACTGTACTCTCTTTCCTTTGGGTTCACCGCTCTGCCATTCTGAGGACTCCTGTCCCTAAAAAGAAGCCAAACAGGTGAGACGTTCCGTCAGACCGTGGGGTCTTTTTAGACACTTTGATTTAATTGTTTTCGCTGATATCCCTTACTTGGAAAAATAGACACTTTCTTTTTAGTCTACCTGTTTGTCTTTTCTCGAAGTCCGGAAGGGACCACCAGGTCCCCAATTCTTAGACGGAACGTCACGTTCTCTGCGACCAAGCTAGAGGCCAGACCCTTCTAGGGTGTACGGTGGCTCGTTGATTTAGGTCCGCGGTGTTCATGGCTCGGTCGCAAGACCTCGGACGTCCGGTGTCGAAGACTGCGGAGGCTCGGGTCTCGGGCACGAGGCGCCGTTCTCTTCACTGACGCTACCTTCGGCTCGCGACGTGGATGTCTCGCGGGGTGGGTGACAGCGGTCTGTCTCGGACACGGGCGGTGCCTCTGGTCGTACCGTTTTGGTCTCGGAGCTTCCTTGACGAGAGTATTCGTGTGTCGGGGAGTCTCGTTCCCCGTCCGAAGCCTGTTCCTGTGCCCTAAATTTTTATGACGTCCAAATTTATATCGACACAAGAATATTTTAGGAAGAGTAGGGAACCTGATACCCAAAGTTACACAGTCCTTAATACAGAAAAAAAAAAATTGAGTTTCATTCTCTTCTTGCATAGTACATTCATATGAGGTAGGCACATATGAATCCAACGACTCGAAGATGACTTCTTTTCGATCGTTGTCAGTTTTACGAAGTCCTTCTTCTAGACCCGTTGAACGTCGTAAATAGTACTGACTGTAAAGTCAGAAAGTCTCATTTGAAGCTTTAATTCGAGATTAAACTCTACCAAGACCAAACTGTTCAGTTGAGAACTCTGTAGACTCATACCATAATACTTTCTTGTTTTGACAAGTAGTTGGGAAATACGTTCACCCTTAAAGAAAATTTTCATCCTAAAATTACTAAAAAATAAGGATGTCACTGGGAATTTCAAAGATACATACATTAGTGTTTACGTGTGTATTCTACGTAAATATTCGAATAACACGTCAAGATTTCTGTCAACCCTTTGGGTTAAAATTAAAACAATGACTTTATTAAATTTGTATATAATATCTTGACGGAGAAAAGTTAGTTGTCTTTCCTAGGTCTTTCTCTAATATGTACATCCGTGTTAAATAAAATCCAAATAATCACAATCTTTTTACTTCAACGGTTTTAAGGTAGACATTGTTCATGAGACCATAAATAAATTAAAAATACTGGTGACTGTAGTTGTATGTAGGAAAAGAGTGTGGAGTTTCTTTTTGAGTCTATTAAGTAAATTGTCTCTAAGTAATGTACGTAATTGGTGACTATACGATTTTGGACCTTTTAATAAAAGTCGTTTACGCATTGTAAAGGACTGTTAGAGGTTCTTGTAGAATCACTGAGTTGAGTCTTGCAGGTAGTCTCTTTCTCCTGAATGGCCGAAAATAAATGCTCCAGACGAGGAGCCCGAAACATTATTAGGTCTAAACCTACCTTGACCATCCAGTGACCAGAACCTAAAGAGATATCTTTTTTTCGTTCTTCAATTTTACATATTTTAATATATTAAACATATAATTCTGTTTTTTACTACTTTGCTAACGAAAATATGAGAATTTCTTTTTGTATGTATATTATTACTACAAATTATTAATTACACGAACCATAAAAAAAGTAACAACTTCAAAACGGGGTTGAATAGAGACAGACTAATTTGTGTTTTTAATGAATTATGCAAAATGAAAGTGGACGGAGTCCAGTGTGACTAGAGAAGGGAAGTAATCTAAAGAAAAGTTATTAAAACTAGTCAAAGTTATACGGAAAGGTTTTATGTTAGTCTATTTTAATGTTGTTTTGACTCCATAATACATTCTACCTTGTGGTCGTGTTAGATAAGAGTCCCGATCCTCTGTGTTGTCACCAATTCTTTCGATGTAAAACTTCTTCTCGTTTCTTGTCAAAAACTGTTGATGCTACGATGCATACGGGTGATCTACCGTGTGACTCAGAAAGAAGAAGATTTTACTGACACAATAAGACCTTAAACCGTTAAGAAAAGTTCAATCGTCAAAGATACGTAGACAAGAATGTATGCTCAACTTATTCACGGGTCCATCACCTGTATAATAGTCCCATGGTGGTGTTATGTTTTCGTTTGACTGGTTACGTGTAAAAATATTTTCGTCGTTGTGTGACGCGAAAGACCGTAAATTATAATAAATATTCGAACGTCTTTACAAGAACTTAGTAATCCGACCCACACAGATAAATTTGTCCAAGATAATAAATTACACAGATATTAAACATTCATAGTTCAAGGAGCCCGTTTATTTTTAATTAGTTTATGTGAAGATATTTTTGTGTGAAAAATTTTTTACATTGTGCAATTATCGTATTGGACTTATAGTAATAGAGATTTTCCAATTTGATGCATAAAAAGTAATCCTTCAAAAAAATTTTGTTCATTTACACTAGGTCACAAATGGATTTGTACATTAAGTTTAATTATTAAACCTGGAACTTTGTCGTGCGGGACAGGAAACTCTCTTGGTTGATCTGTGTCTTTCCGACCTAAAATAAAATTATCTTTTAATAGTTGTACGAAAGTATAGTCAGGAACCTCTGTATTGGGGTTCCGTGTCTATATGAAAGTACATCCGCCCCCTGTATTAACGATTCCAATTTATCAAACTTTGAGTAGTTCGATTGTTCGACGTAGAATTCCGGCATTACCTGGAAAAGAAAAAGACGACTTTTCTCTCATAAATGTGTCGAGTCGGGAAAGTATAGAGAAGGTTCAGTCGGGATTAGTAGACTGTTTTTACTGTTAGGGAAGTAAATCGAGGTCGATGAGGAGGTGACCAAACCATAAGTCGCGTCGAGATGCTATTAGTCTAGACTTAACGGAACTACTTCTGCTGCCTACGGAGGTACTGACGGTGTGATAATTCGGGTTGTCACGTTGAAGAGCGAGAGATCCTTAACGTATCCAAAGGAGCACCATCGACTACTGTTGGACCTGGGTTCGTATTGCCCTATTTGCTTTGTCCCCAGTTTTGGTGACCGGCTGACTGTCACGTAAGTACTAAATAAAAATTTTAATTGAAAGGATTCTCATAGTGAGTACTGGTCAAAACGAGGAATAAGAGTCATGAACCTTTGTAAAGCAAAAACGATGATATTTTCCGAAAAGAAGAGACTGAAGGTTGTTTAATTATTTTCTGAGACAATGGAAAACGATCTTTTGTTACTTTTCTTCCCTTCCGTGGCACGTCAAAGAACTTTATAGAAGTATTTCTTTACTGTCGCTAAGTTCTGTGCTTCACGACTAGGTGGTTTCGTGGATGTCGGAAATAATCCCTACTACTAGATTGAACTTGTGTACTTACTCCGAGTTCGTGCCGAGAGTGGCTCCAGATAAGTTTAAGGATCCTCTGAATGATCATAGTTCACTGCTCCGCCGAATTTCACTGTGGTGTGTCCCTATCCTTTTTTTTTTCTTACCTTTCTACTACAACTTTTTGTCATAAACTTTATATTCTTTTATTTTAGTCTCCAATGTCAACTTTCAATAAGTTGTCCTAAAAGATAGACGACAATGATTCTGTATTCATCCGTGTGGTGCCTACAGGATCTGACCGTGTCAGGGTGTCCGCATATTACGCCCAGTGTTTATGTTCGAAGTATACATTACATTTCCAAAGATCGTTCGGTGTATTTTTTTCTCTTTTTTTTTTGTCACTTTAATGTATATTATTATAAAACAAGGTAAACTGAATAGGTTTTACAACTGTGATTTTTGTACATTAGTCATATTTTTAACTCCGAAAATGCACGAAAGAAAACATATTTCACAAACTTTAGGTCGTATATAAAATGTCTGTCGTGCAGACTCAAACCTGGTCGGTGTGAACTTCCCGAGTTACCGGTGTTTTTCTGACGTCGGTGACATCACTCGTCTTGTCTTGGTTTACAGACTATACGTTCGTTCCGTTGTACACCGATGTCTTTGGTGTATATATCTGTGTATAAATATTTTCCGTGTATGAAAATATGTCATTCTAAGTCATGACTGTCAAGAAATTAAGAAGAGAAAATTGTGTAATAACTGACTCTCCACAAACGTCTTTACTTATGGACACCGACCGCTAAATAATTCACTTAGAGCTTTACAGAGTCCAGTTATTACAAACCCATTGTTTTCTGCGTAATTACACAGAGACCAGTTATTACTTAATTAAGTCAATGAAAACGGAGAAGACTTATATCAAAATGTTTCAATTAATTAAAATCTCGTCATAGAAGAGTGAGTTGATACACGGTTGTATTCTCTACCCCACTCTAAGGTACTCGTCTTCAGATTGGAATACGTCACTTTAGTAAAATTTTCATTCTTCTATAAACGGAGAGAACAAAATTTCTTAAAAAAAGGTTTTGCTTAAATTATCTTTATATTGTCGAAAATTAAGAATGAAAAATATCTAGACCTTAAAGGAGATTTTAAAATCTCGGTGATCTTAAGATGTGTGTGTTTTGAGAAGTACATTCTTTCTGGTCTGGGGTGCTGTCGACAGTCTAGAGTAACAAGTCCTGTGCACTTCAGCTGTTGAACTTGGACCATTCAGAAACCGTTTCCTAACCCTGTTAATCGTTAATAAAATTTGGGTAAGGTGTGTCAGTTCTAAAGTCCATAATGTTCGAAAAGGTTCGGTTACACGTAATTGTTTTGTTTTGTTGTTGTCGTTGTTTCTTTGTGGTGAAAACCCCCTCTGAAAAAGTAGTCTTCTTTTCTACCATTAGGATTGAATATGACCAGACACATGTCTCTGTATTGGTTAATGCAAAGTACGGGACTCTTCAGCTGTATTGATGTGTACTTTTACGTCTTTAGTGTTTGACTTAAGTGGGACCTAAATGACACAGAAGGGATCTGGTTGGACCTACCTGAACTTTATTTAGAAGGTGTTCTAACGCCGATTAAATGAAGGGTCCGTGGCAGGGGAGGAGACAATTGTACGATGACCTCGAGTAGACTTCCGAAAGAGAAGTCGTCGCACTTTCACTTCAGTGAACCAGCACAGGTTGAGAAACGTTGGGGCACCTGACATCGGGTGATCCGAGGAGGCAGGCACCCTAAGAGGTCCGTTCTTATGACCCAACGGTAAAGAAGTCGTAGCATGAAATGCCGTTGTGTCCTTCTTTCGATTCCGAGGGTGCGAACCCTGTCTACTCGACCCTGGACCCCT
Organism: Capra ibex; assembly: GCA_006410555.1. Taxonomy (NCBI): domain Eukaryota; kingdom Metazoa; phylum Chordata; class Mammalia; order Artiodactyla; family Bovidae; genus Capra; species Capra ibex. Next base: position 131,628,578 of record SJYO01020080.1, read on the forward strand.
CCGTCGGACCTCGGGACACCCGGTTTCACGGATTGCCTTCGTCCTGTCTATTGTCATCTTTGTTTCAGGAGCCCCCTTTGCACCCGTTTCCAGCCTGGTCTGGTTTGCGCACGCCGTGACGCCTGAAAAGTTGCACGAAGACAATTGAACCGTACTAGTTCAGTTAAAGGTTCCTCACGGTCGTCAGCTACAGTCCGTGTCCTGTCTAAGTTAGGATTGGAGAGGCGACGTCAATTGTAGGAAGTGCAGACTCCAGGTACCGTATCTGTCATTCGACTCGGGAGCACAGTAAAGTCCACTCTGCGAGAGAGGGAATGGCTCACACCGGAGCCTACCACCGGGTCGGGGAGACGGGGTGAGACACCGTCTTCGGGAAGGGACGGTGAGGATGGGTGCACCATTACGAAGGCCTAAAAGGCAAGTTTGAGTGAAAAGATGTCATCATGCAACGAATCAACAATTCGACACAGACCGAGAAGACACTGGGGCACCTGACATCGGGCGGTCCGGGGAGACAGGAAGACTAAAGGCTCCGTGCTTACGACCTCGCCCAATGGTGAAGGAAGAGGTCCGCTAGAAGGACTGTGGTCCCCAGTTCGGGTGCCAAGGACGACCCTGACGACATAACATCCACCTAAGAAATGGAGACTCGGTGACCCCTTCGGCGGTTCGTGTGGGGATTTGCCGTCATACGCTCAGGGAGTCACGAGTGAGTGTGATCCAGGTCGATGGTGTTCTGCGTGTGAGTTGGTGTTCCACTTTGCCCTGCCAGAAGACTCGGACCACTTCAGTTTGAGTAGGGGGTTCCCGTAATGTCTGTCGTGTAAGATCTGACTGGGGGATCGAGACCAGGGAGTGAACACCAACTGTTAGAGGAAAACGGGGCACTTACCCTTGAGGTCGTCCTCTTCTCAGGTTCCCTGAGTAGGGCGAACTTGTTACGTCACCGAAAGTTTCCGGACCACGACTGTTGTGTACCTTGCCTCGTCTCGTCCTCCCCGGGTCCCGGTCGCTGGGACCGAGGCCACTTGGTGGTCGTCCCCCACTCCCTCCGAGTTCAAGATGCACTTTGTACGTCCCTGACGTCGTCCGGGCGACAGACGACATCCCCGAGTCCGACGGACCCCGCCTCCGCTCCCCAGCCCCCAGTCCCTCCAAATTTAGGGGAGGTGGGTGCGGACGGACACCTCCTGAGTATCGGGACCACGACTAAAGGAGTAGACGTTTTGACGCCTTTCCCAATTTGGCCCGTGGCCTGTATTTCGTGCCGTGTCACCACCCGTGAAACCTTTTCGAGGTCTTTTGCCTTCGATCTTAAGGGAAGACTATGGGGACTTGCGACTACTCGTCCTACAACTGTCGTCTAGACTACCAAACTACTGAATTTTAGGTGCTACCGGTTGACCATCTCTTTCGTTACAAGGTAGGAAGACTATTGGTAGTTCTTTGAATCCCGTCCCGAATGGTTTGTAAGGTAAATAAAATCTTTTCATTGTGTATAAATCCTTGTATATAACATGTGTAGCCCGGAGTATGCACACCTCTTTTAGACAGAATGTTTAGTCTTGTCCTCACACATGTGTGTATGGTCAAAAATTTTTGACATTTGGTGTAAGATAATTTCGTGTCAACAAACGGTCGATTACTCCAATTTTATTAATTTCCCTAAAGGATGTTATACAGGTTTAATAATAACCAATGTCAAAAATGTAATTTATTTTGACTATTTCAAGGACATCGTAAACAGATTAACTTTTCCAACTAAATATAAATGTTACATTTATGTTACAGACAAATCGTACTTCTTTTACAAACTGTTTACTTCTTAATGAATCAAAAGAAAAGGGACTATAGAACGATGGTTGAGAATTAAAAATCGTACGGTCTAATCTTTTCCCCTTTTTATTCCGAGTCTTCCTCTTTGTCGTGACATTTTTATACAACTTGCAAAGAGAAACTACTTTTTACTCTGAGAATAAAATCACTTATACAATAACGGAGTTACGACCCCCTTTTCGTTGGCAGTAATCTTTTTGCTTAACGAGTCGACAAATATTCGTTTTTCGAGACCCCCTTAAAGAGTCCTGGGGTTTCCGTTTCGTAATGTCCCAATACGTTTGTATACAACGTCCACAAAATCCCCTCTGTCCACCCGTTTGGAGTCGGGACCTTCTCCTCAATAAAACTGCGCGACCCCGACTCTACTCCGTTGGATTTGTGTGGGTTCGCGTGCCCGGCGGTGCCGTGGCCGCTCGACCGCGACGTCTCGTTTTCGAGAGGGACTCTACTAGAAGACCAATCACGGTTCGATTGTCCTAAGAAGGGAGGAATATCAAAATATCTTTTGTTTGTGACGGTTAATGAAAAAGAAAAAAAAGGTTGATTTCCATAAAAATTGGACCTTGTTTCTTGTCGGACTTTATCGCTATTAATGGGTTTTTTCTATTCCTACTTCATAACAACGGAAATAAATTTGTTTATAAGGATTCCTCTGTCAAACAACATTATAGGGGAGAAACCAAGTGATCCGTTGTAATCTAAATAGTATTAAGAGGATTTCGGATTCTATAAAGATATAATTTTACGATTAAAACAGAAAAGAAAACGGACATTAATTTCGACCCCTCTAAACACTAGACTATAAGTGACTAACGATCTCCCAGGTGTTTCCAGAGTCGTAAAGACGAAGAATAACGGTGTATACCGGGAGAAGTAATGTTGATCTCATTGTGTCTCCTAGTGTTTCCGTCTGCAATGTTAGGATTTACGAGTGTTTTAAGGGAATTTTATATATTTATTTGTTTCATTCACCAGAATACATCTACGACGATAGTTTAGATCTGAACATAAAATAAAGGAGGTAGTAAATAAGCTCTCGACCAAAATAACAGCACAATGGACGATGACTCTGTTATGACTTAAATGACGTACATAAATACATATTAGCATATGCTCGGTATGGACGGAATAGATTTGGTAAAAAGGAAAAGAAAAAACTTGTCGGGTATGGTACTTAATTTGCGGTTTACGAATATTCAAGTGTTTTGTAACCTAAGGGTTTTCGTTTTAGATCAAACTAAAAAAATATTATAAGTTTTTAGATTTTGCACCTATGTTGTGTATGTGGTTCAATTGTATCTAAAACAAAAAAAAATTTCTTTTGTGTGGAAAAGTTGTCGCAACATTTAGTCTTAAAGTAGAGTCCTAGTCCTAATTTTACTGGGGACCGAATATATGATTGTCAAGTATACAGAAAAATTATTCTTTATATATAACGTCTATAATTCTTAGAAGCCCGTTAACTGTCTTTTTAAATCCATGAAAGTTAGATACGTAGATGTCTAATATTGATTTGTTACAATTTTCCGGAATTGTCATTTTTCCTTCGTTTCGGCACTTGACCACTCCTGTGTCTGTCTTCGAGACTTCGACGCGGTCGGAGGTACCGCGTGACCCACTCGGGCGAGGAACTTCGGTGTCGGTGTCGGGTCGCGTCGTTCGGGTCTGGAGTCTGCGTCTCCCCACGACTCGGGTGGACTCGCGATGCGAGGTGCCATCGGCGCTGTCAGTTGTCTGGGTTCTCTTTATGCAGAAAAGGAAGAAGGTTACGTAAATGTCAACCTTAAATCGTACCTCCTGTTCCGGCCTAATTGTACGGGGGGCCATAGTTATGTATTTCTTGATACCTTTTTCCAAGTGTAAACGGGTAAAAAAAACCAGTGACTGTGACCCGGAGTTTTGGGAGAAAAAACCGTCAACCACTCGAGTCAAGATTTGAGAAGTGGAAAAAGGAAGGGACTGACACTCGTCTCGTCCCGTCCTCGGACTGAAGTGACCAAGTCTGTGTACCTTGGGGTAAATAGAAAAGGTCTCTCACTTCCAAGGGTTGAAAGTTAGTATATTTATTCTCTTGCCTTTCTTCTGTAGAGTTTTTTTTAGGGATTTATAAGGTTAAACCCTTTCTCTGAAATTCCTTGATTTTAGAGCCTATATTTTTAATGGGAGCGTTCAAAAATAAAAATCTTCACGATTTTATTCAAATTTGTTTAATGGTAGTTTTGCTTCGTTAAATGTGTACCGAAATCCTCAAGACTTAGGAGTTCTCATTCAGATACACTGGGGTATCCTGACTCTTGGGACTACACTCTGTAAACTGGGGTGGAAGGAAGGGAAAGGACGGGACGATAGAAGTGACGGGTCCTTTGTTTTCGACTCGAGGACGTGTGCCTCCGGACCGTTTTCTTTCGGAATGTGTCGTGTGAAGAGTACGTTAAAACCCTCAGTGAAGTTACTTTTTTGTAGGACGTTAATTTTTAGAGTAATATATTTATGTGAGAATGATGCCAGTAAGTGAATGTGAGAAAAAAACCACTATGAAAGATCCTATTGTTACTTCGTATATATGAAGTAAAACTTAAAACTTTACAGGTTCATTTCTTGAGTCTTTGGTTTGTATCGAATGTCTAATCTCAAAATAAAAGGACTCACTCCGGTTAGAGGTAAACTCTTTCATACAGTTTAATTTGGGTCTTTGCGGTTCCTTTCCGGGATATCTACCTGAGAAGAACAGAAGACCTAACAAAATAAGATCTAAAGTAACAGTGATATTCTTGTGACTGTAGTCCACAATTAAAGAGATTTCTCACCTTTTACAGTATTTTCATCAGGGAGAAAGTAGTCATGTAAACTACGTCGGGTCGTAATTTTCGTTTCCGGGAACCTCGTCAGCGAGTTCACTATGGCTACGACACGTCAGCGGCTCAACGCAGACCGACAAACTGGGGTACGTCGTGTCCGAAGGGACAGGGAGCGGTAGAGGGCCTCAAAAGGGTTCAAGTGCAGGTGACTCAACCACTACGGTGGGTTGGTAGAGTAAGAGACAGAGGGAGAAGAGGAAGACGGAAGGCAGAAAGGGTTGTAGTCCCAGAAAAGGTCACTCATCCGACAAGCGAAGTCGGATAGGTACGTACCTATACCAAAAAGGACACCAGTGCATACCTACACTCTCGACCTGACACTTCTTTCGACTCGCGGTTTCTTAACTACGAAAACTTGACACCACAACCTCTTCTAAGAACTCTCAGGGAACCTGACGTTCCTCTAGGTTGGTCAGGTAAGACTTCCTCTAGTTGGGACCCTAAAGAAACCTTCCTTACTACGATTTCGACTTTGAGGTCATGAAACCGGTGGAGTACGCTTCTCGACTGAGTAACCTTTTCTGAGACTACGACCCTCCCTAACCCCCGTTCTCCTCTTCCCCTACTGGTTCCTACTCTACCGACCTACCGTAGTGCCTGAGCTACCTACGCTCAGACTCACTTGAGGTCCTCTACTACTACTTGTCCCTCCGGACCGCACGACACTAAGTACCCCAGCGTTTCTCAGCCTGTGATGACTCGCTGACTTGACTTGACTTGACTTGACTTGTCTCACCTTTGTTAGGTTTACGGATGGTTCACTGATTACCTATTTGTTTTACACCACATAGGTATTACCTTATAATTGACCGTTATTTTTTACTTCATAGCGATGTACGATGTTGTACCTGTCTACAGTTTTTGATACGATTTAATTCCTTCGGCCGGTGGTCGAAGGGGGTGGGGACGGTTTATGACATAATGTGTTCTATAGATCTTATCCGTTCGGGTACCCCTGCCCTTAGTCTACTCACCAACGGATCCCACCCCACCTTTCTCAAAATTCGCCTCCCTCTTTTGATCCCATACTGACTATTCCTCATGTTCCCAAGAAAGCCCTTAATACTTACACAAGATTCCGATGTCTTGAGACAGTTATATCATTTTTAGTAACTGGACATACGAAATTTACTCACGTAAAAATAACATACATTTTCTGTAGAATTAGTTGGACAATTTTTGTTTTTTATACTATACGTGATCATTTACTTGTGTATGTGTCTGTGTAAAAAAGGACCCTCCTCTCTACCTACCTACGGATACTTCCCCCTGATCTATCTGCAAAGAGAAGAAGACTTAACTCCTGTGTCAACCAAATACCCGACGGGACGAACGAGTCGGTCATTTCTTAGATGGACGTTTCGTCCTCTGAGTCCAAACTGAGGATCCAGCCCTTCTAGGGGACGTCTTCCCTTACCGTTAGATGAGGTCATAAGAACGGACCTCTTAGGGTATCTGTGTCTTCCGACGGCCAATGTCAGGCCCCCAACGTTTCTCATCCCGTGCTGACTCGTTGATTCTGTGTGTCGACTAGATGATGGAAGACAGTCAAAGCCCACCTGTCGGTTCACTGAGTCAATGCGTGTACATACACGTGTGTGTGTGTGTGTATAGGAAAAAGTCCAAGAAAGGGTAATATCCAATAATATTCTATCACTTATATCGAGCGATAGAAACAACAAATAGTTAAAATGGATATTATCACACATAGACAATTAGAGTTTGAGGTTCAAATAGGGAGAGGGAGGGTCTCTGAAAACAAAAACAACAAGGACAAGTCAACGAGTGAGCACAGACTTAGAAACACCGGGGTCCCTGACGTCGTGCGGTCCGAAGGGACAGGAAGTGTCACAGGACCTTAACGACCTTGTGTACAGGTAACTCAGCCACTACGGTAAGTTGCAACAGTAGGAGAAGAGGAGGACGGAAGATAGAAAAGTTCGTAGTCCCAGAAAAGGTTACTCAACCGAGAAGTGTAGTCCACCGGTTTCGTGACCTTGAAGTCGTAGTCAGGAAGGTTACTTATAAGTCCAACTAAAGGAGACCCTGACTGACCAAACTGAAGGACTTCGGGTTCCCTGAGAAAAGAGGTCGGTGTGTCCCGTGGCTAAGAGGCCACGTAAAGGCGTAGTCCGGAGGGTTACTCATAAGTCCAGCTAAAGGAGACCCTGACTGACCAGACTGAGGGACTGCGGGTTCGCTGAGATAAGAGGTCGGTGTGTTCCGTGGCTAAGAGGTCGCGTAAAGTCGTAGTAAGGAAGGTTACTCCTAAGTCCAGCTAAAGGAGACCCTGACCGACCAGACTGAGGGACTGCGGGTTCGCTGAGAAGAGGTCGGTGTGTCCCGTGGCCAAGAAACCACGTGACAAAAGGAATACTAGGTCGAGACTGTAGAGACGATTCAGCGAAGTCAGCACAGGTTGAGAGTCGTTGGGATACCTGATAGCGGGCGGTCCGAGGAGGGGGTTGCCCTAAGAGGTCTGTTCTTATGACCTCATCCAACGGTACGGGAGAAGGTCCCCTAGAAGGATCGGGTCCCTACCTTGGACACTGAGAACAGAGGACGTGACCGTCCATCCCAGAAACGGTGAACGTGGTGGACCCTTCGGGTTGAGAGTGTCGTCATGTACTGATCACCTCCATCGCGTTATGGGTATGTTATAGCATTTCATTAATCGGAGGTTAATTTTATTGATTTGAATATAAATTTTTTTGCTGTCGAAATTGATGCACTTTGAAGTAGTCGTTTCATTACAGAGACGAAAACTTATCCGACAGATCCAAACAGTATCGAAAAGAAGGTTCCTCGTTCGCAGAAAATTAAAGTACCGACGTCAGTGGTAGACGTCACTAAAACCTCGGGTTCTTTTATTTCGGAGAGTGACAAAGGTAACAAAGGGGTAGATAAACGGTACTTCACTACCCTGGTCTATGGTACTAGAATCAAAAGACTTACAACTCAAAATTCGGTTGAAAAAGTGAGAGGAGAAAGTGAAATTAGTACTCCGAGAAATTAAGGAGAAGTGAAAGACGGTAATCCCGCCACAGTAGACGGATAGACTCCAATAACTATAAAGAGGGTCGTTAGAACTAAGGTCGAACACGAAGTAGGTCAGACCGTAAAACGTATTACATGAGACGTATCTACTATTTATTCATCCCACTGTTATATGTCGGCACAACATAAGGAAAGGGTTAAACCTTGGTCAGACAACAAGTTACAGACCAAGATTGAAAACGAAGAACTAGACGTATGTCTAAAGAGTCCTCCGTCCAGATTGCAAGGGTAAAGAAATCCTTAAAAGGTGTCAAACATCACTGGGTGTGTCATTTTCGGAAGTCGTGTCAGTTACTGCGTCTTTAAAAACGCCCTAAGAGAACGCAAAAGGACACTAGGTTACCTACAACCGAGCAAGGAGACGGAAAAGATTTAAGTCGAACTTGTAGACCTTCAAGAGCCAAGTGTATGACAACTTCGGACTAAACTTCCTAAGACTCGTAATGGAATGATCGCACACTTATACAGGAAACATATAAAAAATGTAACGACAGTAAAAGTATAGTACGTAGTATAATGAGGTGAGGGTGGACTGGTAGTTACCCTCAATAGAGGTGGTACTCAAATGACCATCCCTAGTTAAGACTAAAGAATAAATATGACGATGACGACGACGACGATTCAGCGGACTCAGTACGGGTTGAGACACGCTAGGGTATCTATCGTCGGGTGGTCCGAGGAAACAGGGACCCTGAGAGGTCCGTTCTTGTGACCTCACCCAACGGTAAAGGAAGAGGTTACGTAGTTTCACTTTTCACTTTCCCTTCAGCGAGTCAGTACAGGCTGAGAAGTGCTGGGGTACCTGACGTCGGGTGGTCCGAGGAGGCAGGTACCCTAAAAGGTCCGTTCTCATGACCTCACCCCACGGTAGCGGAAGAGGCAGAATAAATATGATGAAACGTGATTTGATTTTTATTTCGAATTAAGAAATCAATATGAAATATATTTGTTCTATTTTTTATAAAATATAGGAAGAGTCGAATCTAAAACATGAGATTTTAGTAATGTAGTGGATTCACCATCGAATTTGTCCGTACTTCCTGTCGAGGACTAAGACCGACTTGAACGATGAGAATCGTTTTCAGACAGTCTGTCGTAATACGACTGAAACAAATCGGATGGAGATACTGGAGTACGAAGGGACCACCGAGTCTCCAATTTCGTAGACGGACCTTACGACCTCTGGGCCCAAGTTAGGGACCCATCCCTTCTAGAGGACCTCTTCCTTTACCGGTGGGTGAGGTCACGAGAACGGACCTCTTAGGGTACCTCCCTCCTCGGACCACCCGACGACAGGGACCCCAGCGCTTCTTAGCCTGTGCTGACCCACCTTAGTGAAGTGAAAAGTGAGAGTACGTGACCTCTTCCTTTACCGGTGGGTGACGTCACGAGAACGGACCTCTTAGGGTCCCCGCCCCCTCGGACCACCCGACGTCAGGTACCCCAGCCCTTCTCAGCCTGTGCTGACTCGCCGCAGTGAAAGTGGAAGTACTGGAGCACGTCCTGAGCGAGAAAAGTGTCTCCGGAAACTTCTAGACCTTCCACTCTACGGTATTCCGACTGGAAACTTCCAGTAGGTCTCCGAAATTTACCGTGGTTGACGTTCTAAAGTGGTGTGTGTGTGTGTGTGCGTGTGTGTGTGTGTGCGTGTGTGTGTGTGTCCGTGTACGGGTTTTCCCTTAGAATGTCTAGTCAGTCATTGAGAAACACTAAAACACTAGAGACTTTATATGAGAGTTAAAGTTAATAGAACAGGTTTAGAAAGTTATGAGTACAGAGGTGTTTTGAGGATTCGGAGTTAAAGACCGTAATTATAAAGTTTGGTGAATAATTTTGGGGTCCGTAGGGACTATCGAGTCAACCATTTCTTAGGTGGACGTTACGTCCTCTAGGGCCAAGCTAAGGACCCAGTCCTTCTAGGCGACCTCTGCCCTATCCGATGAATGAGGTGATAAGAACCCAAAGGGACCACCGAGTCGACCATTTTTTAGACGGGTGTTACACCCTCTGGACCCAAGGTAGGGACCGAACCCTTCTAGGGGACGTCTTCCCTTTCCAATGGGTGAGGTCATAAGATCGGACCTCTTAAGGTACCTGACATATCAGGTACCCCAGCGTTTCTCAGCCCTGTACTGACTCGTTGAAAGTGGGAGTGATAGTCTTGGACTCTGGGTCCTGTATTTTGTAGACCCGACTCGCTCGATATAGTAAGACGGAGGGGCCTGAGGACGCCGTTCTGGGGTGTCGAGGTACGGGTCCTGGGAGTGACACCGAGTCTTGACAGAGTTAAAGGCGGAACTGATATAGTTCAGAAATTAGAACACGGGCGACTATGCGTATTATGGTGGAGTTAGTGGAAGCTTTTTGTCTCCAGACTCCAAAAAAAAAAAAAAAAAAAAAAATGAAGGGAGGGAATCAAGACTTAGTTCAGAGTTAGCGGTTTCAGAGTCAAAGAGTCGTCTGTAGTTCCTGGTGGTACTAGAGGCACTGGGTCCTGATTTTATGCAGAGTACAATCGACGCTCACTGTCAGCGATTGACTCAGGTGGAGGAACATCCGTCCTCCAACAGACGAAACAAACCAAAGACACTAAGACTATAACAAACGGACTTAGAAGTCTCCTCAAAGTAATCCTTCGACTCTTAGACCTACGGTGAAATATTGGTTCTTCACACTGAAGTCGACCTACTCTTCCTTCCAACACTTCCACGGGCATCCTTTTCCCGTCGTTACCGTTAGGGTCGTCTTCCTTCTGGTGTGTCGACCCCACTTCTGTCACACCTTTCCGTTTGCAAGAAGACCGAGCTGGGTCGGTCGGTGGGGGGTTACGTGTCTAGGGGGACACGTCTATGAAGGACACAGTCCCCGATGCGACCCATGACCCTCCCGCTGCCCTTGTGTCGTCAGACCTCAGGTGGGACTTCCCCGTTCTCCTACCTTATTCCTTTGTTAGTGTGTGCAGTCACATTCTGGCACAGGCACGGCTCACGAATCTTCTCCTTCGTGTCCCACGATCCACCCTTCACGATTGCCCCTAAAACGAAGTAGTCCCTCCTGAAGGGTCGTTTGTCCACCTTGTCGTTTACCACCTTGTCGTTTGTCCTCCCCCTCCCGAACCGCTGGACTTACACGAGACCCCTCCCAGTGTCTCTCTTCGTCGCGTCGCCACTCCTTGACCGACAGTAAGAAGCTCAAGAGCAGTCGATATTGGACCCCGAAGGAAAAGACGTGCCGCGACAAATTACTAGTCGCTGCGGGTCTTGGAAGTGTCGAACGGAGAGACAGTAGCAACAAGTGAGTGTTTCAGCACAGGCTGAGACGCTGGGGTACCCGACGTCTGTGATCCGAAGGGACAGGAACTGGTAGAGGGCCTCGAACGAGTTTGAGTACAATAGATAGACATGTGGATGTATTTTTCGTTGACCATTAAAATAGAAAATTTCCAATAAATAGATAAGCATCGGTGTGGTGTGTCGAATGTCCCGGAGTCAAGGAGCTGGTCGGTATCTTGGAGTCCGGGACCGTCACCTTCGTGGTCTAGGATTGACGACCTGTCGGTCCCTCAGTGTCTTTTCCTTTTTAGTTGTACGTTGTTGTGTAATTTCGTAAATCCCTCGAGTGATGCATTTACCTTTGACCTTTGATTCTCCGAGTCCTTCTTCGAACGAGTAAACATTTCGTAGTTAATTTGTGATTTAAATCCCCCTCTTTTGGGTGTCGAATCTATCTGGGAGTTTATCTCAAGACGGACAAGTCGGAACGAAGAAGGAGAACTCCTTCGTGTGTCTGGTAGTCAGTCAAGAATGACTGCGGTCTGGTAGGTACGCGCAGTGTTCGTGATACAGTGTAAGTGTCTTGAAAGTGTTGTCCAAGTTGTGGTGAAATATCCCTTTTTCTGGCCAATCTTACCAAACGTAAAACCGGTTTCAGTACTTCTATCATTCCGATGTCAGTCCTTGATTTAGATAAAGGTAGAAGTTTGGAGAAGACGGATGTATATAAGTACCGACGACAGTAAGTGTATTCTCAAGTAGTTTCCTACTTCTTGTGACAACTAATTGGGAATCAAAAGAAAAACCCTATTTATTAGTACTCTTTACGACCCGACCTACTTCGTGTTCGACCTTATTTCTACCGGCCCGTCTCGGACCGTCCGATGTTAGGTACCCCAGTGTTTGTCCGTGCTGACTCGTTGACTCGTATGGGTTGGAATATTTGTCTGCATATTTGGAATATTTGTCTGACCAAGGTTTGACACTTTCCTTATGTAGTTCCGACATATAACGGTGGGACGAATAAATTGAATATACGTCTCATGTAGTACTCTTTGCGACCTGACCTATTTCGTGTTCGACCTTAGTTCTGACAGTCCTCTTTATAGTTATTGGAGTCTACACGTCTACTGTGGTGGGAAGACCGTCTTTCACTTCTCCTTGATTTCTCGGAGAACTACTTGCACTTTCTTCTCTCACTTTTTCAACCGAATTTCGAGTTGTAAGTCTTTTGATTCTAGTGTCGCAGACCAGGGTAGGGAAGTACCGTTTATCTACCCCTTTGTCACCGTTGTCACCGACTGAAATAAAAAGACCCAAGGTTTTAGTGACATCTACCACTAACGTCGGTACTTTAATTTTCTGTGACTCTTCCGCTACCGTGGGGTGAGATCATGAGAACGGACCTTTTAGGGTACCTGCCTCCTCGGAACCATCCGACGTCAGGTACCCCAGCGACTCAGCCTGTACTGACTCGCTGAAGGGAAAGTGAAAAGTGAAACTACGTAACCTCTTCCTTTACCGTTGGGTGAGGTCACAAGAACGGACCTCTTAGGGTCCCCGCCCCCTCGGACCACCCGACGGCAGAGACCCCAGCGTGTCTCAGTCTGTACCGACTTCGTTGAACCGTCGTCGTCGTTGAGGAACCTTCCTTTCAATACTGGTTGGATCTACCGTATAAGTTTTCGTCTCTGTAATGAAACGGTTGTTTCCAGACAGATCAGTTCCGATACCAAAAAGGTCATCAGTACATACCTACACTCTCAACCTGATATCTCTTTCGACTCGTGACTTCTTAACTACGAAAACTTGACACCACAACCTCTTCTGAGAACTCTCAGGGAACCTGACGTTCCTCTAGGTTGGTCAAGTAGGATTTCTAGTCAGGACCCACAAGTAACCTTCCTGACTATAACTTCGACTTTGAGGTTATGAAACCGGTGGACTACGTTTCTCGACTGAGTAAACTTTTCCGGGACTACGCTCGTTTCTAACTCCCACCCTCTTCCCCTGTTGTCTCCTACTCTACTAACCTACCGTAACGGTTGAGCTACCTGTACCCAAACCCACTTGAAGCCCTCAACTGGAGTCCCTCCGGACTGCACGACGTCAGGTGCCCCAACGTTTCTCAACCTGTGCTGACTCGCTGACTTGACTTGACTTAGTATCAAGGTCCACATTTCTCCATTGGTACGAAATTCACAATAGATACAAAGAAAATTTATTAGTCAAATATAAAAGTTTATTATAAAGTATTAAAAAGTGTAGAGTTTTAATCTTTACTTTTTAACCCGTATAGTGAAATAATTCCCAGTCCAACTCTTTACTGTGTAATAGGTACGTAAACTTTTGTTAAATTGGAAACAATAGTCGTTGTGTTCAAGGACTGATAAAAGTGGGAATCTAAGGTGTGATAGGAAAAATTCGAAACGTTAGTAAATGTTAGAAAAACGAAGACAAAACAAAAAGAATTACAGCGACAAAGTCAGACTTTCCTAAGCAAATAAAGGGGAACTTATGAGTAGGATTTGTAGAGTCGTTGAAAGTTGAAAGTTCCAACAAGTAAAAATAAAGTCAACTAGAGAGACATTGTAGACAGTGATTGGTAAAGGTCAGGGACCCTAATAGCTGTACATCCATTAATATAGCGGATTATTAAGATAGAAGAGTTGACCATATGTAGATGTTGTCCTGTGATGAGTCGGTACTTTTTTTTCCTCTTTAGAACCCTGTTGTCTCTTCCGGGGACTCCCGTAACAAGTGTCACTTTACAACGTCCCCTTTTCTCGTCAGAATATACTAGAGAGAATAGGGACCTCGCGTTGTTTTGGGGTTCTATTTACTTGTCTGTTTTCGTTTGTCCCCACGTCTCTTGTCCCGTCACCCGCGGTCTCCTCTCCCAGCCCCGCCTCCTCACTCCTCCCCGGTTGGCACCCCGGCCCGCGGTCTCTGGCTTCAGAGCCGTCGCTCGTGCGGCGTCGAATCTGCCTCCGTCTTTAGATGGCACCACGTGCACTCCACGCAACCTCTGGTTACGGTGTCGTCAATCTCACGAGACTTTTGGGGTGTGCACTGGACGAAGGGGTAGAACAGGTGCAAGGTTCAGAGGGGGTGGACCGAAGGAGACTGGACTGGGAATGTGGGACACTAGGGGAAGGTCGAGAGGAGACTGGGGGGTTGTGCGGTAAGAACTCAGTGAGTGTAAGGGAGTCGATGTCAAGTATGGACAGAAGGTTCTATGGATTTAGATAGAACCCGGTCTAGTGAGGAAACTCAAGAGCTGTCCAAGGGTCGACGGAAGACGTCAGAGAAGGACCTCTAGGTGTTGGGCGAGTTTTCGTTGAGTAATAGGTTGGAAGAATGTGTGTTCATAAGAGTGTTTGAGCGAGTAGATATATAAAGGGTGGTTGAGTCAGTCATCCACCTATAGAACCTTTGTGTCGATCGCCGAGTGACGGGTCTCGAGACCCGGGTAAGTGGCTCGGAGACGGCTACGAAAGGAGTCGCGAGGAACCTCGCGAAGACAAAAGTTCTTCGAGTATGTATATAGAATCAAAAATTTTTTCCTACCTTCTTTACTTTTTATGTCTATATAATAGATACAAGATAACAAAAGGATAATTTTTTTTCTCACCAACCATATTTTACTGACATTAAAATTTATGTGTGTGTGTTTATAATTTGGGATGTCACTTTGGGCAATCCCGTAGTTTGACAAATGGAGACACTATTACTTTAGTGAAGAGGGCACAAACTAGTCTTCAGTCGACGAAAACTTACGAATTAAATTCAGGATTTATATGAGACTTTCAGACCAAAGACAAGCCGCGATAAAGTTTATAGCAAGGGATACATAATCGGTGAATCAGAGAGCTTGAGTTTACCTTCCTACAAGTTCTCTTGAATTTATTCTCCAATGGTTAATTCATTTAGTTCATCGACCTAGAGTTCAATTATCGACTGTGAGAACAGTCACCCAGGAGAAATCACCTTACATTTTGTCTATGTAATTCAATCTTCGAAATACTCTTTTAGACTGTCCTAAAGAAGTCTATGACCGATCTTTTTATTCCCATTTCCCAAATGGAGAAAGGACTCAAGTACTCTTTGTTGAGATTCGTAAGGACTGTAAAAAGACGAAAGACGTTTAAAAGAATGAAACCACGACAAGGGTATTTCTGTCGAGTTTGGTTCGTCCGTAGTGGGTCACAAATTCACGTTATTAGACTTCGTGAGAGGTAAAACCGACAACGTCACTCTTTCCGCTCACCACTCAGTCGTGAGGATGGTGTTCTCCTCGAAGTTCTTTTCCGACACGTACCACGACTTAACGAAGTCAGCACAGGTTGAGAAACACCGGGGGACCTGACCTCGGGCGGTCCGAGGAGACAGGTACCCTAAGAGGTCCATCCTCATGACCTCACCCAACGGTACGGGAGGAGGTCCCCTAGAAGGGCTGGGTCCCTATCCCTTGGACGCAGAGAGTGTAGATTACACGTGACCGTCCGTCCAAGAAATGGTGATCATGGTGGACCCTTCGGGGGGTTTTTCCGGTCTTTCTTTAGTGATGGTTGCGGTGGATACTGAGCTGCTGCCAGTCTACGTCCCGAATGACAAGACACGTTGTCGTAGCTAAGTAGAGAGGAGTAAAGCGAAATTTCTTCGTGACGTCTCCTCTTTGGACTCCCCGAGAGTTTTCTCGATTCTAGTGGTTGCAGACCCTTTTTCGAGAACTCTGGTGCAGGGGACTTTGACTCGAGGAGACGGCTAAAAGCTAATCGGAGAGATGTGTTTCGACACGAGGGAAAGAAAGGGATTTGGACGAGAGTCCTGACTCTTCGTCGTTTCTTCTCCGCCTTGACTTTGGTATATGTCACCACAAGATACGAGTTCCCTAGGCACAGGGACTGGAACCTTCGTTGTCCAGAAATCAGAGGGTCCGGACGGAACTCAGAGTTTTCCGACTACATTTCTCATTTACTACCTTACGCTTCTGTATTTCTCGTCGAGAATCCCACCCCTTGACCGTTGTTGTCGTCTCAGTCCCCTGGATGTCGAGGGACTTTCTGCGTTTACGTTCGGACCGTGTGTACGGATTCAACGAAAGTGTCCTTCGTCTCGAGGTGGTCCCCTTTTCACTGGTATTCGTGTGTCTGAGATCCGACCGACTTTGGTCTTCCGACCACGACGAACTTTGGAGCGGAATTCCGGTCAGTCAGACTCTTGACACGTCTTCTACTAGGGTGTGGGACGGCGGGTCGGAGTGGGACAGAAATGTCGGAGAGGGACTTTCGGTGGTGCACCAGACTTCGTAGCGCCCCTAGACCCACACCCGACGGGCGGGAGGAACGAGCCCCGGGACGTCCCTCACGACGCACGAGTGGTGTCGGACGACGGCCGTCAGGCCGGCACGACTCGTCCGTTCGTGACCCAAGTCACTGGTTGATCAGGAGAGTAGACAGCCCTCCAGTCACACGACCTGTAGGGACCTTCCAGTTTCGACTTTCGTCGTCTCGACCGTCTGCGGGGTTCTTGACCCACTAGGACTCTATCGGAGTAGGAACTGGATTTCACCTGACAGTGAACACACTTTCGATGTTTGGATGACACACTTTCGTACCCTTGTGCCCAAGCAAACAGTGCCATTGATTGACATTGTGCGACGTGAAATTGATTGTGCGAGGTTGGTACTTCGTCGTACTGGTCTCTCCGTCCGCGCGTACCGTGAGAGTTTTACGTCGTAGTTCTTCCTTTCGACAGGGGCCACTGAAGAAGGAAGACGAGGAACCAAGAGTGAGTAGTTGTAGGTACGCACGTGGCGGGGGACGGGAGCCGCAGGGCAGGCACTCAGACGTGAGGACTACCGAAATGAAAGTAGGGATGCAATAACAGGGGGTGAACCCGTCGTCGGCGACGACTACGTACCAACTACTTTCTTTTGTTTCCAGTTTATTTATTGGATTGAGATGTTGATTTCGTTGATCTTTTCCTTCTTAACCTCTTGGGGTCTCAATCATCTTCCTTTCTTTAGAATTTTTAATCCCGTCTTTATTTACGTTTTCTTTGTTTTCTCTGGTATCGTTTTTAGTTGTTTCGGTTTTCGACCAAGAAACTTTCCTATTTATTTTAACTGTTTGGTAATCGGTCTGAGTAGTTCTTCGTTTCTCTCTTTTTAGTTTAGTTATTTTAATCTTTACGTTTACCTCTCTAGTGTTGTCTGTTGTGTCTTTATGTTTCCTAGTATTCTGTGATGATAGTCGTCAACATACGGTTATTTTACCTGTTGCACCTTCTTTACCTGTTTAAGAATCTTTTCATGTTAAAAGGTTTTGACTTGGTCCTTCTTTATCTTTTAGAATTGTCTGGGTAGTGTTCGTGCCTTTAACTTTGCCATTAGTCTTTAGAAGGTCGTTTGTTTTCGGGTCCAGGTCTGCCGAAGTGTCGACTTAAGATGGTTTTTAAAGCTCTTCTCGATTGTGGATAGGAGGAGTTTGAGAAGGTCTTTTAACGTCTCCTTCCATTTGAAGGTTTGAGTAAGATACTCCGGTGGTAGTGGGATTATGGTTTTGGACTGTTTCTACAGTGTTTTTTTCTTTTGATGTCCGGTTATAGTGACTACTTGTATCTACGTTTTTAGGAGTTGTTTTAAGATCGTTAGTCTTAGGTTGTTGTGTAATTTTTCTAGTATGTGGTACTGGTTCACCCGAAATAGGGTCCCTACGTTCCTAAGAAGTTATAGGCGTTTAGTTAGTTACATTAAGTGGTGTAATTGTTTAACTTTTTATTTTTGGTATACTAATAGAGTTATCTACGTCTCTTCCGGAAACTGTTTTAAGTTGTAGGTAAATACTATTTTTGAGAGGTCTTTCGTCCTTATCTTCCTTGTATGGAGTTGTATTATTTTCGATATATACTGTTTGGGTGTCGTTTGTAATAGGAGTTACCACTTTTTAACTTTCGTAAAGGGGATTTCAGTCCTTGTTCTGTTCCCACAGGTGAAAGTGGCGATGATAAGTTGTATCAAGACCTTCAAAACCGGTGTCGTTAGTCTCGTCTTTTTCTTTATTTTCCTTAGGTTTAACCTTTTCTTCTTCATTTTGAGAGTGACAAACGTCTACTGTACTAGGAGATGTACCTTTTGGGATTTCTGAGGTGGTCTTTTAATGATCTCGAGTAGTTACTTATATCATTTCAACGTCCTATATTTTAGTTGTGTGTCTTTAGGGAACGTAAGGATATGTGCTTATTACTCTTTCATCTTTTTCTTTAATTCCTTTGTTAAGGTAAGTGGTAACGTTGCTTTTCTTATTTTATGAATCCTTATATAGATGGATTTCTTTGATTTCTGGATATATATCTTTTGATATTTTGTGACTACTTTCTTTAGTTTCTCCTGTGATTATCTACCTCTTTATATGGTACAAGTACCTATCCTTCTTAGTTATATCACTTTTACTCATATGATGGGTTTCGTTAAATGTTTAAGTTACGTTAGGGATAGTTCGATGGTCGGTGTAAAAAGTGTCTTGATCTTGTTTATTAAAGTTCTAAACATACCTTTATGTTTTTTGGAGCTTATCGGTTTCGTTAGAACTCTTTCTTCTTACCTTGACCTCCTTAGTTGAACGGACTGAAGTCCGAGATGATGTTTCGGTGTCAGTAGTTCTGTCATACCATGACCGTGTTTCTGTCTGTATATCTAGTTACCTTGTTTTATCTTTCGGGTCTCTATTTAGGTGTGTGTATACCTGTGGAATAGAAACTGTTTCCTCCGTTCTTATATGTTACCTCATTTCTGTTAGAGAAATTGTTCACCACGACCCTTTTGACCAGTTGGTGAACATTTTCTTACTTTGATCTAGTGAAAGATTGTGGCGTGTGTTTTTATTTGAGTTTTACCTAATTTCTAGATTTACATTCTAGTCTTTGATATTTTGAGGATCTCCTCTTGTATCCGTTTTGTGAGAGTCTGTATTTAGTGTCGTCCTAGGAGATACTAGGTGGAGGGTCTTAAGACCTTTATTTTCGTTTTTATTTGTTTACCCTAGATTAATTTTAATTTTCGAAGACGTGTTGTTTCCTTTTATATTCGTTCCACTTTTCTGTCGGAAGACTTACCCTCTTTTATTATCGTTTACTTCGTTGACTGTTTGTTGATTAGAGTTTTTATATGTTCGTTGAAGACGTCGAGTTAAGGTCTTTTTATTTGCTGGGTTAGTTTTTTACCCGGTTTCTTGATTTATCTGTAAAGAGGTTTCTTCTGTATGCCTACCGATTGTTTGTGTACTTTTCTACGAGTTGTAGTGAGTAATAATCTCTTTACGTTTAGTTTTGGTGTTACTCCATGGTGAAGTGTGGTCAGTCTTACCGACGCTAGGTTTTTAGACGTTCGTTATTTACGACCTCTCCCACACCTCTTTTCCCTTGGGAGGATGTGACAACCACCCTTACGTTTGATCATGTCGGTGATACCTCTTGTCACACCTCTAAGGAATTTTTTAACGTTTATCTTGATGGAATACTGGGTCGTTAGGGTGACGACCCGTATGTGTGACTCCTTTGGTCTTAACTTTCTCTGTGTACATGGGGTTACAAGTAGCGTCGTGACAAATATTATCGGTCCTGTACCTTTGTTGGATCTACAGGTAGTCGTCTACTTACCTATTCTTTCGACACCATGTATATGTGTTACCTCATAAGGAGTCGGCAATTTTTCTTAAGTAAACTTAGTCAAGACTACTCTACCTACTTTGACCTCGGCTAATATGTCTCACTTCATTCGGTCTTTCTTTTTGTGGTTATGTCATGTGATTGTGTATATATACCTTAAATCTGTCTACCGTTACTGCTGGGACATACGTTCTGTCGTTTTTTCTGTGTCTACACATATTGTCTGAAAACCTGAGTCTCCCTCTCCCTCTCCCACCCTACTAAACCCTCTTACCGTAAGATTGTACATATGATAGTACATTCTTAACTTAGCGGTCAGATACAGACTGCGTCCTATGTCGTACGAATCCCGACCACGTACCCCTACTGGGTCTCTCTACAATACCCCTCCCTCCACCCTCCCCCCAAGTACAAACCCTTGCGTACATTCTTAATTTCTAAAATTTTAAATTTTTTATTTTTTGATTTTTTATGTATTTATTTATTTATTTGTTTGTTTTTTTTATATAACGTTCAAGATCAGTCCCTTTAATCTGTTATTTTATTTTATTTTATTTGACATAGATCTGATCTCTTATTCATTTTGATAGAAATGAATCTATATTGTACTCGAACGTATATCTGATAGGTCTCCTTAATTAAATTTTTTGGAGAACTTGATTGTTCACTCACGTCGTTTAAACTTCCAATGTTCTAGGTATATGTTTTTTGTTAACATGAAGATGTGTATTTTTACTTGTCACACATTAATTTAATTATTTTTCAGGTAAATGTTATCGTAATTTTTCTTATGTTCTTCATCTTTATAAAAATTATTTTTCACATTTTGTAATTTTTTTTTTCTTTTGTTTCCAGTTAGAGTGATATCTGGTCATTAATAATAATAAAAATATATGAAAGGGGTAGGTAGAGTGACCCAAATTATGAAAGACTTGGATCTTCGGCCTAAACCGTTTGGTTAATTGTTGTCTGGTTAAAAGGTTCAGTCATAAATCTGGTACTTGTTTGCTTCTAAGTTCCTTTGTTCAAGGGGAGTCCTTCTTTTCCTTTACCCCTCACACCCTTACCACTCTCAGGCAGGGTCTTTGGGCGTTCCGTCCGCTCCGGACACTCACTGGACCTGTAAAGTAGGGTGGGAGGGTGGGAGTGGGCCGGAGTCCTCGTCTACGTCCACATTAATGTACTAGGGTTCAGGGTTGTTGGAGATTTCTTTAATGTGTTATGTGTCGTAAGGATATTGACTTACCTTAAGGAAAGAGTAGTCGTCGATAGTGGATCTTTTTCACGTACTTCTCAGGTTCAATGCTCTTTTTCGTTCTCACGGTCCGACCTCGTCCGGACGGACAGTCACCGTAAGTTGTCAGGTCTTAGGTCGTTTCGTAGTCCAATCGATCTCCCTACGTCCTCCCGCGGAAGTAAGTGTCCTGTTCCCCATCCGGACGCAGGACGGTTCGCCGGGGCGAGTTCCTACGTGCCCCCTCGGGTCTGGACACACGGGTCTGGTCAGGACGAGAGAGTCAACCGGTCCGTAGTCCTAACTGACCTAGACGAAAGACCTCTGTGAACAGATCTCGTCCCCAGAGAGTTGAAACTAATACGAAAACGATGGATTTTAGTCCCCCGAACTGTACATTGTGATAAATAAATGTTTAGGATACGGATATGGTGAACGTCATTAGATGATACATGTAATCTTTTATATACATGTTCAAAAATTTACTCTATTTTATGTGATATAAATTTAATCAAAATATTATCACATAAATAAAAAACGAGAAGGATTTTTAGATAAACGTTACCATCCTTACACTACCTGATACGAAGAACTGAACCAATTTACGAAACGTTGCCAAAAACTGTGAGGTCTCTTTCGATGGAGTGTTTCTCTATGCCCAGACTTACTTCCTTCCAGTAATAACCACGGGAACGATTTCATACCACAAATAAAACCATGAGTAGTTACTACGGTCACCAAAACAATTTTAAACCGATGATCTTGAACAGAAGAAATTATAATTAGTCGAACATAATCAGTCCCATGAGGTCTCTTTTTCTTGGTTAACCTATGTGTATCTATGTCTTCTCTTCTAAAATAATAACCGAGTACACTAATACTTCCACTTTATACGACTTTATCTGGTGACCCTTTGAAGTCTTGGTCCTTGTGGTTACCACACTATGTCAGGTGCGAGGTTCCAGATTCTTCCCCCTGTTCATTCGTCCCTCTCCCAGTGTCCCCTCCAACCTCTCCCTCACTACCACCCAGTCTACGGACTCCCGGTGCTTGGTCCACGAGCCCACACGCCCGTCCTCTTCCCGCACGACCGAGTTCCTGCGGGAAGGAACCGCAAAAGAAGAGGACCTCGGGGGTTCCCGGACTTGCGTGGACACGCGTGACACCCCCTCTTTAGAACAGGACCAGATCACTAGTCCGAGTCGTGAAGGTCCTTGTCGGAGTGTCTGTGTCTTCCCCACAGACTGGTCGATAGAGACGTAGGGTCAGTTCAGCTGTGGATCGTAATCAGCAGTGGGTCGGGGGAAAAAGAAATTAGAGTAAAGGCCGACACGACCAGAGGCGACGACGCGCCCGAACTCCGCCCACCCCGACGAGAGGGCAACGACCGCGCGTCCGAGGAGTGACCTCGCCGAAGAGAGCGACACGCGCCGGACTCGTCACGTCGAGGACCAAGGTCCCACGTCCTAGCCGCGGACGCCGCGTGTCCGAGTCATCAAGGTCCCGTGCACCCTGGGAGGGCCCAGTTCCTGGCTTTGGCCAGAGGATATGATCGTCCGCCTAAGGAACGGTGACTCGGTGGTCCCCTCGGGGTGAGTCGAGAAGAATTTTAGATGAACCTTCTACAGTGTAAAGAGATAAATTTTTTTTTGTCCAAGTTTGGACTGAAATGGAGAAGTAAATGTTCTAAGTTTTCGTTCAATCTTTTAGGACAAAGGTATGGAAAATCACATCAACCTCTCTACATTCATTCACTATACAAATTTAACAAAAACCGATCTTGTAGTGTTTATCTACTTTGAAGTTTATATGTCAAAATTTGACAGGTAGGTTATCGTACTCGAAGAAACTTTTTCGAGAAATAAAAGTGAGTAATAATTTTACAGTAGTAATGGAACTTCTCTGTTTAACAAATAAGTTTTTATAAACGTACCATGGAATTATGACTGTCAATGGACAGTAGTGTTATCTCCATTCGTTAAAACTTCATACAAAAAGTTTGTCTTCAATACAACCCGTTGACAATAATCGTCTTCTATACCCCGTTTGGGTGTTATCTACAAGTACCGGGGCTGTAGAAAAATTGTGACCTTGTTTGTACCGTAATTCTTGGATAGTAGACGTACTGGGGTATTGACCCGTGTTCCTCGTCGCTTCCCGTCCGTCCCCAGTGAGGCACGGGAACACCCCTCCCGGAGGGGGAGTCCTCCGGGCTGTCCACTGCCCTCTGGTCACTGTGGTCCCGACGGACCTCCGGTGTAACGATTACGTTTCGACCCAACGACAAAGAAAACGTCTTTCTACGCTTATTTGTCTTCGAGGCGAGGAGCGAAGGACCCGAGGAGACTACGAGGACACATCCTCGACGTGCGTGTTCGTGAGTAAAGACTTTCGTGACCAAGAGTCGGACACAAACCGAAAGTCCAACCCGTCGTCGAAAAGAGAGTTAGAGTACAAATAAAGAAGTTCATAGTAGACTCTGACCCGCTAAAGTCTTGTCAATGTCTCTGAAGGCCTGGGATGCCGTCTGACAAGTGAAACGCCGACACTCCCCAGACGGACACGTGGTCCGAGGACCACCACGGACAGACCATACGGACACTTCTAGGTGGCAATGGACACCGGAGACACGGGACAGAGGGGCTGAGTGACGTAGGGGTCATGGCCCGTGTCCTCCGTCAGTCAAGTCAAGTCAAGTCAGTGAGTCAGCACAGGCTGAGAAACGCTGGGGTACTTAGCGTCGTGCGGTCCGGAGGGACAAGTAGTGGTAGAGGGCCTCAAGTGAGTCTGAGTGCAGGTAGCTCAGACACTACGGTAGGTCGGTAGAGTAGGAGACAGCAGGGGAAGAGGAGAACGGGGGTTAGGGAGGGTATCAGAAAAGGTTACTCAGTTGAGAAGCGTACTCCACAGGTTTCATGACCTCGAAGTCGAAATCGTAGTAAGGGAGGTTTCTTTAGGGTCCCGACTAGAGGAACGTCAGGTTCCCTGAGAATTCTCAGAAGAGGTTGTGGTGTCAAGTTTTCGTGGTTAAGAAGTCGCGAGTCGAAAGAAGTGTCAGGTTGAGAGTGTAGGTATGTACTGATGACCTTTTTGGTATCGGAACTGATCTACCTGGAATCAGCCGTTTCATTACAGAGACGAAAACTTATATGATAGATCCAACCAGTATTGAAAAGAAGGTTCCTCATTCGCAGAAAATTAAAGTACCGACGTCAGTGGTAGACGTCACTAAAACCTCGGGGGTCTTTATTTCAGACTGTGACAAAGGTGACAAAGGGGTAGATTGGTGGTACTTCACTACCCTGGTCTACGGTACTAGAAGCAAAGGACTTACAACTCGAAATCCGGTTGAAAAAGCGAGAGGAGAAAGTGAAAGTAGTTCTCCGAAAAATATCAAGGAGAAGGTGAAAGACGGTATTACCACCAATAATAGACGGATAGACTCCAATAACTATAAAGAGGGCCGTTAGAACTAAGGTCGAACACAAAGAAGGTCAGGTTGCAAAGAGTACTACATGAGACGTATCTTCAATTTATTCGTCCCACTGTTATATGTCGGAACTGCAGGAGGAAAAGGATAAACCTTGGTCAGACAACAAGGTACAGGTCAAGATTGACAACGAAGGACTGGACGTCCTCCGTCAGTCGCGGACGTTTTACAGCGACACTACCTCTGGTATCAAAGAGGAGCCAGTGGGAAGAAGGGAAGGAAATAATAACAGTCATAAAACCATTCTTATATTTCGCCTGATTTTCGTGACGGAAGTACCTCCACTACATGACAGTCTCCTTCTGTCTTTTTAGAAATGTCTCCTGTACTGTCTATTCACCTAATAGCTGACACTGTCTTCCACCACTGACGGCACTAGCCCCACACCCCCGGCACTCCTCCCCTGTGTCCGGCAGACGCCCACTACCCGGGTCCCGAGCGGCTCCCCTGTGCGCAGAGTCACTCCTGAGTGTCCTCCGCCCCCTTCGTCCGTTCACCCAAAATATGGAAAGTGACCGGTGTGGCGGACAAGTAGGAAGGAATGTCCAAAGTTGGTTCTGCAGACCCCTTAAGACCTTGAAACCTATAGTGACCATGTGTCACCCTCGACCCGTCAAGACCGACTTAAATACATTCATCGTAAAACCTCTTCCTTTGTTACCCCTCTTTACTTGATCTCCGAGGAGAAGTTTTGCACCTTTTTGTGGGTGTCTTTAATTCCTCGTAAGGTTTAGTGTCCTTCTGTGACTCCTTGTCGGTGTGTCCTGTGTACTCTCGGAGTAAGTGTCCCGTTTACGCCAGCCCGGGGGGTGTCGGGGCCCGGAGGCGGTCCCGACCCTCCCCCAAAACCGTGCCCACCCGCCCCCACGGCGAGGTCCAGTACACTCGTCGAGTCTGGTTGGACGTCGTGTCTTTGGTTGAGTAAAGGGTCCTACCTCAGTGCCTTCCCGAACTTGACCCTTTTTATTTGACTTTTCGAGGGGTACTATGTTATAAAACGCCAAAACAAAACCTAAACACAAGTTTAATAAATTTATCTTGTCATTTAGTTTATACTAATACGTTAATTGATGAACTCACATAACTGAAGAAATTTTAGTTATGTAAATTGTGAAATTTAGTCGATATTCTATAGACACACGAGTGAACACAGGTTGAGAAACACTGGGAAACCTGATGTCGGGTGGTCCGAGGAGACAGGTACTCTTTAAAGTCCGTTCTGATGACCTCATCCGGAGGTAAAGGAGGAAGTCCTCTAAAAGCACCGGGTCCCTAGTTTGAGTGCGGAGGACGCAACGTCCTCCTAAAAAATGGTGACCCCGTAATCCCCTTCGGGTTATTCCATAAATGACAATTATATGAATTCCTCATTTACCGTATAAATGACACCAGTGTTGATAAATCTAATTTTTCTTAATACGAGAAAAAAAGATCACAGTCAAACTTAAAGATAACACAGGAAACAATATTAAACACTAAATATTGAAAGTTAAAGAAAGTTGATATTGTAATCCTACTGTTTCTTGAGTTTCATCGTGGAAAAGGAAGACTTGTTCCGTGAATTATATGTTCTTCTTTTTATTCACTAATCGATCCAAGAGACGTGAATCTTGACCTTTGCTGGAGATCTCTAATATCCGATCAATGTCAGAACGGTCAGGTGGATCTTAGACTGGATTCCGACGTGCTGCAGGGTACGAAAGAGACTGACACCCTCCCGTCCAGTCGCCACTCCGTCCCGCCGGTGACGGGGAACGGGCACCCCGTCCCGTGTCTATGGAGGGACGCTACACGACATTGTGAAAGTACGACATGTAAGTGCCGGAGTGACTGAAAGATTCGACTGTACGTATCCTAATTGTCGAAACTTTCGATAATTCCTCCAAATATTTATAAATAAATATTTTATTTATACAGAGACATTTTCGGTTCTAAAACGGAAATGAACATTTTGTCGTTGATATTTCGTCTCTTGACCAAATATCTAAAACAAAGCACATAACAATTACTCTTGTCTTAAATGGTACCTAAAATCAGAGAAGAAATGAATAAACTCTCTTTTATTTAGTGGTACTATTAACCAAAGTCATTTCTTTGAGAAACGATTTTGTAAGTCTCGTGAGAAGTGGTGTCAAAGTGTCGAGAGAAACCGGTGGGTGTTATTTTTTTTTTTAGACTTGAAAAGTTCTCACTGAAACTTTTATATTTGTTTGTACAACGAATAAAACTCGGTTACAATGCTGTTCGGTGATGAAATCGATTATTTAGGACGTTTTTAGTGACCCTTTTTCATGAAAAGTGTAGTTGAAAAATGAATTTGTGTCTGTAAATGAATACAATTTATTGTCGTGTATTCAACTTTGTAATATATTTAATTACGGATTATTTGATGATGGTTTATCCTATAGGATGTGTACACTACATAAAAATTTTTAATCACGGACTTCTAAGGTATTTTTTTCTTTTGATGTCTGGTTAAGTTGACTACTTGTCTACATTTTTAAGAGTTGTCTTATGATCGTTAAGTTAATTCTTATGTAATTTTCCTACTATATGGTACTAATCCACCCTAAATGGGGTCTTTGCGTTCCTAAAAAGTTATAGATGTTTAGTTAATCGTGCTATTGTCGTAAATGTTTGACTTCTTATTCTTGGTATACCACTAGAATTATCTATGTCTTTTTCAATAACTATTTTAAAGTTGTAATTACTATTTTTCAGAGGTTCTTCACACGTGTCACCCTTGGATGCAGTTGTATAACTTTCAGTGCATACTGTTTAAGTACCGGTCGTAGTGTGAGTTGCCACGCACCGACTTTCGTGAAGGAGATTCTAGTCCTCGGTCCGCTCCCACAGGTCAAAAGGGTGAAAATAAGTCGGACTAAAACCTTCGACGTCCAAGAGAATAACGACGATCGGTGTCGTTATCCTCTTTTTTTTCCTTAGGTTTACCCTTTTCTTCTTCATTCTGACAGTGACAAACGTCTACTATACTATGACACGTCTCTTTTAGGATTTCTGTGATGGTCTTTTGATGCTCGAGTAGTTACTTAGACCAATTCGACGTCCTGTGTCTTAATACAACGTAAAGATATGTGATTGTTCCTTACTAGTTTTGGTCTCCAATGCCTTTGTTAGGTTGAATGGTAGTGTAGTTTTTTCTTATTTTATGATTCCTTATTTGGAGGAAGTCCTCCGTCTTCTGACATTCTGTGACTACTTTCTTCAGTTTGTACTGTCTTTGTCTACCTTTCTCTGTGGTTACGAACCTAACATTCTTAGTTAGAAAAGGTTTACTGGCATGATGGGTTACGTTAGATATCTAAGTTTCGTTAGGGTTGGTTTAATGGTTACCGTAAGCAGTGTCTTGATATTGAGTTTTAAAATTTTAAACAATACCTTTGTTTTTGGGAGTTTGTGGGCTTCGTTAGAGCTCTTTCTTTTGCCTCGACCTCCTTAGTCCAAGGAATTTAAGGCTGGTATGATTTTTCGACGTTATTCGTGCGGTCGTACCGCGCCCGTGTCTCTGTTTCTGCACGGTCGTCTTGTCCTGTCTTCCAGGTCTCTGTTTGGGTATGTGGATCCAGTCAATTAGGTACCGTTTCTCCGTTCTTGTCTGTGTCTCTTTCTGTCAGAGAAGTTATTCACCACGGACCTTTTGATCTGAGGGACATTTTTATTCACTTTAATCCTTCGGAGTTACGTGTTTTTATTTGAGTTGTACCTAATTTCTGGATTTACATTCTGACCTATGATATTTTGAGGATCTCCTCTTGTGTCTGTCTTGTGAGAAACTACACTTGATGTCGTTATGCAAAAACCTAGGTGGAGGATCTCATTACCTTTCTCCTTGTCTTTATTCGTTTGCCTTGGATTAATTTGAACTTTCGAAAACGTGTCGTTTCCCTTGGTGTTTGTTTATTTACTGTTGGATATCTTACTTTCTTTTATGAACGTTTGTTACGTTGGGCATTCCTTAATTAGAGGTTTTATATGTTTCTCGAGTGTCTCGAGTTGTAGTTTTCTGATTTGTTGAGCTAGTCGTTTGCCCGTCTAGATTTATCCATAAAGAGGTTTCTTCCGTAGGTCCCTCGGTTCTCCGTGTGCTTTTCTACGAGTTGTGACGATTTACAGTCTCTTTACCCATAGTTTTGATGTTCCTCCATAGTGGAATGTGGCCAGTCTTATGGGTAGTAGTTTTTCAGATGTGTATTATTTGAGACCTCTCTCATACCTCTTTTTCCTTGAGAGGGTGTGACAACCACCCTTACATTTAACCATATCGGTGATATCTTTTGTCGTCCTTCCAAGGAATTTTTTGATTTTTGTCTCGATGACACACTAAGTCGTTAGGGTGAAGACCCGTATGTAAGCCTCTTTCGACATGAGACTTTTCTTTGTACATGAGGTTACAGGTGTCGTCATGAGACATATTCTCAGTTCTGTACCTTTGTTGGATTTGCACAAGTTTCTACTTACCTATTTCTACACCTTGTGTATATGATGTCTTGTCGTGAGTCGGTACTTTTCTGCCTCTGTACGGGGAGCGTCGTGACCTACCTGGATGTCTACTGGTGTGACACACCCCAGTCTGTGCCTCTCTGTCTGAGCCGTGACGACTATACACCTCAGATTTTGAATATGTGTACTTGAGTGAAGGTTTCGTCTCTGAGTGTCTCTTTCTTTTGTTTGGATACCAATGGTTTCCCCTTTCCCTTCTCCTCGACAAGTCAAGTCGAGTCAGCGAGTCAGCACAGGTTGGGAAACACTGGGTTACCTGACGTCGTGTGGTCCGGAGGACAGGTAGTGGTTGAGGACCTCCAACGAGTTTGAGTACAGGTAGCTCAGTCACTACGGTAGGTTGGTAGAGTAGGAGACAGTGGGTGAAGAGGACGGAAGTTAGAAAGGGTCGTAGTCCCAGAAAAGTTCACCCAGTCGAGAAGCGTAGTCCACCGGTTTCATAATCTCAAAAGTGAAGTCGGTAGACAGGAAGGTTACTTATAAGTCCTGACCAGAGGAAATCCTACCTGACCAACCTATAGGAACGTCAGGTTCCCTGAGAGTTCTCAGAAGAGGTTGTGGTGTCAAGTTTTCGTAGTTAAGAAGCCGCGAGTCGAAAGAAATATCTGGTGGAGAGTCTAGGTATGTACTGGTGACCCCTTTGGTATCGAAACTCATCTACCCGGAAACAGTCGTTTCATTACCGAGACGAAGAGTTGTACGACGGATCCAGACAGTGTCGAAAAGAAGGTTCGACGTCAGTGGTAGACGTCACTAAAACCTCGGGTTTTTATATTTCAGTGAGTGATAAAAGTAACAAAGGGGTAGATAAACGGTACTTCACTATCCTGACCTACGGTACTAGAAGCAAAAGACTTACAACTCGAAATTCGGTTGAAAAAGTGAGAGGAGAAAGTGAAAGTAGTTCTCCGAGAAGTCAAGAAGAAGCGAAAGACGGTATTCCCACCACAGTAGACGTATAGATTCCAATGACTATGAAGAGGACCGTTAGAACTAAGGTCGAACACGAAGAAGGTCGGGTCCCAAAGAGTACTACATGAGACGTATCTTCAATTTATTCGTCTCACTGTTATATGTCGGAACTGTATAAGGAAAGAGTTAAATCTTCGTCAGGTAACAAGGTATAGACCAAGATTGACAACGAAGAACTGAACGTATGTCTAAAGAGTCTTCCGTCCATTCCACCAGACCATAAGGGTAAAGAAATTCTTAAAAGATGTCAAACAACACTATGTGTGTCAGTTTCCAAAAGTATATCAGTTACTTTGTCTTCATCGACAAAAAGACCTTGAGAGAACGAAAAAGATACTAGGTTGCCTACGACCGTTAAACTAAAGACCGAGGAGACGAAAAAGAGTTAGGTCGAACTTGTAGACCTTCAAGAACCAAGTGTATGACAACTTCGGATTGAACCTCTTCAGACTTATAATGAAACGATCTTAGACTCTACTCACGTTAACACGTGTCCCAATTTAATCCAACCCTAATTGTATACAAGTCATGATTCATATTTTATCTATTGGTTATGACTCATATCGTGTCTCTTGATATGAGTTATAAAATATTAGTGGATATTTCCTTTCCTTAGACTTTTCCTTATATATGCATGTATATTTACATGTTGGTTCAGTGACCCGGTCGTGGACTATGATTGTACTATAACATTTAGTAAATATCAAATTATTTTTTTTTAATCACAGACGATTATATATCCGCAACTGCCCTCCCGGGACTCCTCAGGTGCTTACTGACACCGATCTCTTAACGGTCCGGACCGGACCGATGAACGAAGTCGGGAAGAGTCCTTGAGAAAGTATGACAAAAGAATTCTACCTTATTACAGGTTTCTTTTATCAAGTTTTGGGTATACCTTCTAAAAGACCTGAGACATTCTGGCTTAGTTGACAAGAAAGATGTCATACGAGTAAGTAAACCGGAAAGTTTAGTCGACAAGTGTGGACATTGCCTGACACAGACTTAGTGTACCTGGTTGTGAGTAGGAGATATGTCTATCAAAGAAAAAAAAAAAAAAAATTTCGCCCTCCAAGACGACTCCATTTTACGTAGAATGATTTTTATAGTTTTTACAGGAAATTTTAATACACTGGGTCGGAGAAACAGGTTCTTTTCCCACTGGACGGGTAATTCCGTCGTCTGACACTATCTCCGCTTTGGAGCTAAGACTCTAAGGAAGTCTCCGACTGGGTCCTAATTACGATAACCTCTAGACCAGGGACGGGAACGTCTCGACAAACCATCTACTCTTTCTACCCAGATCAAGGGAATTGTGATAAACCACTCGTGTTACGACTGCATTTACCTTCGTTTTGACGGACTCTAACCACCGTATGTTTTCCGTCAGTTCCGTCAAAAATTTCTCTAT
Source organism: Capra ibex (assembly GCA_006410555.1). Taxonomy (NCBI): domain Eukaryota; kingdom Metazoa; phylum Chordata; class Mammalia; order Artiodactyla; family Bovidae; genus Capra; species Capra ibex. The sequence continues at coordinate 131,659,902 of SJYO01020080.1, forward strand.
TGTTATTATACACGTACTGGGTTTCGTAAGTCTCACGACCGAAGTCAGAAGAATTTAGTTTGTACTTAGATAACTAGTCTGAGTACACTGTCAGATCAAGTCAAGTCAAGTCAGTGAGTCAGGACAGGCTGAGAAACACTGGGGTACTTAACGTCGGGCGGTCCGGCGGGACAGGTAGTGGTTGAGGGTCTCAAGTGAGTCTGAGTGTAGGTAACTGAGCTGCTACGGTAGGTCGGTAGAGTAGGAACAGCAGGGGAAGAGCAGGACGGGGGTTAGGGAGGGTCGTAGTCTCAGAAAAGGTTTCTTAGTTGAGAAGGGTACTTCACCGGTTTCATAACCTCAAAGTCGAAATCGTAGTCAGGAAGGTTTCTTTAGGGTCCTGACTAGAGGAAATCTTACCTGACCAACCTAGAGGAACGTCAGGTTCCCTGAGAGTTCTCAGAAGAGGTTGTGGTGTCAAGTTTTCGTGGTTAAGAAGTCGCGAGTCGAAAGAAGTGTCAGGTTGAGAGTGTAGGTATGTACTGGTGACCTTTTTGGTATCGGAACTGATCTGCCTGGAAACAACTGTTTCATTGCAGAGACGAAAAATTGTACGATACATCCAACCAGTATTGAAAGGAAGGTTCCTCATTCGCAAAAAATTGAAGTACCGACGTCAGTGGTGGATGTCAGTAACATCTCGAGGGAGTTTATTTCAGACTGTGACAAAGGTGACAAAGGGGTAGATAAAGGTTACTTCACTACCCTGGTCTACGGTACTAGAAGCAAAAGACTTACAACTCGAATTTCGGTTGAAAGAGTGAGAGAAGAAAGTGAAAGTAGTTCTCCGAAAAATCAGGGAGAAGTGAAAGACGGGATTGCCACCACAGTAGACGTATAGACTCCAATAACTATAAAGAGGGCCGTTAGAACTAAGGTCGAACACGAAGGAGGTCGGGTCGCAAAGAGTACTACATGAGACGTATCTTCAATTTATTCGTCCCACTGTTATATATCGGAACTGCATGAGGAAAAGGATAAACCTTGGTCAGACAACAAGGTACAGATCAAGATTGACAACGAAGGACTGGACGTATATCCAAAGAGTTCTCTGTCCAGTCCACTAGACCATAAGGGTAGAGAACTTCTTAAAAGGTGTCAAATAACTCTAGGTGTGTCAGTTTCCGAAACCGTATCAGTTAGTTCGTCTTTATCTACAAAAAGACCTTGAGAGAACGAAAAAGCTGCTAGGTCGTCTACAACCGTTAAACTAGAGACCAAGGAGACGGAAAAGATTTTGGTCGAACCTGTAGACCTTCAAGTGCCAAGTGCATAACGACTTCGGACCGAACCTCTTAAAACTGGTAATGAAATGATCGCACACTCTACTCACGTTAACACACCATCAAACTCGTAAGAAACCGTAACGGAAAGAAACCCTAACCTTACTTTTGACTGGAAAAGGTCAGGACACCGGTGACGACTCAAAAGGTTTAAACGACCGTACGACTCACGTCGTGAAAGTGTCGTAGTAGAAGGTCCTAAACTTTATCGAGTTGACCTTAACGTAGTGGAGGTGATCGAAACAAACATCACTACGAAAGATTCCGGGTGAACTGAAATGTAAGGTTCTACAGACCAAGATCTAATCACTAGTGTAGTAGTACTGATAGACCCAGCACTTCTAGAAAAAACATGTCAAGAAGACACATAAGAACGGTGGAGAAGAAATATAGAAGACGAAGACAATCCAGGTATGGTAAAGACAGGAAATAGCTCGGGTAGAAACGTACTTTACGAGGACACGACAGAGATTAAAAGAACTCCTCTAGAGGTCAGAAAGAGTAAGACAACAAAAGGAGATAAAGAAACGTAACTAGCGACTCCTTCCGAAAGAATAGAAAGGGACGATAAGAAACCTTGAGACGTAAGTCTAAGAATAAAAAGGAAAGGAGGAAACGAAAAGCGAAGAGAAAATAAGTGTCGACAAACATTCCGGAGGGGTCGGTCGGTAAAACGAAAAAACGTAAAGAAAAGGTACCCCTACCAGAACTAGGGACAGAGGACATGTTACAGTACTTAGAGTCAGGTATCAAGTAGTCCGTGAGAGAGATACTCTAGATCAGGGAATTTAGATAAAGAGTAAAGGTGACATATTAGTATTCCTTAAAATAAATCCAGTATGGACTTGCCACATCACCAAAAGGGATGACAGAAGTTAAATTCATACTTAAACCGTATTTCCTCAAGTACTAGACTCGGTGCCAGTCGAGAACCAGAACAAAAACGACAGACATATCTCGAAGAGGTAGAAACCGACGTTTCTTATATTAGTTAGACTAAAGTCACAACTGGTAGACCACTACAGGTACACATCTCAGAAGAGAACACAACAACCTTCTCCCATAAACGATACTGGTCACGCAAGAGAACCGTTTTGAGATAATCGGAAACGGGACGAAGTAGTGCATAAGGTTCTGGTTAAACGGACAATGGGGTCCACAAAGAACTGAAGGATGAAAACGTAAGGTCAGGGGATATTACTTTTCCTGTAGAAAAAACCCACAATCAAGATTCTCCAGAACATGTGGAAGTATCTTGGCAAGTTGAAGGTCGAAGAAGTCGCAATGACCAACCCCGTATCTGAACCTAATGACACTATAACTTACCAAACGGAACCTTTACTAGCCTCTAGTAGGACAACCAAAACTCTAACGTAGGTTCATGACGTAAAGTCTGAGAAAACAACGGGTACTACCGATAAGGTAAAGAAGATTCCCTAAGGATGTGCGTCATCATCTATATTGCCAGTAGACTCAATTTAAGTGGGTAAGGTCAGGTAAAATCAAACGCCTAAGGATCCTACAGCTGCAAGTGAGAACGGTAAAGGACAAACTGATGAAGGTTAAACGGAACTAAGTACCTGGACTGTAAGGTCCAAGGATACGTTATAACGAGAAATGTCGTAACCTGGAACGAAGATAGTGGTCAGTGTAGGTGTTGACCTATAACAAAAACGAAACCGAGGTAGGGAAGTAAGAAAGAGCTCAATAAAGAGGTGACTAGAGGTCACCTCTAGTTTCTTCTCCACCGTTCTTATGTGCCTTCTTGACATGTTTTTTCTAGAAGTGCTGGGTCTATCAGTACTACTACACTAGTGATTAGATCTTGGTCTGTAGAACCTTACATTTCAGTTCACCCGGAATCTTTCGTAGTGATGCTTGTTTCGATCACCTCCACTACCTTAAGGTTAACTCGACAAAGTTTAGGACTTTCTACTACGACACTTTCACCACGTGAGTTATACGGTCGGTTAAACCTTTTGAGTCGTCATCGGTGTCCTGACCTTTTTGAGACAAAAGTAAGGTTAGGGTTTCTTTCCGTTACGGTTTCTTACGGGTTTGAAGACGTGTTGACGTGAGTAGAGTGTGCGATCATTTCATTACGAGTTTTAAGAGGTTCGGTCCGAAGTCGTTGTGCATTTGGCACTTGAGGGACTGCAAGTTCGACCAAAATCTTTTCCGTGTCCTTGGTCTCTAGTTTAACGGTTGTAGACGACCTAGTACCTTTTTCGTTCTCAAGGTCTTTTTGTAGATAAAGACAAAATAACTGATACGGTTTCGGAAACTGACACACCTAGTGTTCTTTGACACCTTTTAAGACTCTCTACCCTTATAGTCTGGTGGATTGGACGGAGAACTCTTTAGACATACGTCCAGTCCTTCGTTGTCAATCTTGACCTGTACCTTGTTGTCTGACCAAGGTTTATCCTTTTCCTCATGCAGTTCCGATATATAACAGTGGGACGAATAAATTGAAGATACGTCTCATGTAGTACTCTTTGCGACCTGACCTTCTTTGTGTTCGACCTTAGTTCTAACGGCCCTCTTTATAGTTATTGGAGTCTATACGTCTACTATGGTGGGAATACCGTCTTTCACTTCTCCTCGATTTCGGAGAACTACTTTCACTTTCACCTCTCGCTTTTTCAACCGGATTTCGAGTTGTAAGTCTTTTGTTTCTAGTACCGTAGACCAGGGTAGTGAAGTAACCTTTATCTACCCCTTTGTCGCCTTTGTCACAGTCTGAAATAAAAAACCCCGAGGTCTTAGTGACGTCTACCACTGACATCGGTACTTTAATTTTCTACGAATGAGGAACCTTCTTTTAAATACTGGTTGGGTCTGTCGTATAAGTTTTCGTCTCTGTAATGAAACGGCTGATTCCAGGCAGATCAGTTCCGATACCAAAAAGGTCACCAGTACATACCTACACTCTCAACCTGACACTTCTTCCGACTCGTGGTTGCTTAACTACGAAAACTTGATACCACAACCTCTTCTGAGAACTCTCAGGGAACCTGACGTTCCTCTAGGTTGGTCAGGTAAGACTTCCTCTAGTTCGGACCCTAAAGAAACCTCCCTGACTACGATTTCGACTTTGAGGTCATGAAACCGGTAGAGTACTCTTCTTAACTGAGTGACCTTTTTTGAGGCTACGACCCTCCCTAACCCCCGTCCTCCTCTTCCCCTGCTGTCTCCTACTCTACCGACCTACCGTAGTGCCTGAGGTACCTGCACTCAGACTCACTTGAGGCCCTCAACCACTACCTGTCCCTCCGGACCGCACGACGCTAAGTACCCCAGCGTTTCTCAGCCTGTGCTGACTCGCTGACTTGACTTGACTTGACTAGAGGTCAACGTATAACCCGTGGATGACTAGACCCCTCAAGGAGAAAGTCATAGGATAGTAAAACGGAAAAGTCAGATCTCCAAACTCATTTACCCAAACAAAAGGACCTCCAGACTTATTTACTTGTACAAAATGGTTCCAAACTCCTCGAGGAAATTCTTCTCAAAAACCGTGAAGACGGACTCTCGTTCTCAGAAATACTATTCTACAGAATTGGTAGTCCGTCTCGGTAGATCTTAGGTCGTAAAAAGACCTCGAAGTTCGACACTGGAGTCCCTCCGAGCGCCCGGCCGGACCAGAGTCCGCCCCGGGGCCCGTCGAACGACCAGACGACCGAGGTGATTGTCGGGTTCGAGGAAGACGGAAACCTCAGGCACAAACGACAGGGGAAGGAATCTCCGAGGAAAGGGCTGAGACACCGACCGATCAAGGAAGGGGAGGTTGTCAAGAGTGGACTTTACCACGGAGGACTCTCTCTCGGAAATCTGGTTGGGTACCTCCATAAGTGACTCTAGTCTAAGAAAAGGGGAAGAGTGAAATTCCTACTGTAGGATAGGCGTGGAAAACATTGTGCACTGCTTGACTCATCAAAGACGAACGAACAAGTAATACCATTCCAGGTAAAAAGCCAGGTGGAAATTGTAGTGGTCGTCGATTTGTCACGGTCACGTCCCGTTGCGTGTCAGTTCTGGACGACTCATTGTTTGAGTTTTGTGAAATATCTTGCTTAGGTTTTGATTTCCGGGATCCTTTGGGAATTATTCAAGACTCCTTGTATATTAAGACAAAATACTTTACAGACTTGTATTATTTAATGTTTGAAGTTTATGACCAAGTTATTTCTATAAAACTAATGAGAAAATATCTAAAAACTTTTGGTGATAAATGAGTCTTCATTTTGCTCCAAAAATTCCAATCAGATAGAGTTTTTCAGATATAAAGACTAACTTGTACTTTTATATTGACTCTTTAGTGGTCACGGATTTATAATTGGTGTTATTAGTAAGTCGACCAATTTTAGATCACTATTTTTCTTGTTATATCTCAGTACATATCTATGTTTCTTTTTTTGTGGGCGAAAACCAGTGATTCTCTCTTTTGTGTGTCTTTATACTGAGAAATTCTTTCTAAAGTCCCTTGACGAAGTCGAGAATCTCCCCTTTTTCCTACTGCTTTGGTCTTCATTGTGTAAGAAAGATATTATTTTAGTGTGTTTTTCATAGGAACCTTTAGACTTGTCTCGAAAGCTGTTCTTGTGGTCCTTTTCGTCTATGTACCTGTTACACGTGAGAGTTTCTCGGTCACACACACCAAAATCCGGGGAGGGGCAAATCTCTTCTTCTGTAATATGACCGAAACGGTCTCACCTCGTAGAAGATAGTAGCAGTGGTCTGAACTTAGGTGAATAGTAAAGTTAAGACTATATACTGTAAAATCATTTCACTGTAAACTGTCCTTTTTTTTTTCAACGTACATGTCACTCCGAAAACCTTAATTTTTTTATTTTTAGACAATGACCGTATTTTAGACTCGTAAACCTAAAATATTAATTTTTTCGTTTCAGATTGTATTTAGGTTTGTTTTCGGTTTAGTCTTGACCGGTTCGTGTTTTTGTAACATGTGATATAAAATATCCTACAAAAACACATGTTCTTACTGATATCTTAATTCATTAGAATAAAGATCGTTAAAAGAGGGTATTTGTCATTGTCAGTGACGATTTTCTCTACGAACGTTTGAATGGCCTTTATTAAAAACCTGTTATAAGATCAGAAGGTAGCCACCGACAGTTTAAGAAGGACTTGTTAGATGTCACAGTTAGCTACATGACGTAAAGTAAACATTACTCAGAAACACTATTCCGATCGTGAGTTGTACGTTGTGTTTATTCTCTCCTGGCGTTTTACTTTGAACGAAACGAATACAAAGGTATAATCTTAAAATAAACGACTTCCCATTTTCGTCTAAACGTTTTAAGTGTCAATTGAATTTTGTTATCAAAATTTGGAAAATAAGGCTCGGGAATGACGGAAGTCCTTCCTTTCTTGTAGACCAATAAATTCCTCGTGTTATACAAGTGTAAGGGATACTGAAAACAAAGATTAACCCAAAAATTTAAAAAAAACCTTAAACTTGTTGATCAATCTTGTTACAAAAAATTAGGGAAGTATAAAAAGTCTGACGGGAGGAAGGTGGGGGGATGAAGTAAATCACCTGACAAAAACCTTTAGACGAGGCACTAAGATTGTGTCGTCCTCCGTCCTTCGGTTCGTAGGTCTCACACCAGACTTCTCGTTCGCGTCCTTGGTGTGGCAGGCCACTCGTCTCCTCGCCCGCGACGTCTGTGACTGTGGGTCAGAGGAGTGTGTGAGTCGTTGCGACGTTCGTCAAGGACCCAGAGAATGTTTGTGCAGGCAAAGTGAATGATGTCCACGTCTTTTTGTGGATGACGATATTTATTTTCTTAGATATGCTCTTCCTAGTCATTGATTCTGAGATGGTAAAAATTTTGATTATGTTCCATGTAGAGAGTCCGCCCTTACGACTTTCTGGACCCAAGACGGGGAGCTAGACGACGACCGTTCGCCGCGCCGGAACGTGTGTGGGCGTCGACGTGAGAGTAGGACAAACGAGCGTGTCCTCCTCCTCCACGCAGTCTGAGAGAACCAAGAGACGTCAAGACCTGAGAGTGCCAGATTCACTTCATGTGACTGACCTAAGATACAACACAGACGAAACAAGGTACCATAGACTCCCCTCATTGTCCAAAAGTTTATTAAGACAGACTATCGTTTGATTTCTCGATCTACGGGAAATTGAAGTTTGAGATCCCAGAGAAGTGGCAGAACTTTTTCTACCGTCGACTGTTTGTCTGGTGACTCGTGCCGAAGACACCTTACACCTATACCACTTCCCTCCATTTTTGTCCACTCCACTCACTCTAGGTGGGTCTAATCTCAGTCGTAAGTTAAATGGCAACAAAAGAATTCTCGTTGTGACGTCCTGGTTCCGATTTCGATAGTTTACTCTCCTAGTACTCCTCTCTATTGACTATTTTCTATGTTCGTTTAGCGATTGGATACTAAGTAGCTAATTCGTTTGACGAGTTGATTCCACGACTCCCGTGAGTTTCCCTTTTGTAGACGAATAGACTCGGACCTTGCCGAAGGACCCCTTCCCTCTCGTCTACGAGCCTGAGAGTCCTCCCCAACTCGTCTTCGTCCCGGACCTTGGCGAGATCGACCAAACGTACGAACGTCCGTCGAACCGGACCCCTTTCGGTGTGGGGAATTAGGGAGACGTGACTTTTTCGTTCTCCTCTGTCTTGGGCGAGACGGGCTGAGCCTCGAACGTCACTCCTGGTTTGGTTCGTACCGTTTCCCGAACCTCTGTACCTCCTCATACTCGGACGCCAGTGTCAAAGGTCCGGGTAGTAGAGTCAGACGATCCTACTCTGCATCGAAGGGTCGTTTCGGATGTAGACTACCTTTTGTTCATTGTCGGGTCACAGAGCTCGGGACGATGTCAGACAGGAGTTGACTCGTCGGAGGTGACCCGGACTCCCGATCGCCCTCCTGCTTCGCGAGGAAACTTCCGACTGCTCCTGGGTCCCTCCGGACCTCGACGCACAAATAAGGACAGAATGACACAGACAGTCGTCGCGATTCGTGTTGACGGAGCACTTCGAGCCTGTACCCCTCGTTTGGGGGCGCGAAGTTTGGAGAAGAAAGGTGATCAAATCGCTAGACGGACACACCTATATGAGTGAGACTAAAGTCACAAAGTAACGACGATTATGTGTCCTTTGTAAATTTCGTGAGACTACAGACCTAAAAGTCTCCTACCCCACCCCATGATCGTTGTTGAAAAGGAGGAGAGAAATAAGGGAGGGTCCTCTAGTCAGGACCCACAAGTGACCCTCCTGAGTACGACTTCGACTTTGAGGTTATGAAACCGGTGGAGTACACTTCTCAACTGAGTGACCATTTCTGAGACTACGACCCTCCCTAACCCCCGTTCTCCTCTTCCCCTGCTGTCTCCTACTCTACCGTAGTGTCTGAACTACGTGTAATCAAACCCATTTGAGACCCTCAACCACTACCTGTCCCTTCGGACGACGACAATTCAGCGAGGTCAACACAGGCTGAGACACGCTGGGGTATCTACCATCGGGTGGTCCGAGGGGGCAGGGACCCTAAGAGGTCCGTTCTCATGACCTCACCCCACGGTAACGGAAGAGACTGTCCCTCCGGACCGCACGACGTTAAGTACCCCAGTGTTCCTCAGTCTGTGCTGACTTGACTTGACTTGACTTCACTTCACAGGTACCGGAGGAGATACTCAAGCATTAACTGTACTTAATGTATAGACGAACCCCTCAAAACCTTATATATACACTTGAAAAAAAAAAAGGTGAACACAGAAGTTAGAATAATATAGTAATCTTCAGTCAAGAAATGCCAGTTTCCGACGAGACGAACCCACCCAATAGTCTCCGTTTCATTAAGTTGTGTTCTCTTCTACCTCTGAGTCCTGCGCACCTAGAGTAGTCTATTGTCCTACAAACCATCCTCTCAGTTCTGAACTTGGTCACAGGCCTAAGGATCGAGTCCGAGGACCGATCTGGGTCCCGGGGCGTGATGCTGTCTGGAGGCTAGTCGTGATCACGGCTCACTGCATGACTATTTCCGTCGCCCAGTCGTAATGTATGTGAATCGATTTGAGGGCGGAGCGACTCGACCGGTAGACTTGGGGGAATTTTACGACGCCGATAGAAATAAAAGGGAATGTCTACAGTGGTGCGGTACTGGAACGAGAGTTTTCGAAAAAGTTGTACTGAGGACGGAAGACGGGTCGAAGAGTACAGAGCCTTTATGGTCTAATTCCAGGATTTAAAACCTGTGAATGGAACTAACAAAAATGACCCATTCTGGGACTTACACTTTCACTCCTTATGACAAAAAGTCTATAAAAAAAAAGGAGAATTTAGAATGTCTTCTTAAATTACGAACATCTTGACCAAAGTAATAAGAGAGAGAGGGAGAGAGATATATACACACATATATGTATGTGTGTGTGTGTGTGTGTGTGTGTGTGTGTGTGTGTGTGTGTGATGGAAGGAGAAAAAATTTATAAATGAATAAACAAACCGACGAGACCCGGGATCGGCGTCTAGATCAAGGGATTCATCCCTGACTTAGGCTTGTGGGACGTAACCTGGCGTCAGAATAGGTGACCTGGTGTCCTCCTTCAGGGAGATGCTGGAAGAACTCTAGTTTTCGTAAGATTTCAGTGTCTAAGACGATTATTGTAACTACTTAAATCATAGTCTTAAGACGTTGACATTCACATTTAGCAAATATCCTTCCTGTTGGTATAAATCGATCCTTTTTTGAATTGTTCTACCTACCAAATGTATTGTCTAAGTAAAGAGGAAAGTTAATTTGGTTTGTTTAGTGTGTTTACCTATTAAGTTTACCGATAAAATCGTTAAAAACAGGGTAAGACATACTGAGATTATTAATGGTCACGACTCGTCTGTCTTAAATGGTATTCAGACATCTAGTTTTGAGTCTATGGAGTGACTGATCGTTGAAGTAAAAAATGAGGGAAATATCTATACGGTGATTAGAACCGATAAAGTATCATTTTTATATATGAAGATGTCGGATTTATGTGTATTCTTTATACCCTGAAATACAAAAAGTATCAGACTTAGGATTTGGAATGGTCTTTTTTATATTCGATGGAATACATAGTCCCTTTACTACCTAATACAAAGACTATGTATTACTTTGAAACACGTCCTCTTTACTATATTTTTAACACGTAAAGACTCTTTTACCTATATCCGTGTTTTTTTGTGTTTTTAAATTTTGGTTCGTTTTTTATTTATATTCTATGCGAGTTTCCAACTTCAGTTGTTGACTCCGTTCCTGTCTTTAGAGAGTCTTAGTCCTAGTGCGACCTGAACCTCCAGGTGTAGCTAGTCTGTCTCGGGACCGTCACCTGGGCGTGTGTCTGACCGAGTCTCTGCCGACGTGGCGCCGGTCGTGCTGACGTCCTCCGGGACGGTCTCTCGGTTCCCGTCCCAATGGTGGCCGACGGGCCGTGGGCGTCGGAGGACAGGGTGTGAAGGAGAGAGTCCGAGGTAGGTCATAAAGACAAACCGAGACTTCGTAGTTCCTAAGTGTCAAAAAAAAAATCTAGTGAATTACAAGAATAAAAGTTCTTTATATTGTAATCAACATTTTCTTGGGTGAAAAAGAGACCTCATATTTCTTTTAAAACCACTGAATTCAAGTTTATCTCTTCAGTCATAATTTATGAGAAATCTAGAAGGGAAATAATCCAATGAGTTGGGTGTTTTATTTATATGTAAGTATTATACTTTATTGAATCATAAAGTAATGTAATATTTGAGAATCTTTTGCCCACAAAAAAATCTCGAGATTACAGAACCAGAAGTATGCCAGGAGTTCCGAGATGGACCCAGTCAAAACCCGGAGCACACCCTTCGACTACCAGTGGTTCGTGCCAAGGGTCGTCTGCGCCCACGAGTCGGTGCGGGACCCGAGGGTTCCCTCGTCCGCCCGTCCTCCGGGAAGACTCACTGTTGTCGTACGCGAGGGTGGAGAGTCGGTCACAGGAGACAAACGGGCGACTCGACGATCGGGTAGTCCGGACCCTCAAAACCGGATGCTGAGAATCCGTTTAAGAAAGTCGTCCACTAAGTAGACGGTAATCCGTATAAACTGTAATGCTTAGGAGTCAGTACTCCTCTGCGGTTAAAAAGTAGGGTGAATGGTGACACGTGCAGGGTGAACCCTTCGAATGGAAGCCCAGTGCTTCCTTGTCTCGGAATTCTTAGTCACTCACTTGCAGGGGCTACTCACCCATTACGTAGTCTTCCGGTTCTGTCCAGACCATCAATGACCTATAGTGATTTATCTTCCCTTTGTCATTAACTCTCCGTTAGGACAAAGTTCATAGACCTGGTCATTCTCTTTGTTTTATTGTTGAATCCAAGTTTCTTCCATTTAGTCATTGAGTCGACTAGACCTATTTCCCTTCGACCCTCTTCCCTAGGAACGACCTGGCGGAGGCTTCGGCGTGTGACCCGGCGTGTGTACTAGGTCGCGTGCCCGTGGTCGGAGTCCCGCCGCGACCTGGCTTCCTCGGCTTTACACACACACGCAGACGTTGCATTTACTCCTCGTACGTGCGAATGACGGTAAATATACTGACATAAATTTACAGAGATGAAGCGACGAACCTTTGTCCTCGTTTTTAGAATACTTACCCTTTCCTGGTTAAATTTTAAGGGTATTTCATAATAAGTGGTACTAATAATATGAAACGTTGAACATATACAAGGTAAATAAAAGACATATATATTTATAATGTGTCAAGTTTTAATTTCTCTTATATTAGAGAAGTCTAATAAAAAGATTTCCATTGCTCCCTAAATCGTTTCTATAGATACGTCGTAAAAGAACCTCCTTTTCACAGTTTTAGTAGTACCTCTGCGGAGACAAGGAATCTACCTGTAAGTCCGAAAAAGGGATTTGGTCGGACTGATACCGGCGTCATAGTTCGTCGGAAAGAGCCGGCCAGACACACTTGGCGAGGTAAGGAACCGGCGGGCAGACGGGGACGACAGTGACGACGCGGGCAGGCACTGCGACTAAAGCCCTCGGTCCGACTGCCGGAGACGTCGTCCTGACACTTGTTTGAAATGTCGACGTTGAAGGACACCAACGTTGACTTAGGAAAAATAATTAGTCTTACCAATCAACTTTTTATAAGGTGTCCTTTTGTTGACATTAAGTGGTCTTTGTTATGTTCAGTGTCTTGTTACAAAATACTAGTCTTTATCGGAACCAAGGATCTGAGGGAAAAAAGGAAGAAGTCACCCTTTGTAGTAAGGAACGCTGTCGAAGGGTGGGGAGGGGGCGAGGTACTCGTAAGGCCTGGCCCGTTTTACTTATTAATATTAGATACCCTCCTTGGTGAAATAGTAGAAGTAGAGGTGACGACTAGACTGTCGAACATTAAAGTATGTAGACGAAAGTAAACATTTCATGAGTGAATAGGATGGGAAAGACATAGACAAGTCTGAGAAGAAAGGAATCAACAAGTAGAACAGTATAAGTATGAGTCAATGGACAACAGAAAAAATGACATCTTAAGTTTTTGGATCCTATAAATCTTATCATATTGTAAAAGTGCATGTCAAAAAAAAACACACACTAGTTTGTTTATTTTGAACCTATTAGCTAAGTAAAATATTGAGTATATTTCAATAAAAGGGTTTACGACATTACTAATATATAATCAGTGACTGGGATCTTCTTAAGAACACATAAAACACTCTGTCCGTCCTCTCAAATTACCTTTACCAAGACCCGAGTCCTAAGTTTCTCCCTCGAGAGGAGGACCCTGGAGACCATTGTGACGGACCTCTCATTTACTGTATTAGATTTGCTGACTAAATATCGTCGACGAGTTTTGAACGACCCTCGTTGGAGAGACTCGAGTTCAAATCAGTAAATCTCTTGTTGAAAGACTAAATTTTCTTTAACTGGACGGATGGAGTGAGTAAGGTTGTCGGCAGACAACTCACGGAGTAGGTACTGACCGGAGTACAACCCTCCCCTTCGTCTCTCCTTGTTTGGCGGCAGGAGGGGAACTTCTTTCGCTTTCGTGTCGTCCCGGCTACGGATTGTGTCCCTCGACACTGACGGTGGTGGAGACTCCGTTCTCCCCGGACGACTGCGGAAGAAGTAATCCGAGATAGGGCTTTTGGAGTGGACGTACACTAAGGGTGCCGTTAGACTGCTGTTCCCATGTCAATAATAGCGATGTCTACTCCCTTGACTAGGAACCTCTCCAATTTAGTGGACAGACCTAGTGTGCCACTAAACCACGACTTGGTTCTAAACGTTAAGTTTTCAGATCACCTTCTCAGTCCCAAAATAAACTTTCAGGTAACAAAACTTTTAGTTTACTGTGTTGTCTACGTTTATTAGTGACTTTTGTCTTTTCGGTGGATTGTAATCGTGAGAACACACGCCACGACACGAATCAGCGAGTCCGTGCAGGTTGAGAAACGCTGGGACACCAGACGTCGGGTGGTCCGAGGAGAGAAGTGCCCTAAGAGGTGCGTTTTTGTGATTTCACCCATCGGAAAAGGGAAGAGATCCCCTAGAAAGGTTGGGTCCCTAGCTTGGGTCCAGAGGACGTAACGTCCGTCTAAGAATGGCAGACTCGGTGGTCCCTTCGGGTTCCTATAACCTCACCCACCGGAAAAAGGTACCCTAGAAGGGTTGGGTCCTTAGTTTGACCCCAGAGGACGTAACGTCCGTCTAAGAAATGGTCGACTCGATGGTCCCTTCGGGTGTCATTCACATTTATCGAACCTTCTAGTCGTATTGGGTCAGACATTTCGTAGAACTGTGTCCGTGAACAAACCTCCTTGGTCCCGTTGTCAGGAGACAATGATGTTGAACTCTTTTGAAAACTTTGATACTCTTCAATATATGATACAAAATGTTTATGTTTACGTAAAATATTTTATTCTCACGATTTATTGCATGATTGTAAGAAGAACGCATTGTTTACTCCCGTAACTCCGAGAAGGAGGGTAAAGAGGGTAGGTAGGTGGGTGGGTAGGTAGGTAACGACTTACATTGGTTGCGAAGGAGTCGTCAATGATTGAGGACCGGGCCCGTCGTCGTGATCCCTGTACCACCTCTCACTCAGACTTGAGACTTTCCACCGTCTTGTGCGATGGGACTTCATACCGACATCCATCAAGTCCTACACGGTGGGGTGTCATCCGGTGAGACCATGTAACTAATAAAACTCGACCTCCGTGAACCTTAGTCGTTCACGTCCCTCTTCGAAAGAGACTTGAGGAGAATGGCGATTGAGGGTATTTACGAACTTTTCCTTGAGTCGACAGTGTTCAGGGAGGTCTGTTTGAAACAGTGTTTCTATGGAAGGTAAATAAGAAGAGTCCCAGGTAAGTAGACAGGATTTTAAGTAAATGAGAGGGGATTCTCCCGATGTGAGGGGAAAGGACAGAGATAATTCAACCATAAATTAGGACTTTAGGTTTCGGTAGAGAAACTCCCAGCGAGTAATAGGGGACCCATAGAGGGCATATGTACACTCGATATACGTCATTAGTTGAAAGAACAGAGAGACAATTGAAACCAATTTTCCTAGGGTCTCATTTTGGGTTTATTCGTCTCCATTCAAAGGGGAGGGAGAACGGGGGACGAAAGTCTATTACTGTAGAGGTCAAATGATTACTTTTGAACATAAAGGTCTCGTAAAAAGCAAACATTAATACACGGTCTTCACAACTTATTGACTCCGGTTAAATCGTATACATTGTCTCTTTTTACGTTCGAAAATTCTACTTATCATCTTTAGACTATCCTACTGTTAAATCAAAACTAGAAATATCATTTGA
Organism: Capra ibex; assembly: GCA_006410555.1. Taxonomy (NCBI): domain Eukaryota; kingdom Metazoa; phylum Chordata; class Mammalia; order Artiodactyla; family Bovidae; genus Capra; species Capra ibex. Next base: position 131,675,056 of record SJYO01020080.1, read on the forward strand.
AAAAGAATTGGACTTTTTGCACGGGTGGTGTGACAAGGAAGAGGTCACAATTGAGTCGGTCTCGTCCTGTTACTGTGTTCGGTTTCCTACTTTTTCTTCTTTTCCAGTCCGAAGCGACACGTGGACGCTGACGTCGGTTCCTGCATACGCGAAATGGTCCTGCTAGTGTGCGAAAAATAAGAAGTCAAGTACTTGCACCCTACCTGGCGTACCTGACTAGAAGTCTATGACCTTTTGGGAACATAGGGACCCTATTCAGGGAAAACTAGTACCCCGTGCCAGGAAGATTGCGTGACAATCTAACCAGGAGGTCCCGAGACAACGTGTGAGAACGGAGACACAAGTAGTCACTATGACCGAACATCAAAAGACCACCCTAGAAGGAGACCAAGACCACAGTTCCACTCCCACCAGAGTATCTCACTCGAACCCTCGTAAGGGAGAAGACGTCCAAAAACTTTGTCAAAGCCTTCCTGTCCACGATTACGCAGAGATTTACAAACGTGTGCGTGTGTTCCTACGTGCACGAGATTCCTTTTCCGGGCTTCGGTGTGGGACTTCTCGAAGGAATGCCTCGCGATTCTGTTGTCACTCGCCATGGATCCCTTTGGACACCTTAGACTTTAACCTACCAGATCTAATCTCGACGTAGTCTTACCACCGACCAGTAAATGACACACACTTAGGTCCGTTCGTCGGATTGGAGTGATTTGGACATAGGGAGAGTGCATATCTGTCACGAATGGGATAGACGTCCCGAAGGTTGTCTTACCGTCCCTACACTCCAGCACACGAAGGGGTGGACCGAACAGACAACGATTTGTTTGTCCTGAAGGAAGTGGGACCACCGAGTCGACCATTTCTTAAGCGGACGTTACGTCCTCTGGGGCCAAGTTAAGGACCCAACTCTTCTAGGGAACCTTTTCCCTATCCGATGGGCGAGGTCATAAGAACCCGAAGGGAACACCGAGTCGACCATTTCTTAGACGGACGTTACGCTCTCTGGACCCAAACTTGGAACCGAACCCTTCTAGGGGACCTCTTCCCTTTCCGATGGGTGAGGTCGTAGGACCGCACCTCTTAAGGTACCTGACATATCAGTCAGGTACCCCAGAGTTTTTCAGTCTGTGTTGACTCGTTGAAAGTGAAAGTGAAAAGTGGACTTCGTCTTGACTCGACCGACGGAGATGGAAATTTACCGGATGTTGATAAGACCTTACCAAGATACCCTCGACCAAATATCAAAGAGGCATCATTGTTTGTTTTTTCATTACCCCTTGAAATTGAATGTATATTCAGCTTCAATTGACATGAATATTGACTTTTTAAAACTTCACTTTCTATAAGTTTAATAAATTAAAGTATAAATCTATATGGAAGGGTTCCATTGTTCTACCCGATTCTTGATGATAAAGATTTAAAAAATTTCAGTATTCGTGTTTATTACACGGACCGTTGAACGGTACACGTTGATGTGGGGTCGGGACTTTGATTTAGGAGGTGGGTATGGGTGTAATGAGTAGAGTGGGAGTACTTCAATATAGTTTCAAAAACCAATCTTGTTAAAAAACAAAAGTAAAAATATAATATAGCATTAATGAGAAGAAAGAAGATCTCGGCGAAAACGAAGGACATCAACTATTGACGGACGGAAATGTAAACGAAACGATACATATATAAACACACGAATTAGTGAGTCAGGCAGATCAGTTCCGATACCAAAAAGGTCACCAGTACATACCTACACTCTCAACCTGATATTTCTTTCGACTCGCGACTTCTTAACTACGAAAACTTGACACCACAACCTCTTCTGAGAACTCTCAGGGAACCTGACGTTCCTCTAGGTTGGTCAGGTAAGACTTCCTCTAGTCAGGACTCACAAGTGACCTTCCTGACTACGACTTCGACTTTGAGATTATGAAACCGGTGGACTACGTTTCTTGACTGAGTAACCTTTTCTGGGAGTACGACCCTTTCTATCTTCCGTCCTCCTCTTCCCCTGTTGTCTCCTCCTCTACCAACCTACCGTAGTGGTTGAACTACCTGTACTCAAACTCATTTAAGGCCCTCAACCACTACCTGTCCCTTCAGACCGTACGACATCAGGTACCCCAGTGTTTCTCAACCTGTGCTGACTCACCGACTTGACTTGTCCCAGTCAGAACAGGTTGTGAAACACTAGGGTACCTGACGTCGGTCCGAGGAGACAGGCACCATGACCTCACCCAACGGTACGGGAAGAGGTCTCGTAGAAGGTCTGGGTCCCTAGCCTGGGACCAGAGGGCGTGGTGTCCGCCTAAGAAATGGCAGACTCGGTGGTCCCTTCGGGACCGACGACCTATTTGCGACCAATCGTCTTACATACACTCCGGAGAGGTAGGAGCACCTGTGTCTTAGTCCATCGGCGGTACAGACCCCGCCTGTCAGTAGTATGAGATCCCTCAGATAGCCAACACGATCAGTTGTTCAACCTTTTAAACCTCCGAAGACAGAAGTGTTTGAGTGACACTACCTTTGTTGTCTTTGAAGATCTTACTTTCTCCGACGTCAGACCGTCGAACCTCGATTTAGGTCGACCTCTTGACAAATTGAACGTCATAAATTTTAAAAAAATTAGTCAAGGACCGTAAATTTTTACTCTTACGAGGAGTCCTTTTACACCCAAAGTATTTTTAGAATCCTCGACCATTGGGACCAGATCGTAAGGGCGCACCGTTGTTCGTCGACTTCGACTTGCCCGCACGGGAAGCGTCCCCCGAACCGGGAAGTGAAACGATCCCGAGTGACGAGGGTCGCCAGCCTGCAGTGAGCACTGACTGACATATGTCAGTGCATGTGTGAATTCTACTTGAGCTACGACGGTGTCAGTATATGTGGAGAGGACAAGACTGTCAGACCGAAAAGAGGGCTCCTCTAACGAGCGCTCCGGGGCCCAGGCGGGGAGACTCCTGCGGGAAACGGAGAACGGACACACCACAAGGACGAGGGGTCTCGGGACTCGGTGCAGAAAGAACGAAGTGCGGGAGTCAAACGACCTCGTGTAGGGAGGTTTTCGAGATACGAGGGTTCTACTTAAAAAATTTTGGAGACAAACTTTCTAAACCTGAAATCAATTGTCAGACCAATCTATCTTAAGAGATCCAACCCTTATAAGAAGGGAATCCTATAACCATGGTGACGAAATCTCAAAGAGCCAAAGGTCGACCTTTTGGAGTTTGGTAAAGTTAAGGATTAGGGAAGACTCTAGACACAAGAGAAGAGGAGGGGTTGTAGAACGAGACATTTGACTACTAATTATGGAACCAAACGTAGACAAAAGTATGCATTACCCGGGAAAGTTAGATCTTTGAGTTCAAGAAAAACAAGTTGATCTTTCAAGAGAAACATAGAAACTACTGAAAGAGGGAAGATGAGAAGTAAAACTCAAACAATAAGGTAGGAAAAAAAAAAAAATTTCTTTAGTGGAATCGATCTACAACCTAGAGAACCGGACCAGGAGAATTAAAAGAAATAAAAGACAAAGTAAACGAAGAAAGACTCTGTGAAAAGGTGAAAATATAAGGTCTGTGGATAAAAATATAAAATTGAAGATTAATTAAAAGGAAACTTGATACATAAAGGATCCAGAGACTCTTCACAAGAGGGACGGCGTTTCCGAGACACCGGAGGTTTGACCAGAAAAGGACCGACACAAAAAATCTAGAGACGAAAGTAAAACTACGCGAGGAGTCTCCGCACCACAAACCCCGAGGGACAAGGGGACAGCCTCACCCTTTCATATTTCCACAGAACTTCGGTTGACACACACGTACCCACCCACCCAGACACTTACGACTCCCAACTGGTTCCAGTGAGACCGGTAGGGACTCGGAGAAGAGAACACGATTGATCTAAGGAAGTCTCTTGTAAGAGGGTTTGAGAAGGATCTCCCTCTGTTTGACCGAAGTTACAGGACTCTTTCTTCCGGTCACCAAGTTCCAGTGACTTCAAGGGGCCCCGGGACCGAGTCTGGGGGAAGTGATGTGACAGGTGTCTCCCGTCTAGGACTTCCGACCTCTAGGCGTACAGACGAAGAATCTGAAAGTTGGTCAAGAGTAAAAAGTCAGAATTGAGAGACGGAGGAGGATGGTTGAAGGTCTTCATGGATCGTGACGGTTAAAGGTGTGAAAACCTTTAAAATGCCCAATAAAGGACCGAAAGAGGTACTAGTTAAAACTTAAAGTGAAAGGACCTGTACGATTCAGTCAATAGTGAGTGGGTAGACAAAGGGACGAAGGTTTTGGCGGTATTAAAAGAAGGATTAAGAGACGTAGGATACCCAAATACGATAAAGTTATCCCAGAGTCCTCGTTTCTTCCGTTTTCGTCCTAGAATTATCTTGTAGAGTACAGACTATAGGAACAGTAAAATTACTGTGAAGATGACTCGTGGACCCGTTCACTTGACTTCCTTTTCTTCTTAGATCCACCCCTCCGTGGACGTACCTCTTTACCCCTTGATTCGTCGACCCTCCGTCTCTGGTGGTAGAGGGAGAGCGAGACGCGGTCGTTCGTGCCGGGGGCAGTGGGACGTCCTGACACATGTAAGAGGAAACCATCGTTGTGTCCGTGTGCCTTCGAACTCGTCAAGACCCATTCTCGCGTCGCTACGTACGTTAAGACGACCGAAACGGGCATTTTCCACGGGATCTCAAGGACTTAGGTAGCAGTGCAACGAAAGATCCCGATCTCTTTTGACACCTTGTCGTCATTCATGCACCTTCCATAAGCAAAGTATCTTCCGGTCTTACCCCATAGTTGATAATTAAAACTTGTACCTTATCCTAAACTGATCCTTTAATTAAGAGGGAAGTATAGGGATAAGGATTTCGACATATCTAATAAAACTCCGTTTTTTATTTGTAATTTTTCTGTCACACTGTGTCCTCTTCCGGGGTTTAGGTTTTGTGACTGTGGTGACTGAGATCCCAGCTGCGTCTTGTTCTGAAAGGACGGAACGACCACGCCTACGTTTCACCATGTCGGTAAGACCTTCTGTCGGCACACAAAAGGCCCGTTTCCCTTCCCGTCCTGTCAATTAAAACACAAAGGTTGAACTGGCCGGATTTCGTACGGGTCTGTCGTCCATTTTGCAATAAAGGCCCACACGGGAACTCACACACCCTCTCTGTTCGGACCTGAGTCTCCTGGCTCACTTTTCTAGGTCGCAGTGGTCCCTCCCCCGTAGTAGGACACACGTCCTTCGGACTACCTTGCTGTTCGTTTCTTCCACCCGAGGAAGAGAGGACGGGGGCTATGACCTCGAGACCCTAGAGTCCGGAACCTTAGGACCGTGAATGTGGTGGTCGGCGGACGAAGAGTCCGGAAGTCTAACCCGACTTAATACGGTGACCGAAAGGACCAGGGGTCGAGCATCCACCGTCTAACACCCCGAAGGTCCGGAGACATTGACACAGGTATCTGAGGACATTCCTCAGAGGAGAAGAGAGAGAGAGAGAGAGATATATATATATACATATATATATATATATATATATATATATATAAGATGACCAAGAAAAAGAGACTTCTCCGGATTTTCGTTTCCGAAGACGACTGTCCGGAGGACCCCGTTTGACGGGAGGGGTGTCACCGGACCCCGGCTCCGTCATGTGACCCGAGGGGCTCTCCGAGGCGTGCCGCCGGACCCCGGCTCGGTCACTGGACCTCCGAGGGGTGCCGCCGGACCCCGGCTCGGTCACTTGACGGGAGGGGCTCTCCGGGACGTGTCGCCGGACCCCGACTCGGCCAGGGGCTCTCCGCGGGGTGTCGCCGGACCCCGGCTCGGCCACTGGACCTGAGGGGCTCCGCGACGCCAGCGCCAGGGTCCGGTTGCGAGACCACAACCGGAAGGTGCGTGAAGGCGACCCAGAGGCGTCGCCTCCGCGACCCGTCACCCGGAGACGTCTACGGAGACGGTCCTGGAGGACGACCCGCGCCCCGTCCTTTGGTGCCTCTGGGAAAGGGGGTCCCTGACTCGCGGGTCGTGAGAAGGTCGGGACCGGAGAGGCGGAGGGGTCGCCCCAGGACCGAATCTTCCCTCCGCCCCGACTTGGACACCTCGTCCCTCCCGGAAGGCCCGTCCCTTCATGAGACACAGGACGATGTCACCGCCGGTGTGGGTGACTCTAGGTCGGGCTCTCACCGGCCTCCCAGTTCTGGTCGTAAACCCGCAACCACTACACACGAGACCACTCCCGACACCCGGGGTGTCACCCCAGACACCCACCCTCCCACTCACACATACCCCGCGAGAGACATGAAAGGTGAGTTAAAACGTCGTCCGGCTTTTTCAGAGATTTTTTATTTCAGACAAAATAATTTTTTACACTTGTTTTTTGTTCTGTTATACAATAAGACCATATAGTTGGATACAATTACTTTATGTCTTCTAAATTTTTGATAATATTTTGTATTTCATTATGTTTACTATGTAAATATTAGGCTTCCCATGTGACTATAGATGTAGACTCTACCAGTTATAAATGACAGACTCGTCCTTCTCTCGATCGACAGTCCTCGACGAAGTTGTAGGGAAGTTTTTATTCTGGGGTTAAACACGAAACCATGTTTGAGACTCCGTGTTGTGACACTAAACCCTCTCAGAAATGAAGGTCAAGGGTTTCCGAAGGTTACTTTTCGAAATGTTCGAAAAGGTCTTTTCTGTTGTATATAAGTTAAACACCAACTTTATTTCACGTAAAACTGTAGTCATATTACAACTTGTACGAAAATTCCTCCTTTGTCTCTTTGTCTTTAAGGTCCCATCCTGTCTACCTGTCTGACCGTCTATCTCTCTATGACCGACTCCTCCTTCCCCTCTGGATTTTACTTTATTTTTCTTCGTTACAAACTTTGGCGTTCTCCTGTATTGACAGTGAGGTCCGACCCGGTTCTTTACTGACTCCTCTGCCGATGTCTTTTTAATGTCACGACCGACTTTTACTCCGTCCCTCACCTGAGGTCACGGTTCTCCTTTGAAAAGGTAAATGTTTCACAAGTCCGTCTCTCAATTAATTTTCTCTGTTATTTGTGCACACTCTATGAAAGACCAATCCTTCAAATGACGATTTACCTAAACTAATATCACAAAGTCGATAATTATGGTAAATGTCCTGTTTATTTTCCATACAATGAAATATTTAATTTCTTTTACAAAAGGAAACTGTGATCATTTTTATTTTATTTTAAATTCATTTATTTTCTACGTCTTTTAAAATCTTAAATTAAATTTTCGTCTGTTACGAAGGAAATTTTTTCGGGTCGACCTTTCTGGAGGGACGTGCGCAGGAGAATCGTCGCCGCCGTGTCCCTAGGTGCGGGGATGGGGCCTGAGCTCTCGCGGGAGGGCACCGCCGGTGGCCGCCGTGACTGACTCGCGTCCGTCTCCGTCTCCGGAGTTCCCCGTCCGTTCTTGGCATTGTAGCCGGAACCAAGGCTCCTTGACGACTCTTCTGCCCCAAAGGGGCGCGGCACTTGCGGCAGAGAGGGCTCACCGGGACCGTGCGCGTGTCCTTCCTTGTCTTCCTGTCACCTTCACGATAACTCGCCGGGACTAACTTTGGAGTGTCCTGGCGTTTTCGCCCGTCAGTCTCCCCCGGCCCTACCAGGTCCTCCCAACTACCTTTCCGAAGAAACAGGGTCCACACTTTTGTCTTCGTTCTAGATCCCTCCACTCCGGTCCTCTTCCTCTCCTGGTGTACTCACTGAATGTCATACTTGAGTCAGTCATTTTTAATTTTTTTTTTTTTTCACTACTCTCGACGACGACGACTCAGCGAAGTCATCACAGGTTGAGACACGCTGGGGTGTCTGCGTCGGTGGGTGGTCCGAGGGGGCAGGGACCCTAAGAGGTCCGTCCTTGTGACCTCACCCGACGGTAGAGGGAGAGGTTACGTACGTGCGTACGATTCAACGAAGTCAGCACAGGCTGAGACACATTTGGGTACCTGTCGTCGAGTGGTCCGAGGGGACAGGTGTCCCAAGAGGTCCGTTCTTCTGACCTCACCCGACGGTAAAGGGAGAGGTCACTATTCTCGTCCCGACAAAATTTGATAATGTCCTCATTACTAAGTACTAATGTAAAGGAATAAGGAGTGGAAACGTAGACGTACATTAGAATTAGGTGTATTAAGTCGGTTGTTAGGTGTTCCGTGAAAAATATCGTGTATTCTTTCATTTTTACTAATTTTATAAACCTTTGTTAGATAGATATTATTAAGATGTTCAAAACAAACTCCTTGTCGGTAGACTGTAGTAAAGTTTCCAATTTAAAATTTTAGAGACGTCCACTATAAGTATAACGAAAAAAAAAAAGTTACACTTTAAAATGAAAGTGAATTATTGTAGTCCCATCCCAGACGCTATTCCTTTACCACTACACTCCTGGTCGGATGGATTTGTGTCTCCGACCCGAGGTAGAGACTCCGGAGTTTTTCTTGTACAACCAAGATTCTAAATAGATCTTAAACAATTCGCCAACATAATATGAAGAAATTGAAAGTTTCTCTTACTTTCTAAACAAGTTCCACTTATTTCTTTGAATTTTCTTATGAAAACAATTTTTAATTTATACTCTACGACTACACTTTACTCATCTTTCTCGTAATTCGTTCCCGCGACTCTAGATTGGGGCGTCTGGCTCACACGGACAAAAGTTGGGGAACTGACAGTTGCCGTGGTCTAATTGAACGATCCCGGCGAATTGATTCATGACCTGCCATCTCTTGCTCTCTTTACGTGCCGGTCACGGCCTCAGCCCTTCAGGTTTAGTTCCACCCGTCCCGGGACCGGGGAGAGTGTGGGTGCCTCTCCTGGGAGGGACGGAGGACGCCGGAGGGCACAACCTGTCACGCGAGGAGGACTCCCGAGGGCCCTGTGAGACGACCCGGAGAGAACGTCGGAGACCTTCGTCGACCTTCGGGAACGGAGCGGAACCGTACGTAGGGAAGTGAGACGGGACGGAAGTGTCCGTAGTAAGAGGACCCGTACGAGTGTGACAGAGGAGAGCCACGTCGAGACACAGGTCTGGTAGTGGAATGGAGGACGCAGTCAGGACGGGTGAGGTCACCCTGGTGTAGAATTGGGTAGGGTAGACGTTGGTAGGCAGAGGTTCGGTCCAGTGGGAGACCTGACGATCCCCAATCCCGATGGTCGTGTCGAGACACCCCTATTGTAAGTCGGGGATTGTCCGGCGTAATGGACTCGGACATTTCAGTCCTGACCCTGATCTGCGTCACGTAGAAGTACACACACACACACACAGACACACACACACACAGAGACACACAGACACACACACACACTGTGCAAGGAAGCTCTACTCCTTCCGATCTGTGGAAACTGAGTCTCTTCGTGGGCGGATTGACTAAAAGACGTGTCGTAGTCCACCAGTGTCCGCGAGGGGTCGAAGGGACTGGGGTCCTCCACGCCCGGAGCTCCTCCGTCGCGCCAGTGACTTCCAGAAAATCAAAGAGCCTCTCGTTGTGGCTCGATGTTTGTGTCGCGGATGTCGACGGTTTCTGTGTACTCTGCGGGTCTCGGAGCGGGCCACGACGAGGGAGGGTTCCGAGACCACTCGCTCGAACCCTTACCGACCCACGTCTCCACGCTGGCGTGCGGCCCACGGGACCCGCTCCGTAGTGCTCAATCTCGGGTGGCCTCCCTTCCTTCGGACGTCGTACGCAAGGGAGACTCACGAACCACCGGCACTGAGGAGGAGGGGCCAAGCCTGGGAGGGCCCTCCGTCCCGGAGGGGAGTCGTGGCGGGGGATGGGGGCGCGACCGGGGGAGGGAGCCCGACGAGAAGACTTCCCGCTCCGGAGAGGGAAGCGCGGAGTGGGAGGGCCGGTGCCGAGGGCGTTGGAGGCCTCCTGCCGGTCCCACACCCGGAGGTTTGGTGACGAAGGCGGTCAGAGACTCTCTGGGGGTAGGAGGCCTCCAGTGCGGTGCAGAGGTGAAGGTCGAACGGGGAAGGAGTGACAGTGCCTATGTGGTGTGCCGGCCGTTTGTCTTCCGTGAGTTATTTAGGACCGACCGACCGACTCCGCAACTTATTTCCTCGCTACGAGAAGACGTGACTAGACTGTCGAGGAGCGATCCGCGTGGCACGACGCAGATGTGGCGACGGATGGCACCAAGAGATGTTTCGCAGGAACCTCCGGGTTTGGTCTGAGCGTCGAGGGAGGGTTAGAAGGCTAGGCACTGAAGGACGGGAAGTGTCTGACGGGCGCCCAGTGTGGGGCTGGACGAGGTACGGGAGGACAGACGGGTGGGGGACACCACGAAATCGAGACATGCGGGGTCGTCAGGAGGTGCCGAGACTCCAGGCGGGAGACCACCCAAATCGAGACTCCCAAGATACTGGGGCCGTCGGGAGGCCCCGAGACTCTAGGAGGACCAGAAAGGGCGGGCGGAAGGAGGGAGGGAGGAGGAGGATTGGACGAGGGACTGTCACGTGAGTCGTGGGGGTGGGTGGACGGAGGAACGTCGGTCCGCACGTGGATCGCACTCCGGACCTAGTGACAAGCGGAGACGCCTAGGACGGGGAGTTCTTAGTGCCCACGGTCGCGGGTCCCACAGGGGTGTCCGAGGGACTGTCGAGGCCCCCGACCGTGCTCAAGGACCCGTCGACGGGGGTGTGGAGGGACAGGGTCGGGGCGGGGTGGGACGAGTGTGTTTGTCGCCCAAAGTAGGAAATAGTCCGCGACTCACTGGGACGTTCGGTGACAGAGGTCGTGGAGGAAGGTGCCTGAGGACTATGGTGCGGTGACGGAGATCCGGGAACAAAGAAGGTAATAAAGGGGGTTTTTATACAGTCCTCCTGATGATACGTGACCCAGGTCAAGATATTCGACCCTATGTCTCCGGGGGGTCCTGTCTGACCCCTCACCTCCTCCGCCACGAGTCTTGGTCGCTATTTGTTACTTTGAAAGTTATTGTACTTAGGAGGGGTGCCTCGTCCTGACTTCATGATCGTGACTAGAGACTTCCTTTTCGAGCTGGCCGAACTCTTCGTGGGAGAGACGGTCGAGAGGTGTGGAGACCCTCGACCCTGGGGGAGGGAGATGTCTTTCACTTTCACTTCAGCGAGTCAACACAGGCTCGGAGTCACTGGGGTGGCTGAAGCCGGAAGGTCCGAGGAGGTAGGTACCCCAAAAGGTCCGTTCTCCTGACCCCACCCCACGGTAACGGAAGAGGTAGTTCGGAGGGAACGGGACGTGACTGGCGATTGACGCTGACAGAGGCAGGGAAGGGACTCCTGAAACAAAGTTTCTGCTGAGACGTGCACGAGAGACGTGTGAAAAGGTAAATCGATGAAAATCAACTTTTACCTTACACACGGACTCTGTTTTCCTTACGTCTTCTCCGACGACGTCAAGACTCGACAGGTCGATGAGTCGTTGGTGGTGCTAGGTCGAAGACGAGGGGGTCAGGTGCCTTGGGCGAAACCTTTCCAGAGGTCACTGACAGGGGGCGGGTGTCCACGTGAAAGGGTCGGAATGGACTGACACGGAGACGTGAGGACCGGTCCATGGAGGGACTGCGATATTTTGTCGAAGCTCCGCAATGTTGTGTTCGAGAAGGAAAGGGCCTCGGAGAATTTATGAGTGCGACGTCTGGGGAGTAGAGTGAATGGACGCAGATGTCGTAAAAAAGCCCAGTGTGCGGACGGGTCTCCCCTCGGACCGTGGAGAGGACTTGAGAGGACGACGGAGGAGGTGACGTCCTGGTCTTTGTAGTCAGAAGTTGATCGGTACAAGAGGATCTGAAACAGGATGATCAAGGATGGTAATGATCCGGATGATTAATTACAAAGGATGATCAACCATTTGAAGGATTCCTGTCCCCGTCACGGAGAATTTATGAAGTGTTTACCAGTAGGATAAAAATCCTTCAGAGCGGGTAACAATACCTAAATTTGGTTTGGCTCTGAAATACTCTATTTGTCGAAGTAATGGAGATACAAAGAAAGTGAACACGGATGCACAAGAGATTCCAGAATTTGTACCTGTTTCCGAAGTCGACAGGGTTTAGCGGTTCAAAAGACTTTAATTAAGAATTTTCGTCTAGAATCCTATCCTTTGTACCACTAATTTTTATACCAACACTAAATGTTATCAATTGCTTTCTCATTTATAAATCAATTCTGATGTCTTTTAGTCTTATCTAAAGTTATCGACAGACCGAACTTTTTAAAAAACTTTTATAATAGGTTTTCATTAAAAAATTTATTTTCTCCGAAGAGTAAGGAAAACAAAAAGTGCATCAGGCAAGTCAGTGAGTCAGCAAGAACAGACTGAGAGACACTGGGGCACCTGATCTCGTGCGGTCCGGAGGGACAGGTAGTGGTTGAGGACCTCGAGAGAGTTTGAGTACAGGTAGCTCAGCCACTACGGTAGGTTGGTAGAGTAGGAGACAGCAGGGGAAGAGGAGGACGGAAGTTAGAAAGGGTCGTAGTCCCAGAAAAGGTTACTCAGTCAAGAAACGTAGTCCACCGGTTTCATGACCTCAAAGTCGAAGTCGTAGTTCAGGAAGGGTATTTATAAGTCCTGGCTAAAGGAACAAAAAGTAATGAATATGAAATATTTTTAGTATCATAAAAAGTCACCCTCTAATCGTAATTTATAGGATTTTAGATAGGTTTGTAAGAGGAGATGAAGGATCCAATAAAGGAGAATACTAAAGGTACAAGAATGAGTCTTTCTTTCTTAAAAGATGAAACATACAGTTTTGGGTTTGATAAACTGGAAGTTCCGTGTCTTATTTTACTGTTCAAATTCTATTTTACACCATGAGGGCAGTAAATAAGTAAGTTCATTAAACCCTCCTTAAAATTTTCATATTAGATCTTAAATTTCTTATAATAATCAAAATGGTCTCCCTATTGTTGTCGTAGACCGTGCCGACTTCAGATTACTTATTTATCTCTTGGTGTGTCGTTAGAGTGTCAGTTCTAATACTTACCGCGGTTTGTCGAAATACAAGAGGACTGTTTCGGGGTGAGAATGTCATCAAAAATAGAGGATGAAGTAGTAGCGAAACACGTTTGTAAGGATTAATGTAAAACCGAATGTCTAGACCAAAACGCTTAAGAAGGAAAACTTTTCCTTTTGTTAAACTCCATAAGACTTTAAATTTTGTACGAGACGAAAAGAGAAGTTCGACTCCTAATAGTCTGATAAGGTTTCCCCGTCCGGGTCCGAAAGGTCGATCCGTTCGTGGGTTTCCATCTAGTATACTCTGTCCTTGTGTAGACGGTGACCCGTGAGGTAACTCTTCATGCAGACCAGTTTTACATTGATTCTTCAATCTCACAGAAATTTACGTTATAAGTAAAAAATAGCCGTTCAACAACTGTGATATTTTTGTCGAGGACAGAAGACTATTTATGAGAACTTATAGGGGATGGACAGTCTTCCACCTCGAGATTTGTATAGACTTTGAGACCGAAAAAGATACGTACGAAGTGTTTGCGCACATTACTGCTCTAGTTTCGTCCTCCTCTCGGAAATCTTTGTACCAAGACTTCTTATAAGGTTAAGAGAGTCCTATTTTAATGGGTGTAGACTATGTATGTACAATTGAGTGTTTTTATATAAATCATACAAGGAGACTTTGAAGGTTATATGACGGATACTATTTTTACATCCGTACCATTAAGTTCTATTTTCTATTTCATGTAAATTCTCTGTGTCAAATGTTTGAGTCCTGGCGGTTTGACGTGCGGTCGTGCCGGTAATCGTGAATGTTCGTAGAGCCTACATCTCGTTGTACCGGTGCTTCTGCATCAGTTGGTTTCAGTCCCACTCCGGCAGACGCTTGTCCCGCAGGGTCTGGTGGTCCTCCAGGACGTCGCCCTTGAGAGCCGGCTTGTCGTCGGCGTGGGTGGCAGACGCCCTTTGTTTTCGGCTTAAGTCCTCTGTCATGACAACTCTCGTTATATTTCTCCTTAGTAGAGGACATCGACACTTTTTATAGTTAAAAATTAACTAGTGTGGTTCGTTTATAATATATATTTTAAGATTATCTCATTTCAGGTTCAAAATCCGAAAGTTTACGTAGGACATTAAGGTATTACTCCGGTATGAGTAATCTGAGACAAGGATATCTATATGTCGTGTTCACGCTATGAACTTTTCCCGTCTTTGGAGAGCACGCGTAATCCTTAGTATCTGGAGTTTTTCCGTTCCTCTTCTGACTATCCGTGGAGTAAACACTCCACTACTTAATTTATTATTACAAGGTTTTAAAACATAGTGATGACTGGAAAAAACAATTGATCTGAAAACGTTTACCAGTATACTGCTTAATGACATCAGTTTGTCTTTTGACGTAGACTGTACAGTGAGGATACATTTTTATAAGTAAAATTTTAATTTACACTTTTTTTCTGTCTACAAAAAACAGTTCGCATCTGTCAATAGAGTTTACTTTGTATATTACTATGAACTAAAAATTGAAGTCTTATTGAACAGTTCCTCCAATGGAAAGATCCCCATAATAGAGTTTTGTGTCAGTGAAGATGCCGGTCCTCCTACCTGTGCCTACGATGTCTCGTCTAGGTTCTTCGATTGCTCTTATCATTTGTTCCAGACAGACAGTAATATGTAGTATTTATCATTGTGAAGTCTGAAACTCGTTTACGATTCGGTAATTATAGATTAAGAATATTCTTTTAATTTTATTAAGTGAACTATATAAAAATAGGTAAATGAAGATTAAAATATATGTACCGATATTAAGGAAATGAGTTCGGAAAGAGATCCTTGAATTCGATCTCTAGATACACTAAGATAGTGTGTTGTTTCTGAGTTTTTAAGATTTAAAGATCATGGTTCTTTATCGTGTCTTATCCCCGGTAAGAAATTTCTAATCAAGTCTCTGTAATGGAGAAACGTTTTAAGTCTTGGTTTATATTGGTAGACACTCCAATTTCACCCCGGTTTTTTTTTTTTTAGTCTATGATGAAAAACGTCCCTCATAATGTAAATTCCTCCTTAGTTTTTCGACACTGTCTTGTCACATATTAGTGTGTCTGTATAGTCAAATAATTCTCGGTATAGTAGTTTATGAACTTAAGGAAATAAGTATAATGGATTAATTAGTTGTCTTTTTAATGTAATATAAAAGTTGATGTAGAATTTAATACAATGAGTTAAAAAGTCCTTCCTTTAAATTACGGATTCACTGTAGTCGTGAATTTTTTACAATGTCTTAACGAATGTTAAAAATAGATGGAAAATTAAGTATAGGGTGACGATTATACTTTCCAACGATTGTGTTTTACGCATACACATAAAACAGATCATACGGACATAAATACACCGAATCTTATTTTGTAATAAAGATGTGTGTGAAGATTAAGAAAATTTAATGTTTACTATTATAAATGATAAAATTCTTCATGGTTTATAGGGATTTAATGTGTTCAACGAGAATTAATTTTTGTTAATTAACGAAAAGGTTCTCACAACCACCTTGGTTACCCGTTGCTTACCCGTTTCGTTTTTCGTGGACCCAATTTGGTATACCACCTGGACAATTTTCCTGGAAATTTGACTATTGACATAGCCGTTTTAATTCATTAATGTTAGTGAATCTTGTACTAGTAAGTCAATAGGTTGACTGTGTTGACTTCTTTTTAGGTAGTCACTTCTTTTGACTTCTCCTGGATTGTATATTGTACCACTGGTGTCGACCATTGTCCCACAACACATTAACTTTAAACGACTCCCTCTTTCTTGAATTTACAAGAGTGGTTTTTATTTTTATTATTTGTGCACTCCACTACCGACACAATTGAGGGAAAGTGTTGTACGTGGATGTAGTTTATGTTACTACATACGATGTATGGATGTTGACATAAACAGTTAATATAGAGTTGTTTTGACCTTTTATCTTCATTTATTTATTTGAACTCTTAATAGAACCAAACTACCTATCCATTTAAAACCGTGAAACTTTTAATGTATAAGACTGTAATTTCACTAAGGAGGACCAGAGTTTAGGCCTACGGTCGTACTTTGAGTGGTTGTTGCATTAGGATCCGGGACTCGGACGGGGGAAGGGCGGACCCCGACTGCAGGTACGAGGGGAACAAACTTATTCGGGTACCATTGAGGACGACGTCAAAGGGGTCTCTGTGACGAAGACACTCCGGAATACACCTCCCTGTAAAAAAAAAGACACACAAAAAGGACAATAGAGGATGACTTTCATTTTACGGAAAACTTTTTTTTCCACTACGTATAATGTTTTTTGTAGTAAACAGTTTTTTTCATTTCTTGATTATTTCCAATTGTGTGCGGTGTTTTTACGTTACGGTAGAAAGGGGGAGATTGAATTTCAAGTTTAAGGAGAGGAAAAGAGTCCCTGTTAGTGTAGAAGCCAAAGTAGTGCCTATTACGTCTCTTCTGTTTCCTCGGATGAAGAGTCTTTATTATATATCAAAATGATAAAAACACTGTTTTACGAGTCAATGACGGGTTTGGAGGACAGAACGTTACACGGACGGCAAGGCCCAACGTGATCGGATCGAAACCTTGGGTGAGACGATCCTGTGTACACCCGTCGGTGGTGGCGTCACGCCAACCCGCCCCCCGAGTCTGTGGGTCGTTAGCTGTCACTTATTTTGTGCGGAAGTTCTGGTGTCGTGTGCTCAGAAGTCGCGAAGAGATAAATTACACCTTCGAGACTACACGGTGAAGTATTTACAAAGTGTGACGAAATAAAAAATCCAAAGTGGAACGGTTCATGTGACCATTTATTGAGGTCCCGTTCCTGGTATAAGCCACATACGCACACATACTCTTCTGTGACTGTCTGTGTGAGTGTGTGTGTCGGTCGCTCAAGAAGAAACATTCTCTTGTAAAACGAGTCACAAAATGTACAAGTGGTTCTAGAAACAATTTGAGTGACATTACGGTGGACAGTGCGCTGGATCTTAGTTTCGGCATCGATTTAACCTTTATGTCCGCAACTAGAACAATCACCGTCGTATCTTTATTAAGTCCTTCACCCCCTTTGGGCCTTTGTGTCTTCCTTTCTTAGTTAATCGTCTGCGGATCGTCCAAATAGTCCAACCGGTTTTTTAAACAAGCCAAAAAGACATGCTACAATATTTTTTAGGTTTCCTTGTAAAACTGGTTCGGTGAAGGGTCCACTACGTTGCCATTTCTTAGACGGACGGTCACGTCCTCTGTGTCGAAGCTAGGGACCCACCCTTCTAAAGGACCGCGTCCTTTACCGTTGGGCGAGGTCATAAGAGTGGACTTTTTAAGGTGCCTGTCTCCTTAGACCGTCTGATGTCAGGCACCCTAGTGTTTCTCAACCTGTGCTGACTCATTGATTCGTGTTATATAATCTGAGAATCACCCAACATGTACATTCCTATAATTTAATTTCGTTTTATATAAAAGGAGATAAATTATACGTGAATATCCTTTTAATTCCGGTTTAAGAGTTTTATAAATTCTTCAGGACCATACTGATTACCTTACGAAACCCTCGTTGTTACTAGAATAGTTATTAAATTAGGGAAAATGGGGTTGATCTAAATCAAGTATATATATAAGTGGTGTGTTTTGAAGGACACGATAAAACCCGAAAGAAGTAACTCGAATTTTCGGTCTTTTTTTTTAGAAATACCTTACTCAATGGTCGTCTTTCATAAAGTCACACGAAAACATAAGAATCTTTCCTTTTGCATGAGATTCTTTACTCCAGAACATTTTCTTCAGTGAGGATTTTAATTGTACGAAAGTAACGTCAATTTTTATAAATCGCTCTCAAATTCAATGTGAATTCCCATCGTAATTTGGAAGAAAATTGAAGTCAAATTAACGAACTATGATAATTAGAGCTCAATACATGTAATGTGGATGTCTAACGTTACGAGTATTGGTACATGCAAAATAGTGAACACAATTATGTTATTAAGTATAAAATGGTCTGAATGAATCATTAATTTTAGACGTGTTTGGTTTTTCTGGTAGACTCATAATTTAAATTATTATTTGGTGGGTCTCTGTCCTGTCAGAGATACAGACATGAGTACGTTGTGAAGAGAGTAAAAATTTAAAGACACATTAATTCGACAATAAGGGAACCCTAGTCATTGAGGACTACCACAATAACGAATCACTTACTGGGTACCTTTGTGGTTCTTTTTATGTGAAAAATGACTAGTCGAATACTATTACTGGTCAAACTGACTCCAAATTTTTTTGTCGGAACGAGGTTGTACCGACACCACCCAATACATACGTCTTTCGTTAGTCATATGATTTAGAAGTAAAAAAAAAGAAGGCTCTATACCCATGTCGGTGGAGTCTTCTTGTTCACTTTACCTTTTCCATATAAGTTGAATTACATTGTTTGTAATAATCCCGTAGAATTCACTGGACACTAGTACTTTACTATCGTGACCCATTCTTATATTCTTGTGTTTTCGTGTCAATCTAAAAACGAATTACTATAATTGGAAAACAAAAGCAAGTGGACCCGAAAAGTTTCCATTGTTAGAAATTTACTGATCACCTCTTCCTTGTGTCTTAGGTTTAATCCACAAACGTAGTCTCTTTTTGTCTTCGTTCGGGTTTCCGGACCAGAAACGCGGGCAGCGGAGGAACTGCCCTGAATCCGAGGAGAAGATAACCCGAGGAGACGTGAGTCAAGGAAACTCAATTAAACGGAGCTCAAAAGGAAATACAGTTGAGACACTTTCGTGAGAATTTCGGTCTTATTTTATGACTCCAATGACATTAATCCCAGTGTTCCGCAAGAGTAGATTGAGGAAACCTCTGGTTTCCATGTTTTCTACCTTCTGTTTTATTTATTAAAAAGAGCAAAGGGTAAATAAGATTGTCGAGACGTCTTATTTAATAATCTTCTACGAATCGGACAAACGATGAAAAAAAAAATGGATCAGTTTATATAGTTAAACCAGAAGAATTTTTATAAACTCTAGCCGTATGTAATGTCTTTGTACACTTATGAAGTACAGGTAGTTTGAGATGATATTTTTGTATTCTTTGACATTGAAGTTTAATTACTAATAGAAATTTCTTGGGTATAGATGAAAGATTCGTGAGGAATATTATGTGCCAACTTGGTAGAACTTGAACCGAAAGACCCTTTTGTGCGATTTGGATTGAATTAGAGGTGTCTTATTCGTCTCATTGACAAGTTTCATATAAAGACTGAAGCCCCTTTTAAGGGACAAGGAGAGTCTCCCGTCGTGTGTCGGGAAATAATTCCTTCCAAAGACAAAGGTTTTTATTCAAGGATTATTAATAGTGGTAAAGATGACCTTAAATGAGAGAGACCGTTCCCAAACTTCGACAAAACAGTTTTGTTGACGTTGTGTCGGAAACCGTTTTGGTCGGACGTGCCCTTCGACTCGGAACGCGCAGGTGCCGAAAGGTCCCCCTGTTCTACGAGACTCGCGCGCGCGTGTCTTACCGGTGGCGTGCAGACGTCCGTACGTGTGCCGGGAGAAAGTCTCCGTCTGGACGGTAAACCTAATGTCCACACCACAAAGTGCCTGACGCCCCGAAATCCCACATGCTAAATGGTCGTTCAAGTCTATTTAGATGACTTCCTACCAGCATCAGGCTATGACGAAATCAAGACTCTACTCTGACACGAGAGTGAGGACGTGTGACACGGTTCCCACGTCGACCTTGGGGGCGAGACTGAGCTCACCTGCGCCCCCAGTTCCGACGTCTCTACGTCAGAGGGACGGGCTAGTCAATAAGCCCGAAGTGATGTCCCCTCGGTGACACGTAGCTTTTACTGAACGTCCGGGGCGACTGGATATTCAATGTCGTGCTTCTTGCCTGCCCGCAGACCACCAGCGTGACCTCGTTAATTTAAGTCCGAGACACTCTTGATCAAAAACAAATATGATGTTTGTGCAAAATGAAGATCCTTCAGGTAGTCATCCGAAACAAGACAGTGAAATAGAGACCCTTTCCCTCGATACTCGTTCAGTCACAAGATTTCTCGTATGACTCCGAAGGACTTCTATTAACGAGGACAGGAAGGGTTATACTTTGAGTAATTTTTTGTTGTGAATCCGCTGAATTAAAAAAACTTTGACGGTGTCTGATAAAGTATATCGTTACCTTAGTTGGAGTGACTCATTGTCAAAGGTTAAAGGAGACGAATTTAGAGGATTACGTGAGTATATATAACAACCTATATATATATATATATATATATATATATATATATATATAGCAACCTCCTTGACTGTACTCCAAATTGGGATTCGATCCTTTGCAGTCCCAGGTACCCTGAGCCCTTCCTTCGACCTGGCGTGTGGACGTCCGGCGAGTGTGTAGTACTTCTCTCGGTATGACTCGGGAAGGAGTCTCCGTTGTCACCACTGCCAAGGTACACTGCCGGACGGCGACGGTCCCTCGACGCTTGTGGAAGACCTCCCACCAAAAGAACCTGGGAGAGAAGGAAGAGGGGGTTGGGGCGAGGTATTCCCAGTGGTTGGGACGGACCGGGGAGTCTTCAATCCTGTTCGCGTTCCGAGTCCGGACTACAAACGTCTGAGGCATAGATAATCCGAGGCGTCAGTGTGACTGGTCTCTATTTCCGTGGTTATTTTTTAGGGTCGATTTTCCAATACTGTCAAACCAAACCAAAGGGAAGAGAAAAAGAAGGGAACACTAGAACAGGTCGTCTAGTGTTCGAGGTACCCCAATAAACCAAAACCTGTCTCATGTCCTCAGTTATTTACAAATAATTTCATTATGCTTATCCCTGAAGAAACCACCAGGTGACCAATTCTTAGGTGGAAAGCTTCGTCCCCTGCGTCCAAACTAGGGACCCACCCCTAGACTCTGGGGTCTTCGACGCCCCGTTGACTTGGACCCACCGTGTCGGCCCCTCGGCCTCGTGACGTCGCGACTCGCGGAGTCTCGGACCCGAAGTGGGCTCTCGGGGCTCGTGTGTCGGTCCTTTCGGGTTACGACGCTCCTTCCGGGACCCGTCGGTCTTCGTTTTTATTTTTGTCTTGGTCTTAACTGTGCCTGGCGGTAAAGGGTCCGGACGAGAATAATTGGTCCCTAGAGGGCCTAGAACGCGAACGTAGTCACTGGCGAGTGTCCCAAGGGGCCGACGAGCAGTCTGTAAGGGGACACGGTGAGAGTAGAGACCTCCCTAGGGACCCTTGTGTGTGATCATCACTCACTAGTGCGGGTCCCTCCTTAGCTTGTTCCGGCGGATCCGGGCGACCCTGCGAGAGGGAAGTCAAGGACTTGAGGCCGGAGGACGGACGGACACGGAACCTACGTGGTGTCGACACCGGACCGCAGACGATCCTGAGACGGACGTTTTCACACTAGGGTCCTAGCCTACGTAGTGACCCCTCGAAAGGCCTTCCTACTTCTGAGGATCCGCGGGTTGTGTCACGACGACCTAGTGTGAGAAGCAAAACTGTTCTGAAGTCTAGTAGAGACACATATGATTCAAAACCCTCGGTGTCTACTCCACTATTAAGAGCCAGAGGTCAAGTGAAACGACGGTCGACAGTCGCGAGGATTTGGGTGGTACGTAAGGACACTTTGATCCTCCTCTCTTTTCTGACTTTGATAGCCAGCCGAGAAGATGAATCTCATTACCAGAGTTCGAAGTCACACGTAGTCTCTTCGGACCTCCCGACTCCTTCTGTGTGCCAATCTCGGGTGCGACTCTCAGAGTCTGAGACGAAGACTCTGAATCTGCGCAAGACTAGTAATCGTAAGACTTGGTCGATCAAAGGACCTCGACAACTACGCCGACTAGCATCTAGTGTCACACTCTTAGTGATCCACTCCAAGACCAAAGACGAGGGTAAGGGAGAATCCGACCCCACCCCCAGAAAATCAGCCAATTGGGTTGTCCACACCAGTGACCTGGGCACGGGTGATTGGTAGATTACCGACCCCGTCCTTCGTGTGTATTCGGGTTAGAGAGAAGTGTAGGGTAGAGATGACTGTAGACATGGAGAGGGGAGTCTCTTTACTGATATATTTGTACTAGGTTATCTTTCCCCTCTGTGTCTGTTATCTCTCTCCCTCTCCGGAGGACTTCCAACCCTCCGTGACCCGGTAAGACTAAAAAAAATTAAGGTTCATATGCTTGTTTCGATCACCTCCACTATCTTACGGTCAACTCGACAAAGTTTAAGATTTTGCACTACGACACTTTCACGACGTGAGTTGTACGGTCGTTTAAACCTTTTGAGTCGTCACCGGTGTCCTGACTTTTTCCAGTCAAAAGTAAGGTTAGGGTTTTTTTCCGTTACGGTTTCTTACGAGTTTGATGGCGTGTTAACGTGAGTAGAGTGTGCGATCATGTCGTCACGAGTTTTAACAGGTTCGGTCCGAAGTCGTTATGCACTTGACACTTGAAGGTCTACAAGTTCGACCGTAATCTTTTCCGTCTCCTTGGTCTCTAGTTTAACGTTTGTAGACGACCTAGTACCTTTTTCGTTCTCTCAAGGTTTTTTTGTAGATAAAGACGAACTAACTGATACGGTTTCGGAGACTGACACACCTAGTGTTATTTGACACCTTTTAAGACTTTCTCTACCCTTATGGTCTAGTGGACTGGACGGAGAACTCTTTGGACATACGTCCAGTCCTTCGTTGTCAATCTTGACGTGTACCTTGTTGTCTGACCAAGGTTTATCCTTTTCCTCAAACAGTTCCGACATATGACAGTGGGACGAATAAATTGAAGATACGTCTCATGTAGTACTCTTTGCGAACCGACCTCCTTCGTGTTCGACCTTAGTTCTAACGGCCCTCTTTATAATTATTGGAGTCTATACGTCTACTGTGGTGGGAATACCTTTTCACTTCTTGATTTCTCGGAGAACTACTTTCACTTTCTCCTCTCACTTTTTCAACCGAATTTCGAGTTGTAAGTCTTTTGTTTCTAGTACCGTAGGTCAGGATATTAAAGTTCCGTTTATCTACCCTTTGTGACCTTTGTCACCGACTGGATTAAAACCCCCCGAGTTTTTAGTGACGTCTACCACTGACGTCGGTACTTTAATTTTCTGTAATGAGGAACGTTGCTTTCAATACTGGTTGGATCCGTCGTATAATTTTTCGTCTCTGTAATGAAACAGTTGTTTCCAGGTAAACCAGTTCCTATACTAAAGAGGTCACCAGTACATACCTACAGTCTCAACCTGATATTCCTTTCGACTTACGGCTTCTTAACTATGAAAACTTGACACTACAACCTGAGAACTCTCAGGGAACCTGACGTTCCTCTAGGTTGGTCAGGTAGGATTTACTTTAGTCAGGACTTATAAGTAACCTTCCTGACTACAACTTCAACTTTGAGACTATGAAACCGGTGGACTGTCCTTCTCGACTGAATAAACTTTTCTGGGACTACGACCCTTACTAACTCCCGTCCTCATCTTCCCCTGCTGTCTCCTACTCTGCCAACCTACCACAGTGACTGAGTTACCTGTCCTAAAACCCATTTAAGGCCCTAAACCACTACCTGTCCCTCCGGACAGTACGACGTCCAGTACCCCAGTATTTCTCAGCCTGTGCTGACTCGCTGACTTGACTTGACTATAGTGTTCTACTTCTTTCCGGTTTTGTTCTGTATTTGTAACACTGTAAAATTTTCAATTGTAAATGTCCAGTGTCAAAAATTTTATACTCAAATGATACTGCCAACGTGTGTCAGAGTCGACGGCCGGCTCACTCGTGAGATTCACACCCCGGGAGACACAGGTCAGGACTGGACTACCGAGAGGGCTCGCGAGAGCCCTAGCCGAGATTCCTCCGCTCTTTCGGCCCTCCACCGTCCTCGGCCACTGATAGACTCACGTCTCTGTGTCGGGTACCGCACACACCCCCCCATAGGTCACGTGTGTCGCCCGTCTCGTGGGGTCACGACGGTCCTGGACTTTCCGTAAGAGGAGGCGGGGTACGCCTTCGGGACGTTAGGACCCCCGGACCGACTTACCAGTGGGTGAACCACAAAAGACACGATGGACATTAGGTAAGAATGGGATTCCAAGACGCGAGTCTCTCTAGACGGAGATTTTATTTTGTACTGAAATCTTACAAGATGGATCTTTTTATTTCGCGACTTGAGATGTTCCGCACGAGGGGTTACCGTGACGACGGCAGGTGCCACAGGGCCACCCCCTCTCAGGTCCTACTCCCTCAAAGGGACCTTGGAGAGTTTGGAGGTGCGTGTCGACTTCGTTTCCTTGTGGTCGGCTTACTCCTGTTCGTCTACGATCAATAAGTTTCGAACGATCTCGTTCGTCTAGTCGATGGTAGTGGACGAAAGTCGTTTCCTAGTTTTCGTCAGTCCCGTCGCTCTTTCGAAGTATCACTTTGTTTCTCTTCCGAAGTTCAGACGACCTGACCTTCGACCTTCCTACCGCCACCCGACTGTTCTCCCTCTGTCAGTAAACACTGACTAGACCCCTCGTACACTCGAAAGAGATCAACCAGGACTCAACCTTCGTCCGTCTTTATACCCTCGACCGTCAGGTACTGGTTTAGGACTGACAAAGCTCAAATAAAACGACATTTCCACCACCGGACCGAAGAGTGTGTCCGGTCGTTAGAGAACAAGATCTGACGGACCGACAAAGGGTGAATGTGGAAGTCAGAACCATATGTTTGCGGGTCGACAACCCGGATACGGACACGGGTCAGATCTTGTTCGATGTCAAGGTCGAAGTGTTGTTGGAACAAAGGTTTCGGTCTGTTCTATCTCTCCGTCCCCGTCGACCGCATGACAAACGGGGAAATGTTTTAAAACACTTTTCGTACTTTATCACTTTGTTTAAGTTAGGGGATACACTAGTCTCTCCTCGATACCTCCGGAGAATCCGAAATTAGTTCAAATACTTGGGAGAGGAGATTTTATATGTATGTAGGTGTGTGTATGAGTACCCGTTCGTTAAAGTCCTCAAGTCGACTAGGTACCTGGAATTTCATTCTTCAGTACGAGATATAATAGTAATAAAATGAAATCTCCGACCATAACGTTGCCTTTCGATAAAAGATGACTTTCCTTATGTATCGAAGAAACACGGATAAAGTTTCATAGAGGAACGTAAAATTTCCTTATCGTATCGAAGAAAGGACTTTTCCCAGGGACTTAATTCACGGACCATGACTCCCCGATTAGAAACACCGAGTCGACCACTTTGTCGAATATTGTAGTCGGGGTATAACCTTTTTACAGGTACCGAACCGTCGTGAGTAGAGACGATTCGACCCCCGCCTTCCCGACCCCTCCTGCGTACCCGGTGGGAAGTGACTGAAGGGGACGCCCGAGTGGGGTCGGGACTAGTCTCCATTCCGCTGATACTCTTTGGGACTCTCGGAAGTGACTTGTGCACGAAGGACTTCTTACAGTTGGTACGTCGTCCATGATACGACCCGGGACCTGAGTCACTGTACGACTGTCGAAAGTTGGTAATTGTAGGTTTCGTTTGAGACTTAGGTTTCAGGACGTCGGACCCAAAGGGTGACGACGACACGAGGTGAACGGGAGGGGCGACTCGTAGGGGTAGCGGGTGCCACACAAGTCCCTTAGGGTTGATTACCGTTGTAATCGTGTTATATTAATCCTTCCATTTTTGGTAAGTTTTGTGGTGACTTATGTAAAGTTTCGGTTCATAATTAACGAAAACCTAATAGGTGGTAAACCCTAATGTGCACGGGACCAAGGGTGGGTAGTCACGTCCGCTTACTCCTCTCCGTACACAGACTTGCCCCGGGTCTACGCAAGCTCCCCCGTCCCGTCTGGCTCCCTAAGTCGGTCCTCCCTCCCGTCAGTGTGAGGGGGTCGGTTGGGTTGACAGGGCCACTGAGGGGCTGGTCACCTTCGTTTTACCCTTGTCTTCTCCCGTCCCACCCGCCGAGGCGAACTGGGATCGAGAGAGTTCTGTCGACTTCGAGTCACAGATTTGTTGAAGTATCAGTTGACACACGGACACGAATGCAGAAATTCTTCTCTTTATATGTGATTCGTTTTTTTTTTTTTTTTTTCATAAAAGAATACGTATCTTCTACAATATCAAACATTACTAATACCGTTTATAGTACGGAATATACTGAAGAACTAAAGATCTGCATGATAGCTTATGTACTAGATTTTTGCTCGGAACTTGAGAGGTTCTCGTTATAAAGAAGCTCGTCGGAGACCTTATGTACACCTTTACTTAGTGGACACCTCTTTGACGTACAAAGTCTCTGTCCTCCAATGAGACGAGTGGGACGTCATCTCTCACTGCCCAGACTCACCCGCCCGTCCGTCGGTGAACAATGTCTACGGAGTCGTCTCCGGGCACGTGTGGGGTTAGTCTTTGTCTGACTTCTACATAAGTCGAGGTTCGAGTCTCAAGGGAGACGAAAAAGTATAAGGAGAACTTAAGAGGAGATATTCAGGTTTTTCTGTAGATTGGGTCTAAAGATAAAATTTTTATGGAGACGTGTAGACACAGACTCAGTGTCCTAAGTTTTACGTGCCATTGATGAAAACGCTAGTAGGCACACCAGTAGCTCAAAAAGTCTCAACTTCCTTGCCTCGAAAGACTTCCCGAATAAAACTATTTAGTACTAGTCGTTAAAGTACTCATGAGGTCAATGTTATGTCACCATTAATGTTGATGTCCTGGGATGTTCTAAATCTCACGAAGGAAAGTTCCTTTGAGTAATTCCTTTGATATTTCTTGATTCTTGAGTGTTTCTTTTTAATTAACGGTGAAAACCAGTCGGCTAAAATGTTTCTGAATACTCCAGATCCTAACATATAGCCGAGTGTCTCTCTTGTCTTTGAGTCACTTCAGATCGAATGACTCCCGTAGTGCCATGTATTAGACAAGTATTTAATTAGACGAGCATTTCGTTGAGTTTATACTTCGTGTTTTTGTAGGGTATTTTATGAAGTTTAAATAAAAGTAGTTGTCGTGAGTAAAGGAAAGGTGTAGTCGATCGTCGATGACACCGGCTCTCGATCAGACACTTCGATGCTTAGAGGTCAGAGGTTCCGCCTTTACGGTGAGACTGGTGTCGGAGGATAGAGTGACTCCAAAAGTGAGGGTCTTAAGGAGATACAGGACATTAATGTCTCTTTCGATACACCCAATAATAAAACGAATAAAACTCACCGAACAAACGTTCCACTTTTCATTAAAATTGTACCTACTCCGTATGTCACTCTCCATTAAAGGGAGGTTTAGGTGGGAAGGTTTCCATTGAGAAATCACACAAAGGTATTGTGTCTCCGTAAAAATCCGTGGATCTGTGGAAAATTTTTGTCTGTACCCCTCTATGATATAGTACGTAAAATTTTAAGTTGTTGTACTAACGATTTTACCTTTTATAAGATGTAGTCGTAAATGTCTTTATGGAGGAGAACAAAACACTGATGTGTCATAAGGTGACTCGTGCACATAGTACTAGGTTGGGTAAGAAATTAAACCCACGTCAATCTAGGAGGGAAATAGTGAGTGCTATGACGTGACTAATGGTGACGTGTCCAGAAACACGAAGACAGAACCTTTCTTCGTTTGACGAATGAAGTACAACAACAACAACTCAACGAGTCAAAACAGACTGAGACACGTTGGGTTACCTGACGTCGTACGGTCCGGAGGGACAGGGAGTGGTAGTGGATTTCAAGCAGGTTCAAGTAGAGGTAACGTAGTGACTACGGTAGGTCGGTCGAGTAGGAGACTGTGAGAGAAGAGGAAGACGGGAGTCAGAAAGGACCGTGGTGCCTGAAAAGGTTAATCAGTCGACAAGTGTAGTCCATTGGTTTTATGACCGCGAAATCGAAGGAAGGTTACTCATAAGTCCCAACTAAAGGCAATTCTAACTAACCAAACTAGAGGAACGACAGGTTTCCTGAGAGTGCTCAGAAGAGGTCGTGGTGTCAATCTTCCGTAGTTAAGAAACCGTGAGACGGAAGAAATGCCAGGTCGAGAGTGTTGGCATACACTGGTGACCCTTCTGGCGTCGGAACTGATACACCCGGAAACAATCGTCTCATTACAGAGACGAAAAGTTGTGCGACAGATCCAAGCAGTAGCGAAAGGACGGCTCTTCGTCAGAAGGAGACTAAAGTGCCGACGTCAATGACAAGTGTCGCTGAAAACCTCGGGTGCTTCTCCTTTAGACGGTGATGAAGGTGGAAGAGGCGAAGGTAGGCGGTACTTCATTACCCGGTCTACGGTACTAGAATCAAAAGACTTGTAACTCAGAATTCGGCCGAGAAAGTGACAGGAGGAATGGGAGTAGTTCTCCGAGAAATCGAGGAGAACCGAAAGACGGTAATCTCACCACAGTAGACGTATAGACGCCAACAACGACAAGGAGGGCGGACAGAACTGAGGTCGAACATTGAGTAGGTCGGACCGTAAAGAGGACTACGCGAGTCACATATCCATTGTATTTGTCCGACTGTCGTCTGTCGGGACAGTATGAGGAAAGAGCTAGGACTTGGTTAGTCAACAAGTACGTCCCAAGACTGACAACGAAGAACCATACGTATGTCCAAAGAGTCCTCTGTCCATTCTACCAAACTATAAAGGTAGAGAATTCTCGAAAGGTGTCAAACAATATTAGGTTTGTCAGTTTCCAAAATCGTATCAATTATTTTGTCTCTCTCTACAAAAATAATTTAAGAGAGTGAAAGAGATACTAATTCGCTTACAACCGTCAAACTAGAGACCAAGGAGACGAAAAAGATTTGGGTCGAAACGATAGACCTTCGAGAACCGAGTGCATTACGATTTCTGGTCGTACGTTCTAAAATTCGTACTGAAACGATCGTACCCTCTACTCACGTTGATAAGCTACCAAACTTGTAAGAAATCATGATGGAAAGAACCCTTGACCCTACTCCCAACTGGAAAAGGTCAGGATACCGGTGACGACGCAGAAGGTCTAAACGATTGTATAACTCACGTTGTGAAGCTATCGTAGATGGAGATGTCATCGAGATGAAGTGAAACGACTGTTTCTAGGTAGATCAGCTCCGACGCCAAAAAGGTCACCAGTATGTACCTACACTCTCATATTTCTTTCGACTCGTGTCTTCTTAACTACCAAAACTTGACACCACAACCTCTTGTGAGAACTCTCACGAAACCTGACGTTCCTCTAGGTTGATCAGGTAAGATTTCCTCTAGTCAGGACCCACAAGTAACCTTCCTGACTACAACTTCGACTTTGAGGTTATGAAACCCTGGACTACAATTCTCGACTTAGTAAACTTTTCTAGGACTACGACCCTCCCTAAACCCCCGTCCTCTTCCCCTGCTGTCTCCTACTCTACCAACCTACCGTAGTGGTTGAGCTACCTGTACCCAGACCCACTTGAGGCCCTCAACCACTACCTATCCCTCCGGACTGCACGACACTAAGTACCCCAGCGTTTCTCAGCCTGTGCTGACTCGCTGACTTGACTTGACATGTCGAGGAGAAGGGAAAGGGGAAACCATTGGTATCCAAACAAAAGATACAGAAAGGGTCCTCTCCAGTTTAAGATCCGGTATTTTGTCCAGAGTTATTTAAATTCTTCTGACTTTAGTCTAGTTCGTGAGATAGACTGACGTTACGATACTCTGATCTTTAGATGATTTTCCTTTTTTGGATGTTTGGACACCTTTGATTTATGACACGATGATTTATTGGTCGTCCAGTGACTTCTTTAGTTTCACCTCTAATTTTTTTTTTTTATCTTTGTGCTCCAATGTTTTTAGATTCCTTGTGTTACTTTCGCCAAGATTCTCCCTTCAAATATCGTTGTGTTGGAATGAAGTCTTTTCTTCTTTTTAGAGTTTATTTGTTGGATTGGTATGTAGACATCCTTGATCTTTTTGTTGTTGTGGGGTTTAAATCATAATCTTTTCAGTATCTTTGAATTTTTTGGATCTTTTGTAGTTGATTCTCGAATGAGAAACTTTTCTATTTGTTTTGACTATAGGGAATCCAGTTTAAGTAGTTCTTTTTTTTTCTCTTTTTAGTTTATTTATTTTAGTCTTTATATTTTTCTCTTCACTCTTAACTATTATTATACCGCAACGTGTACGAGGTACGACTCGACGCAGTCAACACAGACTAAGAGACGCTAGGATATCTGACGTCGGATGGTCCGAGTAGACAAGTACTCCAAGAGGTCCTTTCTCACGACCTCACCCAACGGTGTGGGAGGAGGTCCCCTAGAAGGGGTGGGTCCCTGACTCGGACACAGCAAATGTAGAGGACGTGATCGTCCGTCCAAGAAATGGTGATCGTGGTAGACCTTTGGGATTATACTGTGACACAAATACAATTCAGAGAGTCAGTACTGGATGAGAAATACTGGAGTACCTGATGTCGGGTGGTCTGAGGAGACATATACCTTTAGGGGTCCGTTCTTATGATCTCACCCAACGGTAAGGGAAGAGGTACCCTAGTGAGGTTGGGTCCCTGACTTGTGTCCAGAGGACACAACGTCCGTCTAAGAAATGGTAGACTCATTGGTCCCTTCGGGGAGATTATACTATCATACACGGTTAGTTTACCTGTTGGATCTTTTTTACTTGCATA
Organism: Capra ibex; assembly: GCA_006410555.1. Lineage (NCBI taxonomy): Eukaryota > Metazoa > Chordata > Mammalia > Artiodactyla > Bovidae > Capra > Capra ibex. The sequence goes on from SJYO01020080.1 coordinate 131,705,690, forward strand.
AGGATCTTTATATATTATAGGACTGACTTAGTCCTTCTTTATCTTTGATATTGTATGGTTAATAGTCTTTACTTTTACTTAGTCATTATCATTAAATTTTTGGAGGGTTATTTGTTTTCAGGTCCTGGTCTACCGTAGTGTCCACTTCACATGGTTTATAAAGTCCTACTCAATTACGAATAGGCAGAGTTTGATAAAGTTTTTCAACTTCTCGTTGTTGTGAAGTCTTGAGTAAGATGTTCCAATGATAATGGGACTATGACTTTGGTGTCTTGTTACGGTGTGTTATTCTGTTAATTTCCGGTTATAGTAACTACTTGTAGTCATGTTTTCAGGAGTTGTTTTATAATCGTCTGGTTTACGTTCTCATGTGCTTTTTCTAATATATGATGCTAGTGTTACCTAAAGAGGTTTCCTACGTTCCTATCAAGTTATAGGTGTCTAGTCAGTTACACTGTGTAGTATAATTGTTTGTTCGTATTTTTAGTACTAGTAGAGTTGTCTACGTCCTTTTCCAAGACTGTTTTAAGTTTAGGTAAATACTGTGTTTAAGAGTTATTCTGCCCATATCTCCCTTAGATGAAGTTATATTATTTCCGGTACATACTGTTTGGATCTCGATTGTCGTATACTTTGTCATTTTTGAATTTCGTAAAAGAGATTCTATTCCTTGTTCTGTTCCTATCGTTGAGGGTGATGAAAATAAGTTGTCTGATAAAAATTCAGGATCGGTGTCGTTAGTCTGTTCTTTTACTATGTCTTCCGAAAAAGAAAAACCTTTCCTTTTTCATTTCGATGGTGACAAATATCTACTGTACTATAATATATATCTTTTAGGAATTTTACGGTGGTTTTCCGCTAATCTTATTTATGTCATTTCAACGTCTTTTTTTAGTTATAAGTCTTTAGATAAGACGTAGATATGTGGTTGTACTTGAGAGTCTTTCTCTTTACTTCTTTTGTTAGATTAAATGTTAACTTAGTTATTCTTATTTTATAACTTCTTACTTAGATTGGTTCCTCCATTGTCTAGATATAAACCTTTTGATATTATGTAACTACTTTCTAACCTCTGTTGTATTTGTCTACCTTTCTATGTGACACAAGTATCTGACCTTCTTAATTATAACAATTCTACTTGAGCGTTGGGTTCCGTTAGAAGTCCAAGTTACGTTAGGGATAGTTCTGATTGTTGGAAATAAATGTCTTGATCTTGTTTTAAAGGTTTTAAACATACCTTTGTGTTTTCTGTGGTTTATCGTCCTTTTTTTTTTTAAACTACTTTTTTTTCCTTTGGACATCCCCAGTGTGAGGGACTAAAGTCTGATATGATGTTTCGATATCATGAGTTTCGTCGTGTCATTATCGTATTCACGTCTGTGTGTCTGGTTGTCTCGTCTCTCGGGTCTTTACTGGATATGAATGTGCCTGTCAGTGGCGTACTGGCTCCGCCGTTACGTGTGGTCTCTGTTCCTGTCGGAGCTATTTGCCCCGGTCCTTTTGACTCGTCGACGTACGTTTTCTTAGTTTGACCGGATGAGTGTGGTATGCGTTTTCACTTGAGTTTCGCCTAATTCCTGCCTTCCGGTCTTGTGTTTCCGACGTCTCGTGGGCTGTATCAGATTCGTCGTGTACGCATCGAGACAGAGAAGTCCGTTCCCTCGTTTTCGTTCTTGGTCGTGTGCCCTGGTGTCATGTGACTTTTCGAAGACGTGTCCCTTCTTTTGGTCGTTTCTTTGTTTCTTTCGATGGATGACTTACCCTTTTCTATAAACGTCTACTATAAATAGAACCATTTCCCAATTATAGATTTTTACCGTTTCCTGAGTATTTTGAGTTATGGTTTTTTTGTTTGGTGGACTAATTTTTTACTCGTCTCTTGGACTCATCTGTACAAAAAGGTTTCTTCTGTATGTCTACCGATTGTCCGTGTACTTTTCTACAAGTTCTGGTGATTAGTAGTCCTTTTACGTTTAGTTTTAGTGTTACTCTATAGTGAAGTTTAGGCAGTCTTACCGATAATGATTTTTTTTTTTTTTTTTTTTTTTTTTTTTTTTTTGTTCGTTTCCTGTTCATGACCGTTTCTACACTCCTTTTCCCGTAGGAACACACGAGAACCACCCCCACATTGAAGTCCGTCGGTGGTACCTTTCGTCATTCCTCCCAGGAGTTTATTTCGCCTTGATCGTATACTAAGTTTGTAAGGAGAAGATCCATAAATAGACTTCTTTTACTTTTGTAATTAAGTTTGACTAGATACGTGGGGTTACAAGTATCGTCATAATAGATGTTATCGGTTCTATGCTTTTGTCGTCTATTTGCCCGTTTCTTCTAAGGCATATATACATGTGTTACCTCATAATGAGTCAGTATTTATTACTTTATAACGGAAAGGACTGTTGTCTCTGTCTGGGTCTCCATAATACGATTCCCTTTATTCGGTCTATTTCGTTCTGTTTATTGTGTACGGGATTGAATATATACCTTAGATTCTTCGTTTGGTTTACGTGTTAGTTTTGTCTCTCAGGGTTTGTGTCCTTTGTTTGTTTACCAATGGTCCCCTCTCTCCGGTCAACTGCTCACTTTGTCCACTTTCTTTAATTCTCCGTGTTTGGAAGTCGATATTTGTCTACTCAGTACCCCTACTCTACGTGTCGTCCCCCCTTAGGTTGGTTATTTTTCTCTGACAGTGAAGGACCACTGTCTGCCATTGGTCGGCTAGTACCACTGGGAACACATCACGTGTCTTCGTGTCTTAGTGAGATCTTCGCGACTCGTGAGTGTAACCCAGGATCCAGTTGACGTCAAATTTTTGTTTGAGTGACTTTTACTATAGTCTAGACACCAATGGTTTCGATCCCGACTCCCTCCCTCTTGACCTACTTTTGTCAGTCTTCGTGTTTGAGGGTCGATTTTGTACTTATACGTCATCCCTACACTTCATGTTAATTGTGGTGATTTTGCTTACGATTCCCAAGAGTAGTGTTCCTTTTCATGAAGAGAAAATCAAACATAGATACTGTACCACGCACAGGTGACTTGAATGTAGCGCGATTAATATCTTATTCCATACATTCACTTTAGTAATATGGTATACGGAATTTCAATATGTCACGGTTTTACGTTTATTTAGAGTTATTTTGACCTTCAATTTTTTTCAGCTCTTGGGTTATATACAGTCACTCAAGTCAGCGAGTCAGCACAGGTTGAGAAACGTTGGGGTACTTAGCGTCGTGTGGTCCGGAGGGACAGGTAGTGGTTGAGGCCCTCAAGTGAGTTTGAGTGCAGGTAGTTCGGTCACTACGGTAGGTCGGTAGAGTAGGAGACAGTAGGGGAAGAGGAGGACAGGGGTTAGGGAGGGTCGTAGTCTCAGAAAAGGTTACTCAGTTGAGAAACGTACTCCACCTGTTTCATGACCTCAAAGTCGAAATCTTAGTAAGGACGGCTCTTGTGGGTCCTGACTAGAGGAAATCTTACCTGACCAACCTAGAGGAACGTCAGGTTCGCTGAGAGTTCCCGGAAGAGGTTGTGGTGTCAAGATTTCGTAGTTAAGAAGCCGCGAGTCGAAAAAAGTGTCAGGTTGAGAGTGTAGGTATGTACCGGTGACCTTTTTGGTGTCGGAACTGGACTACCTGAAAACAACCGTTTCATTACAGAGACGAAAACTTATACGATAGATCCAACCAGTATTGAAAGGAAGGTTCCTCATCCGTAGAAAATTAAAGTACCTACCTCAGTGGTAGACGTCCCTAAAACCTCGGGTCTTTGATTCAGACTGTGACAAACGTGACAAAGGGGTAGATTGACACTACTTCACTACCCCGGTCTACGGTACTAGAAACAAAAGACTTACAACTCGAAATTCGGTTGAAGAAGTGAGAGGAGAAAGTGAAAGTAGTTGTCTGAAAAATCAAGGAGAAGTCAAAGACGGTATTCCACGAATAATAGATTATAGACTCCAATAACCATAAAGAGGGTCGTTAGAACTAAGGTCGAACACGAAGAAGGTCGGTTCGTAAAGAGTACTACATGAGACGTATCTTCAATTTATTCGTCCCACTGTTATATATTGGAACTGCAGGAGGAAAAGGATAAACCTTGGTCAGACAACAAGGTACAGGCCAAGATTGACAACGAAGGACTGAACGTATATCCAAAGAGTTCTCCGTCCAGTCCACGAGACGATAAGGGTAGAGAAAGTCTTAAAAGGTCAAATAACACTAGGTGTGTCAGTTCCCGAAACCGTATCAGTTATTTCGTCTTTATCTACAAAAGGACCTTGAGAGAACGAAAAAGGTACTAGGTCGCCTACAACCGTTAAACTAGAGACCAAGGAGACGGAAAAGATTTTGGTCGAACTTGTAGACCTTCAAGTGCCAAGTGCATAACGACTTCGGACCGAACCTCTTAAAACTCGTAATGAAATGATCGTACACTCTACTCACGTTAACACGCCATCAAACTCGTAAGAAACCGTAACGGAAAGAAACCCTAACCTTACTTTTGACTGGAAAAGGTCACAACACCGCCAACGGCTCAAAAGGTTTAAACGACCGTATAACTCACGTCGTGAAAGTGTCGTAGTAGAAGGTCCTAAACTTTATCGAGTTGACCTTAACGTAGTGGAGGTGATGGAAACAAACATCACTATGAAAGATTCCGGGTGAACTGAAGTGTAAGATCCTACAGACCGAGATCCACTCACTAGTGTGGTAGCACTAATAGGCCCAGTACTTCTAGAAAAAACATGTCAAGCAGACACATAAGAACGGCGGAGAATTATAGAAGACGAAGACAATCCAGGTATGGTAAAAACAGCAAATAGCTCGGGTAGAAACGTACTTTACAAAGGAACCATAGAGATTGAAAGAACTTCTCTAGAGATCAGAAAGGGTAAGACGACAAAAGGAGATAAAGAAACGTGACTAGCGACTCCGTCCGAAAGCATAGAGAGGAACGATAAGAAACCTTGACGTAAGTCTTCGAATATGGAAAGGAAAAGAGGAAACGAAAAGCGAAGAGAAGAAAAGTATCCATAAACATTCCGGAGGGGTCTGTCGGTAAACGATAAGACGTCATATACAGTCGAAGACGATATTTACCACTAGAATACCGTCTTTAAGTCTCTCTGTCTTTAGAGAGAGAACTACCCAGAATAGACCATCGCCTTTTAATGAAGATCACCTTTTACTGATACTAAAGTCATCGAAGGAGAAGTTTCGGTGCGTGACGAAGTAGTAATAATAAATCGAGACACCACACCGGTGCACGACAGGATCAAGGGACTGGTCCCTAACTCGGACACGGAGGACGTGACCCGCGGTCCCTTCGGGGAAGTTGTCGAACAAGTGCCTAAAGGGACGAGGACGTGAACAGAAGGATGTCGCGTGAGAGTAGAGACTGAGATTCCGCTAGGAAAGTTTTTCATACAGTCCACTACGGCACGGAGACGAGTTTAAAGAGAGCGTCGACTAGTCGACTCTCATTCCCGGATGTTTTAGTGGTCGTGCATTTGGGTGCAACGAAGAACCAGTTCGCTCTCTAGGTGAGGTAAGGGCATTGGAAAGCAGACAAAGGATTTCCAGGAGAGGTCCAGTCCACAGAGGGGATACTAAGAGTGGGCCGAGTGACCTGGGCGAGAGAGCCAACGGGTCCGTGTCTGGTCTTATGACAGGAGTAGGGCGGACTGTGGGAGGAGGGGTCGGTGTCTGGGGTGCGGACCCGGGGGCACTACTGTGTGTAGACCGGTCGAGAAGGGGACGTACAGATTGCGAGGAGGGAAGAAGTCTCTGTGAGAGATGTGACAACTCGGAAGTAGTTCAAAGATTTCTGACGTGCTCTTCAAAAATTTTTTATTTTACGTTAGATCAGAAAGAGTTTATAAATAATTTTTGTGGTATATATGGTCCGGGATAAGGTCCACGACCCCTGTGTCGTTACTACTTCCATCCAAGAACGGAAGGAACACGAATCCGATGTCACCCTTACGTTTGATTGTTTGTATATGATTTAACACTCACGATAATTCTTTTTGTTTCACGTTCTCCCCTAGTCCTTGGTGTCTACTTCACTCCCCGGTTTAGTGCCCCCGTAGAAGCCCGCCCACTCACAATTCTCATTTCTCCGTTCTTGTTCACACTTTCGCGGTGCCATCATTACTTGGGTTGAAAAAATTTCCACACAAACTTCTTCTCCTACGTCTCCACTTCTCCCCCCGTGTCTCCTAGTACACCCGATGCCGTCCCTTCCTGAGACCTACGACAAGGGTGACTACCACGGACTCTGACTTACGGGCGTAGGAACGTTTTATGATGTAAGTTAGGATTGTGGGTTGCACTGTCATAGTCCTCCACTACCGAGACCGTTCTCTCGACAGAAGTGTTTACCCTACAGGAATATTTTCTCTGGAGTGGCGAGCGAGTGGGTAAGACGGGACACTCCTGTGCCCCCGTCTGTCTGTGGATACTCGGTCCCTCGCCCTGAAGTGGCTGGGACTTGACCGGCGACGACGCGAAAGTCTGAAGGATCTAAAGTCTAGATCCTCTTCGTTTAGGACACCAAATATTCGACAGGTCGGATGTCATGAGACAATCTCATCGGACTTGCTTGTCTCTCTCTAGCTTACGAGAGCCTCCGAAGACTCATCCTTTGACAATTTTAAGTATAGGGAGAACGACGACACGTCTCCTCTCCAACATCTCTCTGACCCCACTTTTGTTCCTTTGGTCAATCCTCCGTAATCGTTATCAGACCCACTTTCTGCTAGCTTCTAGAGTTGATGTCACTCAACCGGACTACCTCACACGTTTGTTCACCCCTCTAGGACCTATTTAAAATTCTCGGTGACACTAAACGACTACCTACGTCCTACTCTCCCTTTCTTTCTTTTCGTTTACTGAGTAAGGGTCCACAGTCCCCTCGTTCACCCTCGTTCAGCCACTGTGAAAATAAATATCTGACCTCTTCTGTCTTTCGTCTCTTCAAAGTGCTCTTTCCATTCTTACATCGAAACCTGTGTCGAAAGTGTTCAGGACATCGAAACGTTTACCACCCATCCGTCAATCTATACAGTGAAATCTAGAGTTTTCTCTTCGTCTCTGATCGCTATAGTGAAACCCTCAGTACTTGAATCTTTTTTATAAATTTCGGTGTCCTGAACACTTTGGTGGGTTCCTCTGTCTCTTTACTTCTCGGGATTCCTGACCCATGACTTTGTGAAGTTGTAAATCGTCGACCCTTCTCCTTTTACTCGATTATTTCCTCTCGTTCTTCTTTATCGGTCATTTCCTCTTTTCGGTCTTACTCCATAAAACCTTTAGGTCATTTCTCTCATAGAGTTCCTCCTCTATCTTTGGTCACCAAAGTTTCTACTCTTCGACTTATCCTTTTCCTACTGTCGTATGAGTTTACGATTATCGTTGTCTGTCGTCTCTCCCTGAATGACGTCGTCCTTACTTACCTGTCTTCACGTCCTTGTTTGAGGAGCACATCCTCATGTCTCTCCTCCCGTCCGAACCTCTCGTCGTCCCTCTCTACTCTCTGACTGAGACGACCCTCTTACACCCTTGAACTCGGCCGTTCGAGGGAAGACCCAAGGGTCGCTCTATGTACCGTTTCCCACCCCTGCGCCCCTCCGTCCCCATCTACAAGTTCCGTTGTTCTTGCCGTCCTCCCGACGAGGTACCCCGACTCCCGAGTGGACTCCGCTCTTCCACGCCACTCCTGCCGACAAAGACACGTCGTTGAAAGTCGACGAGGGACTGAGCGGGGTCACCCCAGACCCAATACAGTCACTGTGTCTCCGTCCTTGCTTGTTCCCACGACGTCCGTCTGTCTCAGTGACTTCACTCCTCGGCTCCTTGACCCCTGTGCCCACCTTTGACTCTGTTACCCCTTAGCCCCCGCCCCCCCCCCCTNNNCCCCCCTAGCCCCCCCACTTACTCGCCCCTTGGTCCGGCCTTTCCTCTACCCTCACACCTCGTCGCCTCTGTCCCGCGTCTCGCGTATAGACTCCACGTCCGAGAAGGCGCCACGTCAATGACCTGTCCTGGCACTCATCTTCCCACCTTTGGCTCTGTTACCCCTTAGCCCCCGCCCCCCCCCCACCCACACTTACTCGCCCCTTCGTCCGGCCTTCCCTCTACCGTCTCACCTCGTCGCCTCTGTCCCGCGTCTCGCGTACGTGCAGACTCCACGTCCGAGAAGGTACCACGTCAATGACCTGTCCTGGCACTCATCCGTCGACGTCCACTCCTCCGGTTTCTTGACTTGTCTTTGCCCATTCTGGGCGGGGTATTTATACCTGAAAGACTCGGTGACCCTTCAATCTCCCCGATAAAAGATAAGTTGTAGGTTTCGTCGAAATCTTTAAGGTTAGCTGCGATTAAGGACCGTAGACATATCTGAAACCACTAATTATGTTTGATGGTAAATAACTTCTGTAAACAAGACCTATGGAGTACCTTGAGTAAAAGAAAATTTGGATGTAGGTAGGAGGTCCCCCCATTAGTAATACGGAAGTAAATTGTTTACTTCGTGCATGTCTCGATACTTCTACCACCCTAGTCCTCACTTGAGATCTTGACGGACGTGTGTTTTGACTCCTGAGATAAAGAGTTAAACGTGGAAATTCTTTTCGGATTAAGAATTTATATTAAAGTAAATGTTGTCATTTATATGGAAAGAACAAGATTCCTATTCCCCTAGACCGGAAACTAAATTTCTAGATGATTTAGGTTTGTGACTCTGGAACCATTCAGTCGAAAACTATATTTAGAGATGTATTTCCAAAAGTAAAAAATATGTCATGACATGCTTTTCGTAAGTTCTGTTCCCAAAAAGAAAACATGGTTTCCCAAAAAGGAAACTTGTGAAACTCGAGAAGACTCGAACTATAACTTTACCTATTAATCTCGACTATTAAAAAAAAATAAGGAAGGTTTCACTAGACTGAAACACATAAATTTCGTTTACAAAGTAAGTTAGAATCTCCTTTTCAGAAGTCTATTTTATTTCGTGTCTATTCGGTCAGTCGAATCCTTATTATGTTTTTGGAAATATTTTAGTTAATAGGTACATGAGAAAATTAGTTTTATTCTAAACTTAAACCGGATTCGGAACTTTAGACTCATATATATGGGTTTTCTATTCTTTTCATTAATAAAGAATTTTCTAGTAAAACTTTTACCATTTAATCAGTTAACATTACCCAACATAATGATTTGTATGTAACTGTTCAATACCGGAATAGATTGTGCTCCGAGAATTCGAAAAAAGACAGTTTTTTACTTTCCATTCTTAGTTTATGCCGACGATAAACTCTATGTTTATTGATACTTGTCCCATATACTCCCACCTTCCCATACACATAAAGTATCCATCATAGAAACTCAACTACGAAGGTACTACGATTTTGGAAGGTGGGACTGGGTGAGAGGCAGAGAGAGACCCCCGGTCCCCTCGGGACGTCACTCACCGACATGTGATGCCACTCTTCCGGGGCAGATCCTGAGATGGACCCTCCCGGTACTAAAGACCTGGCTCTTTTTGTCTTCTGGTGAGGGACTATTAGTGACGAGATGAAAAAAATGGTCGTTTTTCATAATTACGGGTGAACTTGTAAATTGATAAAATTTACGACATCTGTTTTTTACTTATCCGCACCCAGGACGGACCATGTCATCTCTTAGATTCGTTACTAGAAAGTCTCCAGATGTTTTCGGTCAAACTTAAAATTTCTTATAGTTTAATACGTCCTACTGAAAATCGATAATACAACCTCTTAAATTCACTATTAAAAGGGGTTTCTGTTTTTCTCAACTCCACAATAGATCTGTCTTCTTTCGTTTACGGGTAAGTATGAATGACCTTTAGAAGAAAACCGTGTTATTAGAAGAGTCTTCTCAAAATGTTCGACGATCTTTTTACAGGTTCATTCACGACGTTGTTTCATTCCGGGCGTGGCTGAAGAAAAGAGTGTCAGATGCGGGAGTGAGGACACGACTACCTGTCACACGATAAGTGTCTATCCCCAGTCAAAGGTTGAATTTTCTTGCAGTTGTCGTATCTCGTTGTTAAAAAGTTTCGAGTGTTACACAGTCCGTACCCCGATTACCGTATGTGAGTAATTGTACAAATTAGGGAAATTGTCGGTTTACTAAATGACAATAAGAGTAAAATGTAAAGTCTTTTGATACCGAATTACTTAAATTTATTGAACGGTCTTAATGAATTCTGTACCTCTCCCCTCTAAGTTCGGAGTCCGTACACCCAAATCGAAACATTACCATACCCGTCATTCAGTGCAGTTCTTTTGTCTCCTCTCTCACATCTTTGTCCTGTCGGTGTACAAAGGTGACAGTGCCTTCGATGTGATACAATGAGCTGGGTACTCTTGACGTAACCAACGTTCATTTTTTTTTCGATTTGTCACAGAAGTTACGTTCCGAATACAATCAGAGACCTCTCTCTTCCGACTTCACACACGAACGACCGAAACCCAGACGATGCCGAAGTTCGACAGTCACGGTTCCCGAGACTCTAAGAGAAGCCGTCAGTGAGTACCTACGTTTTGCCGACGACATACATGTCGGTAGTGTATCCTTTCTTTCTCTTTCACTGTTTTTCCCACTCCGGATACAGTCCTTTCGTTTAGAGACTTTAATTAGGGATAGTTGACCTCCAATCGATATTGACCAGTCTTGACACAGTGTGACATGTGGGCTCCCGTCCACGTCATAGTAGGGATTTCGTTTTTATAGGTTGTTTGAGATTCTAAGTGAAATTATTCCTTCCTTTCCGTTTACCTATAGTCTACCTATTTTTCCTGACAGACGTTGTCAGCTATCGACTCAAAGTGCTATTTACTTCATGCAAAGTGAATTAAAAAGTTCTCTCTTTTATATGAATAAAATTTCGTGTCTCTTCCACTGACCGGTGGTTCTTAGATAAGACCGAAGTAAGGAAGGATTTCCTTGAATTAAATCAAGTCGACACGTACAGAAGGGTTGAAATAAGTCTTATTTCGACTGTCGTAGGGAACGAGACCACCTCTCACCAGGAGTTTGTCTCTTACGTGGTTTTAATCTATCTTTCAAATTTGTTTTGTCTACCGGCGTGGCGTAGGGATCTCAAAGACTAGGTCACCCAGGTTCCACCTCGGACTCGTAGAAGGAAAGATTATTCAAGGGTCCGTTACAACTGCTACCACCAGGTCTCCGGTGTCGAATCTTTGTCGACGAGACTTCCGTCTGACGTTAATCAGATTCCCTTTGGTATATACCACTTCTTGGACGGACGTTACGTTTTCTGGACCCAAGCTAGGGACCCTACCCTTCTAGGGAACCTCTTCTTTACCAATGGGTGAGGTCATAAGGACGGACCTCTTTAGGTGCCTGTCTCCTCGGATTACCCCGTGTCGGGTACTGCAGTGTTTCGCAACCTGTGTTGACTCACTGTTATGAGAGTGATGAAAAGTTTGTTATATACTATAAGAGGAACCTGTGACAAGAGTCGAACCCCGTCCGTGTCTAGATTAGACCTTGTAATCCTGACTTTTCTTAATAACAAAAGATAAACTGACTTCTAAGTAAGACAGAGAGGGCGATCCAATGTTGTTCCTTCCGACATCGAGTAAACACTAATGTTCTCTTACCTGTAATTCTTTGACTGTTACTCCAATTTATCTCTTTTATGAACGCAAGAGTTGACTCGGGGATCTCAACGTCATGGAGAGCTGAAGTCGACATACTTTATTAATTCAAGGAGTTACAGTCTCGGTCAGACTCCATCTTCCAAATGACGATCGAACGACGGTGCACGTAGGACTAGCTTTGTTTCCTATTTGGACTTCGAATTTGCTTCTTGTGTTACTGTGGAATAAATTTCGCTCTGTACTTGTTTATTGTAGACGTACATCGAGTTTGAAGTGAAATCCTGTAATCGTTGATTTGGTAATCTGCGACCGAATCATAAGAACACCGACCAACAACAAGTCAGTGACACAGGTCGAGAGACGTTGGGGTACCTGACGTCGTGTGGTCCGAGGAGACAAGAGGTGATAGAGGGTCTCAAACGAGTTTAAGTGCAGGTGACTTAGTCACAACGGATAGATTGGTAGATTAGGAAACGACGGGGGAAGAAAACGGAAGTTAGAAAGGATCGTAGTCCCGAAATGTCTCTCAGTCGAGAAGTGTAGTTCACTGGTTTTATAATTCAGGAAGGATACTTATAAGTGTCAACTAAAGGAAATTCTACCTGACCAAACTAGAGGGACTTCGGGTTCCCTGAGAGTTCTCAGAAGATGTTGTGGTGTCAAGTTTTCGTACTTAAGAAGTCGTGAGTCGGAAGAAATACCAGGTTGAGAGTGTAGGCATGTACTGGTGACCCTTTTGGTGTCGAAACTGGTAACAGTCGTTTCACTACAGAGACGAAAAATTACACGACAGATCGAAACAGTATCGGAAGGAAGGTTCCTCGTTCGCAGAAAATTAAAGTACCGACGTCAGTGACAAGTGTCACTAAAACCTCGGGTTCTTTTATTTTAGATAGGGGAAGACAAACAGTGTTTCACTAGCTTGACCTACGGTACTAGAATCAGAAAACTTACAACTCAAAATTCGGTCGAAAAGGTCAGAGGAGTAAGTAAGAGTAGTTCTCCGAGAAATTCAAGGGGAAGTGAGAGACGGTAATGTCGTCATGGTAGACGTGTAGACCCCAAAAGTCGTAAAGAGGGTCGTTGGAACTAAGATAGAGCACTAAGTAGGTCGGGTCGTAAAGAGTACTACATGAGACGTATCTTCATTCATAACAGTGTAAGAAAAGGGTTAAAAATTGGGCAGTCAACAAGGCACATTCCAAGATTGACAACGAAGAATTGACTGTGTGTCCAAAGAGTTCTCTGTCCATTGCACTAAGCCATAAGAGTAGAGAATTTTCTTAAAAGGTCTCAAACAACACTAGGTGTGTCAGTTTCCGAAATCATATCAGTTACTTCGTTTTCATCTACCAAAAGACCTTAAGGAAACGAAAGGAGACACTAGGTTGATTACCGACCGTTAACCTAGAGACCAAGGAGACGGAAGTTATAAAATTAGATATGGTTTTAAAAATACTATTTACAATCATAGTTGTACTTGTCAAAGTAAAAAGGAACAGTTGAAAGATAGATTATTACTGATTCTTTTTCTGTCATCCTCTTTCTTCATTTTCTAGATTTAGTAAAATATGTGTTTCACTCATATATTAGTAATTGACTTAACTGACTTTCTTTTCTTTGCGTCTAAAAAACGACAATAGAAGTACGTCAGAGATGAGACACGGAGAGTACGGTAGGTCTCTCTCCCTTTCCTTCTTTTTTCCGTCTCTTCTCAGTAAATTTATTTTATTCGACCCATTGTGTAACTAAAATTTGAAACACCTCAAGTCGCTAGTGACTACGTTTCTAAAAACCGGGGCCAATCTTTATCACAAAGATTAATCAATGAAAGTAAAACTCTAAACCCCTCCATGAAAAATTGGTTTCTTTATAGGTTTCTTATAGAGTTTGAAATTTTTTTTTTACATCATTCTGAACAAAGATCAATTCCTTACGTTATCCTGTCTTTTCCCGTTCCTTCTCTTTTTGACTCTACCGTGTCCTAAGTTTTGGTCTCTTCGGGGCATTGTTATCTGTCGATGTTGTCGGTAAAGGGAAGTGGCCGACAGATCTGCGAAGTGGTGGTTCCTCGCCCGGTAGTAGTCAGAACACAGAGAGGACAGGTCAGTGGAGGGGTGTCTCGTTTCGTCGGGCTCTTCGAGAGAATTACTCCCGACACGGTGCCTGTTTACTTAAGAACGAGGTGATAATTCTACTTCCTTACCTTAATCGAATATTTACTGACTTCACTCATATAAAGTTATAATCGTTGTACTTTTATTCAAAGTTAACACTATAATTTCTACCATTATAAATGAAGTAGGTATTAACTTTCTGTACGAGTTTTATTAAGTAAAACCCTCGTGATAATGTATGATAAACGGACTTTGTTTAATACGTTTATGAATGTAGAACATTAAATAAGTTAACGAAAGATTAAGGAGTAAAAGAATTGATTTAATCGATTTTGCCCTTTATATACTGGTTTTTTACTTACAGGTAGTAGGTTTAATCACATGTCACGTAAGTAGAAAGTTTGATATTCTAGGTTCGGCCCGTCTGGAGACAAGGACGGAATTTCCTTGTGACGGATAAATTTACCTGCGTGCCCCCCGACCCCCAGAGCGAATCTATGTGCACGAAGATGTCTGCGAGTGTGTTTTTCGTGGCTGCCGTTCGTCAGTCGAGTGATTGATTGGCCCCGTAAAGACTCCTTTTCTGCCGTGACTCGCTACGTCGCGCCGGACACGCCGTCACCGACACACTCCACAGAGACGTCTCACACGCCACGTCTGTTCGTGCCGGATACGACAAAGATTAATAAGGTTAATAGTACCGTGTGATACTTTTGAACTAATTATTGTGACTTCTATAACAACACCGTTAATCGGTATACCAACACCCTGAAATAAGACAGTGCTAAATCGGTAATCGTAGATGAATACAAACAGTCTTGTCACGTAGGCACTGTTCGACTTCAAGGCGAGTGGAACGGCTCAGGGGACACTCGTTGTGACCTCTTGACAAATAAGGATCCTCGGAGGACGGACTCATTTAAAAAGTACACCGTAGGCCAGACTGACCCCTGTTTACAGTTTATCGAATACACTGCTGGGTAGTTCGATTCGAAAGAGACTTTTCGGTGAGTCACTGACCACACAGTTTTGTTTGGTGAACCTCTCTTCTTAGACTGGCAATCATTCACCAGTAGATACGGCGGGAAGCATAAAGGTACCAATCATCTGTGACTAAGAGTGTGTAACCGTAGTCCGGGGAAGGTTACAGGACACATTGGTCCTGTCGTTCTTCCCCGACACACACGAGTGTGTGTACGGTACAGCGTCTTTTGACGGACGGATATTATAGGACGTACTGTAGACGTCACTTAAATGGATTCTCTTAACTCCTCTGTGAGGAAAATTAGTACCTACTCCACTAGTGGCATTCCCTTTTTTTCGTTTCTACAACCAGTGACGAATTACAATTTCTCCTTTACCCACTCCCGGAACGTCATCTCCGACTTTCTTAGTTAAAATTTCTTTTCTTTGAAGTATTTAAATTTTACCTTACTTACAATTAAACTCTTCTTAAATGAATGATAATTTTTTTAGTTCAAGACTTTATCAACGACGACGACGACAACGACGATTCAGCGAAGTCAGCACAGGCTGAGAGACGTTGGGGTATCTGCCGTCGACGATTGTTGTCGTTTACACGACCAACAAGGTCTTTGATCGCCCTACCATTTGTCGAGGGCGGCACGTGAAGGACTGCCCGGGACGCCCGTCGGGTCCTGAGGGTCCGCCTTCGACCTCGACACCGTGGACGTCGCCGCCCTTTCTCGGAAGATGAAGGTGTCGTGCACGCACAGGGGGGTGGGTCCCCGACCCAGTGCTGGTCTCCCCTGGTCCGTCGTTGGACCGAGAACGGACGTTTAGAAGTCAAACTCTTTAAGTGGTACTCGTTACTTGTCTTTCAGATGTAAGGACCTGTACTTTTAGTGTGTCCCCGTTTGCCCGGAAAGTCCGTTGCCTCCCAGACTCTGGGGGTTTGTCGTTTGGACACAAATTACCTCCGCCAGTCGTGTCGTCCCTCGACGTCACGACCCGGAGATCTATTCGCTTCAGGTTCGAGGGACCGGTACCGCGATTGTGGACTGCCTGCGTTCGTCTACCCCTGTCGCTTATAGGTCGTTTCCTTTTCATGTCCGGCGCGACAGTGGCGTTGCCCTCGTATTCGTCGAAGACAAAGTCCAGTCCTTCGGCTCCTACTCCGTAGGTAGACGGGTCTTGAGCCCCCACAGGAGGAAACCTTCGAGGTGTGAGTGGGGCCTCTCGACTTTCCCGTTGCCCTTGTACGGTGAGGTCACCTCCGCCTCAGTCGTTGTCTGTCTTGGGCAAAGAGACGATCCCTAGATGCGTTAAAGTATGTTGTTTTTATGAGTACTTCACGTCCACACACAGATTGTCACAAACAAAGAGGAACGTCAGTAGGTCTCACGGTCCTGGGCAAGGGACGACGAAGACACGATCAAATTAGTCAGTGGTGCCTAGTGGAAGAATGTCTAGCTGAGGACCCGATGTTCGTATACTGAGAAGTTGAATGTTCGGAGACTTTTACAGTGTAATTACACATGTCTTAAGGGAACCAAAACGTGTCACTTATATATAATAGTAACATCAAAATCTATTTACACATTTCTACAAGATGTAAAATAAGTCATATTTTGACATATAAGGGTATTTGAAAGAATTCATTTTTATTTTATTGGAACCAAGTGTAAACCCACTAATAACACCACTCTCGAGATGTACACACGACCGTGCTAGTCAACGAGTCAGCGCAGATTGAGAGACTGGGGTACCTGACGTCGGACGGTCCGAAGAGACAGGTACGTTAAAAGGTCCGTTCCTATAACCTCACCCAACGGTAAAGGAAGAGGTCCCCTAGAAGGGCTGGGTCCCTAGTTTGGGTCCAGAGGACTTAACGTCCGCCTAAGTAATGGCAGACTCGGTGGTCCCCTTCGGGAATACCTTGGGAAGTAAGTTGGGACTTAGAAATTTCCTTAATCCGGGTAAGACGCCTACTCTTTGACGACGAATCTCCACGTCCGACGAAAGGATTCCAGTGTGTCTCGTTCACCACCTCAACTCAAGTATAAGATTTGGTACTAGAGTGTCACGGAAGGTTACTTACGAAATATATTTACTTCTGGAAATTTGGTGGTGTAAATGTACTTCGTTTCACAGACCCTTCTATAATTCTCTTACAATGTCTATTGACATTTTCCTTGTAAGTTCGACTTTTGACGTCACGCACGTGCGAGTCAGTGAAGTCAGCACAGGCTGAGAAACACTGGGGTGCCTGGTGTCGGACGACCCGAGGAGAGACAGGTAGCCTAAAAGGGGTATTCTTGTGACCTCAGCCACCGGTACGGAAGGAGGCCCCCTAGAAGAACTCGGTCCCTAGTTTGGGTACGGAGGACGTGACGTCCACCCAAGTTGTGGTGGTTCGGTGGCCCTTTCCGGTTTTTGACGTCCTCCTTTAGTTTTGCTTTAGTATTGTGTAATGACATTCTCCAATGTCGTCCGTGGAGTTGAACGAGGAGACAGTGTCTTGAGTAGAACCGTGGGGGAAGAGGGACGGTGAGGAGAGAGAAGGACATTGACCCCCTCCTTACCGTGGAGCGGGAATTACGAAGGAAGAGGGTCCGAGGTTACGGCCTCTTGACTCCAAATAGGAGACTGAGCACCTGTCGGAAGTGAGACGTTGCGGTGACGGTCTGCGGAAGAGACGAAACGGACTGCACGCTAGGCAAAAGGTTAGACAGAGGAACGACGGTGGGATAAATCCACGTAAGACCTAGAAAGATCATTTGTTTGGACCAGTCGAGACCGGACTACTCGTGGAAGGACACCTGAGGACGACTTCAAGGACGACTCTGAGTCGAGACTGAGGTACAATCAGAAAGTACTGACGTCCGACTTTCGGTGCGACAGAAGTGGTCGAGACGTGTTCTGTCTTTACGAGGTGGAGCGGGTCTAAAGGCTCCTTGAAGAAGTTTTGGAACGAGGTTGTAGAGAAGAGGGAGTCAGACGGAGGACCGCCGGTACTTCGGGTCTACTGTTAAGAAGGGCTCGTTGGTCGTGTAGATGGAAGGAGTGATGTGATCAGAAAGTCTAAGTACACGGTAAATGAATATGTAGAAAAAAAAAAATACTGTCTAAGGAACTTGACATAAAGATCTCTATCGTGGTTGTGGATTGTTCACGAGTCAATTTCCATTTACCCGAAGGGACACCGAATCTACCACCTCTTAGACGGACGTTACGTCCTCTAGGTACCCAACCCTTCTAGGGGACCTCCTCCCGCACCGTTGGGTGAGGTCCTAAGAACGGACCTCTTACGATACCTGTCTCCTCGGACCACCCGACGTCAGGTACCCCAGTGTTTCCCAGCCTGTGCTGACCTGATGATTACGTAATTTTCATTTACGAACTCGACGTAAATTTTGTTAGCCAAAATATATTGAAACATACATAGTTGATTACAGTTCCTACATAATTTTGACAGAAGGGATAATGTTTTTATTTTACATAAACACAGTCTTTTGGATTTTTTCGTAACCCTTTTTTTCCTTTGTTTTTCAATTGGTATTAGAGTATCGGGTCTTTATTGACACCTAATACCGAAAGGTTTAAATTAGTACGTGTAATTCTATGTTTGTGTAAATAAGGTACTATTTTTATACGAGTATTATCCATATAATATTAGAAAAAAAAATTATAGTTGTCTATCCACAGGGATTCCCACTAAATTTCACTGACGTATTCCCTTGATATCAGTCATAAAACATTATTTGACATCCCTTGCCTTAGAATTTTTCTTATATAAATATTAGTTTGGTTAAAAAGACATATGGACTTTGATAATGTTGTAACATTCAGTTGGTGTGAAGTCATACTTTTTACTTCAATTTTCTAAATTCATGTGTAAAATTTTTTACTTCACCGAATGCAGAAGGGGTCACGTGAGAATGGATGACTTGGGTAGGAGATATAAATCCGTAAATACCAATATCTTTAAAAATCATTGTATTTATTAATAACGGTTTTTTAGAAATTTCGTTTTAGAGACACATAATAATTAATAACGAAAACTTTACGAGTCATTACCTTGATCTCGCATTTCAAATACATGATAAATTACGTAAAACTTTGTTCGATAGTTTAATTGCATAAGGTACTTTGAAAGGGTTGTGTCCCATGTTATAAAACCAAAATGGAAACGATTTTGTTATCCGTTTTTACTGTGTAGGGACAACGAAATTAATCGTACCGGAACTAATGACTCAATTTAAAAAATTATGTAAATAATCATTTATACACGTATAAGTGTGTGTATGTGTATAGATTTACAGACATAGTAAACGAGTGAAGAGACAAGTCAACAATGGGAGATTGATAAACATTCTTTAAAATTATATAATTACAGTACTTAGGAGATATTATATTTATGAAAAACATCAAATAGACAGGAAGTCAACTACCAAAAAGAGGGTATGTAAATTGTAAAAATAAAAGATTTTGGTGAGTTAGAAGAGATACCAAAAGAACGAAACTTTAGTATGGATCTTTCCAGAAGGGTATAGGTTCTTATGAATTGTAGAAGTTGAAAAAAAGATAATAAAAGTAAAAGTGAAAAGTAAAAATTTGGAAATACCTTAATTGAAGTCGTATACCTGACCGAAGGGTCCACTGTACTCAGCATTTCTTGGACGGACGGTCACGTCTTCTACTCTCTCTGTGGTCAAGGTAGGGACCCAACCCCTCTAGGGGACCTCCTCCCGTACCGTTGGGTGAAGTCATAAAAACGGACCTCTTAGGTTACCTGTGTCCTCGGACCGTCCGATGTCAGATGTCCTATAGTCTCAACCTATCCCGTATTTCACTTCTCTTTGATTTTTCGGACAACTACTTTCACTTTCTTCTCTCACTTTTTCAATCGAATTTCGAGTTGTAAGTCCTTTGCTTCTAGTACCGTAGACCAGGGTAGTGAAGTACCCTTTATCTACCCCTTTGTCACCTTTGTCACAGTCTGAAATAGAAAAACCCGAGGTTTTAGTGACGTCTACCACTGACGTCGGTACTTTAATTTTCTACGAATGAGGAACCTTCCTTTCAATACTGGTTGGATCTATCGTATAAGTTTTCGTCTCTGTAATGAAACGACTGATTCCAGGCAGATCAGTTCCGATACGAAAAAGGTCATCAGTACATACCTACACTCTCAACCTAACACTTCTTCCGACTCGCGACTTCTTAACTACGAAAACTGGACACCACAACCTCTTCTTAGAACTCTCAGGGAACCTGACGTTCCTCCTAGGTTGGTCAGGAAAGATTTCCTCTCGTCGGGACCCTAAAGAAACCTTCCTTACTACGATTTCGACTTTGAGGTCATGAAACCGGTGGAGTACACTTCTCAATTGAGTGACCTTTTTCTAAGACTACGACCCTCCCTAACCCCCGTCCTCCTCTCCCCCTGCTGTCTCCTACTCTACCGACCTACCGTAGTGACTGAGCTACCCAAACTCACTTGAGGCCCTCAACCACTACCTGTCCCTACGGTCCGCACGACGTTAAGTACCCCAGCGTTTCTCAACCTGTGCTGACTCGCTGACTTGACTTGACATGACTTTCGTTGTATCATGTCGTGTGTACCTGACCTCATCCCTGGATTAAAAAGAGTTTATAATATGAAATAGAGTTATGACAGATGACTTATTAAATAGGAGGTAATTGCACTTCAGTGAACTTGTACAATCATATATATTCGTGGACCTTATATAAGTGATAGATGATATTATATGTGATTAAAAATATATATGAAGTTAGATATTTGGAAGATCACATAAAGTATCTTGTCAATTAAAGACAGGAATCTTTCGTAGTGATACTTGTTTCGATTACCTCCACTACCTAAAGGTCAACTCGATAAAGTTTAAGACTTTCTACGACGACACTTTCACGACGTGAGTTATACGATCGTTTAAACCTTTTGAGTCGTTGGCGGTGTCCTGACCTTTTCCAGTCAAAAGTAAGGTTAGGGTTTCTTTCCGTTACGGTTTCTTACGAGTTTGATGGGGTGTTAACGTGAGTAGAGTGTACGATCATTTCATTACGAGTTTTAAGAGGTTCGGTCCGAAGTCGTTATGCACTTGACACTTGAAGGTCTACAAGTTCGACCATAATCTTTTCCGTCTCCTTGGTCTCTAGTTTAACGGTTGTAGGCGACCTAGTACCTTTTTCGTTCTCTCAAGGTCTTTTTACAGATAAAGACGAAATAACCGATACGGTTTCGGAAACTGACACACCTAGTGTTATTTGACCTTTTAAGACTTTCTCTACCCTTATCGTCTCGTGGACTGGACGGAGAACTCTTTGGATATACGTTCAGTCCTTCGTTGTCAATCTTGACCTGTACCTTGTTGTCTGACCAAGGTTTATCCTTTTCCTCCTGCAGTTCCAATATATAACAGTGGGACGAATAAATTGAAGATACGTCTCATGTAGTACTCTTTACGACCCGACCTTCTTCGTGTTCGACCTTAGTTCTAACGGCCCTCTTTATAGTTATTGGAGTCTATAAGTCTATTATTGGTGGAATACCGTCTTTCACTTCTCCTTTATTTTTCGGAGAACTACTTTCGTTTTCTCCTCTCACTTTTTCAACCGAATTTCGAGTTGTAAGTCTTTTGCTTCTAGTGCCGTAGACCAGGGTAGTGAAGTACCCTTTATCTACCCCTTTGTCACAGTCTGAAATAAAAACCCCCCGAGGTTCTAGTGACATCTACCACTAACGTCGGTACTTTACTTTTCTGGGAATGAGGAACCTTCCTTTCAATACTGGTTGGATCTATCGTATAATTTTTGGTCTCTATAATGAAACGGTTGTTTCCAGACAGACCGATACCGATACCAAAAAGGTTACCAGTACATACCTACACTCTCAACCTGATATTTCTTTCGACTCGTGACTTCTTAACTACGAACACTTGACACCACAACCTCTTCTGAGAACTCTCAGGGAACCTGACGTTCCTCTAGATTGGTCAGGTAAGATTTCCTCTGATCAGGACCCACAAGTAAGCTTCCTGACTACGACTTCGACTTTGAGGTTATAAAACCGGTGGAGTACGCTTCCCGACTGAGTTACATTTTCTGGGATAACGACCCTTTCTGACTTCCGTCCTCCTCTTCCCCTGCTGTCTCCTACTCTACCGACCTACCGTAGTGGCTGAGCTCCCTGCACTCGGACTCACCTGAGGCCCTCGACCACTACCTGTCCCTCCGGACCGCAGACGCCACGTACCCCGGCACGATACAGTAATGAAATGTCACAAGTGTATGAGATCTCGGACAGTCTTTATGAGTATCCCCAATAACTTTGTCTAAGGACCCGGGAAAAGTGTCAAAGACTGGATCGTCCCTGACTTCTTGGACGTAAAGATTATTAGAGGTTACTACTACGACTATGATGACAAAGTGCCTAATACAACAAATCAGCGATTCAGTACGAACTGGGGAACGTTGGAGTACCTGAGATCGGTCAGTCCGAGGAGACGGGTACCCTAGGAGGTCCGTTCTTATGACCTCACCCAACTGGAAAGGAAGAGGTCCCCTAGAAGGGTTGGGTCCCCAACTTGGGTGTAGAGAACACAGAGGACGTGACCGTCCGTAAGAAATGTGCTCCCGGTGGACCCTTAGTGGAGTTCCTAATGTGAAATCTTATTGCCATATATGACGAGACTGGTCGTAAAACACATAAGAACAAGGCAAATTTTATTGATTAATGACAAAAAGTTTATAGATCCGAAAATAAACTTACTGGGAACTGTAAAAGTTACACTTAAAAGTTCAGTGTAAAAGTAGTATACCACTAATGATGTTAAAATTGGATCGTATTTTATGTTAAACTTTCTACGAATGTTACAACAAAACAGACTAACTATAGATCACTACTACTTTTTGAAAACTCTTTGATCCCAAGGATTTTTATTTACTCCCGTCCTTCTATTAGTCATTTCTCGACTCTCTAAGGGTTTACTTTTAATAACAAAACAGGAAAGGTCATTTAAGAATTATAGAGTCGACGTCTTATCGAGTAAAGACTTCAAGAAAAACCGGAGTACTCAATTCGTGTGGTCCTCCTCAGTGAAATTGAGTGTACGGAAATCCTCATTACTATGTAAATTTACTAATTTGTTAGTCTTTTTTTTACAGATAGAGATATTACTTTCGTCAATCGTGTGTCTAGGTACCAAATATACTCATAGTGTTCAGTAAACATTTATTGTACAAGTAAAATCTATACATTTCTCAAGACAGTACGGGATACTTTATTTAATATAAAATAACCACGGGCCCATAAAGTATTGAAAATAAATAAACGACGTTCTCGCCTCTTAATTCTATCTCATCAAATAAAGTGGTTTTCTGACTGTTTACCGAGTAATCTGTGAATACCTCGACTTCGATTAACAGGTTAAAAAACAACATAATTAACAGTGACGAATGGTACGAGTACGCCCACCAGTAGTGGCGTTGAGGTGTTTGGTGAAAGTTCTTCTTTTTGTTTTACTTTTATCTTGAACTTTGTGGTAAACCAACCTCCTTGCGTACCCCTTATTTTACTGTTTCGTAAGTTCACTATCGGAAAAGGGTGACCCCGTGGTTATTGGTAGTTATCCCTTTGTAGTCAGTGGAGTGTAGTGGATTGTCTAACTCAGTCTCTCTGAGTTTCACGACACAAAAACAATAAGTCTAATTCATAGTAAATGTAATGTATGGAAAAAATAAAGCGGTCTCTGTATTCCAGTCTTGACTAACTTATACATGATGGACGTATATTACTAAAGAGTAAAAAATGTTAGTACACGATTGCGACGTGTCATTACCGGACACCTACTTCTCTGTCTACATGGTGGTCAGTAAGTTATACGTAAACGTAATTGTTTAGTAGTAAATTAACTTCGGGTAGGTTGTTCAAATACGATGAATTTATTTCAAGGAAAGTTATTTTCTACGGTGTTACTGTGTCCCGATAAGTGATGCTCCCTTAAAAAAATTTTTTAATATAAGGGAAAAATACAGTTTCCGAATCCACACGTACTCTGTTGGTGAATAATTAAAATTAAGACGAACCTTATGGGTTGGACTATTTATTGTAAAGTTAGGTAAAGTCAAGTCCTTTGTTATCTCGTCCTAGTCAGTAAGGCAAAATCTGTCTTTATCATCGTGTCCAAAGACGTGACGTCTAAAGTGGAGGGTGGGGCGAAAGGGAGTTTGTATGATTTCTTGTACCTAATATGTCTTCTACATGTCCTCCTGTAGACGATGACAGTCCCTCCTGATTATAAAATTTTATAGTATGATTCGAAGAACCTATTTGTAAATCCTTTAATAGGTTGTCTGAGTTGTAAAGATACGAAGTCATCGTTCGTCCCCGTCCGACACGTTTACGACCAGAAGTTGTAATCAAAGTGTTTGTGCCGACGGTAAGAACGGTGAAAGGTCTAGTAAGAGGAATCTAGATGATATCGCGGATCAAGAGAAGAAGTCGTCGTTTTCGTTTTCTCTCTTCACCACGTCCTTTAGAGGGGATCGCGAAGGAGGGTGGGTGTTTGGAAATCAAAGAGTGGGAGAATCTCGTACCTGTCACTTTGCACATTCCCGTAAAAGAGGGTCTGGGAAGAGCTTAGAAATGTCTCTTCAACAAAAGGAAACGAGAACGATTTCCCTTCCAGTGAGTAAATTTCAATCAAAGATAGATAGTTATTGGAACATACGTGTGCAGATGAAGTACATGCACATGTCTGGGTCACACTCTTACTTTCTGTAATGCTCCCGCCATAAGACTGTCGAAAGTCCGACTGCTGTTAACCAGGAATTTTCGTACGAAATAAAAGGGGTTCATTTTTACTAGTAAAAGGGAACACAAACACATGTAATTACTTTACATTTTACAAAATTTGTCGTTATCTTTAGAGACTTCACAATTTTATTTGGAAAATTAACAAAAGATTTAACGCAAGAAAATTTTGTTCTCCTGTTCTGATCTCTTTTTAGTCCTTTTTTAACATTGGATGTGATGTGATCCACCGAAGCTCAAGGAAAATATCAGCTGAGATCTCTGTCCACTTTAAAGTGGAGTCATACCCTAAGTTTGATTTAATACCCTATGTCTTTACACAGTATTTAGTTGAAGTTTATGACTTGTTTTCTATTTATTGTCTTCTAAATATAAGACTGTATTCCTTGTCAGTGATGATGTTACGTTTCGTTTTTCGTTTTTTTAGGGTGACGCGAGCAGACCGTCCGAGAGGAACGGGAGAAATAGACGATTGAGCCCTGTCACTAATGCCTAGAACGTTCAACTGAAGACGAAAGGTCTTGATACTCAGCGTGCATTTTGTACGGAAAGTAGCTTTGTTAATGGTAATTAGTTTTGTGCCTCTCGATTATGGTGAGTTCAGGTTGGATGGCGACACGGGTCGTTATGTAGTTTGACAGACAACAGTTTGTGTGATTTGTTTGAATTTGTCTGACAAAAGTGATGTTTATTGTCCTTTTTTACGAACGATTCATTAAAATTTTAAGTTTAACGATAGAGTCATTAGGTAAGACAGTGACCTAAAATTAAAAGTCATAAGTTAGTATCAGGTTGTGTCTGTGTAGTGATAAACGAAACCTTTTTCTGTTAAATCACCGTGTATTTACTTCAATTGACACTTTCTGAACCATAATGCTGTTTAAGACAATTGGAGACTATTAAGTCATATCTTCATGTAATTTGTAAATTATGTAAAATGAAAAAATCCTCAAATATTACGAAGGAAAGGGTCGTTCTTGATAATGGTATTTTTTCCAGACTGACGAGATATTCGCAGTCTTTACTATTTTGATAAAGATACGGTTTACATGTTCCTGGTGTTGAGGTAGGTGAAGAAAATATAACTTAAAACTTTAGTCAGAATCTTTTTTACTATGTACTTTAAGAGGTACTTTTACCTTAGGTGAATCGAAGACAAGTGCGTTCATAGTCCGTAAATATAGAGGTTGTGTAGACTGGTGTTTCGGTAGACGTACGTCTCGGGAGTAAATATTTACACGTCATTTTCATCGACAAAACTTCTGAAAATAAAAGATTGTCAGGTAAACGGAAAAGGACACAAGGATTAAGAAAAGAAAACCAAGATTTTGATTTTCCCTCTATGTGTCGGTTTCTTCATTTCCTATATGTAAAACATTGAGTTCTCTCAGTCGAGGTAAATGGTCGAGAATGAGGTGCCTCTACAGGTTCGTGAAATATCTTCTTCCGTTTCTTTCCCTACGTTGTCGCCTCAAATTGTTTGTCTAGTCCGGAAATAATGGTCGTTCGAGGTAATACCTAAAGACTCGAGACATTCGGTTCGAGGGTGTTCACATTAATTTAAAAATAAATATTACCCAAACGCTGACAACTGAAGTACCTCGACTTCGGACAGGGGGTTGGTGTGA
The DNA here is from genome assembly GCA_006410555.1 of Capra ibex. NCBI lineage: Eukaryota > Metazoa > Chordata > Mammalia > Artiodactyla > Bovidae > Capra > Capra ibex. The sequence continues at coordinate 131,731,886 of SJYO01020080.1, forward strand.
GTGTATGGTGGTACACTTTACCGTAAAGGGTAGATGACGGTCTGTCCTGTGTGACCACTGCTAGGAAGAGTAAATTTCGTAGTTTTGACGTGTAATTATTTTGTAGAGGTATTTTGTTGTTGTTTCCTGAGTCGTTCGTCCCCGGCTCTGTCTTGGGAGCGTGTACTCGGCGCGAGAGAGTATGTGAGCCTAGGAAAAGTGTCGAAATGGATCCTTTTCTCTGACGTCGAGATCACGTTTCGCCTAATCCTACGACGGACGTCTGACGTGAAATGAGGATCACTGTGGGTGCCACTCTTTACGTTGAGTCTTTTTGTAGACTTCGGGTTTCGTTGCATATGAATAAATAAACTCGTCAGAGAAGTAAGTGTTTGGAAACGAGGACTATCTTAAATAGTGGAAACAAAGTAACAATTAGGGAAGGGGAAGAGTAAATCCATATTTGGGGACATATGAAATGTGGAAGAAAATTTACGAATTATGTTCATTGGTGTCCTCTTAGAGAAGAGGGGAACTTTTTGACGTTTATTTCTACAGTCGATAACTCATATAAACACCGTAGAGGTCGTCGACGACAATTTATGGTCGACCAGATCGACTAATTTTAATGGAGGCTCAACCATAATATTTCTACGGACCCGTCGCAACGACATAATTACCTAATAACTCACACGCTACTTTTGGAACCGGTCGACTACGCAAAATAATGTCTGTCCGAAATACTACACATTAGTGACATTAAAAATGTTGACCTCCTTTGTACTTTTTTTCCTCCTTTTTTTTAGGGGTATCTTTGACTAAATTGATCTAATAAGGATGGTAAGACAAAGGATCTTCCTTGGTTTCACGTATTAATGACACGTATTTAAAGGTCCATACCTGGGTGTGTGTGTTAAGTGGGTGGGTAGATACACCTCTACAGTAGTCGTTATGTCTGTTCGTCTCCGACGTGTACCCGTTTACGCCACACGCGTGTTAAACACACTTGTCTATAAATGAGACGGCGACAGACGGTTTGGTGGGTTAACCGGTGTTACCCTAGTGTACTAGCTTTTATCAAAACTTGACAAGTGGTCGACCCGATATCGACCTTTAGGTTTGGACCGGTTGACCTGACACCAAGCGTTAGGTTCCCTGTCCTAGTAAAGTGAGCCAAGTGGTAAAGGGAAATCAACGACAGAATCTTCGGTTCCAAAAAATATCCTGAGGTGGCTTGACAGAGGGTCTAGGAGATTGAAAGTCGAATGCAAGTCGTCTTCCGACCGCCAAATATCCGAGGCGACAAAGTCCGGGGCTGCGAGAGACGACGGTGTCCGGAAGTTTGCGTGACAAGACAAGGGCCGTGGGAGTTCCGAGGATATGCAAGGATCAACCGTCATTCTCCCCGTGCAGGGAGTCCACCGACACCAGTTAATTTTACCGAGTTCGTCTTTTGTTTTGAGTCTTTTGAGTTCATTCAGCACCCGAAGGGACCATAGAGTCGACCATCTCAGGTGACATTACGTCCTCCCGGACCAAGCTACGTCCTCTCGGACCAAGCTACGGACTCAACCCTTCTAGGGGACCTCTTCCCAATCCGATGGGTAAGAGCCCCAAGGGACCACCGAGTCTACCACTTCTTAGGTCGACGTTACACCCTCTAAACCCAAACTAGGGACCCAACTCCTCTAGGGGGACCTCCTCTCGTACCGTTAGGGGAGGACCCTTTAGGGTGCCTGTCTCCTCGGACCCCCGATCAGTCTGTCCTGACTCGCTGACCGTGAGTGAGTGTGTCCTTTCCTGTCGGAAGTCTGACCCAAGAGAAAGTCCGTTAGGTCAAAATGCGGTTACATTATCAAGTCTTCTTCTGCAGTAGTAGTTAATCATATCACATACCAGAACCGAAACGACATACCATGAATTGTAGTGAAAAGGTGTGTAAGTATTATTTTATGTGTCTCAGACACAGTGATCTTTCACTCCTTTGCCTAAGAAAAATTTTGTTTGTGTGGCTTTAAATATATATTTTCTAAGTCAGTCTCGGTACCGTCCAACAAACTTACGGAGGGTCTCTTTGGTTCCTCGTACAAAATTCCTGCTCGATTTAAGTACTTTCATTGCTTATGAAGATTAATCTCGGTTTGTGCCAAATAGATGTTGGACTCTTCGTTGTCATCCGTTTCGGAAAAAGACTTCTGAACCCAATGTGCCGGTACTTGTCCCAAAGGTTGTAGCGAGGATGTGACCATTATTGTTGTTAATGTTTGTCCCCGAAGATCTTTATAAAACTCGCTATTACAAAATAATTTCATTCACAGTTGAACAATTTCTTTGGCACGAAGTCTTTCTGGTACCAGTAAAGTTATATTTTTTATCCATACGACTAAAAATTTTTGACTATTAATGACCGATTTTGTTAACTACACCAACAAAAATACCCTCACTTGGGTCAGTAGACACAATGAAGTTTCTGTACGTTGGAATCACAACCTGGAATAGGAGGGAAAACAGGTGAGAGAGTGAGTCTTCCGTTGGGTAGGTAGTCGGTAACCGACTCCTGACGACTCGGAGACGACTCTGCAGTCCTCCTTCCGTGAGCGACTAGGATTTGGTCGATAAAACCTTTATTAAAAACTATATTCTAAAAGGGTGACGACTAATTTTTATTCGGGTGCGGATGTTTAAAAAAGATGACCAAAAGTAGATCGGAAGATCTCTTCAACAAGGGACAAGATTAATCATTAGGAGGTTTATGGGCTTTATTTCATGTTATAACCCATAGTCATCTACGAATTATTAAAGTCTTACGTCCCGAACCCTCCGTTTACAATTTGGGCACCGACGTCTGCGTCATGGTCCTTTAGTCAGTTCGGAACAAAGAGTTCTCTAGGAATTACCAATTTTTCCCCCCGCCCCACCCCCCGCCGTTACAGAGTCACAGGGACCAGTTTTTCTTTGTCACTCCGACGCGTTCTAGATCTTTCCCCGACTTCCGTACCGACGGTTTGTAATTTTTCGAAAGAGAACACAAATTAAACAGAGAAAAGGGGGAGGAAGAACCGGAAATACAGGATTGTGGTCATCTTCCGTGCCGAGTCTCCACCCCCACGGTACTCCCCGTCCGTCCTTCGCCCATGTCCCTCCCCTCCGCTTCTCGTTCTCCGGCGCCTCGTCCTCGTACCCACCCGCCGGTCCTAGTTCGGAGGTCTACCTGGAGCCCGCACGTCTTTCCTCGACGGGTGAGGGTTGCGGTCGTTGTGTTAGACACCTTCTCATACTAATCTTTCGGCTAGGGAGAGTGGAGTGGTGACTGATGACAGAACTTTAGTGTAAAAGGGTCCTTCTTCTCACCCTCACTTTTGAGTTTCTGTTCTTTCAGTGGAATCCTTGGTCAGACGGGACTAGGCGTGAAAGTAGTACTTGTCGTTCTCCGCCCGGGAGAGGGGTAGCCCTCGGGTAGTTCGATGTCTTTTCTGTCGGAGGGGTGGGGGCTGTCCGATTGGGTCTCCTTTTCCGCAGACCCCACACCCTGAGTTCTGAGACCTTTCTTGGTAAAGGGTAATTAAAAGTTAAACTTCCTCATTATAATAAGTAGTGAAAATAATAATCTCCATACGTCAGAATTGATCTTAAGATACTGGGAACAATCCTAAATAGTAGTAAAAATTTAGATTACTGTGAATCCCTCACAAAGGGTGTACGGTCTGTGACAAACTTCACGAGACGTTTGTCGTTACGGTGTACCGTTGGAATATTTTCCTTCTTGAAAATTACACTGAAATTGAGTTGAAAGCGTTTGTAAATCACGTTGGGTCTTGGACAATAGCCCAAACCGTTGACATTCTCCTATATTTGTTTTCTATTGACATTAAAAAGACAGTTATAAATGAAGTTTATTTTGTTTTGGGAACATTAACATTCAACCACTATGTTTACTTGACTAGGATGTCAAGTGTCGTCGGTAGCTGTACCATTCTGCGGAGGGTGATTCTGTGTGCACGTCGCGACTGGGGAGGGTGGGGTCCGACATCTCCGCGTGGGAGTGTGGACCCCTGTGATCGAGGGAACCTCTCGTGGGTGTCACCAGTGACGAGTGTGACGTCGAGGGGTCCACCGTAGTCGTCCTGTCCTAGACGAACGGTTACGTCCTCTGTGTTCTATTGCGGTCTTTTAAGGGACCCAGTCCTTCTAAGGTGACCTCCTTTACCGTGGGGTGAGGTCATAAGAACGGACCTCTTGGGGTACCTGTCTCCTCGGACCGCCCGATGTCAGGTACCCCAGTGTTTCTCAGTCTGTGCTGACTTGCGTTGCGTGTGGTGACAAATTTAGGGTGACTGAATTAATTCCGTCTGGGAAAGAAATCATCTTCGATTTGGACGAGCCGTGTCTAACCTAAGGAGTCTGGTACTGAGTCGAAAAGGAGGGGTCAAGAGCAGTAGAACTGTAACAGAGACAACGGAAAATTAGTCTCAAATACATCTAAATTACTAATGACTAAGTTTTATTTTTAGGAAATTTTTAATATGGTATAAAAGGGGGTGTTTGAGGTGCGTCGTATTGTAAATTATTCTGATAAATTTAAAAAAAAAGTTTCAGACCTGAAAAAAAAAATTGGGGTGTATGTTAAATATCAAGTTCGGTATTATTCCTGGAAAACCTCCACTGTCCAAACGATTTTAGTAATGTACTTTAATATGTCTTTATAGTTTGTTGATTACTGACTTCATTTTACTTTTGATTTCGTAATAAAAATAATCCCTTCCGTTTAAAATCACTTCTTCTAAAGTCTTTGTTTTACATATATATCTTCGATTTGACTTAACATTTGTTATAAAGAAAAGGACATGAATTTAAGACTATGTTTAGGTCATAAATTTTGAGGTTTTAATTCTTATTCTTTTAACTCCCCATTTCTTTCGATACTACTTCTTAATTTTCATCGGTTTTCGTTTGTATTCATTTTTCGTTACACGGGGTGCCTGCGCATTGGGTACATAGAGACAGTACGACACGGGTCAGCGAATCCGCACAGACTGAGACACGTCGGGGCACCTGACACCGGGTGGTCCGAGGAGACAGGTACCCTAAGAGGTCCGTCCTTGTGACCTCACCCGCAGACACGGGAGGAGGTCCCCTAGCGGAACTGCATCCCTAACTTGAACCCCGAGAATGCAGAGGACGTAACCGTCCTCCCAAGAAATGGCGACGACGACGACGACGATTCAGCGAAGTCAACACAGGCTGAGACACGCTGGGGTATCTACCGTCGGGTGGTCCGAGGGGGTAGGGACCCTAAGAGGTCCGTTTTTGTGACCTCGCCCAACGGTAAAGGAAGAGGTCACGTACTTTCACTTTTCACTTTCACTTCAGCGAGTCAGTACAGGTTAGGAGTCGCTGGGGTACCTGCCGTCGGAAGGTCCGAGGAGGCAGGTACCCTAAAAGGTCCGTTCTCCTGACCTCACCCCACGGTAACGGAAGAGACAGAAATGGCAATCACGGTGGGATACTCACTTTTTTTTCGCAAAGTATCTCAAACACCGTCTTCTCAAGAATGAAAGGTGGGAAAATTTGACTCACATTTTTTACTACTCAAAAGGACCAACTTAGTCGTCACAAATAGTTTGTCGTAGAATACTTTAATACTCGGACCTTCTCCAACAGTAGTAATTTCGTTCGAGTAGTAAATGGATTGTGAATCCAGTCCCTTCTTGATTTCCATCCTTCCGCCCTAAGATGGAACTGTAGCACCCAGTCTCTTTTAAATAAATTACCATGTTACGATAGGAATTTTATTAAAATATCTTCAACCTTTCTATTATCTTATAAATGTGTTATACACTAAACCCACTAGAGTCTACAGAATTTTCGACCAGTTCTCTGTGTAGAGACCTTTTCGACTGTAAATGTCCGCAGACAAAGTTCATGATCATCAAGGGTATTTTCTAAAATGTATAGAATCCGGTTCTGGGAGCTCCGGCTTTTTATTCCCATCTTCGAATTCCGATCAGTCTGTGGATAATTTCTGTGTGTGACATTAGTGACTACATTCACTATGTTTAATCCAATTAATGTCCGACATGAATTATTACCTCATACTACAGTATGTACTTAATGGTGTCTCGTGGTCCTTTCTCGAAGACTCCCGTTAATCGATGTCTATAAGTTAAACGGAGACCGAATGCACCAATACCTTCCTCAATCTCTTCTCCTTTTGTTGGTCTCTGGGTACTTTATTTCCGTGGTTCCTACTCTCTACTCTGTCTGCCTTGTACTCTCCCATTAATTATTCCGTTCGTAGTGGAGGTGAATTGACAATGAAGGGTCCTTCAAGACTTTTAAGGCGGAAGTACGGAATCTTCTACTGTCAAGGCTAAACTCCTGGTTTCAATACAGGGAAGGTTGGATTTGTAGAAGATGACCGAGTGTCTGAGTTTCCACTATGACCTAAATGTCAGCACAGTCACACGACAATTTGGTCTGTCGAATTTTCTGTAGGGTCACAAGGTAATTCTGACTTTGGCTGAGACTGGGACAGAAGGACCTCTTATAATCTACCGTAAAATACGCACGACTCCACACCCCACTATAAACAAAAGGGTGTGTGAATACAGGTCCATTTCTGTAGTGTCGTTAACACATAGTTCGAGGAGGTCTCTTGCGACTATATTTGACTCCAACTGGGTCCAGAGGACCCATTCCAATTGTGACCCCTACTGTTTCACAACGTGGCAAATTCTCCTTCTTGAGTTCTTTACTCCTACCGAGAGTAGGGATTGTTGGTCCTGCCACAACCACCCCCAAGACGAGACAATACTCGGTAGGACCGGACGTCGGAGACGGTGTAGTCGTAAAGAGTCCACGTGTCGTACAGTACACAGAGTTAGTGGAGTTAAGAATTAGTCTTTGTACATAAAGTTGTGACACTTAAATTAGTATATGAAGTCTTTTATAAATGTATAACCAGAAATTGTTTACTTAACGAAACTGTTTGTCTATTTAAATTTCCTACTCCAGAATGTCTCGATTTTTCAAATGTTATTTTTGAAGAATATATACATAACTTTCGTAAAATTGTAAGTAACATTTATGAACAATCTTCGAATTATGAAACCTTAGTAGATTTTGATAAGTTTATGTAGTTTACTTTTCCTGTAGTAAACGAAAAACCAACAAAGGTGATCAGGGTACATAAATAATCCCAGGTTTTGTGATCACCTTTTTCAGTAAATTAACCTTTTTTTAGTTGGATACCTTTCTTAAAATCTTTTCTCGTTTTTTTTTTTTTTTTTTTTTTTTTTTTTTTTTTTTTTTTTTTTTTTTTTTTTTTTTTTTCCGGACCAGACACAATTTGTGACATAAAGGTTTATCGTTTGTCAGGAAAATCGATGTCGTGAGGTGCTAGTATAACCTTAAGTGATCAAGGAGTTTCGAACATTCGGTCGACATAAATTGTCAAAATAATTGTACAGATATGTATGGTATATGTATTGACCTTAATGCAAGAGACACACAGTTTTTCATGGTCCTTTCTTTGTTCTGACTCAGTGGTCGGTGTTTAATCTTCTTTTGACACGGCAAACACAACGCTACTCCTATGACCCTCGAGGAGACGACCGGGTCACTAACTATGACTCGAAGGTGACGGTTCCGGTGTCCAAGCTAGGGACCAGTCCCTTGATTCTAGGGTGGACGGTGTGTCACGTCGGTTCGTTTTGTTTTGATTGTGGAAATTCCGAAGGGGCCACCGCGATCACCATTTCTTAGACGGACGTTACGTCCGCTGTATCACTCTGCACCCAAGCTAGGGACTCAGTCCTTCTGGGGGACTTCTTCTCCCAGAACCGACCTCATAGAATGTGAAGTGATAAGAACGGACCTCTTAGGGTACTTGACTCGTCGGACGGTTCGATATCAGGTACCCCAGTGTTTCTCAGCCTGAGTTGACTTCGTTGAATCGTCCGTGGATTCTTATGACCTACCGATTAAGAGTTAGAATCTGCAGACAGTAAGTCTTCACCGAAAAGTCTTTGTCTCTTTAAGTGTCAATGTCGACCTAGTTGTTAGGAGAAAGTCATTAGTTGTCTTGTTGTATTCATTTTTTGTGTCTAGTCGTTATTTGGGTGTGTTTAGTTTGGTTGACTAAAAACTGTTTCTACGTTTCCGTTGAGTTACCTTTTTCCTATCAGAAAGATGTCACTATGGCCTTATGGACCTAAGATAGACGGTTTTTATTAATTAATTAATTAGTACTGGAGAGTGAAATATATTTTTAAATGAGTTTTACCTAGTGTCCGGATTTGTATGATGTGTTTTGTTAATCTTCTTTTATTCTGCAAATACTAGACCCAATTTGTGTCTTAAGAATCTATACTGTTGGTTTTGTTTGAACTATACCTTTGTTGTCTATTAAACTTAAAGTGGTTTTTCCTTTTTACAAACGCGATACTTTCTACGAACATTCTTTACTTTTGTGTTAGGTGACCGTCCTTCTATGATAAACACTTATTGTTTATACTGTTGTCTGGACAGATACCTTATGTATCTTTCGAAATTTGAGTTATGATTCTTTTATTTATTTGGGTTAAATAAACCAACCCGTTTTCTGCACTCGATAGACTTAACTGTAATAAAATTGTTTTGAATAAGACTCTATTAACATATGAGTGTAATTCAACCTTCTGTGTCATATCACTCAGACACTTAAGTCAAAGGGGTTCCCACCGCAGGACGTCTTTGTACCGTGGGATAGTGGGGGTCCTATGCGTCGTCAAGTGTCAGGATTGTGGTTTGCGAGGTAGTGGTGCTCCCAGAAACAACACGAGAGGACACTCGTGCGGGTGGAAGAGAGGACGGAGCGGAAACAAGTTCGGACAATGAAAATAATTAGAAAAGTTTCTTTATCGAAAAACAAAGTAAAAAGAATGAGAAGACAAAGAACAATAAGATAATGGAAACATCACAAGAATTAATACAACCAAAGCTAGGAATGGAAATAAGGAAGGAGACGAATGAAACTTAATCAGAAGAATCCAAGCGTTTCTCAACCTGTGCTGACTCGCTGACTTGACTTGACTTCCATGTTTGATGGTAATAACTCAAGATATAAAAAAACAGATCAAATGATAGTTAATAATTATCAGAGGTCGATATTTATACCTAAACGGAAAGAAGAAAGTCGAGAAAAAACCAAGTGTATAAAACGTTGAGACAACAAAGTTATGTGTGTGTAATTCCTGACGAGTTAGGTAAACGACCTGACTGGGAAAATGGTAATACATTATAGGCAAAACAGACACGATTAAAAAGCAAGAGTCTTCTTCAGATGAAAATAAACTGTAATAATAGCGAAAGGGGTAAAGAAAATTACAAAGACACAAAATGGAAAAGGTTGGAAGATTAGATTTTTGTGGTATAAACTTCACTCGAAGAACATCTGTCGTACGTCAACCGAGTACAAATTTTAGAAGGTTTGACAGAGTATTGACCACATAAATCTGGTTGGTAAATGTGAATGAGGTGTCACTGTGACTTAGTGACCTTTCACATTTGACTTATAAATAAAGACCTCCAAATCTTTTGTTTTTCTCCGCAATTCATCCGGATGACCTTCTCCGCCGAGTTTCTTTCCAAAAACAAAACGACTAAGTAAAAAAGGAATTCTTTGATCGTTTCTCTTGATCCGATCTTTGTAATTTCTATATTATGGATTACCGAGGACCAGTGTTTCTTCTCCCTCTGGCAATTGAGGTCTCATGTGTCTCTCACTTGTCTCCGTAGCTGTTGTCCCGTCTTCTGTTCCACCCGAAGTCCGACCGCCGCTCCTTCGTTCGTCGACTCCACCAGCCCGAACCACTGTGTTCCGACCCGTTCTGACGAAGTCTTCCTTGCCTTTCCGCTGGGTCGCCCTCCGCGCGACCTACGACACTTCGATGTCGTCAAGGCAGGGTGTCACAGGAGGCAAAAGAGTTTATTCGTAATAGTCAGACCCAATAACGGTTTGGTATCTAAAGTAGTCACTTTGTAAAGAAGTCTGGTGGAGAGGAGGCGACGATAATAGTTAAGAATGGGTCTGTTCCCGTTTCGGTAGGAATGGCATAGGTACAAAGGTCAGAGCGGAGAGAGTTTGTGTAGTTGATGTGATACAAAAGCAATTTTACGCTTGATCTGGTATGACGCACGACGAAATTTATGTACCTTCAGTCCATGTGCACGGACCTACAAAAGTCCTAAACCAAAACAGGAAGAACAGAGTGAAATGACCGTTGAGGTGTTGTAGTACAACTTACACCTGAAAGTTTGGTAAAGAGGGGCTTAGACAGAGGTTTTGAGATCTTGACATATTATGTCAAAAGATGAAGTATGGTTTCAAGGGTTTCTTTCTGCCGTGAGTCGTATACGCATTACATAAGGAGAAAGTTTAAAGAAAGGGATAACAAGTAATAGAAACAGTAAAAATGGTGGTCACTGGAAAGACAGGTTTAATTCAAACTGGGAAGGGAGAAGGGGTGAGGGTGCAAGTTAATTAACGTTCAGGACTTTTGAGTCGTCGAACCGGAAAAGAGGCGTACGGGTGAATAGAGATACTAGGAAGAACGGAAAACAGACCAAAGTCTGGTGGTCATGGACAGAAGATCTTATGTTTGTGATGGTGAAATCAACGATTGGTGACGAGGGAATCACGATGAAGGGGGAAGTTAGGTAAATAGTGACCCGCTGGTCCCGTTAAACTAATATTTCGGTAACAAATAAAAGTTCCACCCAAAAAAAAAAAAAAAAAAACCACAGTTGGTGAAAATTACATAAAGGATTTACACAATGTTATAACGAAGACAAAATGTAAAACCAAAAACCGGTACTCCGTACACCCGAGAATTCAGGACCTGACCCCTAGTTTGTATGTTGGGGATGCAATCTTTCACTTTAGAATTGGTTACCTGGCATTCCTTTAGGGGTTTAGTAATGTAAAGTCGCTGTGAGAGGAGAGGGAGTCGGATCTTATTTCGAGACCCGGTCACCACAGACCCAGGATCGAGGGGAATCGATAGGAATGACGATTGAGACAAAGATCATCCAACGGATAGAGACGAAGTAACTCACCAAGGAGGCCCCGAAGTAGAACAAGGAAGTAGACCCTATACAGGGAGACGATAGAGTAGAACAGACTAAGAGACACCGACAACAAAGGTAAAGGTGACCAACGTCCCGACATATCGGGCAGAACGAAATCGACAGAGGGGACCACCTGCTCCGACAACCTCTCCGAATCCGTCCGAAAGACCCCTCCCGAAGACGGAGGACCACCCACCTCGACCCACGAGTCCTTCGGAAATCCGTCGCGGTGACGACTCTCCACCCGACACAAGGACGGGCTATCAATGGACCGGCCTCCCCAGGATCGTGCCCCGGATGTTCGACAACCGACCCCCCTTCCAGAATCCCTCCTTTGTCTTCAGAGACCCTTCCAAGTGTGGTTCCTCAGGAGTGGCCTTGACGATGGTGGTCACAGAAGACAGGGACGACACTTGGTGTCGACGGGGCCCGAAGACATCCTCGGGGAGGGTGTGATCGTCCCTCCAGACCGGCTTAGAGAATTCTCTAGTGACGAAGGGGGACCCAGGGCGACGTGTGTCCCGGGACTCACGGGGAGGTCCCCACCGCGCAGAAATCAACGAGTAGCGACGAGGGGACGACGACGAAGGGGAAGGGGAGACCTTAGGGACACTAGTTTGGGGTGACGGGAAGTCGCGGCCCAAGTGGGCGAAGAGGACCCCGAGGAGGAGAGCAGCAGTCTGGGGGTCCGGTCCTTCGCACTGCACCCCAAGTCCTGAAAGTGAGGACGCCTTCTTGAAGACACCATATTGATAAGAGGTCAACCACCGGACGGGGGACCGTCCACACCCTACCCTAAGATGACGCTAACATGGGGAGGCCGGTGGAGTGACACTAAAGAAGTAGGAGTCTAAGTTCCCTAGTAAAGACCATCCAAGGTCGTACAAAACGAAACAAAAAAACAGCTATGAACAAATCGTCAATCAACGTTAAAATCGTAAATGATCCGGTGGAACGGTCAGGAAATCTCGGTACTAAATTAGCTTTAATATAGTTTAGAATAGAAAAGGAGATACAATACGATACTCGAGGAACACTCATTCTCGGATTGTAAATAACTCTTAAGTTTATGAACAATGTAAGACGACCCTCCGTGTCACCTGTCCACTCACTATAGACGGTACTTTGTTCGATAGACACTACCAGGGTTTGAGGTGTTCCCTGACCAGTTGAACTCTATAAGTTAATAAATGACATTCATCATGTTGACACCTCTCCCGTTACCGTGGGGTGAAGTCACGAGAGCGGACCTCTTAGGGTACCTGCCTCCTCGGACCACCCGACGTCAGGCACCCCAGCCTGTACTGACTCTCTGAAGTGAAAGTGAAGAGTGAAAGTACGTGACCTCTTCCTTTACCGGTGGGTGAGGTCACAAGAACGGACCTCTTAGGGTCCCTGCCCCCTCGGACCACCCGACGGCAGATACCCCAGCGTGTCTCCACCTGTACTGACTTCGCTGAGTCGTCGTGGTCGTCGTCATGTCGACTCTGTCTTCATAAAGTACTCATCGATGTTTTCACCGGAAGGGTTTCTAAGACTCTACGACCTTAAGACACGTCCTGGTTGTCGTTTCGGCACGCCGTCCGGTGGTCCTGGGGTGGGCGGGACCCGTCGTCGCGTGAGTAGGTACGAGAGACTTGTGTCGACAGTGGGTTTCGAGGTAAAGTCGGATTTCGTCATAGTAAGTCAGAAGTTAAAGAGTCAAACTCGTTTTCTTATAATTTGTTTTTACCACTTTATTTTTAGAAATCAGTTTTCAAGAAGGGATTAGACCATTAAATTGTCTTTTCTTTTGTTTCAAGATAGAACAGGTTTGACAAAACCACTTGTGTATGATATATATATATATATATATATATATATATATATATATATATATTAAAGGGAAAGTTTCTTAATGTCTAATAGATTAAAAAAACTTCAAGATTTTATGACAGTCTCTAACTTCATTTATGTAAAATAACGTAACGTCTACAATTTTGTCTTTATAAAAGAAAGTATAATTGTGTATTGACTGGTCCCCTAAAAACGTCTTTTATTGTGGACACCGATCGTTAAACAATGTATTCACTTAAGACTGGTTATTATAAGTCCACCGTTTACTACATAATGATAAAGAGACCAGTTATGTCACAATTTATAAGAAAGGTGCCGGAGGTGAAAGGAATTAAGGACTTTCTGATGACTATCATCGAGTCTATACAGAAGTTTCATAAAGTCAAAAGGTATATGACTGTACATACGGGTGATTATCGTTAATTCGTGAAAGATGTAGACGGTAGTGAAAAATATGAGAATATTTTAGTTAGTCACTAATTTATCTCTATTGGCTCTTTTATCGTTTTTCATATCTTGTATTTGTGGTCGGAAATGAGGGACAATCTCTACTGGTTACAATTGTGATGAATGTCCGATTAAAAGTAAAGTTTGTATATATTCAAAAATTTGATCCTTTTATCTAATATACATCAAAAAGAATAACTAAAAAAAAGGGAATCTTAAATAGTAATCGTAGTGTAGAACCCTAATATGTCAAGTGTTTATGTAGTAAATTAAATGCCGGATTAAAGTAGTTTACTTGAATAAATGGGATAATAAAGGAAATAATAATCTTTAGTCAGAGGGAAAGTATAGTATTTATTGTGGCACTATTCGTAGAAATATGTCGGGAGACGAGGGACTAAGGGAATTGTGCAGATATTCGAATTTTCACGTTAGTCCTCAGTTCCTCGGGTTCAAATAGTCCGTAAAATGAATGAAAGGACTAGTTGGGGGTTTAAATAATCTAATCGTGACTCAATTTACGATAAATTAAATATTAAGAAAGTATAAACTTGTCAACTTTGGGAAAGAGATATAAACAACAGGTAACTAAAAAAAGGGATACATAACCAAGTGAAATCAAAAGATTTATAAAATGTCCATTTCACTAAAGAATGATTAAAATTCCTAAATAATATATATTTCTTATGTTTAAACGAAAAATAAGAAATATATATAAAAGACATGTAACGTTTAAAAAAAATAGAAACGCAACTTAAAATCACCTTTCTTCAAAACCTCATCCGACCAAAGACTAGTGATCATTGTCCCGAACAGACTAAGATCCGGCACCGGGACAGACCAGAAACGACGAATGGGCGAGCGGGACGCAAGCTGAGTGCCAGATCAGACTGTGTATCATGTAGACACACAGAGTGTGCATCAAACCATCTCCTCCAAGAACTAATAACTATTTATTAGACGATTTAAAACCATAACTAAGGTTTATAAATATAGTATCCTATAAACAAGATTGTGTATAGTCACACTGACACATATTGATGGTTCAAAAAGTTCGACTATAGACTTCATATTAGTATACCAGTTTTATATTAACGGGTGGAATTTTTAAGAGGATGTAGGAGTATCAGGATCAGTTTGCTCGCATACTTACGTCCGAGTTCTCACGTTTCGGACCGAGTTGAAAAACCATCGATCAAATAGATTTGTTTTATTCGGAAATATGAAAAAACTCAAGGAGTAGATGTTTTACCTCTACCAGTGTTAGACACATGGTTACACAACACTCTTATTCATCGACTACTGTCGGTAATCCCTGTTACAGACCAGGAATCCTTTGTTATAATTGTTAATAATTAGTAATAAAGTTTATTAATAGAAAGGGGTATTAAGAATTAATATTGAGAAGTATATCTTCCTCCTTTTGGGTCGAAAAAGTTTTCCTAATTAAACCCCTCTAACGGGTCACGTATTGTTCCTTAGTTTGTATATAAAATATAAATTATGTATTACATTTCAAGTAATTTTTCTATTCTTGTAAAGTTAGTGATTGACACAAATCTTATCATTCGGTAAAGAATTGGACAACTCTCTCTTAAAAATTCCACCCATTAATATGACTGAAACTACTTTCAGCATAAAAACTGATATACTAATATGAAGTTTATAGTCGAGCTTTTTGAACCATCAATATGTGTTAGTGTGACTATACACAATCTTGTTTATATGACACTATATTTATAAACCTTTGTTATGGTTTTAAATCGTCTAATAAATAGTTATTAGTTCTTGGAGGAGAAGATTTAATGATCTGTAGTTGTGTCGTTTCGTTGACGATTAGGTCTTTTATCCATTATTCCCTTTACTTTCTACATATTATTTGTAAACCCTCTATACCTTAAATAGGGTACTCACGACATTTCACGAGTTTTAAATTCTTACGGTTTCGGGTTCACACAATACTCCTAGAAAGGAGTTTTCACTGTAATTAACGTATAGGGTGTCTACGAATAATACATAAGATAAATATAGTTTCTCATTTTACATCAACTTTTATATGTCTAAGTTATATAAATTTTCACGATTATTTTATGTCAATGAGACCGGATCGTTTTTGAACAATAAAAATTTGAAGTTAAAAATTAGAGAAATATTTTATCATAACTCATGACCACCGAGTCTACCATTCCGTAGACAGATGTTACGGTCTCTGGGTCCAAGTTAGGGACCCAGCCCTTCTAGGGGACCTCTTCCTTTACCGTTAGGTGAGGTTATGATAACGGACCATTTAGGGTACCTGTCTCCTCGGACCATCCAATGTCAGGTGCCCCAGCGTTTCTCAATCTGTACTGACTCGCTGAAGTGAAGTGAAGTAATTCTTTTGTCGTAACTTATGAACATAAAAATAGACGAAAGTGACCCAAGAAGACCTTAGCTTTATTGTGTATGAGTCCCTACTTTACCATTTTCATCATAAAATCTCCACAAAAGTGTTTTTATTGAGGATTCACTACTTTAGTGTCCTGTAAGAATAAGAGTATAATTTTGTGACTTGTCGTTGACAATCTGGTAGTGGAACTTAAGTACATCAGTCACAAAGTGAAACCTTTAATCAGTCGTACGTAACTATCCGGGGAATCTTGAACTTAAAAATTTTCAGATTATTAATCGTTTGTTTTCTGTTCAGTTCTATTATGTAGAAGACTTAAAAATTTCTTTTTAAAGTAAAAACCATATTTTCCTCATTAGAAAGTGTTTCAATCACCTTCTATCACATTTAATGAAAATCCTTTATAATAAAATATTATAGTGAAGTCAAGTCAAGTCAGCGCCAAGCTGAGAAACGCTGGGGTACTTAGCGTCATGCGGTCCGGAGGGACAGGTAGTGCTTGAGGGTCTCAAGTGAGTCTGAGTGTAGGTAAATCCTACATAATTTATAAATTAGTATTTAATTGTGACATCATTCACTAAATTGTAAAGGACTGTCTTTTGGGTCAGTGTCAGTAAGTCCTCTGTTACGTGAATTTGTGTGTTTAGTGTCGTGATTGTTCGTTCAATGATAGATTGTCAGTTCTAAGGTATCCTAGAATAAGGACATAACGTTCTGTTTATAGTAGTTAAGTAAATTTCAATTCTATTCGATTAAACCTTAATGAAATCGGTTACAAACGTTAATTGTAAAAATGTGATTAATAAAAAAATTAAAATTTAAAAAATTAACTTCCCATTAACGGAATGTCTTAACACAACCAAAGGTGGTTTGTAGTTATACTTAGTCGGTATACATAAGTACACAGGGGAGAGAGAACTTGGAGGGAGGGGTAGAGTAGGGAGATCCAACAATGACTCGGGACCAAACTCGAGGGACTCGGCATGTCATCTAAGGGTGACCGATAGATAAAATGTTCACCATTACATTCAAAGGTCCAATGTTGGAGGTATGTAGGGTGAGAGAGGAAGGAGGGGAGGGGACGGCACAGGATTCAGACAAGACCTACTACAGACACAGAGAGACGACGGGACGTTTACTAAGGTAGTCATGGGAGATAGATCTGAGGTACATACACGTAATCATATTCTGTAAACGAAAAGAGAAAGACTGAATGAAGTGAGACATCTTCCCCGAGAGCCAAGTGGATGGAGTAATCTTGTCTGAGCTTACACAAGGAAATATACCAACTCATTATAAAGGCAATACATACGTACTGTCGAAGAAATAGGTAAGTAGTCGGTCGACGAAGGTACAGGGTCGATGACATTTATCCCGACGTCGCCTGTGACCCCATATACGCAGAGAAAGTTAAAACTAAAGGAGTCCCACATACAGATCCTCACCCTAACGACCCAGTATACCACCAAAATAAGGATCTAAAAATTCCTTAGCGGTATGGCAGAAGGTATCACTGACGTAGTTAAATGTAAGGGTGGTTGTCACTTTCTCCCAAGGAAGGGAAAAGGGGTGTGGGAGGGGTCGTAAATAACATCTGAAGAACTACTGCCCGTAAGACTGGTCACACTTCACCACAGAGTGACATCAAAACTAAACGTCAAGAGATTAGTACTCGTTACAACTCGTGTAAAAGTTACACAAACCATCGGTAGACATACAGAAGAAACCTCTTTACAGACAAATACAGAAAAAGGGTGAAAAACTAACCCAATAAACCAAAAGGTCATAACTCAACATACTCGACGAACATATAAGATCTTTAACTAGGGGACAGTCGACAACGTAGACGATAATAACAGAGGGTACGACTCCCAACAGAAAAGTGGAATAAATATCAAAGGAGACAACACATTTTAGAAAATTCAAATTAATCCAGGATAAACAAATGAAAATAAAAATAAAGGTAATGAGATCCTCCACCCAGTATCTCCTAGAACGAAACTAAATACAGTATTTCACAAGACGGATACATAGGGAGATTCTCAAAATATCAAAGACCAGAATCGAAATCCAGAAATTAGGTAAGACTCAAATAGAAACACATACCACAATCCGTCACAATATTAAAGTAAGAAAGTGTACATCGACAGGTCAAAAGGGTCGTGGTGAATGCAACAGTCTTTTAAGGATCTGGATTAGTCACTTAAATTGTTTCAGCGTCTTACGTTTTAGTTATGTGTCTTTGGTGGACGTAAGGATATGTGATTGTTACTTTTGGGTCTTTCTCTTTAATTCCTTAGTTAGGGTGAGTGGTAATGTTGTTTTTGTCCTTATCCGGATGGATTCCTCCGTTTTCTCGACGTACTTCTTTTGATATTCTGTGCCTGCTTTCCCCAGTCTCCGCCGTGTCTGTCTGCCTCTCTGTGAGAAGGACAAGGACCCGACCTTCTTTGCTATAGTACTTTTACTGATATGATGGTTTACGTTAGATGGTTAAGTTACACTAGGGATAGTTTAGTGGTTACGGTAAAAAGTGTCTTGATCTTGTTTTTCAAGGTGTAAAGTACACCGATGTGATTAATAATTAAGATTAAAACAATTCGTGTAAATGATTGTTTTTCGTCATTCACGTAAATATCTACCGTATAAATGGTGTAGTCCTCTGAAGGTGTATATAAGAGTGTGTTTATAGTCTTACGACGACGACGTCGATTCAGCGAAGTCAGTTCAGGCTGAGACACGCTGGGGTGTCTACCGTCGGGTGGTCCGAGGCGATAGGGACCCTAAGAGGTCCGTTCTTGTGGTCTTACCCCTGTTAATATTTTGGAAAAAGTAAAGAAATTTTTGTGTAAATAAATAAATAAACCGATACGGACCAGAGAGTCAACGCCGTACACCCTAGGTCACGGGACTGGCCCCTACCTTGGGTCCGGGGAATTAATCCTCGTACCTCAGAATCGATGTCCTGGTGGCCCCTTCAGGGCTTAGAAACAGAATTTCTATTGGTGTTGGCATAATCTCTCGTCTGAGTTAATCTGAAATTACATGGTACATTGACGATTCCAACTGATTTTAATCTTTGGACCTGAGTTATGCCCTATATCAAAGTAAAACGATTTATTGGAAAAGAGGTGGAACATTTGTTGAAAGAGGGTTCTCGTTGTATATCCTCGTAGTCGTCAATAAATCTAATTATAATGAACGTAATAGATTTTGTTTTGATTATTAAAATTAAATAAAGGTACTCTATTTTGGATGTTGTAAATAATCCAAGTTCCTGTATTTTAATAAGACAGTTTGACGATATTACAAAGATTTACAAATGAGAAGTTAAGACATGATAAAGAACTCTTCGTGGGGATGTTTCCTATCGATAATACAAAGGTGAATTCATCTTCGAACCTACGGAATGACTTCTTTTGTGTCTTTCGGTTTCAGTCTCGATCTTCCCGAGGGCTTAGTGTCCCATGTAGTACGACTGTCCCGGTACTATAGAATTTAGACGTTGGTGTCCCATGTAGTACGACTGTCCCGGTACTATAGAATTTAGACGTTGGTGTTACCGTCTATTACCTTTGTTTTCGTCACGAGTGGTATATGAGTTACAAATAGGGGATGACTTGTGATACTAAAAATATATAATACTAAATTAAAAGTATCCGTGAGGTACTTCATCCATGGTGATAAAAAGTAAAGGTAAAGTGTCTACTTCTTTGGTTCCGAGTCTCACCAATTTGTTCAGACATAGTAAAGTTTCAGATACGAAGATTGACGGTAAAATATAATATAATAGGAAACACGGGTAAGATTGTCAATAGTCATCCTTTATATGTCTACTCACCATGTCGAATCCCATCGTATTTCTGTGTCCCTTTGAGTTGGTGTAACGGAGTGGTTTTCTATAATACTTTAGTTTAAATCATTCACTATATTCATTCATTTTAGGAACGTGATGTCTTACATTTTGTCTTGTTAATTCTCTTACTCACTAAAGAAGTTCCTACTTTTTAACACATAAAATTTTATTATGTAGATATGTTTTTATTTGCCTATTGACTCAGTCGATGACAATGACGTTCGGGACTAAAACAATCACGACGATTTTTTACTTCAACTTTTCTAATTCTCATTAATACAGTCACTAGTGTCTTAAAATAACCCTTCCACGACCCACCTATACTTTCTTCAAGATACCCAGTAATACTTCTCTTTCGTCTACCCTTGATTACAGACTATTCCTTTGGTCTTGTGTGACCGATTTTTAGTGGCATGGGTTCAGGTACGGTGCTGCTGGTGTTACATTTCGTGGTCGAGCCGGTTTCTCCATCGTTTGTTCTCTCGTAAAGTTTCTTCACTCTTTGCACAGGTCGTAATCAAAGAAAGAGGTTATAAATTCTGGTTAAAGATCTGGTCTTTTGTCAAAAACTCCGATAGTATAGTAAAAGACACAAACTTATTTGGTCGACAAACTCACATAACGACATCAAAGCGACGATGGAGCACAGACTTCAGAAAACACTGGGGTACCTGACATCGGGAGGTCCGAGGAGACAGGCACCCCAAAGGGTCCGTCTTGTGACGTCCCCCGTGTTTCGACTTTTCTTATATCTTAGACGGAGGACTGGACCGGTGGACCATCAGACGTTGTCTCAAAATAAGATATTAGTGTGCATACAATCGGTCTGAATTTTCACCGCATTTACGGTCACACTGCCATTGGATGTCACGACGGGTTCTGGGTACTAAAGGTGTCGAAAGAGGGAGGGTGACCCTCACTGCGCGATGAGAGTCACTACTTCAGTTCGCGTTCAGTGTTTTTACGTTTGCTCATAGTAGCTTTGTCCTCGCGCCTCCCACAGTCAGTCTCGAGTCCCGGAGTCCTCCTCTCGTCGATTCGTCGTCAGTGGTCGCAGTCCGACACGCGGTACGCCTGCACTTCTTCGAGTGACTGTACGAGAGGAAGCCAGATCTACTCCCCGAAGACGCGACCAAGTTTTGGACACTGAACTCCAAGAAGGACTAACTTTATTACTTGAGTATAAGTAACGTTTAGACAATACATATAGAGTATTTTAGAAGAGTTAAAAAGTATAAGCTAGATCGACTTTCTACACTAAACGTTCTCTGCAGTTGGTTCCCTTACGGGTTGTAATCCATACTTACGGCATAGCAAAGTTAAATTTTTACGAAAACGACAGACATCGTGATGTGTTGATTAAGTATAAATAATTTCAACGATTAAACGTATGAGTGTAATATTCAATAACTTATGTATGTGTGTGTGTGTGTGTGTGTGTGTGTGTGTGTGTGAGAGAGTATATGTGGATTCCCACTGACCGAGGTATAAGAGGACGATGTCATACAATGTCTTTAGTAGACCGAATTCTTCCAATTATATAATAAAAATGACACTCTCTTTAAATAGAATGAAAATCTTTACGTGAGGTTTCCCCATCTCGTCTATTCGTGTAATATTTCGCCTTTCTTGTACTTATATAATGTCCTAACAGACCCATGACCCGACGAAGTATACATATATTAGACCCACTGAGACGTGAAGAGTCTTCCGAACCAAATTACTAGACGACAACGGTAGAACTTTAAGGGTGAGTAAAAAAATTTCTCGGTAAATAAAAATAAAACGTGACTCGAAACGTCTAATACCTAGGTCAAGGTAGACCTGACTTGGTACTAAAGTGACAAGTCATACACATTCCGATAACATTTGGAGTCCGAAGAGACCACCGAGTCTACCATTTCTTGGACGGACGTTACATCCTCTGGGTCCAAGCTAGGGACCCTACCCTTCTAGGGAACCTCCTCCCTTACCGTTGGGTGAAGTCATAAGAACGGAGTTCTTAAGGTACCTGTCCCCTCGGACCACCCGATATCAGGTACCCTAACGTGTCACAACCTGTACTCACTCACTGATTGTCGAAGTCACGTGCAGAGTCGAAGAGGGAAACATTGTGTCCCATCATAGTCTACTTTCTGTCGTATACTTTCGCCACTCGTGTCCCAGACCGAGTGTCTTGTGTTTCCACTTTACTTTCTTGGTGTCGGCCCTGCCGCGCATAAGAACGAAGGTACTTAGGTTTTGTATGTCTTTGGTGACATCCAGTTTTAAACCACGACGACGTTAAATTTAACTTATGAATGTTGGGTATATAGACACCGCGTTAAAGATCAGACAAGTCCACGTACATTTCGAGTTATAGTACGAAGAAGTCATCGACTAGGACCTAGACCAACTGAAATCATTGTTATCGTTAACAACCGGGGTTTAGGACACCAGATCGTTTCCCCTATCCTCCGTAGTCCCAAAGAAAGGGGATTTGTATCCTTTTTACCTTGTCCATAATAATGAAGTCCCACTTTAATTGTTTATATTCCGGTACTGAGAAATTTCATAAATAGTTACCTTCGAATTTTTTCTTAGTCGCTGATGAAATTGGTTGAGTCCTGTTTGCGAAGTTTACACCTTATTATTTGACTAACGGTGTATTTACGGACACGAGTATTTCATTTCCGGTTCTTTTTCGAAGATTTTATACAAGATCGACACAAGGGAGCTGGTCAAAGAAGTCACTGTAAGTCGGAAAATTCCGTCAAAACCGATCTCCGGAAGACAGATCAGAAAGACACTCATCGGTCACACGGAGTCGTCGGTGTCGTGGATTCACTGATGAGGCTCCCTTTGTACGAAGAACGCCGTGTTCTTAATTTGTACTTTTTTTTGTTGTGGTCATTGACTTTTGATAGAATGAAACTCGAGAATTTGTTTGTTTGGTTTCTTCAGTTCTTTATTTCATGCGACTATGATTTTATCCTCCGAAAGAGACTTACAGGCGACTAGTTAAAGTTGTCGACCCGTCTGCCACGAGACACTGTTGGATCTCCTACCCTTCCCCGCTGTCCACTCCCGTCCTCTCAGTGCTACCTCCCGCGTACACGTACCAAAACACACCGTCTCTGGTCGTGTGGTGACATCCCATCCTCGGGAGGTCAATTTTTATTTAATTTTTTTTTTTTTTTGAATTTCTTTTTTTGTGGGTCGATCCATCTTTCTAAAAATTTAAGAGGTCTAGTTTTCACATCGACTGAATTTTCTTTAGATGTGTCCGTCATGTTGAAGGGAAGGACGGTGGGGTATGGGACATGTCTTTCTGTCTAGAGATTGAGACACATTACGAAAGTACCTTTGAAGTCGATGGGGGAGTTCAGACTACTAGTCAGTTCAGTCAAGTCGATGCGTCAGACAGACTGAGAGACACTGGGTACCTGACGTCGTGCGGTCCGGAGGGACAGGTAGTGGTTGAGGGCCTCAAATGAGTTTGAGTATAGGTAGTTCAGTCACTACGGTAGGTTGGTAGAGTAGGAGACAACAAGGGAAGACGAGGGCGGAAGTCAGAAAGACTCGTAGTCCCAGAAAAGGTTACTTAGTCAAGAACCGTAGTCCACGGGTGTCGTAACCTCGAAGTCGAAGTCGTAGTCAGGACGACTATATGGGATTATAAGATATGGACCGGAAAAAAGACTACCAGTCCGGGGTTCAAGACGGAGAGACGTCGACGCGAGGGAGAGAGTTACCGGCGGACAACGAGTAGGAGTCCGAGGAAGACCTCGAGTGCAACAAGCGAGATAAAGCGCTCACGACGAAAAGGTGTACCAAGACCACAGTCGACTTGAGGATGAATATATGTCATGGGGCTCACTCGAATCAGTAAGTGTCACGATGTCAGTTTTAAGAAAAACGTTTCTGAAAGATTAGACATAAGTATAGATCTTGAGATCCGGTGGACGGTATCCGAGTTTACAACCACTTCTTGGAATCTGTCGGGCTTCCAAAGTTTAGGTCATCCGGGGGTAGCCACGAGTAGTAGACGAGTGTGTGAACAAGTACGAAAGGGTACGGATTTCGTTGTGTAGGAGGTCACTCTTGTGGGTCAAGCGGTTAAAATCGAGGTCTTGGTACGTCGCATGAAGACATATACGACGACGAGACGGACCTTGGTGGACTAAACCCCTGGCTTAATGAGGAAGGGAGGACGAAATTTAGGTAGAACGTTTGACAGACCATTAGATGCATTGGATCCATAATCTGACATGGTCTAGTGGAAGGAGTATGAAAATTAAAAAAAAAAGGAAAAGACCATTACGGAACGACATACACCCTAGAATGAGGGGTTAGTCCCTAGTTCGGGTACGGGGACGTCGTCTTCGTACCTCAGGACTAATGACCTAGTGTTCCCTTCAGCGAGGAAGTCAAGTCACGTCGGAGAAGCAGCACAGGTTGAGAAACGCTGGAGTACCTGGCGTCGTGCGGTTCGGAGGGACAGGCAGTGGTTGAGGGTCTCGAACGACTTTGAGTACAGTAACTCGACCATTATTGTAGGTTAGTGGGGGAAGAGACAACGGGGGAAACGGACGGAAGTTAGAAAGGGTCGTAGTCCCAGGAAAGGTCACTCAGGCGAGAAGTGTAGTGCACCGGTTTCATAACCTCGAAGTCCAAGTCGTAGTCAGGAAGGTTACTTATAAGTCCTGACCAGAGGAAATCCTACCTGACCAACCTAGAGGAACGTCAGGTTCCCTGAGAGTTCTCAGAAGAGGTTGTTGTGTCAAGTTTTCGTAGTTAAGAAACCGTTAGTCGAAAGCAATACCAGGTTGAGAGTGTAAGTGTGTACTGATGACCTTTTTGGTATCGGAATTGATCTGCCTGGAAACAGTCGTTTCATTACAGAGACGATAAATTATACGATAGATCCAAACAGTATCGAAACGAAAGTTCCTCGTTCGCAGAAAATTAAAGTACCGACATCAGTGGTAGACGTCACTAAAACCTCGGGGTTTTTAGTCGGGGGGTTTTATTTCAGACAGTGACAAAGATAAAAAGGGGTAGATAAAAGGCACTTCACTGTCCTGGCTTACGGTACTGGAATCAAGAACTTACTCAAAATTCGGTCGAAAAAGTGAGAGGAGAAAGTGGGAGTAGTTCTCTGAGGAATCAAGGAGAAGCGAAAGACGGTATTCCCACCACCGTAGATGTATCCACTCCAGTAACGACAAAGAGGGCCGTTAGAACTAAGGTCGAACACGAAGTAGGTCGCACCGTAAAACGTACTACGTGGGACGTATCTTCAGTTTACTCGTCCCTTTATTATATGTCGGGACTGTATGAGGAAAGAGTTAAAACTTGGTCAGAGACAAGGTACAGACCAAGATTGACAACGAAGAACTGGACGTATGTCTAAAGAGTCCTCCGTCCATTCCTCCAGACCATAAGAGTAGAGAAATCCTTAAAAGGTGTCAAACTACACTAGGTGTATGAGTTTCCGAAATCGTTCCATTTACTTCGTCTTCATGTATAAAATGACCTTAAGAGAACGAAAAAAGATACTCAGTCACCTACAACCGTTAAACTAGAGACCAAGGAGACGAAAAAGATTTAGGTCGAACTTGTAGACCTTTAAGAACCAAGTGCATGTCAACTTCGGACCGAACCTCTTCAAACTCGTAATGAAACGATCGTACACTCCATTCACGTCGACACACCATCAATCTTGTAAGAAACCGTAACGGGAAGAAACCTTGACCTTACTTTTGACTGGAAAAGACCCACTGAAAGACTTAAAAGGGTTAAACGACCGTATGACTCACGTCGTGAAAGTGTCGTAGTAAAAAATCTTAGACTTTATCGAGTTGACCTCAGGGTAGTGGAGGTGAGTGAGACAAACATCACTACGAAGGATTCCAGGTGAACTAAAAGTGGGATCCTACAGACCGAGAGCCACTCACTAGTGTGGTAGTACCAATAGACTCAGTACTTCTAGAAAAAACATGTCAAGAAGACACATAAGAACAGTGACGAATAGAAGACGAAGACAATCCAGGTATAGTAAAGATAGGAAATAACACGGGTAGAAACGTACTTTACAAGGGATCGATGAAATTAAAAGAACCGCTCTAGAGATCAGAAAGGCTAAGATAACAAAAGGAGATAGTGAACCGCGACTAGTGACTCCTTCCGAAAGAAGAGAGAGGAACGGTAAGGGACCTTGAGACGTAAGTCTACTCACGTAGAAAGGAAAGGAGGAAACAGAAATCGAAGAGAAGAAAAGTGCGGAGAAACATTCGGGAGGAGTCTGTTGTTGAAACGGAAAAACGTAAAGAAAGAGAACCCCTACCAAAACTAGCGCCGGAGGACAAGCTGTAATATTTAGAAGCAGGTCTCAAGAAGTCCGTGAGCGAGATAGTCTGGATCAGGAACTCGAACAGTAAAGATGACGTACTGGTATGCCCCAAACTAAGCCCAGAATGTACCTGCCAGGTCACCGAAAGGATGTCAGAAGTTAAGTCGAGACCCAAAACGTTATACCTCAAGTACTTGACTCGGGGTCAGTCGAGGGACAGAACAAAAGTGACTGACTTGTCTCGAAGAGGGCTTCTTCCGTTACCGTTGGGTGAGGTCATGAGAACGGACCTCTTAGGGTCCCTTCCTCCTCGGACCACCCGACGGCAGATACCCCAGTGTCTCTCAGCCTGTGTCGACTACGTTGAATCGTCGTCGTTATCGTCATCTCGAAGAGGTATAAGTCGACGTTTCTTGAATTAGACTAAAACCATAACTGGTGGACCACTGCAGGTACACATCTCAGAAGAGGACAGCAACCTTCTCCCACAAACGATACTGGTCACACAAGAGAACCGTTTTGAGACAATAGGAAACGGGACGAAGTAAAACATAAGGGTCCGGTTTAAACGGACAATGAGGTCCATAGAGCACTGAAGGATGAAAACGTAAGATCAGAGGTCACTACGTTTCCTGTAGAAAAAACCCACAATCAAAATCTTCCAGAACGGCACAGGCCGAGAAACGTTGGGGTACCTGATATCGGATGGTCCAAGGAGGCAAGTACCCTAAAAGGTCCGTTCTTATGATTTCACCCAGTGGTAAAGGAAGAGGTCCTCTAGAAGGGTTGGGTCCCTGACTTGGGTCCAGAGGGCGAAGGGACCACCGAGTCTCCAATTTCGCAGACGGAGGTTACGTCCTTTGGACCCAAGCTAGGGACCTAACCCTTCTAGGGGACCTCTTCCTAACGTTGGGTGAGGTCATAAGAACGGACCTCTTAGGGTACCTGTCTCCTCGAACCATCCGATGTCAGGTGCCCCAGTGTTTCTCAACCTGCGTTGACTCACTGAAGTGAAAGTGAAAGAGGGTGCAACATCCGTCTGTGAAGTGGCAGACTCGGTGACCTGTGAACGTCCAGAAGTGTCTTGGTAGGTGGAAGTCGAAGAAACCGTAATCACCAACCCCGTATCTGAACCTAATGACAATAAAACTTACTGAACGGAACCTTTACTTGTCTATAGTTAGTAAGACAACAAAAACTCTGACGTGGGTTCATGACGTAAAGTCTGAGAAGACAACTGATACTTCAGATGGGGTAAAGAAGACACCCTAAGAACAACATCGACATTACCAGTAGACTTAATTTAAACGGGTAAAGTTAGGTAAAATCAAGTGACTAAGGATTTTACAGGTACAAGTGAGAACGGTGGAGGACAAACTGGTGAAGTTAAATGGAACTAAGTGTCTGGATTGTAGGGTCCAAGGATGCGTTGTGACTAGAAATGTCGTAGCCTGAAGTGAGGGTAGTGGTCTGTGCGGGTGTTGGCCCGCAACAAAAGCGAGACCGAGTCGGAGAGGTAAGAAAGACCTGAATGAAGAGGTGAGAAGAGATCATCGTATAACCTGTCGATGACTGGACCGCTCAAATGGAAAGTCCCAGGATAGAAAAACGGAAAAGTATGTTCAGTGTTCTACCATCTCAGGGAGGAATCTGTAAAAAATCTTCCGGAGTAATAAAAGTGAGGTCCTTTTTGTTTTGTTAGGTTTAAGAAATCGGTCCACCCGTCAGAACGGGAGTGCACCAGTCGGACGAGAGTGACACGGACGTCTCTGGGACCAGACGGTAGGAGATGCACTTCGTAGGGAGGGTCACAAAGGGGACTACCCGGGGGTGTACATGACAGTCTAAACCGAGTTCACAGGTCAGGGTCGAGTCAGGCAGAAGGGACGAAACGATGAAGAGACGGAGGATTTGACACTCTAGAGATTTTCCTCATAGTCGAAAAACAGTGACCTGGTCTAAGTCGCTGTATTTCTTCCATTTCGAGAACGGACGTGGTAAACCTTCTTTCTTGATGTGTCTTTTTTTCGGACCTTAAGTGGGATCTCAGCACTGATCCGTCCCACCGTCTTTCGAGTCCTCTCTCCTCCCCCCACGAACAATTCCTGTCTCCTCCGAATACCCTTCCCCAAGGTAGACCGACGGGTCGTAGTAAAGGTCAGAATTTTACTTTGTGTCGGGAAACCTGAAAGATGTCACGGACGGGACCACATGCATCCAGGTTTCCAGTCTTCTGATGTAATTATAAATCTCGAGTTGAGTAACGATTACACATATATTTTCTCTTTCCCTTTCGAGGTATAACGGTAGTAAACGATATTTTTGTCATGTAGGTTCTTAGAAAAAGGACTAAAACATTGTAGGTCATATGAGAGAAGTTTATTGTCCTACGAAATTGAATTTTTCTAAAGGGGATTGTCTTATGAAGTAATCCAACCACGTTTTCATAAGCGTCAAAACGTAATGACTTGGAACGGTAAACTATACATAAATTTATTTATACCAATACCATATGTAATAAAATCACACAGAAAAAGTGAAATACAAAAATACGATTACTGTAATTAACGACCCATAAATGTAAATAAAGTAAAATCTGATTCTCTTACTACCCTCATTCCTGAAGTGTACACCACGATCACCATTTCTTAGGTAGATGGTCACGTCCTCTACGTTCTACGGGTCCAAGTTAGGGACCCAGCCCTTCTAGGTAGGAGACCTCTACTACCGTTGGACGAGGTCATGAGAACGGATCTTTTAGGGTACCTGTCTCCTCGGACCATCTGATGTCAGGTGCCCCGGCGTGTCTTAGTCTGTGGTGACTCGTGTGTGTGTGCCTTTACGACAATTCTGTTTTGTGTTTAGACTAGCTAAGAGAATAAACTCAAGGTTCACTCCACATTTCGTCACTTCTGTTGAGTGTCGTGGTTGTCACGTAAACCACGTCCTTGACGCTCGGTTGTATGTCGTGTCACCACCAAGGCCTTCAAAACGTTTCGTCCACTCTCGGAACTACTACTCCCGTATGACCGACCGGTAGTCTTCGACTGTCACTGGTCGGTCGGGCAAAGAGAACGTGGAGGTCGTGACCGTCCGCCCGAGAAATGGCGACGACGGTGGACCCTTCAGGTTCGCGGAGTAGTCAGCAGGTGTTTCGTTTTTTTTAAGTAGCGAAACTTCACAGCAGAAAAGAAAAAGATACCTTGTCGTTTGGTAAAGACTCTGTTTTTCACATGAAATATACTGGTGGTCACTACGGGTCGAGTCACCGACCTGGCTCTTCTTCGGGGTCCGCGAGAGGATTCGGTTTGGACGTGGTTGTTGCCAGTACCGGCGACAAACCACCAGACGACGGTCGACCGGGTGATGTCGCAAAACTTAGGACGCGTCAGTAATATAGACTCTTCATACGAGTCATTTAGTTACTCTACGTGGTTCTTAACGTTACGGACGTCGGTCATGACCACTTGTCTTTCCCGGGTCAAGAAGAGGTACGGGTACGGGTTGACGTACGGTGTGTTGGTCGCGAAGTTTTCACCTTACTTAACCTGATCCTTGAAAACGGAGTGGGTGGTATAAGTGAACTCGAGAGTGGTTGTCTGATGGTGAAACAGTTGGTAGAGTTGTTAAAAAACGTTCCTTTTACGAAGATGTTGGTCGACTTCCGTCTTTTACGAAAGGTTCTCAAACGACTTAGGGTTCCATACCTTAAAATACGAAGTCTTTATTTGTTTGTAAAGAACAACCGTTTCTACACAACTACTTATTTCAACACAAACTGGGATTAATATTACTAAATTTTAACGGTCAATCTTTGGCGTTAATGTAAACGTGGTTGGATTATATTATTTTACACAATTTAAATTTTTAGAACTTTCGTTAGAGAGACCAGTAAATTTACGATTTGTCGTATCGTATGGATTATCCTTTTAACTTTGTTATTTCTATCTCAATTACTTTTTGTGACTAGAAGTCCTAAAGAATACTATTTCTTACGATGGATGTAAATTGTATTTCGACGGAGTGGAGTAAACTACTCTGTTTGTGTTACTGGTTGTCTTGATCTCTTGAAAGATTGGTGAAGAGTCACCGTCCGTGACCGTCCGTGTCACACAAAATGTCTAGTCGCGGTCCGGTGTTTCACTCACCGTGTCACCCTGTTGTCAAAGTGTGGTGATACGTTTGGTTGTGTCGCGAAGGAAGTAGTGCCTTCCGAATATTTTCCTTGCAGTGACTTGCCCCGCCGTACGTGGTACTATATTGACTTAAAAGGTACCTTAATCTTCTGGACTTTCTCCCTATATTATTAAAGAGTTGGAAGAAGAAATTTTCTACTGTCTTAGTACTTTGTCTTCTGTTTTCCATCCTACTTTTCCCTCAGTACTCTATACGAAAGATCCCTGTGTCCTCCGTGACTATGTGTGTTCATTACCTATGGCTAAGAGTCTCCCGTACAGGTACACAAGAGACTAATTCACAGAAACACATCAGAATCTTCCGCTACCGTGGGGAGAGGTCATGACAAAGGACCTTTTAGGTACCTGCCTCCTCGGACCATCCGACGTCAGGTACCCCAGCGATTCTCAGTCTGTGCTGACTCGGTGAAGTGAAAGTGAAGAGTGAAAGTACGTGACCTCTTCCTTTACCGTTGGGTGAGGTCACAAGAACGGACCTCTTAGGGTCCCTTCCCCCTCGGACCACCCGACGGCAGATACCCCAACATGTCTCAACCTGTGCTGACTTCGCTGAATCGTCGTCGTCGTCGTCGGTAAAAGTATACTAAGTCACTTTCGTTACACCTATTCATTTTCATTTTTGACCGTCGGGAGTGTAAAATAGTAAGTCGAAGAGTCTATGAGACTTAGTCAATATTTTGTGTTTTACTGGTGACACATTTTGTTAGTACTCCAGATATTATTTTACATAAGTTTATGAGACGAGTTTTAGACTACAAGTGCAATTTAGATACAGAAATGGTTTAGTGGACGACTTTTATGTGACAAGTAGTGTACACGAATGTCGTGCGAAAGGGAGATTATTAGGAATGTCTTATCTCGTACCACTATGTAACGACCTCCTTCTGAAATAGTGAATCCGATCCTGAACTGTTTGAAAGAGACGTTTTTACCATTTACAAACTCCGCAGGGTTCGGTGTGTCAGGTACCACGGTAGTGGGTCGAGACGGAAACATTGCTCTTTCGTCGACTTCTGTCATACATTTGTTCGTCCGTACCGCCATAGGGTTGTTTTGAAAAGATACCTGTACCTTTACGCTCAAGGGACATTAAATGTACAGTGTTTTACAATAAAAAGAAAACTATAAAAAAGTTAGTAAATTATTACATTTTGGTAAAAATTGAGGGTTCGACATGTTTTTGTCTACCGTCCGGTTTAACCGGACGTCCGTCATCAAGCAGGACTGGAGCTGGTTTCCGTATTTTTCGTAATCAATAGGTAGAGTAACCGATTCTCTATTTTACTTTCTTGACTCACTATGTACCAAAGATTGGTCTTACGTAAGTTAATATGATTATATTTTCTTTAATCAGTGTATCTTTTATTATATGGGTTTTGAGAATTGTGTTGTCTGGAACAGTCTTATTAAACGTTAAAAGGGTTATAACACGTTATTGTTACTTTTCCGGTCTTACTAGGGATTCAATCGTATATATAAACAAATTTTACTGTCAATTAAACCGTTAAGGTGAGGATCTCTATACGGTTCTCTTTACTTTTGTATACAAGTGTTTTTCAAACATGTGTTTACAAGTCTGGTTGTATTAAAAATTATCAATCTTTCACTTTTCTTGGGTTTACAGATGGTTGACTACATCCCTTTTCATTTTACACTGTACATACATACGTTCCTTTGTAATAAGTCGGCACTTTTTCCTACTTCATGACTGTGTACGACGTTCAGTTTTGTCGGTCCGTGTTTCCAGTGTATGACATACTAAAGTGAATGCACGTTCCAGATCTTATCGTTCGAGTTTCTTTGTTTCCTATACGATCACTACGGCCTACAAGACCCCTCCCCTTTACTCCCCACCGACGATCACCCTGTCCCAAAGGAAGGTCCCCCGACTTTACAAAACTTTAATCTTTCACCTCTACGTGCGTGGTTGTGACACTTAGATAATTTTTTGAGAATTTAACATGTAAATTTTTCCACTTATGATACCATACAGTAAAGTGTTTTTAATGTCAATTTCTTATTTCCACTCTCTCTCTTTCCCATTTATAATAACGACAATTTGTATATTTAAGTTGAATCACTACGTAATCATTTTGTTGGATGAACTATGTCAAATGGATGTATGAAGTCCCGGACAGATAAGTGTCGTCTCTAGTTCGTCTAATTATGTGAAGAGTAAGTTTTAAATATCGTCAAAAATTCTTTAATATAACGTACGTATTAAATATGTGTATATTTTCTTTCAAAGATAAAATAAGTGTACTTTTAAATATATAATGGAAACATTTAGGCAGTTATTAATCTCCGTACTAAATCTTGGGGTCAAGTTTGAATAAAGTGTCCGTAAAAATATAAAAACAAAAATATCACTATTATTACCGAAGACAGAGACTAAAATGTGAAAATAAATGACTTTAGTAAACAAGGGAGTTTATGTAACTTTTATAAACATGATATTAATGGAAAACTGGTAGTACGAGTTTTCATCTTTTGGTTCCAAGTCGTCAAAGGTATTCGACACTCTTGTAACGTGATTTTTAGTCTTTTTATTATATTACGATTACAATTTAGAAGTAATTCCATTTTTATCGTATTTTTTATTTTTATTGGTTTTTCAAAAACATGAATGATCCGTAGTACAAGGTCTATAAGTCCCAAGTCCTCTCAGAAGTAAAGGAGTGAATTTTGTCGTTACGTTCTCTAGTCTTACACATTAAAAAATTATCTTTTTCTACGTCTCCAACGGAATAGATATGAGATTCGGTCGAAAGTATATTACACATTTCCTTTTTTGTACTCGGAAAAAATTTATTTTTCTCGTTGAGATAATTGTATACTTTACAAAGAAAGATGTTTCTAGCTTTTGTTTAATCAAGGGACAGAGATGGTGTCCCTACATTGATAGATTAATAAGGTTTATTGTTTACGACTTACACTGTTATGTCAGAAACTTACACGGACTAGATCTTAGTTGCCTGACGAGGTGTTAGATAGTGAGTAGGTTTACTTTGTTCTTTTATACATTAATGACCAGTGTCTAGGGCATAGTTTTGTAACTAAATAAAAGGAAGTCACCGAAGATGAAAATTATACAAAATCATAGTTAGTCACTGGAGGAGGTTTAGATAAAATCACGACGAAAATGAAATATTTCCTAACTTTGAGAATTTCTTCGTACGGGTTGAGTAAATTTTCGACAAGAAATTTTTCGATGAAAGGTAGCACACGTGAAAGGATACTTCATATCAGACGTACATGTAAAAATTTTTCTGTCTTGACGGGACTCTTCTCCTAGAGTTGTGATTGGCGTAGGAATAGTATGAAATCTGATTGACTCCGGTTCCGTTAATTCTGGACCAATAATATCAGTCTAAGTTCTTTAAGAGGTTATGTCGGTCACATTGACCTTTTTGAGGTTCCTCGATCTTTTACGCTTGGATGCTATATCATTTGATCTCACCTAAACTGTTTGCGGGACTATGTACAAGTCGCTTTGCCTACCGATGAAAACTAATTGTTCCTGACATACGTGTTTGTCTACTTTACCATGTACGATTAAGAGACAAAGGACGTGTCTCTCCCCGGTCGGACGTTTGCGAGGACTACCAAATGTCAGGGATCCGAGAGGTAAGGGTTCTGCGGAGGACCGACGAAGAGAACGGGTGGATCACTCCCATAGAATTCAATCTTTTATTTAAGATTGTTAGTCGGATTCAATTTATGTTAATGACTTCAATAAACGACCTTTATTATTACATAGATTTTTTGTACCCTTCAGTAAACATAAAGAAGTTTAACCACAAGAAACACTTTGATAAGACAAATACTTGACTTGACTCGACCTAGACCCCTCCTGTTTTATACAGAGTCTTATCCAAGAGAATGTCGAATCACACTCTCTTGCCCAGTGACATACTACCTTACATACTTATCATTGTTGACAGTCATGAAGCGGTAACGTTGTTTTTAGAGAAGGACTAAGCAATCTATATACAGAAGGAAACCATGTCGAGATTCTGAATGTTTTTATAAATCTTAAGGTTCAAAGGGGTATCGACTTTATCCTAATGTTAATGATTCACCAAGTCGGTGTACTTGGTGTTTGTTTACGAATGTTAAATGTTTTAGAAGTTACATTTTCCACAACTCCAATTTTTTTTTCTAATGTTGTCCCGACTTTTTATCTACCTCGAGGGTATTTTTGAACGGAACCGACGCGTCTGAGTGACCGTACCTCTTTCCGGACCACCAGCGTCACCTCCCACTTCTGCTACCCTCGGTCGTCGAGCACGTAAGGGACCTTGTCTCTTTCGTACCCCGCCTACGACTCCTAAGTGGTCACCTGTCTTGTCCGAGTCGACTCTCGGGACGTCGACTGGGGGTGGCGGTCGTAAAGGTATAATATGTGTCTTCGTTTTTGTATTTTTTGATGTTTTCCTCTAAATCAAAATCTTAAACTGAAGGTTAAGTTGGTGTCGTGCAGAAGAAGAAATTTTGTACCTTTCGTCGAGAGAAAACTTATTGTGTTGTTTGTTATTTAACCGTACCATCTGTTGGAACGTGGACAGTCAACGAAGTCTTAGACATGAGTATTTATACTTAAAGTAAATACGTTTAATATTAGTACTCGATGTCACATTTCTAGACATCATTCTTCCCGTTGATTCTTGACTTCTGGATTCCTTTAATGTAGGTTACAAAAGTAATATATTACCGAGTTTTAATCCTACAGACATCTAAATCCTTCTCGACTTCAGTCGATCGACCTTTACAACCTATTATTTCCTTTATTAGAAATCGTCCATACTTCCTTTTGTTTCAAAAGTTTCATTTTTAAAATTTCCACAAGTTCGGTTCTACCGGTATTAAAAAAAGGATAAAGTTGATATTCCAATGAAGAGTTAACTAAATCACTGAAGTGGTTGTGTTAAAAGAGACAGGAATGTAAGACAAGTAGACACCTAACGTATTTATCTGTCTTTGTTTTTCCGTAATTAATGATTCAACGGAAAGTTTCCAATAATATTTTTAGGTAATAAATGGGTAATAACACTTTTTTATTCTATAAGGTCTAGTCAACTCTAAAAAAGAGGGATGAATCCATAGTTTTCGTATAAACTCGTTCAATTTTTATCTAGTATGAGAAAAGACGGAAAATTTCACTCAGTTAATGATAAAAGGAAAATAGATTCTACTAGAGAACTTTTTTCTCGTGCTTTCGGTGGAAGAGTCCTTTATTGTTATTTCAGAGGCGAGAAACGATTACCCTAATCTCTTCTGGAGGACACTCCCCGTCGGTGTGTCAGGACACGTGGCCGGATCGTCGAGACGTGATGGTTCATTGGGTCCTCCTTTGACAGTCTCAAGTGACTGGTCAGAAGTGGTCGGATCTTAATCTTCCCGAATTACTGTAAGAATGTTTTATTAAGTCCCGGGTGACTGCTAAGTAAACACTAAATCCTGTTTAATGGTGTGTAGTGAAGTTAGAAAAATCCATTTGTAGTGGATGATTTGTTTAGAACTTTTCTGACGAGGAATCTTCCTGAACCATCTCTGGGTCTTTCTTACTTCACAACGATTTCACCAAATTTTTATAATGGTCCCCGAATAATAAGACCTTATTAGAGTCTAATAAGGTTTTTGACTCACTGTATGAAAATTAGTACTTTCATTCTCCACGAGTAACATCTCTTGATGTCTTTTCGTTTTCGTTTGTTTGTTTTGGTTGTCTTTTCGTTCCTCCCTTCCGGTTTTTTATCCTTTCCTTTTGGCGCTGTCTACAGGGACTCCTTAGGAAAACGAATAAAGACCACCAAAGGAACCCTGTTTGAGGGATCTTCTTTTTAAAGACCCATTTGCTCAATTCTATAAACTATATATGTTAATTAGACGGGAAATTGCTAGGGGAGTGAAACTCTGTATTTTGAGGGGTTTGGTAAAGTATGTGAGAGTAGAAATAAACATCACAAAAAATTTTTTAGGGTAGTTTAAAATGTTTATCAACTAAATTGAATGAATTTACGATCACTCTAACTTGTGTTTGTAAAATCACCGGTGAAAATAAATTACTTAACGGGTAAAAAGAGAATCACTTCTCAAAGGAAAAGGGATTACTAAACATTATAAAGAAGTCGTTAAGTCCTTTAATTGGGAATCAGTAAAAACAATGTTTATGAAAGGGTACAAATATTGAACGGAAAATTAAGACTACTATAGAGTACAGTTTCACTTTGGTATATGAAATTTTTATCAGTTTAGTTATTTAGTAGAAAATATTAAAGAAAACGAAAGTATGGTTTCTGTGGAAGTAGTATAACTTTAATTCAATTTAATGTTCAAGGAAAAAATGTCGATTAAGAAATGGGTAGACCTTAAACAAAAACGGGACTTCTTATTTATACGTAAAAGAAGAGGGATTCTCCATTTGATTAAATAACTCATTAGGAGTAAATGACTTATTAGGTAGAAAAGGGTTCTCGAGACTTTACAGTAGAGATAGTATTTGACCTAGAAACCGAAAGTAAAAAAGAGCCAAACAAAAATGACCAGAAGATGATTAAATATGTAAGAATGGTTCTTGAAATGATGACAGTGCTAAACTCGACGTGTTATGAGGTAAAGGGGTATAAAAGATAAGAAAAGGAGTTTTGACAAAACGGATTATTGAAAAAAGTAGGTTTACTTTTACATTAAATCAATGTCTTTTACAATCTGTTTTTGATAAAAAATGACACTAACATAATTGAACTTAATTTATCTATAAAGATTCTTGTGGTCTAAAAGGTCAGGTTTTTATACATTATTTTGACGTATCAAAAATAATCCAACTACTGGTCCAAAATCAGCAACCACCACCACAGTCACTAGAAGCCTGACCTTGCAAAGGGAGGTTACAAAAGATTTTGATAAATACCTACCAAATCATTCTTTGTCGAGAACGGATTTACGTAGAAGAGTGAAAGAAACTTACAAGAGAAGGGAGGTGAAAGACACTGGAGAGAGGTGACAGATGTAAACGGGTATGTAGTAAATGAAAATAAATAAAGTTTTTAATAGGTAATTGATGGATGTTACATAGCTCTTGTGTTTTTACTTACCTCACTCGTGGAGGGTTGGTAATACCTCGGTCACTAGACCTGTCGTTCTATGTGCTAGTTTACTCATGCCTTCGTGACACACCAATATTTGAACCGTTCACTATGTGTATACAGATACATGTACACATACACGTAGGCACGTATGGATCCTTTTGGGTCGAGGACGATATACGAGTCGTATGTGTTCCACGAGTGACGTATCGCTGACCTACTCACCTTGTCGAGGGTGATCTCCCCGTGTATAACGTAAATAGTTGTGTAACCACTTTCGATGTTATACTACTTTTTACCTTTCCTTGACATGACTTAATATGAAGTCATGAAGGGTAGTTAATTTCTTACGAAAAACATGTTACCTTTTAACATTTTAAGTCTTAGGGGACTTATGGTGATTCTGTCGGAAAATGTGTAAGTCCCAAGTGTAGGTTGATTTGATCCATGTAAAAAGATTTTGTCCGAACCTTTTTTAACAACGAGAATGAGAGTCAAGATAGGATCATTTTGGACTAATAATTAATGTTAGCTGTTGGTTTATCTGTAGAAATTTACTTTTCTCTAGACCTTTCTTACTATTATTTAAGTTGCACGACATTTAGACTACTTTACATTGCCTTTTCTTTGCGCAGGAGTCGTATGAGAACCGGAGGTGTTGCCCACCAAGCGAAGGCCGGCGTGCAGCCACGAGGACGAGCGAATGTCGGAGCAAGTGGCGACCCAGGAGTCGTCAGTGACGCGAGGTTTGAGTACAGTCAACTTTTACTTCCATTGTTTCAAAAGGAGTAGTTGTCGGACATCCGAGTGGTTTAACTTGGACAAGAAAATAGACGGACACAAGTAAATCGGGTGGTTCGTCAGAAATAATTTCGACTCCGTAGTCCGTCAGTTTCAAGTAATTATGGTAAATATATTAGAGACGTCAAAGTTAATTGAGTCGTTCTGTAAGATGATGTACTATTGTCAGAGTAATTAAGTTATTTTAGGGTATTGATAATTGTTATACCAGCTACAATTTGCCCCACAGTGGATCATGTTTTATTATCGAAATTGTCGAACACTACTTTGAGTTCCAAAAAAGAATTTAAACTAGCCCGATTTATAGGTTAGGAGAATCTCATTCCCTAATAAAGATGTAGATATCTTAGATATCTTAAAAATTGTACATATCCCTCATTAAAATTCAGAATCTTCCACTACGAGTCGTCATTCAATTATTATCAAAGGACGAGTCACTGGCTATCCGAAACAGATTTAATAATTCGCACAGACCAGACGGGGCGAAGAGAAATCGGAAGGAGTGTTTGCTCGCACGACGCACGGAGTGTTTGCCACCTGGTGCGTTAATTTTACACAAAAAAAAAAAAGGAACAGACACTTAGATCAAAGAAAGACATTTCCTTTTCCCCTTTATTTACATATTGAACCGTATTAATATAAGATTGGAGTAACCAATAGTAGTCTAAAAAGTAGTACTCTATGAGGGTCTATAAAGTTTCTCCTCTCTCTTCTGCCTCCTCTGTCCGAACTATTGTTTTCCGTTGTTTTACTCTGTCTCTTGTCTTGTTGCCTTTGCTTGGCCCTAGTG
Organism: Capra ibex; assembly: GCA_006410555.1. Classification (NCBI taxonomy): domain Eukaryota; kingdom Metazoa; phylum Chordata; class Mammalia; order Artiodactyla; family Bovidae; genus Capra; species Capra ibex. The sequence continues at coordinate 131,770,711 of SJYO01020080.1, forward strand.
ACCGCTTCTCGGACGCGGACTACTGAAGAACGTTCACACAATCATTGAAAGAATCTAAAATTCAGTCAGAATGATCTTAAAAGAAAATGACCGAAGGTTTTTCAGGATGTGTCTACCTCTAAATAAAAGAGGGACAGAGGAAAGACCAAACGACGACCAAAGACGTGAAACCCAGACTAGACCTGTCGTATAGAACGATCCCTTCCGGAAAAGATGGGACTCCAATAGTTTTTTAAGAGGATTTACAAAGAAAAAAGGGTCTTAAAAATACATCAAAATCAAGAATGTTAATATGGAAATTAAATTAACAAAGATCTACCTTTCAGTTTATGTCGTTAAGTTACAGGAAGAGGGGAACTTACCTTTACGGGATAAAATGTACTTCGAGAGTGAATGCTAACCTGGACAAGAATGGAACGAGGTAACTGGAGAGAGAGCCAAAGGTGTGATGACAATGTGACGGAACTAGTGCATTGTAAATATTGTGAAAAGTACAGAAGAATCCAGTAAGAGGGGAAGGGGATTTAAGACACCGTTGAATTCGTGTAAATGATTACTGATATTGGTACTAGTGGTGCTATTGATGGTTGTGCTTCAGTATTCCTTGTGATGGACGAAAATTGAGATGTCTCGTGGTGGGAGTAGTTGTTTCGAAATTCTAGTCTTCTCCGTTCAGATACGTAACAGATTCTTCACAATCTCGACTCTGTGTTTACTTCCTTAGTCTTAGATCTGGGTCACGAGCGTTGGTCATTCGATACAAGAAAGAACGGTAATTTTAATGATATTTCGACAACCCGTGACTTAAATTTTATTGACACAGGTCGAAATTTTTTTAATAAAGAGAGAGTGAATCGGATAGTCACCTTACTATTGTGTAAATATACAATTAAATCCTTCTTTGTCACAGAAATGAATCCTAGGAGGGTGGATTTTTGTACAACAGTGAAAGGATAAATAAGTTGAGATGGAAACATAGGAAGATATTTCAAATATCAAAAGAAATGTATCGAAAATAAGAATATAATAAGTTAAATAAGGATCTGTAAAATATCAAAACCAACGGTAATACTTGTCCTATACAAAAAAGGTAAAGGGTAAAATTTTCGAGTAATGGTGGTACATTAATTGTATTTTATATATAATCATTATAGTTTTAATTCTATTTTAATCAAGAAAACGTATAAAGGTACATCTCTTATTGTTCATATAATAAATCCTGTTGACGTTATACTGAACCAAATAATAGAAATTTATTTAGTTCAAATAGAGTTTAATATTTTTGTGACGAGAGTGGTACGCCCACAGAAGACAATGTGACTTAAATCCACCAGTCGTCACCTGTATTGTTGAAACCTGACAGTCTCTTAAATAATTATCAAACTTAGGAGTGAATTGTACGTAAGACTCTGTGTAATTTCATAGATTGAGACATATAAAAAGAACCTTAGGGTAATCGAATTCATCTTTGGACCTATGAAGAAATATATAATTTATTAAATGTAAAGTTTTACTTATGTGTATTAGGTTATTAGAAGAAATTAATGATCTACTTAATTTGTAGTTCTAGGGTTCTTATAGTATATTTAAGGTCTTTCAAATTTCCTTGAAAGACTTCAATATAAGAACCATCTAAAATTTCTCATTTTCCTGTGAACTAGTGAAGGAGTACCGTACAGTACGTAAATATTTACGACACGAATCTTTGTTATAAATACAAATGTTGAGACTTTTCAAGATAATGATCTAACGGAAGTTTCTACGACAAATATTTGTTTGAGGGTTTTCAACTTTCTTTTCTAACTTACGGAATATCTTCTGTTAAACCGCCTTACAGAGTATTATTCCTTCTTCGTATACACGTGGTCGCTCGAATGAAAAGAGTGGCACGTCGACTGTTCGTCGAGAAACTAACGAAATGATAATACTATGTTGAAACCTATGTTATTTCCGATGTAATAACGAGATAGTAAACAGTTCGACATATCTTTTAAGACTCAGTTACCTACGGTGGACATGCTATAAAAGTAATGGACAAATATTTCGTTGACGAGTAAAAGAGATCGTATTGTCTTTTCTTGTAGACATTCTTAAAAAGAGTGTGAAAGAACAACCTTTTTGACGTAAAGTCCTTTGGACTTTTTTCTTTTGTCTCCTAACTTTGACTCATTGTGTTAAAGTTCTTAATGGGAGTTTGAAAGTAGAGACTCTCCACGGTTCCCGCCGAAAACCAAAATCATGTTCAGACAGAAACGGTACGTCGAATACGGTCTCCACCCTGACTACACAATTTCTGTTTTTCCTACTCTTTTCCCTCTAATCACAGTGTTTCCCTTCCCCATGGAAACTGTAGACTTGTAAAGTTTACAGAAGTATACGAATGCTAGTGGTACACTACTTATTTCAAAAATTCGTTTTACCGCATGTCGGACAACCACACCCCCTGACGAAACAAATTAGGGTAAACCATATTGCACTAAAACATTTATGGTTGAGACACTTTTTTAGTAATAGAAAAAAAAGGACGTTTATAGTCTTAAATTTAATAATATGTAATGGTGTGGTAATCAAAATAAACTAATTTTGTGGTGAAAGTTACCTTACTCAATCAGTTATGACGAATTTACTAGAGACCTAGTTTTTAAGATGGTCCACGAAACTCCATCAGACTTTATTTTTCCCGTCTCATAAGTGGACTTTCCTCGTATTTATCAACAAATATTACTTTCTACCGTTGTTGGGTTTCTCGTTTGTGTCTCCTTACGTTATGTGTTACTTAGAGAGTCGGGACACCTATGCACCGAGAACTTAGACGTCTAAGTTGGTTGGTACCTACTTTCTACAAATCCTTTTTGTTTAAAATCTTTCAAGGTTTTTCGTTTTGAACTTACACGATCGGACGGTCGTTGATAAATGTGTTCATAAATGTGACACAATCGATAATATTCTTTAGATCTCTACTAAATACACTCCTGTCCGTATCCAATATAGACACTTATAATGACGTAAGATATGTTCTCTCAATTTGTTAGGCACCTAAAACCATAGACACCCTCAGGGTCTGAGGTAGGGAGTACTTATGGTTCCCTATTGGGATATTCTTACTTACAGTAGGTTTTTATTAGTCAGTCCTATATTATCTTCATTATGTCTATAGGGAACGTAAGTATGTGTGACTGTCACTTTGTAGTCTCTTCATTTTTTTTTGGTCAAGGTAAATGGTAACGTTACTTTTCGTATTTTATGGATCCCTATTTGGTGGACTGCTCTGTTTTCTGGACATACGTCTTTTGACTACTTCCTTAGTTTCAACTGTGCTTGTCTACCTCTCTGCGGTCCAAGGACCTAACCTTCTTGGTCATAACCCTTTTACTGCCATGGTAGGTTTCATCAGATGTCTCAATCACGTTAGGGATATTTTGATGGTCACTATAAAAAGTGTTTTGAACTTGTTTTTCTACCAACCTACCATAGTGGTTGAGTTACCTGTATTCAAACCCATTTAAGGCCCTCAACGACTACCTGTCCCTCCGGACCATTCGACGTCAGGTACCCCAGCGTTTCTCAGTCTGTATTGACTCGACTTAACCTTTGTTTTTTTAAACGTTAAACCTACCTTTGTGTTTTCCACGACTTATCGATTTCTTTAGAACTGTTTCTTTTTGCCTCGACCTCCTTAGTTGGAAGGACTGAAGTCTGCTGTGACGTTTCGCTGTCAGTCTCCTGCCGTGACCGTGTCTTTGTCTTTGCGTCTGGTCACCTCGCTCTGTCCCTCGGGTCTCTGTCTGCGTGTGTGGATACCCGTAGAGTAGAAACTACTTCTTCCGTTCTTATATGTTACTTCTTTTCTGTCGGAGAAGTTATTCACCACGACCCTTATGACCTGTCGATACCCATTTTCTACCTCTTCCGTTACCGTTGGGTGAGGTCATGAGAACGGACCTTTTAGGGTACCTGCCTCCTCGGACCATCCGACGTCAGGTACCCCAGCGATTCTCAGTCTGTGCTGACTCGCTGAAGTGAAACTGAAAAGTGAAAGTACGTGACCTCTTCCTTTTCCGTTGGGTGAGGTCATAAGAACGGATCTCTTAGGGTCCCTACCCCCTCGTACCACCCGACGGCAGATACCCCACCGTGTCTCAACCTGTGCTGACTTCGCTGAATCGTCGTCGTCGTCGTACCCATTTTCTTACCCTAATCTTCCGAAGGATTGTAGTATGTCTTTATTCGTCAGTTTACCCAAGTTAGTGTTTTCCAGACTTACTCTTAAAAATCCTCTTCTCCTTGTGTCTTGTAGACACCCTTTCCAGTGGGGTAGTCTTCCTTTCGGGACTCCCGAGTTAAGACTCGTACTACGATCACTGTGTCTCCCGTGCACGAAGGCCCTCCACGGTGGCCGACCCCGTCCTACTGTCCCGTCTCCTTTCCGCCCTCCGTGTGTCCTCGAAGGTTCCGTCGTAATGCCGCCCCCCTCTCGTTGTCTACTGAGATGCAAAGACTTCGTTTTTCTTTCTTCTCTCATGACCTCCCTAAGATTAAACCTTTTTTCTGACGTTCTCCTCAAATCTCCTTCCTCTCTCCTCCTATAATGTGACTGCACTCTACCTCTCAGGGTCCGGACTCTTCCCGGACACAAGTCGAAGGACGACGTCTCGACGACCGACGTCCTGACCTCATCTGTCAACGGATTTCCGGAGTAGAGACTTCGTCCTACTAGTGTAACGAGAACCCTGGTCCACTCTGTGGCGTTGTCGCCGTCCTCGTCCGGACCACCACCCTCAGGTCGAGTCTCCGGTGTCGACCGGACTCCTACCCGTGAACTGTACGGCGTGCGCACTTACTCCACCGAACCCCTGGCCTTCTATTCCCACGCACGCCCTCCGACCTCTGACTCTCGTGTCTCCGTGCCCGGCGTAGTCTTCTCACCCGGAGGACTCAGAGGTCTGCGTGTGGACGCCACTACAGTCGGTGCACGGCTGAGATGGCGAAGGATAGCGACGACTCGAGTCGACAAAAGACGCAGGAAGACTAGGAGAGGTCCGGGGACACTCAATCTTGCTTGAAAGGTCAAGTCCGACCCTGGGGTACACCGGATACGATCACCAAACACTCCGTAGAGAAAGGACTAAGATTAAAAATATTATTTAATATCAGACAAAGTAGAAGTAGACAAGTAAACTGAAACCGAACTTTAAGGGCATCCATATGTCAAACAGGGGTCTATACCCTCAGACTAGAGAAGAGGACGTCATTCCTTCGGAGAGAAGACCCCGAACCTTATTTGTCAGGTACCCCGTAGAGTATAGGTACGTATTTAGAGTTACACGACCGGGAGATCTGTCGGGTCTGAGTCCGACCTCAAGGATTTCTCCTCTTTAATCGACTCTCTTCTCCGTCTCGTTCTTACTATAATACAGAATCTTCTGTTTCTTCAAGGTCTTTCACAGTTTTCTCGACTTCATTCTCTATGTATGGTTTCGAACAATTTACTGAATAAATCCTGTTTTCTTTCGACGATTTGAGAAATCTTTCAGTTTATGGGGTTTAATCTCATTAGTCCTACTTTCTGTCCACTGATCAATTATTTTACGACTCTTCTTTAAAGGACCTTTTTGAATGCAGTGATTTCATTTTTATCTCATTAGGAAGACTCCACTTTACCAAAGGAGAGGAACGAGTAACCTACTGAATTGAGATTGGGACGGAACTTCGTCCAAAGGATAGAGTCCTGACCCGTCCAGTGTGCCGGCTCACTCAGATATACAGACGAAGAAATTGTGGTGAAACATTTAACAGATACGTGTGACCTGGTGGTTTAAGGGTTACCGATGACGTTAGACTTACCTAATACCCTCTTTCACGATTTTTGATGTTATAAGTGAAACATTGTTTATAGGTACTTGATACTCTCAAATTATGGATTGATGATTTTTACATTTAATGTAATGTACAGTTGAATGTCAAAGTAAATTTACGTATGATTTGTGAGTCCTCTAATTTTTGATCTCTAGAGATTCTTAGTTTGACGTCCATCTATTAAATTTGATGGGTGGAAATCGAAGTTGTTATACACTTGGCACTTGAAGGACTACAAATTCGACCAAAATCTTTTCCGTCTCCTTGGTCTCTAGTTTAACGGTTGTAGGCGACCTAGTACCTTTTTCATTCTCTCAAGGTCTTTTTGTAGATAAAGACGAACTAACTGATACGGTTTCGGAAACTGACACACCTAGTGTTATTTGACACCTTTTAAGACTCTCTCTACCCTTATAGTCTGATAGACTGGACGGAGAACTCTTTAGACATACGTCCAGTCCTTCGTGGTCAATCTTGACCTGTACCTTGTTGTCTGACCAAGGTTTATCCTTTTGCTCACACAGTTCCGACATATAACAGTAGGACGAATAAATTGAAGATACGTCTCATGTAGTACTCTTTGCGACCCGACCTTCTTCGTGTTCGACCTTAGTTCTGACGGCCCTCTTTATAGTTAGTGGAGTCTATACGTCTACTGTGGTGGGAATACCGTCTTTCACTTCTCCTTGATTTTTCGGAGAACTACTTTCACTTTCTCCTCTGACCTTTTCAGCCAAATTTCGAGTTGTAAGTCTTTTGCTTCTAGTACCGTAGACCAGGGTAGTGAAGTACCCTTTATCTACCCCTTTGTCACCTTTGTCACAGTCTGAAATAAAAAACCCCGAGGTTTTAGTGACGTCTACCACTGACGTCGGTACTTTAATTTTTTGCGAATGAGGAACCTTCTTTTCAATACTGGTTGGATCTATCGTATAAGTTTTCGTCTCTGTAATGAAACGGCTGATTCCAGGCAGATCAGTTCCGACACCAAAAAGGACACCAGTACATACCTACACTCTCAACCTGACACTTTTTCCGACTCGCGACTTCTTAACTACGAACACTACACCACAACCTCTTCTGAGAAATCTCAGGGAACCTGACGTTCCTCTAGGTTGGTCAGGTAAGACTTCCTCTAGTTAGGACCCTAAAGAAACCTTCCTTACTACGACTTCGACTTTGAGGTCATAAAACCGGTGGAGTACACTTCTCAACTGAGTAACCTTTTCTGAGACTACGACCCTCCCTAACCCCCGTCCTCTTCCCCTGCTGGCTCCTACTCTACCGATCTACCGTAGTGACTGAGCTACCTGTGCTCAGACTCACTTGAGGCCCTCAACCACTACCTGTCCCTCCGGACCGCGCGACGTTAAGTACCCCAACGTCTCTCAGTCTGTGCTGACTGGCTGACTTGACTTGACTTGGAAATCGTTTATGGGTTAGTTGACTTTTACACGTAATCCGTCTGTCCCGTATCGACACACTGACGTGTGACAGGTGCTCAGATCAGATGTTTCGACTTTACGTAAATACTTCAGAGTCCTGTGGGAGAAAAGGTCTTTTCATGCTCCAGGAGATTTGACACTACTTCTTAGGTATCGTACTTTGTTCATTCCACATTTTCTAAAGTCTTCTCAAGACTTTGTCTCTGTTTTCAAATACATAAAAGTCTTAGACCTTCTTGACTGTAAGTGTCTTCAATGGTCGACTTTCTTAGACCGAGTCTTCCATTATCCATTCTTGCCTTGATCTCTCCAATTATGGACGAGGTCACATGGACCTATCACTCGTCCCATCGTCATGAAGGGTTGACAGAACGATTAGTTACTCAGTCTCTATCCGTCACCTTATTTTAAGGTACTCAAATCTCAATGTGTCTTCTTAGATGCTCAGTATTCCAACTACTTATGTGGACTTATTATTGTATAAAAGATGTTTTTTATGAACTAAGCACATAATAGTTCGAAGTTCACTCTTCCGTAAGATAGATGTCCTTAGTCTTTATTTTCCCTCTTTTCGTCACTCGTCGAAAAGATCCTTATCACTATCTGTGGAAACTACTATCCAAAATTCGAAGTTTTATCGAAGGGACTGTAGACCACAACTAAGTCCCGTCCATTAGACTTGTCGTCAGATTGGGTTTAATAGTAACCCTTTCTTTTTAGACGACAACTTTGTTATCGTTTTTAGTGTCTTATGTCTGGCTCCGACCCTAGTTTCAAAAATTCTAAAACTTTTTAGTTCTCACTGAAACGTCAAAGTACGTTTTTCTCTTTACCACCATTTAAGTAATTTCTACTCTGTCTCTTTTTTTAAATACTGACTTGATCTCTTCAAATACTAAGTGAGTTCGGTTTGGTAGTCTTTCTTCTCTTTTTCCTCTTTTCTTAGTGTTGTTTGTCCTTGACTTCTACTTAAGACAATAATAATTTTTAACTCTCAGGTTTTCTTCTTTAAAGACTTAAACCGGTTTTTTCTTTTATCTCTACCATTTATCCACTCCTACTTGAGACTATTCGTTTCTCTTTCCTTATAGTTACATAAGGTACTACCCTAAATCTGATTATAGTAGATTGTAAAAATGAACTATCTTTGTTTCCATTATTAAGGCTAAGTTGAATTAACTAGTTGTAAATTTCATGTCCTCAAAGAGAGAGTTCTAAACTCATCCATAATTTATCTGTTTAAAATATATGACATTTAATTGTAGGTCTCCATATTCGTAGACCACATACGTAAAACAAAGCATTGAACTTTATTGAGGTTTAAGCATCCGTTATGTCTAAAGTAAAATTCAAATTTTTTATAAAGTAATATCTCTTAAGGTTGTAAATATCTCTCTGTTATTACCTGACTTGGGGTCGTGTCAGCGGGTCGAGGTACTCGTTATTAAGGGAAAATACCCAGGAGAAGAGAGTCGCGACGTGAAGTCTCGTTGGGACTCTACAGTGATTATAACGTCCTGTGTAAATAAAGATTTTATATTTCTGAGGTTTTTGTGTTGGTATCATGATGAAATTGTGACATGATTATTTTTATTAGCTGACTAATTTGGTTTATACGTCAGTTCACAAGTTTAAAGGGATTTTCAAAAAGTCAAACAAAGTTAGTTCAAGGTTCTTCGTAGACATGTGCCTTTAAACAACGATATAGAGACTTCTACATAAGGTGTCTGAACAGGCAAGAAAGGAAGGAACGGAAGAGAAGGGAAGGAGAGAGGAAGAGGGAGAGAGAAAATATTACGTAAACAATCTTTTTAGTTTGGGAAATGGGACATGTTTGAAGGGTGTAAGAATTAAAATGGAGGACAAGAAGGTAAAATACCTTGTGTAAGGAGTAGAGGGACATAAGGGTATTTGATCATTCCTCCAGATCTCTGAAGTTGTCCAAGTTTAAGTTGAAAGCTGTACCAGGAAGTACCTTCTATACCAACGAAGTTCGCGTGTAGGGCCTTAGGAGGCCGCGAAGAGGGTGTGTCGCCACCCGTCGGATGGTGGTGGGGAGACATGTCCGTACCAGGAGTCGCTGTTCGAAGAGTGCTTACCGTTACGCTCGTTACGACGTTGTGTCGAAGACAGGTGGAGGGACAGACGTTTGTCGGTACCTTGGGTCTGTGGTGTGACGATCCTTCAGTTCGTCGGTGCTCTCCGGGACCCCTCCACAAGGTCGAGGTCGAGGTCTGTTGCAGAGACGGCTCAAGGTCGGAACTCTCGGTCTGTCTACCTGTACGGAAGACTAAAAATTTGAAACTCGAGCAGACCGATGGTGGTGTACCTTGTCTCTTTTTGTCGGCCGAGTCGGGAGGAGTTCAGCCTCTAAATAGTTGTTTTAATTAACACGACAAGAGAATTCGAAACCCCCACCAAATGTTGTGTCTTCACCTGTTTCCCATGTCTACCACGGCCCACGGACGTAGTCCTCCGTCTCTAAAAATCGAAAAGAGAGAAAGACACTGCTGGTTACTAGTGACAGGTCTGACTGAGTAGTCTCCGACATTTTTCCATTTTGACATTAAGATAGTGCAAAAGAAAGTGACAATAGATTTTATGTGCATACTTTTTTTTTGGACTGGGAACAGTTAAAAATCAATAGGACTTCGTGTCTAGTGATATTAAAACTTTGTTACGACAACTACAGGTAATGTGAATGAGTACCCACGGACACCTGTGGATTCTAGATACTTACTATTTACCGTGATTAAGACAGTGTTTTCGTCAAATACTGTTGGTAAGATGAACGAAAGACCTTTAGAAGGGTACACTGACGTCCCATACCCCCACTTAGTTCTTCACTCTCTCCGTCCTGTTGCTTTGGGGTTGAAGTCTGGTTCTTGGTCCTCGGGTCCATGGACTACGCTCAGTTGGCCCTTCTGGACTAAAGTTGTCCCGGACCGACCAGCGCTGGGTCTGTGGTTTCCCTCGGTCCGTTTATAGGTTCCACATAGGTACTACCTCTCAAGGAGTCTGTTGTTTCTCTGTGTCCTCACAAAGGATTCGTTCTTTTCCCAATTCTGTTCTCACTTTACTGTTTCCCGAAACAGTGACGCAATACCGTGGATTAATCCATTAATCTTCATAATTTTGTCTGTTTCGTGACCCGGGTCTACTTAATGACTTCTACGTTCATAAGTTATTCTACGGGGCTCCCTTTTTTGTTTCGGGATCAACTTCCAAATAGTGGTTCGTCCTCCTACCTCGGCGTGGCCTCCCGAACGTCCTTGTTATTGACTACGACACAGGTGTGAAGTTTGGGTCTTGAAGGTGGTGGTCGTAGGCAGATTTTAAATTTTACTCGCTACTTGTGAGGGATCTTATGCTAATTTGTGGTTCTATTGATATTACAGAATGAGATCAAACAACAAAATAATTTCCTTTTGACTTTATTTTTAGTTCGTTTGGGTCGCTCGGCCCTACTTTCCTCCTGTCTACGAAAGGTTAAGGACAGGAGGGACGAACCCTACTGCCGAAGTGGTGGGCGTAAGTTGGTTTAGACGGGAGAGGAGAACGGTCCGTCCTTCGACCTGACTTGCAGGGTCGTAGGAGAGGTCCCTCGGGACCGGCGACCCTGCACGTGCCGGTACTGTCCGCTGGTGTCGCACGGCGAGGACTCGCGTAGGGCGGAGTCCGCGGCGGGTGTGAAGGCGCAGGCCGGTCTGTCCCGCCTTTTCCCGTAGACCCTTTGGACCCTCCGGCGTACGTCTGACACGACCAAATTTTTATGTGGACGGTTAAGAAATTGTGTGACAGAAAGGAAGAACCCAACAAACGAAATCACAGGAGGTCTCTTTCCTGTGAATTCGTCGTGTTTCCTCTCTGGGTGTACCCAGGAGATCGGGAGTCGTCGGAGGTGTGGTGGGCTCGAGGTCGGCTGTGGACTGACGTGCGAGTCTCCAGGGTTCCGGAGCCGACGAGGGTTTACAGGTTGTTGATACTTTATACATCGTTCTCTATTACTTGTGTCGAAAATTATGCTTTGACCCGACAAAGGAAACAAAAAAATTTATACGTCATCTCCATCGAAACCCTGACCTGTCCTCGACCTTGCAGCGTGTCTCGGTGTCACTTTTCTGATTTCCTAGACTTCCTCTGCCAATCCGTCGGTCTGTCGGGTACTCCGACGGTCGCTCCCGCTTTCAGTATCACTCCTTTTGTAGTATTCTTTTCACCTCTGTTTCTAAGGAATAACCCATGATCGTTGTGTCGTCGGATAAACCTTATAACGTTTACATGGGTTATGTGTCCACTACCCCGGGCTCTCGGACAGATCCGTCACGTCTCGACGGCGGACCCGACTCGCCGGGAACGTTGTTTCCTTCCTCCCTTCGCCTCCCTTCCCGACGAGTTATGTGTCCGTAAAGTTCGGGTTGGAACAGAGGAAGAGTGGGAGAGCCCGGTGTGTGCTTCGTCATTCTGAGGTAGAGACCCGGTTCTAGTTTGTATTCTGTGTCTTTTTGTTCCAGCTTTCTACATTGGTTCCCACACTTACGTTTTAGGAAACAATTCGAGAGTCTTTTGAGATTTCAACACGGAGTCTCTTGGGAGGACAGTCTGTTCTGTGGGGCTACGGGACCTTTCTGGATTTTACATCCGGACTGTCTTCGACGTCATCAGTCCCCAGTCCTTACGACGATTCGTGAGGTGTCACGTGTCGTGTCGGAGAGTGTCGTCTCAATTAACCAGATTTTGTAGTTATGAGGGTTCCAACTCGTTGAGATATAATCTTATCCACTAGGGTCTCCCGTCTTTGGTATCCCCGCATAAATTAGAGGTGTCGAAAGACCGATTCTGAACTTCATCGGGTAAGTACGAAGGTAGAGGACAAACGAGTGTTTCACAATACGTATACCTTCCACAAGTTATTTTCGAAGAACTTAATTTTTTTTTTTCACCATTTAAGTCCGTTTATTCTAATTGTATTTTATAGTATCTGATCGTCTTTCTGGACCTCAGGGTCCATCATAAAGGTGACGTCGGTAATTGTTCAATATAATTCAGTAAGAAAGACTCGAAGTTGAAATACGTGAACGTTTTATTTTCCTAAATTCTACTAATGGTTACTGTGTCACGAATAATACCTACGGTCCACGACCCCTTATCGTTTTTATATTTTTGTATTTTGATTTATGAATTTTAGATCTGTTCTTTTATCTATAATGTGTCTATAAAAATTTTCCTTCTATTAATGTTATTTTATACGTCCCAAGATATTTTCTTACCTTCTCCGTGATAAAAGAAATAGTCCTAGGAGTTGAAGATCTTATCATCGACGATGGATCATTAAAGAGTTCATCATAAACGACTTACTTACTTATTCACGTCTTTGGATGTTTGTTTGGTTGGTTACTTTTTACTTTCAATTCAGTACTTGAACCTGACCTCCACTCTTCCGTTTCGAATGATTTCCGATCTGGTGTCAAGACGACGGAAACAAAAACCATTGTTTACTGTCATTCTCGTAATACGTCAAAAGTGTCCGGTATCTGATCTCCACTTGTGACTAAAAATTTTCCGTGTCTCTTCTTTCACGTTCAGACAACACTACCGTCCCACACTGGGTCGGGTCCTCCCATCGTCTCGTGAGAGGGTCTCGGATTGTCCCCGTCACTCTCAAACCTTAGTGGTAGGTCCACTCTTCTGAATCCTACTGACCTTTACAGGTTCTTACTGTCACCCCTGTCTCCGTCACCCCGACCTCACAGCCCCCTCCCCCCCCGTGCAGACAGTGGTAGACTTACCTCCGACAGTCGTTTCCAAGAAGGATCAAGAGGTTACGGGGCTCAATGTGTCGTTCGTTGGGGTGACGGAGTGACGGAGTTTATTTTCTTTTTGTGTTTTTTGAAAGATGACCATGGTATTAACTCTCTTTTTTTTATATCCGTCTGTCTTTATACGTGAAATTCACGTTCCGAGACAGTGTGCCTTTCTGAAGTAAAACGTCATAAAGTTGTTAATTCTTTTTTAACTTTCGATAAATTTCGTAAATAGGAACTTCCTCATTTCATCACAGTTAAGGTTTAGACGTACTTTCAAGGATTTTATGACACTGAGATGACTTGCCCGACCCGGCTCCTCCTTACAAAGTCGTATTCCCTCATGAGGTGGTGGGTCGCCTGAAATGGAAAAGTGGAGAAGTACCAGTCATACACTTGGACGTCAAATCTTTATATTTGTCACGACTTTCTGCGACCGAAGTAAATGTGTCGTCTAGAGGGTCCCTCTTGGGAAGACCGGGCGTCGAGTCCCGTCTGAGACGCCGACGACCCCCAGCGGCGGGGGTCCGAGGTCCCCGGTCCCCGCGCCCACGTCAGTCGTGGTTCTAGCGGCGTCTGTGTGGAGGTAAAAGTGCGTTTACGATCTTTTTTTAAGTTCGAATTTTTGTAGGGTATTTAACCTTGTTTATGCATCATTCTTAGACGTACGAATGTACGTCGTCTTTACTCTTTTTATGCACAGTTTTTGTACTCGTCATATCCTATATGTAGGAGGATTTATGTGCCGCCCTTGGCGCTCCTGGGTTATAAAACGAAATGGAAGTCTCGACACTTTATGCCTTCCTGATGTCCGGTGAACTGCCTTCTTAACAAAGAACACAAGGACTTTTAGACGAAGAGGGGGAGAATTATAAATTCTTTGTGTGTGTGTCCAACGGCTGTTGGGCGTCTCTCGCCGAACACAACAGCAAAAGTGGAGGCGCCGACTCTTGTTCACGCATACACTCCCGACCAGCCCGTACGTGTTCGCACACGCCGCGGCCGTAGTCTGTCTTCGCGTTGTGCGTCGCTCGCGTCGGTGCGCCGCGCCCCGCGGACGTCAGGTGGAGCTCCTCTGACTTCATATTTGTGTTCGACGATAAAACCACACTAGTGTGCTTGTACCGTCGAACACGCCAAAAAAAAGAGAAATTGTAAAATTGTGACCCGTCTAACAGACGTAATTGTGTGTGGTTTTAGTTAAGACGAGACTTTAACGAACATTTTAAAAGAAAGGGACTCCTTAAACCAAAAGTAAATTGATTTTTTTTGCCCCCCCCCCCCGGAACCTCCTTTACCTTATTTTGTGTGGTTGTAAATCCTATAGAATTGAAACGTGATCACACTATTAGTGACAACCTAATCTCTTGGTCGTAGTAAAGAGACTTTTTACCCTTTACACATCTCGACCTGAAATTTATTCCTCCCCTTTTTTTTGAAACATTTTAGTGAAAACATATAATAATTATGTCTTTTGTAAGAGTTTCATCAGATTACAATGTGATAGGTGATGTATTATCGATTTAAACTAGTTTTTGAGTACATTCTGTATATGATATTTTCGAGTTCCTCCAAAGAATTCCCGTCTCTGTCCTTTGTTTTCATTTGTAATTCGTGTCCGGCAGAGATTTTCAAGTGACACTTATTTTTTATTTACGTATACAAGGACAGTATATGTCGTGTTTTGGTCTTGTCGTTCGTTAAATGAAAGTGTCACGACAGGTCGTCTTGAAAGATGTTACTATCTTTACAGGACATAGACACGACCGAATATGTCATCGGTAATCGTGAACTCTCGCGGACTACTTCTGAGAGAGACACTCACGGACTCGTGTACCCGAGTCGTGGCTCACGTCATGTGTCCCCTAGAGCCGGGGACGAGTCACCTCGAACCCTTTTGTTCGGTTCATGAGAGGGTCCCATTTGTACCCGTATTTTATCACACTTGTCAAAGGAGTAAAGAAAGTGAAAGTAATACAATAATAGTCACAGTTCATGAACCTAACGACATTGAACGTTCTGGGACTCTCTTTGTCTTATTTCCCACCTTTTATGGTCCCGTTTGTTCATGGAGGGACCAACAATCAGGTCCGGAGTGGAAAGTCTGGAGACCATTGGGGACCTCCCGCAAAGACAGAATGACGTCTCAGTCCCACCACGGATTTATTACGAGTAACTAACACTTTGGATAGTGAATACTAGTTACAAAAAGTTAACATCATTATTGTAGAGATTGTAAAAGTTAGAAGTCTTTGTATTTGTGTGAATTTTTTATGATAATAGGTGGAAGATCAGACTCAAATTTGTTCTATTAAAGTAGAGCATTCGACAACAAAAGAGTAATATCTTAAATAAACTAGACTTACAGTGACTTAATTTATAATAGAAGAGAAAGTTGATTAAAATTATAACAAAATAAGATGATTGGAAAAAACGGAGTTTCCCAAAACATAAGTAAAGTTAATTAACAAGGAATAAAGTCGGATTACTCCAACAATGACAAGAGTAAAAATAATGACTTATCCCTTTTTTGACTATTAGTTTTCCATTTAGTTCATCGAAGGTTAAATATCGTAAAGATGAAGTCTTGAACTCGGCAGGTAAGACTTGGTCAAAACGGTACGAAGTTTCCGAATTGCAATATACTTTAAGTCATAATAAATTTTACTACCCTTTATAACTCAAGTCTTATTTCATAGTAAAGGTATAATATATGATTTCTTCAGACAATAAACTAGATAGTTCCTAATAAAATTTTCATATAAATGTCACAGATATGATAGTAAACGCTTAATTGTATAAATATCCGATAACGGCTTATCACAGCAGAAACGAAGTCTACGGAGTCTACGGAGAGAACTTCATTTACTAATTTCACATCGAAGGAAAACAGTGACACTGACACCGCTATAAATGCCCAGCCAGGCCAGCGGAGAGCCCGGACGTCGGGGTCGGAGACCAGAACGTACCAAGACACATCCCGGGAACGGCAGACGCGGAGTCCGTCGAGTGAGAACTCGAGTAAGGCGAGACAGGGTGAACCAAGAGGTTCTGTGCCCATCTGGAAATGGTCGGAAGAGCAAGCTACTGGGGAAACAAACAGAGGGGGTATACCAGGTTTGGAATCTGAGAAATAAAGTCGTTCGAAACAAAGGAGGTAAAAAAAATATAACAGTAAACTATAAAACACCCGAGTGATTATTAACGATTTTGAAAGAGAAATTTCGGTATCTACGCATGACAGGTCAAACCGTCGGGGGTCCGTATACACCTCTAAAGTTAACTTTAATTAAATCTAACTTATTTTATTCAGAAGTAGACGGCCGAAAACATGAGACGAGAGGACTATAAGAGACCTTTTTCAGTTTAGTCCCGAAATCAGAAAAGACGTAAACTTTCCCTACAAAGTCAATTTTGGGGAGACTATTGACAGATCGAACGGATTGTCCAAGGGGACCTGGAGAATGTTGAACACTTAACGAATGTCGGGGGGTTGACACTCTCCGTGTTTCGAATTTCGTAGAATTTCTATGTCTCGGAAAAGATTTCTCGATTTTTAGTATAACCATCTCCCAAAAGTGACAACTGAGTTACTGACGACGGTCCGGAGGTATAAGAAATAGAAAATCCGTGGACCCTCCTACAATTAGTTACATTTGCCCTATACCTTTTTCTATATATCATCAAAACTACAATCGTTGTGATCTGAAAACTCAATTAATGAAAAGAAAACAATATTTAGTGACATGAGGAAAATGAACAACATTCAACGACATAGAAACGATACATTCTTACATTGAAATAAATCACGAAAGACTCTCACCGTGGTCTGAAACCCTTCTAGTTGTGTTTATTCAGAAGATCAATTGTTTGGGAATAGTCTTTTTTCCGACATCTTACAATTAACCGGGAAAAACCGGTCTACTACATTTAGTGGATTCTGAATACATGTGTTAATCCATACGTCTCTCTTTTCGGACCAAAGTTATTCTCAGACCTGACGATTGCGACGTATTAAAACATAATGGGTAACTAGAGATACATGTTAGTTTTTTCATATTTTCCGGAAGACTTGTTATCTCCTGCCCGGTCAGCGACCTGACCAGAGGGGGCACAGAGGAGAGATTAAAGACCGACTTAAGGGTAGACCCCGCACCTCCGAGTGGTATTGATGAATGAACAGGGTCGAAAATTTTAGGTGCACTCCCCCTCGGGTTCCGCCCCGTGGGGGGCTATAAGTTCTCCTGTGGTCACCGGATTACATCTACCACGTTTGAGGAACAGACCTTGAAATAACCGAAGGGTGTATTTGGTTCAATAAGTCGGGAGAAAAGAGGTGAATTAAAAGGATGATATGATAAAGAAGGATTAGATTAGAATATAAAGATATAATTATTTATTTATTCAAGAGGAGCGATTGTGACAGGGACGAAGCTTAAGGGACCTAGGTGGCCCCGACCTGGGGCCGTGTCTCCTCGACGTACCTTTCGTTTTGGACGTGTCTTTGTCGTGGAGAAACGTCGGGGTACCTGACGCCAGGTGGTCCGAGGACACAGGTACCCGAAATGGAGACTCCCAATTTTTGAGGTCCTTTTGAGGTAGTATCCCTCCGGGTGTGTTTTGACCCTCTAAGTGGAGATCTTCGAGCCGGTCCAAGGGTGTCACTTATGGTCTCTTTTTGGGGGAGTCGATACCGTCCCCCTCCCCTTTGTCCGGTTGGACCTGTCTCCCCCTGAGACGAGAAGACTCGCTCCGGACGGACGTCCCTCTTGCTCAATGGGTCTCGGGTTGGACGACTCTGAGGCAGCCGGGGATTGACTGGATCCCTCTCCCTTTCCGGGTCGGGTCGGGGGTGGTGTCGATAGGACAGGTAGATTCCCCTTCCCACTAGGCTCTTTGTGACACTTCTCGTGTCAGGTCTCCGTGACTTTCTGACTGGCATGTAGACTTCCCATACAGGGGGAGGGGAGTCGAGTAGTGTGACGTTTGCTGGATGGTGTCGTCGAGGAAATTGGTCCCGCAATGTAGCTCGACAGTATTTTTGGTTCGACTTGTGTTTTAATGTTCCGGACCTCCATCCTTTTGTTAACCTTCTGTGTCTCGTTCGTAGTCTTGGTTTCTTTAACGTTAATACTTCGGTCCCCGAATTTTGTTCATACTAATTATGTGAGTCCCGAGATTACCTATTTCGTCTGTCGTACGTTCTTGTCTGTCCGTTACATTCGTTCTTTGTCTTTAGGATTCTTTCTTGGCTTTCATTTAAATCTCCATATTTTGTCCCATTGTCCCTTCTCACGGAACTACCCGACTCAGGAGCTCATCTGACCTTCGTCGACTCCTCTCTTAGACTCGGACTCCTACAGCGTCGTTTTAGGAGTTGTTGACTCTTCGTTCTCTTTTTCTGACTTTTTTTGTCTCGTCTCGTAAGTTCCCGAGAGTGCCCCTCTCTTGCTCTTCTCTCTTTTCACGTCCTCTTTGCAGACCTCTCTGTCAGTGGCTCTTGTGATGGCTCTGGTGTCCCGGTCCTTCGAGTCTTCGGTGGTGCGTCCTTGTTACGGGTTTCTTGCTGTGGAGTCGTGTAGTAAAAGTTTGACGTCTTTTAGTTTCTGTCTCAAGAATTTCCACCCCCGTCCGCCCCTTACCACCCTGAAGTAGAATGGATATGTCCTTAGTTTTTAATGTAAGTTGAAGAGAAGTCTTCGGTACGTCCTGTCTTCCACCTGACTTTTTAAGGTTCACAAACTCTTCCTCTTTGGACGGTTTGATCTTAAGACGCACGATATTTTGATGGGAATTTTTCACTCCCTCTTTAGTTTGAAAGAGTCTGTTCGTTTTTAACTCTCTTGAACAGTCATCTGAACGGAATGCTCCTTAGTACGATTTTAGGTTGTAGTACGACGGATACCTTCGTGAAATTTATTTCTGTGTGTATCTAATTTTCCGTTATCGACCTCTTGTTATAGGTTACGATTGCGATCGATTCTCTGTTTTTTTCCCGTGACTTATTACTATTTCCCCAGTTAAGATGTTCTTCTGTGTACCCGGTATTGTTCTCGGTGGACCGTTGTCTCGTAGGGTGACACGTTCCGCTTCGGGCCGTGTGGACACTTCTCCCCAATCGCACGTGACACGTTCCGTTTCGGGCCGTGTGGACACTTCTCCTCAATCGCACTCTCCCTGCGGCGAGTCAGGACAGGCGGAGGAACACTGGGGTACCTGACATCGGATGGTCCAAGGAGGCAGGTACCCTAATAGGTCCGTTCTCATGACCTCACCCAACGGTAAAGGAAGAGGTTCCCTAAAAGGACTGGGTCCCTAACTTGGGTCCAGAGGGTGTAACGTCCGTCTGCGAAATGGGAGACTCGGTGGACCCTTCGGGTCCTCTTTCCTTTCTTAGGTGACAATGTCGACCTTTGAGATTGCGGGAAACTAGTCTGTACCTGTCTTGACCGTCCGTCTTTGGTCATTCCTGTCTCGACTTGATTCGTTGTAGTAGTTGGTTGACCTGGATTGACTGTAGATGTCCAGTAAAAATAGGTCGTTTCGTCCTATGCGTAAAAGGAGGTCGAGTGTATCTTGTAAGAGTCTCCGTCTAGGGTAAGACCTGATGTCTTGTGTGCAATTGTTTAAAGTGTCTTCTCCTTAGTATGCTACGGACGGGGATCTGGTGTCACCTTAATTTGATCTTCAGTCATTGTGTTTCCATTGACCTGTCAGACTTTTCCCTGTCACACACAATCCCTCAGACGTATTCGTGCATAAGACGTTTTGGTCTCCAGTGTCTTCCAGGTCTGTCCGTTCATCCCCGTCCTGATCCTTGCACAAACTCTCTTTGTCCCAAGTTGTGTACTCCACCTGTCCTTTTCGTTCAATTATCTCAGTTCCCTTTCTCAATCTGTTCTCTGAGGGTCCACTCTCCACTTTTCAGGGGGTTTGTTACCCTTGTTACCTTGGCTTGACTCCTCACCCTCTTTCGGTGTTATTAGGTTATGGACAGGAGTCGAACATAGACGAGGTCTGGCGGACCTCAGGTGCAACATCGACTGTGGGTGACGGGAAGGTCCCCTACACGGGTGAAGATGGGGACGGGTGTCGAGTCGTCCGTGGGAGAGGGTCCAGGGTGTGAGGGTGAGTGTGGGAGGTCAGAGGGGTCGGAAGGAGGGCCCAGGGTGTGAGGGGAGTCGAGGAGGTCCGAGGGGTCGGGAGGAGGGTCCAGGGTGTGAGGGGAGTCGAGGAGGTCCGAGGAGTGACGTCCACCCCAGTTTGGGTTTGAGGATCGACACCAGCCACCTTGTCGGGTGATCTGCAAGGATGGCGGTGACGGTGGGGCTCGTCCGGACGACTAGGAGTCGAGCGAGAGTGACTCCTGAACCGTAGTCGACGAGAGAGTCGGACCTTCCAAGGAGGAGGTCTAGTGTAACGACCGAAACATTGTACAAAGTAAGTCGCGTTTCGTCTAGAAGAGTCTCTACGGGAAAGACTACGGAGAGGATTTCGTCGGTGGACAGACCGATACACATTCCAATAGACAAAACTAAAGAAGTCTCGTCAGTGACGGAAGAAGGTACTGGGAGACGTAGATGTACCCGAAGACAGAGTGAGGGGTCACGGGGTGTGATTTTACGCGTAGGGTGTTGTCCTTTGAGCAGACAGAAGGGGTGGTGAGACTAGCGGGTACGTCACCTGCCCAGACTTTGTGTCCTCTGTCAGTCAGTTTTGGTGGGTTGAGAGAACGTCGGCGACCGCTTGTCAGTGCCTCGACGCGACGAGGGTGGGAGGCGGGTGACGTCATACTCGACGCCAAGTCTGACCCAACTTTTGGTACCTAAACCCTAGTACTTCACGGAAGATTTCCGTAGGGTCCATCACGTCGCTAGTTCTTAGGCGGACGGGTGCGTCTTCTGTGCTCTCTGTGTGCAAGCCAGGGACCTCCTCCTTTGTCGTTGGGTGAGGTCCTAAGAGCGGACCTTTTAAGGTACCCTCTCCTCGGACCCTCGGTGTCAGGTGCCCCAGTGTTTCTCAGTCTGTGCTGACTCGTGTGCGTCACGGAAGACGCCTCCCACACCCCGGACTTCCTAATTGTCATTCTAATGAGTTCGATAAGTCGAAAACACTAATCGTTAAACCACCGAAATTTTATTCTGTCTGTCGGAATGGGATGTTCGATTCAATGAACGGTATCTTAAATGTATCTCTACCGATCCTCTGAAGGAGTTTTACACTCCGCTCTGTACCCTCTCTGAAGACCCCTTCCTCCATACTTGGAGGGGGTGGGTCTCCGGAAGAGACGTAGAGCCGAAACATTGGACTTAATTTTACGTGGTCACCTCTGTTTAATATTCCTTTTTTTAACGGTACATACACACAATATATGTGTCTGTGTGTGTGTATAAAAATATTCTTTTTGTATGTCTTATATCGAAAACTCTTTATTGTAAAAGGGTGTCTCGTTTCGTCTTTACAGACTAGATTCCTTGGTTTTACGACTTCCCCGAGTGTCAGGGTGAATGACGAACCGAAACGAGAGGTGGGAAAAGAAGGGGAAAGAGGAAGACGGGGGCGATGGAAGCCGTTGGACCGGACCGACAGGACCACACCCTGGGGCAGGTCACGGTGTCACGGAGGTGAAGGTAAACTGTTGTCGTCTCTGTGAGTGCGAGAAGAATGACCGATGAAGTTTGTATTCGATAGTTCAAAAGATTCTATTGATGGATCGTAAAATTCCTTCTCTATAGCAATGACGAACCATTTGCTATATGTGACACGTAAACCAAAAATACTTGGGACAAAATAGTGGTGACTAATGGGTCGATCAATGATTTCGCTACCCACTCCTTTAAGTAGGAAAACAAAATAGGTTGTTTATAAATGACTCCCGGAGGACACTTGGTTTTGTTGTCGTGAGACGGAAGACTTTAGTGGCTGCTCTCCGGTCGTGGTGCCGGACTGAGTCCTCCGATTGACGGGGCTTCGACGAACGAGAAGCAGGATTGGTCCGAGTGGGTTCACGACGTGTGAAGGACAGAGGTTGAGTGGTGGTGCCGGTCAATAGTCACCACGACGACAAGAGACTTGGGTACTGGGGAGACTTCATGAAGGTAAAATTTCATCTTTTAGAGTAAACAATCTAGCCATCATACTGGCATTGCGTTCAGGTGCAGTAGACCAGCAAGACAGACCCCGGACCTCTCTCCCGTCACGACCTCGGTCCCCGGACGGACGCACGGACCACGTCACCCTGGACCTGGCCTCCCCGTCTGTCTGCGTCCGCACCCCCCGGACCCTCCGTCGGGACCTCCACACCCGAGAGTCTGTGGCCCGAGTTGGGTCTGGGGCCCCCCCTTCCCGCGAGCCGCCTGTGACTGTGTCGAACTTTACGTCTGCGGCGATTGAATGACGTGACTGTTGTGCGCTTGGACATTGATACGGTACTCCACGAGCCAGAATAGAGACAAAACGTCTTGACTTGTAGATTCCCCTTTTCTGGAAACAACTTTAATGAAACAGGTCCTAATCTCATATGGAACGATCTTGAATGGGGTCCGAGAAGGGTGTGTTTAAGGTACGCGAGGGGTAATGTACCGGGGGTTTTTTCACTCCAGGTTATGTATTTTCAATGTCTTTAATTGATATACGACCTATTTCTCGGTGAAGTATATCATTTGTGACTCTACTAGACCTTACCACAGTTCTCCTTGTCTTTATTTCCCCCCATTTTTATATGGACGGTAAATTTGTCATTAAACTAATCTTTCCCTAAGTCTCCACATTTCGTTTTCTATTAAAAAAAGATCGTTTTGGTCATAATTCTGATGTTTTATATTGGAATTAATGTTCGTGTACTGATATGCGTTTGCAACCTTTGACTTTTTAACTAAGTTTGTAAATTCATAAATATGTAATATAATAATGGTTATAATATTTGCAATTGAATAAAACTGTTTCCCTTGTGTTTCCAGATATTAAATTCTTATCTTTCATTGATAACAGTAGTTTTAAACCGGTTTTATTGATAATTGTGTTCATCTTCTGACGTAAGCCGATTCCGAGGAGATGTCTAACATGCCAAACGATTTTAAAGTTTCTCCATTGTGGTCAGACTTAATGACTTCCATTGAACATTTATCAAGATGTATGCAAGAAAACTGTAGGACAAGTTAGTAACTGGCTTCAAGAAATAGGACCTTCTTAAACAAGGTTTCTGAGACTTTATTCCTTTCGTTAAATAAATTTTGTTATGACGTGGAAACGAACTGAAAATACTAGAGTTAGATTACTAAGTTTATTAATTTTAAATAGGAAGAGACTCAATACTAAAGTGTAACGTCTATCTTTTGGACCTTGACCTTTTACAAAATAATTTTAGATCAGATTAGAGTCTCTGTGTATTAGTAAGATTGTAATCAAAAAGGTCACTATAATGGCACGTATAAATTTTAAAAGATGATAGATGAATTTCACTTACTATGAAAATGACGATCTGTAGACGATGGGAATGTTGTTGTTTTTCCAGATGGACCTGATCTCCTCCTGGTGTCCGGTCGACGAGGGTGACCTTGGACTGGACTTAACGGTTGTGTCTTTCTATGGATTACAAAAGATGTTTCGAAACCAAAGGATTCGCGTCTCTAAAAATAGATAAAGAATTTTATACTTGAAGTTCAAAATTTTTAACGAATTATAAGTGACTGATATTATTAATGTGTATACTCCTTTTTCTTTACAATTAAAATATGTCTTTTACACTTTGTTTTGTTGCAGGAAGTCGTGTCTTTGTCCTTGACCTCTTCGCTGTGTCACGGAGACTCGACATAGTGAGGAGCAGGCGTGACCCTAGACTCCCACCTCCCGGAGTAGAAAAAGTACTAGAATTTGGGACAAGTGTCTCAGTGATGTGTATCGATAGAGGAAGGCGTCTCGACAGGAGGGCCACGCCGGAGGAGTGAAGGCTCTCTTCCCTCCGAGACATGTGCCGTCGGAAAGTCGGGGTCGGCTCGGGAGAAGAGCCAAGAACAGAGAGACGGGGACTCGAGAGTGTCTAGAGTGTCGAGGTATTCGTCGGGTGACCGAAGGGGGCTGTGACAGTCGTGTGTCGTCCGTTATTGCGGGTGGGCCGAGATCCACCTGATTGTGCCCCCATTTTCTTGACAGGATGACCGCATCTCATTGTGCCGAAGGTACCACTGACTGTCACTCTGTGTTCGTACGAGACTACCCGTTCTAGCCGACTCTGCACTTATTTGTAGTTGAAATGGGGAAGTAGGACCCTTTCCCCCAATAACTAGTAGTTCAGAACGACCGGTTGTCGGAAGGATCCCAAACACTACACGACCTTTCTTTCTTTTATGTGTGCGTTTCCAGTCTCCGACGACCGGAAGTTTCGGATTAATTCTTTTATCAATGTAATGAATTTCATGTTGAATGATAAAGAAATTGCGACGATATGGTACGAGAATCAAGAAATTAAAATGAATAGGTGACTGAAAATAGAACTCCTTCTTGTGTTTCTTTTTCGACAGTTTTTTTTTTGTTTTTTTGTCCTTTTGAAAATATTTTTAGAATTCTTTGACACTTTAATGCGGTTTTCCGTAGTGAACTTTTGACTTCTTCTACGTAGGCACCACGAAGTGTGAGTAGTGGTAAGGTCGAGCGTTGACATACACCCCACCATTCTGTATATGGTTGAACCTGTTGACGTCTTCGCGTGTTTCCGGTCCTTCGTTCCAGGATTTTCTGTGTGGGGTCCTACCGTAGTAGACGAGAGGTCTCAATGTCATTTCCACCTGTTCCTCTTGAGCACTCCCAAGCCCAGGCGAGACCAGAGGAAAGAACGTAATGTCCCCACTGACTATCTCGCGTGACTGTTCGTGTTCCAGGTGAAACATCGCAGTTCCAAAGGTTCTCGTCAGAAGTTTGTTCGTCCATTACCTGTCTCTCCTTGTTAAACTCCTGTTCGGACTCGTCACTCCAGTAAGGAAAATGTCGTCTTTTACGTTAAATGTTGATCGTTAGTCAAATGTTTTAATTGTTCGTAAGAGTTTTTCTGTTTAAATTAAATCAAATTATTTTGTAATTTTATTTGGACCCAAACTCAAATAAAAAATCGTTTCCTTCCTCTGAGTTTTTCAATTTGTTGTACCTCACCTCCCCACCCCCGTTTCGGAGGACATGTGTGTCGACTCGTCGTACTGGGACGGAAGTGACTCGTCTTCCTTTTGTGTGAAATTAATAATTTGGACTTAATAATCTAAAGTTTGACAGATTATGTAATTCACAAAGAATAACAGAAGTGAACGGTCGAGGCAGACGAGTTAAATACGTCTATTTGGGATTTGTTGAAAGTTCTCTTCAGTAAATTTTTCACTCAGAGTTAGATTTGACTAAGTAAAACTTTCTTGTTTTTCCCTGGCTAAAGATTCGGTGCTCTCTGTGACGTCTAGTAGTAATGGGTCCCCCACTGGTTACCGGAAGGAAACGTTCTTTGACTGGATTAAAGAGAGGTGACGACGAAGAGCGACGGGAAGTGACACAAGGCCATGTCTTTTATACCTTCACAGAAAGGACAGACGATGAGCCCGTCTTTACTTCCACCCGCTGACGTACCATCGTGAGCTATATTGTCCTCGGTCTCTTGTCGGTGGGTGGTGGGGACGGGTCGCGGTTCCTAAAGGCGTTTACGGAGACCCCTGGGTCTTCCGAAACGAACTCAAGGCGTGGTAGTTTACCCTACTTTTCTGGTCATAAAGTTTACTGAGGATATGGTGACGGTCGATAGGTCCTGATTCCGCGAACGAAGTTGGAATAATCGTTTACAGGATACTTTCTATTTGGATCTATCGGTTTTGGAGCTCTCACTTCAGAGAACCTTTTAAGTCACTAGGGGGCGTACCCACTATAAGGTCCCGTAGTCCATTACACAACTATCTGACGTTGGTGTTTGACATTTATTTATAAAAGAAGAATGGAAGGTCGTTTACGACGCCTTGGACGACGAAGAGTCGACGGGTAATTAGGGGAAGACGGAATAACAACGGTTCATTAACAACAAGTGTTTATCAAGAAGGGTAAGAAAGGATCTACGTTCTTTGGTTTCGCACCCCTAGGAAAACAATTTTAGGAAGACGAACCTCTCCTCACGATGTCCTTAAATTAAAATTTATTCGGAGTCTCTACGTTGAAAATTTTATATATATAAATCAACAGACAAAGACTTGCGTACCGACAGAAAAACCTGTCTCAAGAGGACATCTAAATTACTTATACATCTAGCGATATTAATACGGTCGATGACTTTAAGTATTACAGATACCTCCGATAAGGTGACGGAAAATTTACAACCATCACGTCAAGTCACTTAGTTGTTCTTTTTTTTACTTATAATTATGTTCATATACTGACGAAATCTGTCATTCTTTCTATATGGACGAAGTTTTTATGTGTTGGTTTTAAACCCAGTAACTAACTAGTATAACCGAAGAGTGGACTTTCTAGAGTACTTTAGTTGAGTGAAGAGAAAGTGCATTCCGACCCGTCAATTTGTCTTATCTTCTAATAAAGGAAATTAAAAATCATGATAAATGATAACTTTAGAAACGTTGAAGAAAGATGTGTTTGTCAAAATTTTAAAATTGTCCACGTCCGTTTACACTTTTTTTTAGTTTTTTTAATTTTTCGGAGTGACATTTTTGACACTTTCCGTTCGAACTCATGGAACGACATGGATACCGACTCCTCTATTTGTTGACTTTATACGGAGGGTCCGTGTGTCTGTGGTCCCCGGGTTGTGGACACGGAGTAATTATATGTTCATTTAGACGAGATGACCCTTTGTTAACCTTTAATTAACAGGGTTTGGTCAATGACTCAAACTTATTTCCTTCGTCTGGATATAAGAGACGTAGAACATGGTTTGATTTGTAGTTCTTAGTAAACAGTTGTCAACTCCACTGAATCACGCCGACATACTTTAAAGGGACTCTAAGGTATGACGGTGTTATTTGACTGTTACACTTTAAGTAGTAGTTTCGACGTTCGGACCGTGAGAGAAGTCTTTCTACTTGAGATTTCCTTCGGTGTTTTGGAGAGCTAGTAGGAGACACGGTGCACGCCCCGACAGGGACCGGTCCGGGGTGATCACAAGCCTTTCTTTTCGGCACGTGCTCCGCCGGCGTCTGACGCGTGGGGTTGGTCGCCGTGCGGGTCACGGGGCCGGGGTCTGACGTCTCGTTCGACGCAGAGGGTGTGGGCCGGAAGGTCCTCTCACCGGTTCCGTTGCCGTCAGGGAGTCCGGGACTCGTCTCTGGGAGTCGGGAAGGGGTGTCGGGACGTGACCCTCTTTACTTAAGGATGGTGGTGAGGCACCTTTACAGAATAAAGATAGTGGGATCAGTTTCTTCTTTTATTTAAAGTAAATCTCAAAATGAAGGAAGACATAGTAATCACTTTGTCTTTTAAAAAAGTACTAAACCCCGGTAAAATAAATAAGAAAAAATTTTACAGGAAAGAACGGGAAACGGGTAAAATTCGTCATATCCGATGACCGGTTCTCCTGTCCGTAGTCTCGGTGCGAAGACGCTATGTTTCTTTCAGTAGGTACGTCTTTGAGGTATTAAATGATCCACACGTTCGTACGACTTCAAGTGAATCGGACACAGAGACGACGGAGGAGACATTTTACCTCATTATTATTATCGTTGACGGAGGTTATTAATGATACTCTTAATTTTATATACTTTTTGGGAATTTTCCCGTGGGTCGTATAGTATTGTAGATTTTTAAATTATAACAACAATTATTATTGTGACGAAAATGAACCTGAATAACCAGGTTCTCTCTTCACAAAGTATGTAATTTCTGTGACGATAGACGGTACATACACATAAAAATTGGATTAATAAAACTAAAAGTTTGGTGTTTGAAAAGTATATATAAAATTTGGATTGTAAATAAAGGAGAACTAAGAGAAATGTAACAAAAATACGAATTCAATTAAGAATCGGTGAAGTTCAAGTTCCTTTAGTTAAGAACCCGAAAAACTTGTAATGAAATCAAGCAGACATAATAGATACTATAGATAGGTAAAGGGTAATCGAAGTGTATATAGTGGGTGTAGAGTGACAACTTTAAAACGAAAATCAAAATCAGTTTTACTCCTTTTTTTTACTTGTTTCTTGTTATATCCGCATGTAGAGTCTTTTTCACGAAGACAAATTTATCGAATATCAGATGTTTCTCTTTTGTGTCTAAAGTTTACCGTATTAAACAGACTCTGGTACGTCGAGGTACTGGACTTTCGTCGGCACGAAAAGTCTAGTCTCTCCCTCGCACACTCCGTTACCGAGGGGGTCTGAGAGGGTTTCGTCGAGGATGCGTGTCCCGGGTCACGTGGCACCTCCGTCTGCGTCGACCGATCTAGGTGACGGCAGAACAGTTCGAGGCGTCGGAAAATTCCAGTTCAGTGTGTCGTGAATGCATTACTTCCTATTGATAGACAACCGAGTTTATTCTGGGACACGGAACTAATGTCACAACCATTTCTTTTTTCCTCTGACTCCGTACCCTTTACCTTTGTAAGAGAGACTTTAAGTGTTAATAAATTTAAATAAGTCTCCATGAATATCAAGATTAATTTTGTGTTTAGAGTTTGACTACCTCTCGAGACTGTTGTGTCCGTGTATTTCCGGTGTTTTATTAGAGGATTAACAGAAAGAGAAGATGCCCTGCCACAAAACAATTATTTGACACTATGTGTCATTTGTATTATTTGTAAATGAGTCACGGATGACACATGAATCGTGAATCTCCATAAAAAATTTTCGTAAGTCAATTCCCTCGTTTGCCTACACATTTGGTTATTAGTACACTAATTCCGTTTCGTGACACCGTCAAGTCTCCTCCCTCTTTATTGAAATGTAGTTTTTTAATTTTGAGTCACATTTTGTGCTATTCATCATAGGGGTGTCCGTGACTTTACGATGGGTTTTTGAATCGACGGTCTCCAGTTTATCACATATCTCCTGTCTTACACCCTTTCGACTTGGGCAACTGCCCTCGATCTGGTTTTCTTTTCAAGAAAGGTTAGTATTTATGTTTACCACCGGTTGTCAGAACTTGGACCCTTTTCTTATAATTCATGACTCCTCAGCCGCCTCCTTAAAAAGGTAAATTAATTGTTCTCATTTCTTCTCTATCAACAATTGAAACAGAATGTATTTTGATATATCAGACAGCATCGTTTTTTAGATCGTTACTACGAGAGTTTTACGATTTTTTTTTTAGGTAAGTACAATACTATACAACATAAAACCCATTTAGTGAAAATTGGAAAGGTTACTGGGAGGACTCATAAAAGTTGGGGAGAAACACTTACTGTTTTGACTCAGAGTCTTTTTCATTCATTTAACAGTGTTTTCTCTTTCTTACTCTTACGCCCGGTCTGGCAGGACTTACTGCCCCGACCGTCGTCGTTTCCCTTCGTACCAAGAGCTGTGTGGTTTCCTGCTTTTCCGGGATTCTCCCGTCCTGTCCCTACGCGGAACCTAAAGGAAGGAATGTCGAAATCCAAAACTTGTACTCCAGGTTTTCATATCTCTATGCAAAAGTGGTCGACCTGACTCTTCCACTCAGTCGTCTACGACACTCACCAATTCTTGTGTCCCCTGTAAATCCACGGATTAACGGCGTTTACCTTGTCTAATATCTCTGGTCCGGGAACTTTGGAGAGTATTTGTACGGGACCACGGTGGATCACCGGTTCAGAGACGTCACGTCCGTGGCCCAGGGACTTTTGTACAAGTCCCCGAGTGAGAGTCCTCAGAAGAGGTCGTGGTGTCAAACTTTCGTAGTTAAGAAGTCACGAGTCGGAAGAAATACCAGGTTGAGAGTGTAGGTATGCACTGACGACCTCTTTAGTATCGAAACTGATCTGCCTGGACACAGTCGTTTCATTACAGAGACGAAAAATTATACGACAGATCCAAACAGTATCGAAAGGAAGGTTCCTCGTTCGTACAAAATTAAAGTAACGACGTCAGTTGCAGGAGTCACTAAACCCTCGGGTTCTTTTATTGTAGAGAATTGTATGAAGGGTTCTATACGTGTATTTTACTCACACTTTGACCAATCGTGGAAGATGTAAATTGACAAATTTATAAAAAGATTGGACTTCGAACGTATTTACTGTACCGTTAAAACTTTACTTTTTTAAAGACTTAACGAGAGGGTTTATTCCTATGTGTCTTTTTTGGGAGATAACATATAAAATGTATTACCAAAATGGGGTAAAAAACCAAAAGCAATCTGTTCCTTGTTACAGAGATACCTCAATTGTGTTCTTTGGGGCCGTGGATGTTATTGATTCGTCTCCAGTGTCCGATGGGTGTCAGATCAGGACTCCCGGAGGTCAGTGCACCAATTCTCCATGATGAAACGAGAACGTCTATTACTTCAACAACTCACCTTGTCTCTTCCCGACAGGGGTGTCCCTTCCGACTCTGCGGCGACGTCTCTTCCCCGTCGACCCTACCCCCCCGCCCCCCCCTCCGCACCGTGTCCTCGAGAGTCGCCACCGGGCAGTCGGTTCCGGCAGAGTAGAGACACGAGACTGGTCTCGTTGTCGTCATGATTTCCGGTCCGGTTCTTTTCCACTAGAAATTTGACCTGTTCTAGTCTCAATCTACCCTTCTCATAGATTTCCGTACCTTGGTGTCCCTTCTTTTGACGTGGAACTACACTTTACCAAATTTATTAAAATGATAGGATTTCACGTACAGTTATACACCTTTCTGACGGTATAATTAATACTGTCATAAACGAAATAGTTTACGTTTCCCTTTTTCCTGTGTCAGTTTAAAAATTAGACGTCGCTTTACACAATTCCCTTCTAAGGAGAATTAATTTCCTGACATGGTACTAAGGTTATAGGTGTATTTTTTCATACACAGAAATATTGTAAAATTTCCATATCAAAAATTTTATGATAACCTTATCTTGTTCCTTGTAGATTGAATTTTTAGTTTCCTTTACCCTCTTCGCATTTAATCCTTACAGTCGTAGTCTGAGAATTCACACCGGGGTCTAGACCCATTCGACGCAGTCCTGACGTCCACAGCCCTAGTTGGTCTATTTGTGACTACACTAGACATTAATGGAGTAAAAATCGAATTTAGTGTCCATTACTCCCTTGAGTCTCTGAGATTTTCCGTTAATCTTTGACATGACCGAAAAAACGAAGGATATAGTCCTTAAAAATTTTTGAATGAAAATAAATTTCGAAAAAAAGGGGGAAGTATTGCTTTGTAGTCCCGTATAATGAATATGTATATATATTTATGAGTATTCCTGTTGAGTGTTAATGAGTGTTCGGATTTTACCTAAAGAAGCATAAAGATCCACCTTTTACGAGAGTACACCACGTCGTGGTAACTTTGTTTCCGTCGTCCGTCAAGCCCCAGTCCGTCAAGCCCCACTCCGTCAACCAATTTTAGTTGAATGATAGTACGAAACTAAGCCAAAAGTCTAAATTGACACTGAGTTCTTTCAAACTCGGAGGTTGAGTTATACGTGTACCATCCATTACTTCTTGCCTCAATCGTTGTCAAAACCTGACGGTCTATATTACGAGATGATTCGTACACTTTGTATCGATGACGTTGACTTGTTACTATCTGGAATAAAACCAATTAAATTTGGATTTGAGTTCGTCGGGGTGCGTTGATCACCAAGGATATAGCCTGTCACTTTGTGTTTCACGAAATCCTGCTATTGGTGTGTGTGTAAAGTAAAACATTTCATTGTGATGTTTCCGAGTTCCCTACATTTCTATTTATACGTATACTGTGTGTGAGTCTATCGCAACGACCCCTTTCTTCTGTCTTTATGGAATTTTCAATCTGTTCTGTTTACCAAAGTTTTTTAGTTCTACTAAGACATTCTCTCCATTGTGTCTCCTTTTCAGTGACGTTCATTTCAGTCAATGTGTCCGTTTGCAAACGAAAAGAGGGACACAAAGAGTCGGGCGACGGAGAGTGACGGACGCGAAGGCGGGACGGGGTGGGAGGCGAGGACGAAGGAGGGGGACGTGAGTGTCTATGGGGTTGTGTACGTTCCGAATGTTACTGTAGATACCAGGTAGATGTTCAATGATTTTCAATCACTGTGACCTTTCTTAATCTGGGTTCTAGACTTGACACTCGTATCGGATTGGTGTGAGTCGTTCTCTGACCGAGGTTCTGGGTCCTTTACTGGTAATTTTTACTTTTAGCTGCCCGGTACACTAGTTTATTTGAAATCAAATTCCAGTGACACACGAAAGATTAAACAATCTGATTGTATGGATCCTTTTGTTAAAATGTACCTGGGGTCCTTTTCCTTTATTGGGGTGAGTTCCCACTTTTTTTTGATCTTTTGTAGTGAATGAAGATCTAATTTTTTTTTCTTTCTTTGTTTTGAATACTAGCGTATGGATTAAATGGGACGTACTACTTTCCGGTTCCATACGGTATATTCACTAAGAAGAAAAGAGTTGAGTTTTTACAACTCTCATAGTTTTGTAAAGTTTTTGAATGTCTGTAAAACAGGTCTACAGTATGTGTAAACCTATTACCTACCGGTAAACGAAGGTGTAATTGATTGAGTTGTGACGGACCGAGAACCTCAAAAGGTAAGGTAAAAATCACCGTAAAGAGAGTGTCGGTGCCAGTCGTCTAGTCGATGACTAAACATTTGACTATACAATCGAAAATCTTTAGGATTTTAACGTGGGGAGACAGTGAACGAGTCAAACAGAAAAAATTTTGTTTCTGTTGTTTGATCTGA
This sequence comes from Capra ibex, assembly GCA_006410555.1. Taxonomy (NCBI): domain Eukaryota; kingdom Metazoa; phylum Chordata; class Mammalia; order Artiodactyla; family Bovidae; genus Capra; species Capra ibex. The sequence goes on from SJYO01020080.1 coordinate 131,803,631, forward strand.
AACTTGACAGTATGTGAGGTCGGATGAAGTTGTCGTATTTAATATGATCGGAAAAAATTAAATTTTTTTTTACCCTTTAATCCATTTACCTTCGTATTGTTCCTTCCTGAAGGACACCGACTGAGATGATTTACTTGTTTGAGTAAAGATAAGGTAGTAAAAGAGGGGTAAGGATTGAAAGACTAATGTAGGAGGATAATCTTTGAACCGGAGATTTATTTAATGTGCATCGACGTACAGGTTTCTTCATCCTACTAGCGGCAAAACTTGTGACCTGCAGCCCTTCTGCGACTTCACGTCCTCAGTCCGACACTCTGGCCCGAGGCCAGACGTGCGACGAAGGGCGCGTCGTGGCCACCCTCGTCGCGGAGATGGTGGCTAAAAACGTTTGTCGACGAGGGTTAGTCGCCTTCTACTCGCCAAAAGAGTACTGGAAGAACGGGTTTAATTTAATACGAAGTCTTCTTCAGGACACAACTACACGTCTAGATAAACGGTGACGACTTTAAAATACAATAAACTTTCAAGTATATGAAGTTTTCTTGAGTTTAGATCAGAACTGAAGTGTTTTCTGGAAAACAATGAAACGATCTACGATAAGACAATTAAGCATGTGAGCGTTTGAGTCCGTAAAGGTTTACTTACGGCGTTTTTTTAATTAATATACTGGTGTATTACTTGTTTACCCTACAAAAGTATTTCAACAACACTTTACGATGACATTCTGACTTTTAGTCGTGGTCTTCTTTTAAAAGTAAACAAAAGATGTCTTGAAAATTTTTATAATGTTAATTCTTACCTTGGATCGCTATGTCTACCTCTTCCGCTACCGTGGGGTGAGGTCACAAGAACGGACCTTTTAGGGTACCTGCCTCCTCGGATCGCCCGACGTCAGGGACCCCATCGCTTCTCAGCCTGTACTGACTTCGCCGAATCGTCGTCGTCGCTATGTCTCCGTCCATTTGCCCAACGAAGGGATGCCTCTTCCGAGGTGGTCGTCGAGTTCCGCTTTTTGCCTAAGCCTTGTCTCGAGTTTTGCGGCGTGTCTGGGAAGACCGAAATGAATAGGACGAGGTAGGTGGGAGAGGGTCTAGAGAGTCCGTTTTTCTTTTGACCGGGGACGAGTTGCACGTTTGTCTTATGTTCCCTCTCCACGTCCGAAGCCGCACCGGGACGCCACTCCACTCCCGTCCTCTCGTACTTGTCACTTCCTCAATGAAGCCTGTGGTACGTACAGAAGGTATATGACCTTTTTTTAGGTTTGGTGGCCTCGCGACCCAGACCGAGGTGCTGTCACCCGGAGACGGTGAGCTCCCTCGGAGTTCTGGATCTTCGTCCAACCCTTGACCTCACTCTCGATTGATGGGACAGCACAAAGATACCCAAGTCTCGGACCCCGTACCGTAGGCTTAATGAAAAGATTGTAATTTGTTCCTTCACCTTTGTGTCAGAGACTTTGAGGAACTCTTATACAGTGGATAGAGTCTCGTCCTAGAGATGCTGGGGCCTTACTCGTGCTCCGGACACACAACCCCACCTTGATCCGGTAGAAGATGTAAGTTTACCGTCGAAGACAAGGTGTCGTCCAAATACGACGACTCAACGAAGTCAACACAGGTTGAGACACGCTGGGGTCTCTACCGTCGGGTGGTCCGAGGGGGCAGGGGCCCTAAGAGGTCCGTTCTTGTGACCTCACCCCACGGTAAAGGAAGAGGTTAGGTACTTTCATTTTTCACTTTCACTTCAGCGAGTCAACACAGGCTGAGAATCGCTGGGGTACCTGGTGTCGGGTGGTCCGAGGAGGCAGGTACCCTAAAAGGTCCGTTCTGGTGACCTCACCCCAGGGTAACGGAAGAGACCATCCAAATAACTGAAGAGGAAATAAAGATCCGTGTATTATAAGTAAGAGTTGATATAGTGATAGTTGACAAAGTATATTGAAACACGTCCTCAATGTAAAAGTGAAGGGTCAATTTTGAAAACTAGTAACTAAATCTATGTAGTTTGTGGACCTTATGTGACTTTAGATTTTGAAGTCATGACAGTTTTATCGTCAAGGACGTTTCATTTTTACAGTGACGTTACTTTGTCAAGATACATTTACGTGTGCGTTCTCTGACAGTGACTGTTTATATTCCGGTCAGCTTAGATGGGTACGACTCACCGGGTTTGGGGACTTCTTACGTAATGATCTTGTCTTTTATTTCCGACAAAAACAAGTGTGACAAGTAGAGTACCTTTTGAGGACAAGGAGATACTACGGGTCGTTTGTGTGGAAGGAGGGTTGGTGGTGGCTGGGAGTGACCGTTGGTCGGTGGACCGGAAGCGGGGCAAGGACCACTTTGCAGACGGGACAACGTCGTCAGAAGTAGACACGATCGACGACCGTTCGGACGGAGGGCCGGATCTACCACTCGCGTGGTGCTGTCCGAGACACAGGGAGAGACCCAGATCGAGTGACCGACCGGATATTACCCACCTCTTATTGTTTGACGTCTTACTGACTTCTATAAGTCGAGAGTGTGACTTGTTGTCGTTTGGTGTGTGTGTGTGTGTGTGTGTGTGTGTGTGTGTGTGTGTACGCGCGCGCAGTCCTTTCGTGAACACTTGTGAGACCTCATTTTTATTTTTTATCCTAATAATTAGTGACGGTTAAAGGGAGTTTTCCGCTCCATTAGACTATGTCTTTTCTCTCTTTACAATTTATGATTAAAAATAACTTTATAAGATACATTTAAAGTAGGAATTTTATATAGAAACTCTGAATCTTTGACAGGTAGTTTAGTTTATAGTCTTTAATTCGTCATATTACTTGATTAGTATATTACATAGTTGTTCCTATATTCGTTCGATAAACATCTTACAAATTTTTATACATATTGAAAAGTGAAAATTTAGGATTAAGATACGTAATAAAAGAGTTCTCAAGTTATTGTGTCAAGTTGTAATAGCTAGTTTATAAATTAACTTAGAGGGGCAGGGGTTTTTTGCGTGACACGATTATGTGTAATGTCTACCACCGTCGCCCCGACTGCCCCGTAAAAGTGGTCCTCGGGTCCTCCTTTGAATTCACGAAGGTCCCCTGTCCTGAGTGTCACTCCGACTGAGGCTCGTCGAGTGAAGGTATAAAGTTTACTTGTGGAGAGAAAAGTTTCTATTTGTAAATGTGTCGGAACCTACTAACCTCGGACGTCGATTGAAACATTTATTTGTTTATACTTTTTTTTTTTTAAGGGGTTTCGGACCGATGTCTGTTATTCTTCCCGAACTTCCCCGAAGACTTCCTTTCCTCGAGTTTGACAGTGGTACATACTAGTTCAGTCAAACTCAATACAATTAGACTCCGATATTTACGTGTCTGTGGTCAACCATTACATTCACTTTCCAATGGACAAAAGTCTCGGAGTGCACTGGTTGCTAATCAAGTCTGTCTATTATACAATCTCTCTTTACCACGATGACTGGTCAAGGTGCCTGTACTTTTTATTATTTCGACGAACTTCTCCTATGTGAGTAGTAATTTTACACTGAAAAAAAGAAGAAGAGAGTTTACACCGAGGTAATACCTCTATTCTTAATTTCCATTATAAGACTAAAACCAAAGGTTTTATATTTTACTAATTAAAACATGAGAGACTTTAATAGTAAATTGACACAATGTCACGATGAACTCGTGTATACTTTTTTTCTTAATTCTTATAAACTATTACAATCCGATTTGTCTTCATAACCAAAAGATTTATAAGAAGGAGATATTAGACATCTATTGACATCTATAGATATCTAGACTGGAAAATGTCTATTGACATCTATAATAAGAATTTATGAGTAAATAACGGTGGTATCTTGATATTCCCCGAAGGAAACACCAAGTCTACCATTTCTTAGGCGGACGTTTCGTCCTCTGGACCCAAACTAGGGACCCAACCCTCCTAGGGGACCTCTTCCTTTTCCGAGGGGTGAGGTCATGAGACCGGACCTCTTAAGGTACCTGACATACTCAGGTACCCCAGTGTTTCTTAGTCTGTACTGATTCACTGGAAGTGAAAATATATCTTAAAAATTTTGTGAAAAGACTTTACTTCCGGTTGGAACAATCCACTTTTTGAACTAATTTTGAATTTCCTTAAAACCTTTTCTCTCTGTCTTCTTTCTTTGACCGTGCCAGTGAGTGATACACAGTCCGCTACCCAGGTCGGTGTGTGTCGAGATACTGTCTCCTCCACGGCTGTGAGTCGAAGTGTCTACTTCGTTGGTCCTTCGTCCCTCGAACTGTCGGAACGGATTCTGGTGTGTCAGTCCTCCACGACCTCGACTCTCCGTTTGAAGTCAGACAGAATAAAGATGGACACACGAAAAGGTTGAACAAAGGGATTTGATACGTAAATAAGAATTCTTGAATTTCTCAGTCACAGTATGTTAATATACCTAAGAGTTGTCTGTTCGTATTGCAGTTTCACTCCTTTCGTCGCGAGCTTCTTAGTCCTTTCTTTGGGAGTCAGGTCTGGGAGAAGAGAATAGATAAATAAATGGATGTAGGAGACCACCGAGTCTACCATTTCGCAGACAGATGTTACACCCTCTGGACCCAAGCTAGGAACCCAACCCTTCTACGGGACCTCTTCCTTTACCGTTGGGTGAGGTCATGATAACGGACCTTTTAGGGTACCTGTCTCCTCGGATGGTCCGAGGATGTCGGGTACCCCAACGTTTCTCAGCCTGTGCTGACTCGGTGAAATGAATTGCAGGACCTTTTTATTTATTTTACCGTTCCGGAATCCTTGAAATCTACTCACTCACTTCTTCCCCCCGCCCTCAAGGCAAGCCAGAGGAATCACATTTCATGCCTCCTCCCGTACACCGGGACGTTTAAGTGTGAAACTTAAGACTGCGGTTAGACTACCACAAGCCCTCACTCCAGAAACCCTCCGCTGACAGGAGTCCCGACTCACTACCCTAATCACGGGAAGTGTTTTCGTCGAGAGTCTCTGGAAAGAACGGGGACGTCGGTCCTCTCTCGTGTCGCTTTTCTGGAGGAGATACTCGGGCTTCACCCGAGGTAGTTTGTGGTGTAGATGGTCGTAGAATTAGAACTTGAAGGGTCGGAGGTTTGACACTCCTTATTTAAAGATAACAAATATTCGATGGGTCAGAGACCGTAAAACAGCATTGTCGGGTTTGATTATGTCACATTGAAAGTGTTAATGCAAAGACATTTTTGCATAATGTTATACAAAGACATTAAGGTATAAGGATTTTTATTAACTAATTGTTTAAATATAGTAAGGTTCTGATATTGGTATTGGGTCTGAAGATTAAAATTTAAGTTTCGTACGAAAACGGGACAATAAAGATTGCAAAACTCAGTGACGAAGTGAAAGTAAAGTTCTCTGTATACTGGAGAATGTATGTTTACCCCCTCTCCGTAACATAGTTTTTGTTTACATTTACTGTAATTCCTGTGAAGGGTGTAGGAAAGTTTAATAATTAGTGTACATTTGTCCTGTGTATTTATAGAGACGTTACTTTGGACTTCAGATTAAAAATTTTAAAGGAGTTACTGATTTCTTTCAAGTTTAATTACAAAAGAAATGAATAAGTCTTTTTCTGTTGAAAATTTAAATTTTACTACTTAGTTGATATAAAAAATTTTTTTGAAAATTGGTTGAATTTGGTTAATTTTTATTTTTTGATAATTGGTTGAATTTGAAAATTGAAACCTGAGATCCTGGATATCTTTTATGGTATGACTCTTTCCCTCCGTTGGAACCTTCGAGACCAGTTATAGTTCTTTATTATGTGGTCATGAAGTCGTGGTTCACCGAAAAGTAAAAGGAAGGAATTTTTCTATTATTTTATATATTTCTCCTTTTTAAAGGGAATAAGTTGTTTTCAGGAAAACTTTATACTTTGAATTAGAAAGCAACCTCCCTTTTTTGATGTCTTCGGTTTTTCAGCCTTATAAAGAATTAATTTTTTTGTTAATTACACATCAAACATTGATAAGTTTCTCATTTGTAAAAAGTTCCGAGTTCAGTGACGTACTACGGTCGACATCCTAGACAATTAAGTTTACTGTATGTATCATAAAACGTCAGGGAAAAACGTAGGTTGATGGACGAAAAATTAATTTGTAGTCTCGAAGACTGATTTAATAATATTAAAAATAACTGACAGATATTGACTTGTTAGTGACCAGTAATAATAAAACTTGACACAGAGAACCTCAACTGTAAGATAAATTCATACTAAACTTTTCATAGGTTAACAGTTTTAGGTCTTCTACTGTGTTAAAAAGATTACGACGTCGAACCTTTTTATGTGAGTCTTTGTCATCGTACACTTTAATTTAACATTTTTATTAATCCCAGTCGATCTACTAGATGGTGACTTATGTTTCTTAAAAATTTTTAGTCTCAATTTATCTGTTTAAATAAAATTTTATTAGATGTCATTAAATATAAGGTAGAATACGGTAAATATGTTATGGTTCTACGACAGACTTTAGATTCGTTATAAAACTCAAAGGGTCTCTTACGGTTATTGACCAGACTCAAAAGAGACTTGACTGAAAATTTCGTTGTTTAAAAGTGTACTTAAACACCGGTGTATTTTGTTGGATTTAGAATATTTTTTACTCCGTTTTGACTTCAATGAAAATATGACCATTAATATGATGATATGAAATTTCTCGTAATGTAACTAACTGAGTTTTTGGTATATGTGAAAGTTACTTGAAAATGTCTTATAGTATTAAAATAGTTATTTCTATAAATCTTTGTATCCCATTTTTTCCCTTTTGAATTTTTACAAGTGGAAGTTAAATAAAGTATCCAGTGACAATATGGTAGATTATTCTATTAATTTTGGTACGTTCGTCGACCATGATATCGATTTGTCTAATTACATTATCAGACATCAGTATACGCGACCGTTCCCCGAGCGGAGAAACCTCTCCTCTTCCAGTCGACGGGAACCCTTCTCCGTCCCCCACGCCCTCTTCCGCGGGCGGTACACCGGGTCCGACGTCGGTGAGTCCACTTACGTTTGGTGAAGAGACGAAAGTGTGGCTCGTTCCCAGAGAATCAAAATTACCACTTTATTCTTTGTCTTTCGAATAAATTATCGTCTTCTGTAATTGCGACCAGAAATTTTTCGTGTCCGATGTGACGTATTTGGTCATTATAGCAGAGTTAAGAAGATTAGAAAGGTAAAATGGTGTAGTAGATGTCTGATCAACCCTATGTTTGTTTATAATTGTCTTTGAAGGTTTTGTTTCTAAGTCAGATAATGGGTCCGTAGTATTCTAGTGGGATGCCCACGGCGTCCTCAATTTACGTCGGCACACGATAGACTTAGTTACTCCGTTTTGGTGATCTCTGTGTTTAGGTCTCTCTTTGGAGGCTCGGAGACCTTTGTGTGGACTCTCGTAATCCGCGTGTCCCGACAACAGTCCCGGGTGACTGACGTTTAAAGTGTAAACAGTTTTAAGGTCTTTGGATGGGGACGTGAATTTATAAGCATTATTTCGTAGAAGGAAAATAGGGGTGGCACACATGTTCGAACAATGCGTTTCGGTTAGACCTGACGCGTAGGCTCTGTCCGATGCCGCGGGACCCGAATCGGACGAGGGTCAGGCAGAGACCCGAAGGGTGCGTTTCGCTCACCATGTCCCGGGTCGAGGGTTGTGGGTCGTCCCTTCTCCGCGACCCAGCACTCCCGGGGGACACCCTCTCGCACCGCTGGGTGAGGTGAGGGGACCGGACCCTTTAGGGTACCTGTCTCCTCGGACCGCCCGACGTCAGGCGCCCCGACGTCTCAGCCTGCGCTGATTTCACTGGACCGTACGTCGTGTGTCGTCGGAGGAAAGACGATTTTTGAAGCCGATAAAAGGACGTCCTGTGTGATAAAAATTTAGAAGGAAAACCACAGAGATATAATCGTGTGACATTTTTAGAAGATGTCAAGGTCTTCTAATTGTTTCTACTGTTACTACCCCTACTGCACCTAACCTTCTTTTTCCGTTAATTGTGACTAGGTCACAAACCGTACATTCTTATTGGGTAATTGCGGAACATTGTTTACATAAAATAGTGAGGGTGTAAGTTCCTCTCCTTTGACTCAGATTGTGAACAGGTTTCAAAGGTACACCTCAGTCCTATACTTGGTTGAATGATACAGTACTATTATACTTGTTTGTCTTTTGTTTTGTTGGTGTTGTTTTTTTTCTCCGGTACGGGAGAATGTTGACTGTTAGATTCTGGTGTTATTATATTTGTTTATTGTCTCTCTTATGTCTGAATCCACTGGTTCTGACTTAAGTTTTCGACTATGGTGGAGTAGTATACGGTATTTCCCCATGTGTGTACCTTCCAATTCACTCGTGATCCCGTCGTCTAACGGGTAAGTGGACTCCACTCGAATTATTTACCTATTGTCATTGGGTATCGACACGCAAGTCTAAAAGGTTTCCGAGATAGAATACATTGAGATAGAGTTGGAAATTTTGTCAACACTCTTTCTTCGTCTAGTCTGTATTGTAGGTAAGTTGTCTATTGTTTAATTTCGACAATAGAGTCTGTATGTGTATATATCGAACTCATAGGACCATGATCCGACTGTCTTAATAGACACTTCTTTCTAGTCATAACGACTCTACCAGATTTGTGTTTCCGTCTACACAACCCGATTTGCTATAAACTCCCAACTTCATAAGTGTAAAAAGATTATTGGATAAAGATGAACGAAATTTCTCGAGACTATCATTACCTTTTTATCAAAAGTAAAAACTTGAAATGACTGTTAAGACAACGGTGACATCACACTAAGACGTTGTTAAGGATCCAAAATAGTCAATTAGACTATACTTTTATCTGGGATCTCGACATGAACATTCTTCAGACGGTAAATTGGGTTCACAGTTTAAGTGTTCATTCGAGTAATATAACATTCTCGATAACGGATGAGTCATCTTTTTATAAGTAAAGTGTGGAATTTATGATATTATGATAAATTATTGTCGTGACCGGACGGTTGATAATTTTCGAGTAAAATATATGCCATGATGGACTCGAAAAATAGAACGGAAAAATTAATGTTGTTATTTAATTATAGGATTGTAATGTTGTGACTGTCCGTAACTAATTTTGATATAATCAATTGTTGTAATCATAAATAACACGTTTCAACGTAATCCTCAAGTAAAAGTTTCATGTTAATAGTAAGTTATTATGATTCTGTGAAATTAGAAGTTTGATGAGTTCTTGTTTTATTTGATGTTCTATTGTGACACAGAAGTGTAATTGTGTAAGGAGAATTGAAATACAGGTAATCAATGATATTAATCGATTTGATGTTTCCATCGACACTTTAAGTTGTTATTTTAGCTACGCATGTATACCTGAAAGGTCGGAAACTTTATGTAGGAATAAAAGGAAAACAGAACAAAAAAAATTTGTCGTAAATATAGATTTTACTATGAAGATGGTATCTAAAGTGTACATAATAGTAGAATCGTAAGGAGTCAATGTACGGTTTACTCGTAAATAAATTTATAGAAAATATCCCTCAAGGGACTACCAGATCACCAATCCTAAGACGGGAAAGTTTGACGACCCCGGGTCCGAGTTTGGGACGAACCCCTTGACTCCAGGGTGTCCGGTGTGTCACGTCGGTTATTCATTTCTTCATTTATAGAAAATATAAGCAGATGAAAAATCCACACTAATTGTACAAACCTATCTTCTAAGATGGATAATAAATTACAGTTAAGGTTTGAAAGATAATGTGAAGTCGTGAGTTTCTTCCCTGACCATTGAGGTTATAGGTATTCCATAAAAACACTCTCGAAGGGACCACCGAGTCTGTCATTTCGCAGACGGACGTTACGTCCTCTGGGTCCAAACTAAGGACCCAGCCCTTCTAGGGGATCTCTTCCTTTACCGTTGGGTGAGGTCGTGAGAACGGACCTTTTAAGGTACCTACCTCCTCCGAATATCCGATGTCAGGTACCCCAGCGTTTCTCAGCCTGTGCTGACTCGCTGAAGTGAAAACAATTTCCTCGGTTTATCCTGTAATTGTTATCGTGCATTACGTTGGCGCCCGATGTAAAATGTGTGAGACATAATCGTCCTTTGAATTTGTTTCCTTCGCGAATCATGACATTGTCTATATGACCTTTTTGGTTCGTTTTACCTAATCTTACTTCAACTTGTGTACGTGTGTACCCGTAAGGAAGATTAGTAGGAGGAGATCCGACTGTCGTCTACAAGTGTTATCGAGGTGGACGCACTACTCAGACGTCCTGTTAGCGTCTGGTGTCGTGAGAAATGCAAACAGTGTAACAATTTCGTGTCCAATGTCAGGAATGATAAGATTGTAGTCTTCGGAGATTTAATGCATAGAACATGTAATAGAATAAAATATAGATACATAAGTAGTGCATGGATATCCTTAATTTTCAGGGTAGTCTCAGATTTCTTGGACAAGAAGGTAAAACTAAACTTAGAGGACCTTTTTTTCTTTTCTTTTTGTGACTTTATTACCTCTAATTTTTTGACTTGTAAAGTCAACTTTTCGACGATACACTGTCGAGGTGCGTCATATGACTCAGTCTTTTGTATATGAGGGAATAGAGAGGGGGTTTATCGAAAAATTAAAAAATTTTCAAAAAAGGTTTATCGAAAAAATCAGTCTCGGGAAGTTTGGTTTTTGAGTAAAACTGTGATTTTAGATCCGATTCTGGTGGTGAGCATTGAACCTATCCTTATAATGGTCTCATTGGTGTTTGTCCTTGTTTACTTCTTATTATGTCTGTCGAAGAAGAATACTTAGTGTTTTGGTTTTGAACATGTGGTAAATAAGTATGTGATTACGAATATTTGTTTTCCGTTGAAAAATAACTCCACAGGACAGGTCACCTTCTCGACTTCTCTTGTTCGTATGTCGGCTGAACCGGGGGAGGGGAAACCGGGGAGGAGGAGGTGAGAGGTCCTTAGACCAAACGTCTCAAGTTCCCACCACTAACTCTTACGTAAGATTTCTCGAAAATGATGTGGAATCGGCAGAAGGGGTTTGAAAACAAAATTGACACCCGTTTTCGAGTGGATAAATTTTTTAGTTGTAGATTTCCATAAAGACGAAGTACATTTTGTAGTTTGAAATTCCCTCTTTTTGAACAGGTATGTGTGTATAAGTATTTTAGTCTAATCTTGTTTAAATATGGATAGTAAAATTTCTAGTATCTTATTTGAACGATTCATTCAAAATTTTTGACGATGTTATATTTTATATATAATAACTTTCTTTAAATTGAAAACTAATTTTAAAATTTATATATGAATTTTCATATCAAAAATACTTTCGTGTCTATGATGACAGTTTATATAGTGAATAAGAATCTTTGTTTAATTTAACTAGTCTTGGACTAATGTAAAATATGATTAAAAATATTACATTTAAAGTTTATAGTCCAATATAAGTGAAAATTCTATAAATTTCGAAGTATTAAATTACTAATTAGGTTGAAAATAAATATGAAAATTAGGTGAACTTGTAAGATTTCATAGTGACTTGCAGTAGTCTCATCAGGACCAATCCAGTTTATCATTAATGTGTCGAAAGGTAAATCTTTACTCTAATAAAGTTTATTAGCTTATATCGTGACTTCCATGGGATGATGATACTAATACGACGAGTAATTACCAAAAACTTTCGATTTTACGTTAAAATTACTATCGACGGATAAAAACATTTTTTACAACCAAGAGAAGTTTTAGAAACGACAACGTGGATTTAATAAATCTTCTTACTTTCACCAGACTCGAGTCAATGACTTTAAAATTCAGAAGTAAAAAAAGTTTTATGTGAAAGTCCGAAAAGAAAAAGTAATTTGTTTTTGGAATTTTTAATGTCGTAAGCTTTACAACGGTTTAAAATATCTTCTTTTGTTAGGTTTTGTGAATTTACAAACTCTAGTTAGATCAACTCACATAAAACAATTACGAAACTTTTGTACCCATGGTATTCTACTGAGTGTAGTATGAAGTAAACGAAAAGCTTTTTTAATTATCGTAATAGTATTTATTTGATTTTTCTAAATTCCTTTTAATCAGAGGGAGACAGAACAATTCACTTTTAAAGGATGTTGTGTACAATAATTGTCGAACGTCTGTAAAGGACACTTTGCAAGGTGTTCGTCATATCTTATTCATGGTATAGTATGTAAATCTTACACTCGAAAGAAGAAGTTTTTGATCATTTATACCACCATAAACACATCTAAGAATTTTAAAAGTTACTCCTATTATAGAAAAATAAAACATATTAATAATGTTCCCAGTTTACGAGATTATTTAATTTTACAATATATTTACAATTTTTTTTATTTTATTTTATTTCTGATACTAATAAATTTATGTATTCTAGAGTGGTTACCATATAAGAACGGGAGACGAATATGATAGTGTTATTTATATTTTATGAAGTTTATTAATTCTCTAGAAGTCATTTGTGGTTTCAAGACAGTAGTTTTATGTAGTGTTTCCAAAGGAAGTAAAATATGGACAAACCTTTACTTATATAGTGTAATTTACATTGGAAGTTTCCTACCATTATTCCTTTTTTTCGTCAAAAAGAAAGAATTTTTGTTTTGTATGGTTTATTCCTCATGTTAGTAAAGAGATTTGTCATAATCTCTTTTCTGAAGTCTCAAACGACGTACCCCTTTTCCATTATTTCAAACTTCACCCCTTTTGACGAAACAAGGAAGTTAAGAGATCAACTTTAATTAATATCGTTTACAAATACTTTTGTAGACAAGGAATGTCAATATTTAAGAATTAGAATCATACCTGCTGACATCTAAAAGTAAAACCTTTCTTTGACAGACTGTTAGCTTTCCAAATGTTTTCTTGTCCGTCCTAAATATTAAGACCTTTTAGTGTATATGTCACACGATATAGGTCAGTCTAAAGGTAGACACACTTCACGAACCATCTCGAATTTGGACCGACACTGATCCCCTTTAGTTTTCTGTCTGTCCTTTCAAGTCGAACGTAAATTCGACAATTTGTTCTTTCGTATAATACAGTGTTCCTTTTTGTCGGATTCTTAATTTTGGTTTACGATGAAATGACAGTTGTGTCAAACCTCCCTTCATATCCTTTAATTCATAATTAAAATAGTCCCTGAACTTATTTAGATTACGGTAATATTGGTACCCTTCCATTTACATCACAAGGAGTTTTTGTTGTTGTCTCCCACGTTCTCTCAGATTATACTACAAAGGGGAACGACAAGACTAAGAACTTGATTCAACAGTCCATCGACATTGACATTGTTCCTATGTACCCAACGAAAGTCTAGAAGGGAAGAGAGGGAGGGTGGGAGGGAGGGAGAGAGTGTCTGTGTGTGTGGGGGTACACGTGCTTTTACGTAATTTCATGGAAGTGTGTTTCTGGAAATTTACTAAATTGTCTTGTTTACACAAAATTTTATTTCTCAAGGAAAGTGAACGAACTTTTCATTAAAATTGTCTCATTTGAAATTTTGATGTTAACACTAAAATTCCACAAAAGTTATAAATTACATTTGATTGGTTTTTGATTTGAGCTATATAACTCATTTAAAGTTTATTTATATGTTTAATATATGTTATTTATTACTTGTTTAAAACACACAACGATATATATACGTATTCTGACATGTTACATATATAAATATCCTTGTCAAGTAGTTAATGGACACTGGTAATGTCAAACTTTAAATGTATTGTGTAAATAAAGAGTAATTAACCATTCATTGAAACATTTTACTCAAGTGTTGTAAGTATCAATTTGTTTCAACGGACTAAACTTTTTTTTTACGAGTATCGATATAACAAAAATTACTCCTATGATTCTCGTATATCATAAAAGACAAACATTAAGAATTGTAAGATGGATACATAGATTGAATAATTTCGGTATTATACACATTACTACTAAATCTAAAGTTTTCATCTTATTTAATTTAAACCTGAGGAAAAATCAAAAATAACGTCAGTACAACTCGATTCTCGTAAATATCATAGACACGTCACAACTTTAGTACGATTTACTTCCAAATGTTATCTAAGGTTATCGCGAAAATTATGTATTTGTAGACGAAACATTCCCTCCTGGTTCTACAATTTCAACCAGTCTAATTTTCGCTCGTCTTATGATGATATTTGTTCGTACAGATGGGTTGACACGGAAGTCGAATACGTATCTTCCAGATTAAAATCCCGTAGTATAGTGTGATCCATACTTAAGACTATTCATGTTTTATTAAAACTTTTCCGACTGAAGACTTGACAGTCTCTTTATAGTAGTTCACACACACTACTTAATAATTATCATTACCCTTTTATAAACCAATTTGATTCAACTTTTGTTTCGACACCCATCGGTGTAAAAATCAATACTACCTATTATGTCGTATTTACTTATCACATTTGTGGGTCTTGACACACTCAAAAAATTTACTTACTCCTATTGATGACTTTACAAAATGAATTTAAATTTTAGGGTAAGTTTCACTTGCTATGGTTTTTTTAGATATTTAATTCATATAAGTACACAACTGTATGTCAATACCGTTTCCTATTATAGTCATAACAGATACTTTTGTCATCGGTGTTTCTTATAATGTATTAAATTTCTTATTCCATTTGTTATACGATTCAGTTAATAAATACGACTTTTAGATCCTGGTGTGTAAATCCAAATTCTCGATCACGAGTTTATTTACATCCTTTAAACAAATAAATTATTAATGAGTAAAAGAGATAACAATTAGACAGATGTAAGATTACTAAATTATCCGTATAAATCAAGAGATGTATTATAAAAGTCTAATAATTTAATCTATTACTTTGAGTCTACATTTTGTTTACGTATCGTTGATAAACTTTATTTATTGTGATTCACCTGTTAAAATTAAATTCTTCTATTATAAAAACAATAAGGACAATTTATAATTTGTCTTAAAAGAAAAAATTTTCTTTCCTCTTACTGTAGTTGTCTCACCGTCTTATGTGTTGAGATTTGAGAGTAGAAGGTTGTCTTTGTAGTCTTTTGTTTTTGACAGTCTTGTTTGAGACATGACTGAAACCTTTATCGACTTCTAGTCAGTCTTGGTTTGCTTGTTCCTCAGTTCTTTTTCCGTTGGACTTTCGAGGCACCCCAAGACCAGATGGGAGTACGATCTAGTCGTCGTCGACACCTGCTTTCGACCAAGGGTCACACACGTTTAGCGTGGACCAGGGTCTCGCTCGTCTCTTCTGGTATAGACGTTTTGTGACACATTTAGTAACGACCGAACAATCCTTGATGGACTTCTTGACTGACTTCTACAAATAGAGGAGAAAGTAGATTATTTTTTCTTTTTTTCTTTTTTCCGTCCAAAACGAACGAGAACTTGTGTGACGTTCAGTTTAATTCTCAGTCGTCTGCGGACCCCGTTTTCTAATGTTGGTTTGGTATTTTGTCTGTTGGGTTCTGGACCCCTTTTTTTAGTCGTTCTCAAAGAAACTTTTTAATCCTGTAAGTTTTCGTGGACGCGTATATCCCCTCGTGTCTTCCGATGTGTATACGGGGCCCGTTCTACGTACTACTGCGTCTTGGACCCTTCTGACGTGCATAGGTGTACTTCGATCGGTGACCCTCCTCACGCTCGGACCGATTTACTGCCTGACGACGTCGTCTTTGTCAGACGTTTCCGTTCCTTTCCAAACCCCAAGACAACAAGAAAAAAAATCGAGGACCGTAAGTTTTTTAAAGGTAGTTTTAGGAGTGGCTTGTGTTGGATTCTGAAGTTACAGTTTCTTATTCTGAAACGTTTTCATTCTTACAAGGTCCTCTCATTGATTTATTTACCTGATTCCATTAGAAGTTCTTATACCTTTTGTCGTTTGGGTTCTGTTTCGCTCTTAGACCAAAGGCCTCTTGGACTAAAAACTTATTGTTACATGTTTCTAGTGTAACAGTTGTTGTTGTTTTAGTACTCCGTATGTTTCCTTGTTCTTGATACCGAGTAGACTCATTACTTTTATTTGACTACCTTTGATAGGGACTCTTTAATGACCTAAATGATCTGTTTCTAAAACTTTGTTGACAGAATTCCTACAAGTTTCTCGTTTTTTTTTTTTCTGTTCTGATTTTTTTTCCCTTTTTTGATACATCGTTTAGTTGTTTTACTATAGTTGTCTCTCCATCTTTAATATTTTTTTTTATCTTAAATACTTCGACTTTTCGTGTTAAGTTAACTTTTTAAGTGATCTCCCCGAGTTGGTGTCCAGACTCGTCCGTCTTCTGTCTTTATTTAAACTTGTATCCTGTTAACTTGAATCCCTCAGACTCCTCGTTTTTAAATTTTGGTCTCACTTCTTTCTGCTGGTATTGGGGTCGCTAGACACATTGCGGTAGTTCGTGTAGTAGTTTGCGTGATACCCTTGGACTGTCTCTCCTCTCCCCCTCTCCGTCCTTCTCGTAAAGTCCTTTACGCCACTCTTCGAAAGGTTTACACTACTTTCGTCTTTAGACGTTTAGGTTCTTTAAGTTAATTTAAAGTCCCTCCTAATTGAGTCTCTGAGCATAGTTCTGTGTAGTCGTTTGATAAGATTCTGTTTTGTTCGTCTCTAAGAACTTCCTTCTTTGTCTTAGGAGTCATTCTAGTCGTCAATTAAAGAGTGGTCTTTAGTACGTCGGTCTTCTCACCCCCCTAGATGTGTCTGAAATTTGACGAGAAATTTTTTGCCGACAATTAGTTCTTAAAACATAGATGGTTTTATGAGTAAACTTTTACTTACTCTTCTGACATTCTGTAAAGATCTTTGTGTTTTCGATTCTCGTCTGTATGTGATCTTCTTTTCGATTACCGTTTGGAGGTTCAACTTTCCTTTCTTAAGGTCTTATCGAGGTTCAACATTGTTTTCTAGTCTAGAGACCGTTTCCATTCGTACGCTCGTTTATACTTCGGTCACACTGACAGAAATTCTACATCCTAAAGTATGACATAAAGGTTTCCCATAATTTTTTTTTACCTATTTTTACTAATATTTGACCATGTTGACTCGTTGTTACATATTTTTATTAAATCGTGTGTTGTACTTTTCCCTTTTCCGGTCTCGTCATATCACCGTGTATAGAACATACGATATCTCAATAGTTAAACTTCAACTAAAAATTTTTAAATCCTAAATTCACACTAGGGATACTGTCAGTGTTTCTTGCATATATTTTTTAATGTGTTGTCCTTATCCTTCCCTTGTTTTTTACCAGTGACGTTTTGTTTTGGTTTTTTTTGTGTTGGTTTGTGTTCTTTTTCGTCATTACCTTGTTTACTCTCCTTTATTCTATATTTTGTATGTCTTTTTATTGTCCTTTTACCGCTTCAAGAAAAATGGTCGTCAATGGAATTTACATTTGTCTAATTTCAAAGTAAGTTTTCCGTCTCTAATCTTTTTATACGTAAATCTTTTTGGTGTTACATTGATATACAACAGATGTTCTCTGAGTAAATTCTTGGTTTCATTTTCCTATCTTTCCTATAAAGTACATTTTTATTGGGTTTTTTTCTCACTCTCTCTCTCTATGAACCGATATGATTATAATCTGTTTTATCTGACAATGTTGTCTGTTCTTCTGACGGACTGTTTCCGGTAATCTATGACTACCTTCCTAGTTTGGTGCTTCTGCTGCGTTGTCAGTGTTGTGCAGACGTGGTTTGGTGTCCCGTGCCTTTGTCGCCTCGCTTTCGGCTGTCTCGAGTCGCTCTCTGGCAGGATGTCATTCTCACCGCCTTGTAGATCCGTTCTCCAGTTCCTTTGTGGTCCTTTTCGTCCTGAACTGGTCCTGACACTTAGTCCATCTGGAGTGTCAGTGTATTTGGGAGGCCGGTCGATGTCTTCTGTCAGGGGCGCTCACACGTGCCTCGTGACAGGTGCTTCGTGCCCTTCAATTCAGTGTTGTGCTCGAAGTCATGTCAATCTTTCTAACTTAGGTGTGTTTTATGGAACAGATTGATGTTTTCTTTTCCCGATCTTCAGTTAATGATTTTTGTGGCCTTTTAAGAATTCATATTATTTACGTTTACACTCACAGATTTCGATCTTTCTGTTTCTTTATTTATACGTCCATCCTAGACATACTTGTGTCGCCAACATTTTTAACAAAAATGTTTTTTCCACTACCACTAAAGACTAATTTGAAATTTCGTTGAAGGCCCCCCCTTTGTTACTTAAACATTTTAGTTTGACAGTGTAAGTCGGATTACTTTAAAACTTCCTCTCCATGACTTTGTGGTGCTGATTTTCGCTTTCGAGACCGTCCTTTCTGGACGCCTGTGTGAGGTAAATAAAAGGGAGATTGGATTGAAGTTATAGAGTCAAAGGAGTAGATGTTTTACTTCTACCATTGTCAAATGTGGTGTTTTACACCAATACTTCTAATCTACTCTCGCTCATTTCTCGAATCATGTCGTACGTCGTGTTGGACTTTGGAGTCCCTTACAGTGGAAAGATACTTACGAAACTAGTCGCTTATACGAATTTCGTGACATAGGTCGCTTCCTCCTTTTCACCCTCAGATAGGCAAGATATATTTCTCTTATTTGACTAAGTATTAAATTTATTGACCTTTAATATTAAGAAGAATCATTAGTTTTAGGTAATAAAGACTATTTTAGATATTAATTGTTTTCAAATAAGATACTTGATATGTTGATACGTTGTAAACATGATAGGAAAATTATAGGAAGGACTGCTATTATGGTTTGTGACTCTCACCTCTTTGTCATTTTAATTCATTTTACTCTCGTGTTACGTACGCGACTTGTGTATTTTTATAAAGAACCACGACTATTTTACGTCTATCTATTTCTTGATTTTGATACCACTTAGATCCCTATTTGGCCTCGAAAGTGTGTGTCATGTCACATCACATCACATGGCATAATGACGACGACAGGAAATCAACGATTTAACACAGATTGAGATATGTCCGGTAGTCCGAGGAGACAGGTACCCTAAAGGATCTGTTCTTATGACCTCACCCAACGGTAGAGAAGAGGTCCCCGAGAAGGACTACGTTCCTAGTTTGGACACCGAGGATGTAGCCGTTCGTTCAAGAAATGGGGATTCGGTGGTTCCTTGGGGTATGTAATGACGTGTGTAATAGTCTTATTTTATTCGAACTTCTTCTTGAGTGACCTGTGACTCTGTCTTGACTTTGTTCCAGATTCAGATTTCTATTAGTGTTCCTATTGATGTCTTAAATTTAATTGTACGTTATTGTGAGTTTACGATCATAGAAATAAAAAATAGTAACAGTAAAGGTCCGTGTAACAACAGAGAAGTCCGTAAGATACCTGAAGTCAAGTCGAGTCAACGAGTCAGTACAGACTGAGAAACGCTGGGGTACTTAGTGTCGTGCGGTCCGGAGGGACAGGTAGTGGTAGAGGGCCTCAAGTGAGTTTGAGTGTAGGTAACTCAACCACTTCGGTAGGTCGGTAGAGTAGGAGACAACAGGGGAAGAGGAGGACGGGGGTTAGGGAGGGTCGTAGTCTCAGAAAAGGTTACTCAGTCGAGAAGTGTACTCCACCGGTTTCATGACCTCAAAGTCGAAATCGTAGTCAGGAAGGTTTCTTTTGGGTCCTGACTAGAGGAAATCTTACCTGACCAACCTAGAGGAACGTCAGGTTCCCTGAGAGTTCTCAGAAGAGGTCGTGGTGTCAAGTTTCCGTAGTTAAGAAGTCGTGAGTCGAAAGAAGTGTTAGGTTGAGAGTGTAGGTATGTACTGGTGACCTTTTTGGTATCGGAACTGATCTGTCTGGAAACAACCGTTTCATGACAGAGACGAAAAGTTATACGATAGATCCAACCAGTATTGAAAGGAAGGTTCCTCATTCGTAGAAAATTAAAGTACCGACGTTAGTGGTAGACGTCACTAAAACCTCGGGGTTTTTATTTCAGACTGTGACAACGGTGACAAAAGGGTAGATACCTGAATCTCGACGAATTACAAAGTCTTTTTTTTTTGTTTCATCTGGTCCTTAGTTAGTTCACTTCTCTTAAGGCTACGTCTTAAGTGGAGAAACCCAGGATGGTAGGTGTAGATGTCATCTCTTCCTTTCCTGGTCCAGTCTGGTTCGAGTACTGTCCGACTATGAGGGATAGGGGCCCCGTCCAAAGTCCCACACGTAGACACACGTAGACACACGTAGACACCACACAGACGCCCTTTCACCCGTTCGGACTCTCTTGAGACTCACCCTAGGTCATGGGAAATAAAAGTTTCGAAAGGATCTAATGATACTACTATGTTTTCAGAAAGGATGATTTTTTATTTGCAGATGTGACGATTTCATTATTAGAGAATGTCTTCCGTTGAATTACATAGAGTTTATCGCTGACACAGAGTGCATAGAAGTAAATGATAGTCGATAGTTATTCCGTGTTTAGACTGGTGCAAAAGGTCGTCATCGTCTCCTGACGAAACTCCATACGGTTAAGACGTGTAAGGTGACACAAGAGTCAAGGTACTTCACTAATGGCCCCTGCCACGTGTCACCTTTACGGGTCGTCTTGTGACGATAACCGGATGCGCCAGGAGGACACCTAGGGGACCCGAAGTTTTCGTAGAAGGATGTCTTCTCAATGTGTCAATTGCGGTTACGATATTAAATCTGTTAATGTCTTACGTAAATGTCATTCGTCTATTTGTTGTTTTATCTAAAATTTTCCTCGAAGGAATTTTCATTTACACAACTGTTTCTTATGAACTTTTATAAAAGGGTTCAAATATTAGACGTTTCTGATAGCTCCGGTTTCTACTAATGAGATGTGAAACGGGAAACGATGTAAAAAGGAATTGTTTTTATGTTTATTACTGAATCAAATTTAAGACTGGTTGTAAAAATCTAAACGATGATCAGGATTGTGTTCAAAATTATTTTATGAATAAAATAAAAATTTTTTATTTGTTTCTGTCATCTAAAAGTTTCTACTAGATTAACTGTGGTTTAAGATTTCGACTTTAGTTTAATGAACAGATCACGCATTTATTATGTCGTTTTCAGTAAATGTTTAGTAAACGATACCATGTAAACGATAACTTCAAGATAAAGTGATTTAGAAAGTTTATGATTGATATTTTATACCTATAATTTATAAGAACAGTTACATATTTTTTACTTTATAGAAAAATATGTTTTGTGTAAAGAAAGTCGTTAAGAGTAAAAGTGATGACTAATGTTAGTCACGATCTTGGAAATTTTGACAAAACTGTAGTTCTCCTGTACTGGAGTATTTTACATTTCTGTGGTAATTGGAGTACATGAATTGCATTCTATGAATTACAATTTATAGAGGGAAAAACCATATGTTTTGGTTTGACCTTGATAAACTTCCTATATTTAATGGTAGGTGCTTGATCCCATTTAGTAACTATATAGAAAATTTACTGTCTCTTGACCTGTTCAAGAATGTGGTTTCTAGATGCATTTTTCGTATTACCCGTGAAATTGATGTTTCACGGTTTCGAGTCTGTTTCTTGGCTCCCATTTGTGCGCGTTTGGATAGAAATAAAAAATTTTGTTAAATGATTTGATTTAGTGTAATTTAGATCATTAGATTTAGAAGTTTTTGTAATAGTTTTTAAAAGTTCACAGATGGTAAAGGAAGTTTCATTTTTTAAGTTTTGGTAAAATTGACTGTGTACGTACACCCGACTCAGAGAAGGCAGCACAGGATGAGACACTGTCATACCTGACACCGGGTGGTCCGAGGAGGACCGTACCCTAAGCGGTCCGTCCTATGACCTCTTCCAACGATACGGGAGGGGATCCCCTAGGAGGACTGGGCCTCTAGCTTGAGAACAGAGACTGTAGAGGGCGTGACCGTCCTCCCAGAAAATAGTTGGTGACCACGGTGGACCCTTTCGGTTGACTAGGTTCTTTGACAAGATAAAGTATTCAATAAAATAAAATTATAATTTATTAACATGATTTTAGAGTGAAATTTCTTCTTAAGATTTATAAGTTTGACTAAAGACAAATAGTAAAATACTATTTCAGATAAATAATCCCCTCTATTAAAGAATTGGAATGTATTATTGGTCCTTATAAAAATTTTACCACTGAGGAAATTTAAAAAGATCCTTTGTACATTGAATGGTTTAAGTTGATACGAACATCTCATAATTTATGTAATAAGTTTCGTCAATAAATAACTAGTAAAATAGGTTGGTTCATCAATAGATCTGTTTACCGTTTACCCGGATCAGTTGTGTACATAAATATATCATTAAGTTTGAACATCAACACGTGGACCTAATGTCCCATCGAAAGGACTACCTTTTCCAAAAACGACACTAGTGAACAATTCGAGGATGACGTAAAATCGTGATCACTATGCCACCTTTCGTTTTCTTCGAGTTTTGGGTGAGGACTGTAGACCCCCAAAAACCGTCAAGTCCTCTCTCCCTGTCAGTTTCGTTACATGGGACTGTTGAAGTTTTTACAGTTTCTTATTTCAATATGTTGGATGACATGTCACCGTGGACTCTGTCCTTGTCAGGGGCTGCTTTTCTCCTCCTCGGTCTCTTGAGCCCCTCCTCCCCTCCGTCGCTCTGAAATCTCCGTGTTACTCTTTTGCGGTATTGTAAAGTTTTGCTACTTTTTCTAATAGGTAGGGTGGAAACCGTTAGTGATGAAATCGACGATACACTTCTGATTTATTACCCCTCTCCCCTTGCTTCCTTCGATTCTCCAGTAAATCCTTTGTCTAGTGTCCTATTAGACTATTTTCTCTCTGTGGACATATGAATTAAGATTCCATCAGGTTTACTTCTAAACTTTTGACTTTAGGAAACTTTATTAAACTTTAATAAAGACACCGCCTTATTATTTATTTACACAAGGATTGTAAAATAAAGATATACATTAATAGAATGAAACCAATAATTATTCTAATAAGAATATTCGATGAAAGATGAAGACGAAGTGACTAATGTGATTTCGGAAACTGACACACCTAGTGTTATTCGACACCCTTTAATAATTTCTCTACTCTGATAGTCTGGTCGAGTGGACGGAGAAGTATTTGGACTTGTGTCCAGTTCTTCGTTGTCAAGTCAAGTCAAGTCAAGTCACCGAGTCAGCACAGGTTGAGAAACGCTGGGGTACTTGGCGTCGTGTGGTCCGGAGCGACAGGTGGTTGAGGGCCTCAAGTGAGTTTGAGTGCAGGTAGCTCAGCGACTACGGTAGGTCGGTAGAGTAGAAGCCAGCGTGGCAAGAGGAGGACGGGGGTTAGGGAGGGTCGTAGTCTCAGAAAAGGTTACTCAGTTGAGAAGTGTACTCCACCGGTTTCATGACCTCAAAGTCGAAATCGTAGTAAGGATGGTTTCTTTTGGGTCCCGACTATAGGAAATCTTACCTGACCAACATAGAGAAACGTCAGGTACCCTGAGAGTCCTCAGAAGAGGTTGTGGTGTCAAGTTTTCGTAGTTAAGAAGGCACGAGTCGAAAGAAGTGTCAGGTCGAGATTGCAGGTATGTACTGATGACCTTTTTGGTATCGGAACTGATCCGCCTGGAAACAACCGTTTTATTACAGAGACGAAAAGTTATACGATAGATCCAACCAGTATTGAAAAGAAGGTTCCTCATCCGCAGAAAATTAAAGTACCGACGTCAGTCAATCTTGGTCTGTATTTGTTGCCTTACTAAGTTTCAACGGTTTCCTCATATAATTCCGACACGTTACAGTGACGTGACCCGACCTCCTTCGTGTTCGACCTTAGTTCTAACGACCCTCTTTATAGTTATTGGAGTCTGTACGTCTACTGTGGTGAGAATACCGTCTTTCATTTCTCCTTGATTTTTCGGAGAACTACTTTCACTTTCTCCTCTGACTTTTTCGACCGAATTTCGAGTTGTAAATTTTTGACTCTATTATCATAGGTCAGGCTAGTGAAGTACATTTCTTCCCCTTTTTTTCGTTTGTCACTGTCTGATATAAAAGAACCCGAGGTTTTAGTGACGTCTACCATTGATGTCGTTACTTTAATTTTACGTGAACGAGGAGCTTTTGTTTCGTTACGTTTTGGATTTGTCGTTTAATTTTTCGTCTCTGTAGTGAAACGACTGTTTCTCCAGGGAGATCAGTTTCGATGTCAAAAGGGTCACCAGTACATGTCTACACTCTCAACTTAGTATTTCTTTTCACCTGCAGTTTCTTGACTACGAAGACTTGACACCACAACCTTTTCTGAGACTATCAGGGAACGTGACGATCCTTTACTTTGGTCAGTTAGGATTTCCTCCAGTAGGGACTTATGAGTAACCTTCCTGAACTACGACTTCGACTTTGAGGTCATGAAACCGGTGGACTGCGTTTCTTGACTGAGTAACCTTTTCTGGGACTACGACCCTTTCTAACTTCCGTCCTCCTCTTCCCCTACTGTCTCCTACTCTACCAACCTACCGTAGTGGCTGAGTTACCTGTACTCAAACTCTTTCGAGACCCTATATCACTTTCTGTCCCTCCTGACCGTACGACGTCAGGTACTCCAGTGTGTCTCAGTCTGTGCTGACTCGTTGACTTGTTGTCATTGTACCAACCTTGGGCTTTTGTAAGTCACTGTATTTGGCCTGTTTTAGTGTACATTACTGGGAAAAATAATGATTGTTATTAGGAGTAAGACTATAGACGAATCAGACTGTAATTATCGATGACATCGAGACACAAAAGTGCCATATTGAAAGACGTAAGAAAATGAAAGTCAAGTCAAGTCCGTAAGTCAGCACAGGTTGAGAAACGTTGGGGTTCCTGTCGTCGTACGGTTCGAAGGGACAAGTAGTGGTTGAGGGTCTCGGATGGGTTTGAGTCAGGTGACTCAGCCACTACGGTAGGTTGGTAGATTAGGAGAAAACAGGGGAAGAGGAGGACGGAAGCTAGAAAGGGTCGTAGTCCCACAAAAGGTTACTCGGTGAAGAAGCGTAGTACACCGGTTTCATGAACTCAAAGTCGAAGTCGTAGTCAGGAAGGTCACTTATAAGTCCTGACTAAAGGAAATCCTCCTCTATATGGTGGGTTGATGACAAAACATAGACAAGAATAAGGTAGATAGGAAAGAAAAAGAGAGTAAAATATGAAATTCAACTCCTATACAATACTAAGGTAAACTATGGGAGATGACTTAATAATAAATAAGAAGACATAATGTAAAAAATTACTTACAAGGTCTCGTCCTCAACTGTTTGGTACCGGACCATGTCGGTTTACAAAGACGTCCAATTTAATGTGACTTTGTCTTGGTACGGGCAAACAAAGACATGATTCCGACGAAAGTGTGATATTCCAACTTTCTCTCTATTATTACGAAATACTTAAATTTATATGTATGTACTGTGACAGGAAATTCTTTCACAGAGGACTAGGGATGAGATCCGGATATAATGTATGTATTATTTTAGTCTCGACAAAGTGTGTGGTGCTACGGTACACCTTACGGTACTGGAAGGACGTCATTGAGGGCTAAAGAGGGAGAGTGGGAAACGCGATACGGCTGTCCGTGTAGTTAGAATTCATGAGACATTTGTGTCTTGTGTGACAATGACAAAGGTCAATTCTGTAAGTCTAAAATCCCGTCACTTTCCTCTTTGTTATTAGGGTGCACACGAATGAGGTGAGGGTCGCGAGAAAGAGGAGAGACGTGCCCAGGGTCACGGAAACGGGACAGACAAGGAAGGCCGGTGGGAGGAAAGTGTAAAGGATGTCAACTTGACGATTATTTAAGGTTACCTAAAACGAGTAGACGTTTTCAGAAAGAAAGAAGAAGTAAATGAAGTCTTGTACAAAGTAAACCATACCTTTAGATCAAACTCTTCAACACGAACAGGAAAATCGTGCATTTTCAGCAGTGAGCTACCAGAAATCGAACGTACTCAAACTATTCTTTAAACGAAATTAAGAATAAATGAATAAAGTAGACATTCTTAAAGCATAATCGAAAGATAATACCGATATGATTAACAAAAGACCAACGGTAATTAATATTCAGAAGACAAAAATAGTCAAACTTATAGTATGTTGATACAAACCTTTAAAAATAAACAGAAGAGTATCAATGTTACCAAACACGAGAGTCTAAAAACCTAGACATCAAATCACGGACAGTAATTAAACCTCTTTAATAGTTGGTAATGAAGAAATTTGTAAAGAAGACTTGGCGAGGAGATAACCCTAAGGTGGGTGTATAGGGTAAATTAAAGCAGAGTACGAAACACTCACAAAATAAACACAAAGAGAAGTACAAAGTTGAACTTATTAACTGTATAAAATATCAAATAACTAAGAATAAAAAAGAAACAGTTGAGACAACTACTGGGAACAATGAGTGAAGTCAAGTCAGCGAGTCAACACAGGCTGAGACGTTGGGGTACTTAGCGTCGTACGGTCCGGAGGGCCAGGTGGTGGTTGAGGGTCTCAAGTGAGTTTGAGTACCGGTAGCTTAACCACTACGGTAGGTCCGTAGAGTAAAAGACAGTAGGGGAAGAGGAGGACGGGTGTTAGGGAGGGTCTTAGTCTAAGAAAAGGTTACTCAGTTGAGAAACGTAGTCCACCGGTTTCATAACCTCAAAGTCGAAGTCGTAGTCAAGAAGGTTACTTGTGGGTCCTGACTAGAGGAAATCCTACCTGACCAACTAGAGGAACGTCAGGTTCTGAGAGTTCTCAGAAGAGGTTGTGGTGTCAAGTTTTCGTAGTTAAGAAGCCACGTGTCGAATTAAGTGTGAGGTTGAAAGTGTAGGTATGTACTGGTGACCTTTTTGGTATCGGAATTGATCGGCCTGGAAACAACGGTTTCATTACAGAGACGAAAACTTATACGAAAGATCCAACCAGTATTGAAGGGAAGGTTCCTCATTCGCAGAAAATTAAAGTACCGACGTTAGTGGTAGACGTCACTGGAACCTCGGGGGGTTTTATTTCAGACAGTGACAAAGGTGACAAAGGGATAGATAAACAGTACTTCACTACCCTGGTCTACAGTGCTAGAAGTAAAAGACTTACAACTCGAAATTCGGTTGAAAAAGTGAGAAGAGAGAGTGAAAGTAGTTTTCCGAAAAATCAAGGAGAAGTGAAAGACGGGATTTCCACCACAGTAGAAGTATAGACTTCATTCATTCATTTCAGTGAGTCAGCACAGGCTGAGAAACACTGGGGCGCCTGACGTCCGGTGGTCCGAGGAGTCAGGTACCCTAAGAGGTCCGTTCTTATGACCTCACCCAACGGTAAAGGAAGAGGTCCCCCAGAAGGGTTCGGTCCCTAGCTTGGGCCCAGAGGGCGTAACCTCCGTCTACGAAATTAGAGACTCGGTGGTCCCTTAGACTCCAATCACTATAAAGAGGACCGTTAGAACTAAGGCCGAACACGAAGAAGGTCGGGTAGTAAAGAGTAGTGCATGAGACGTATCTTCAATTTATTCATCCCACTGTTACATTTCGGAACTACATGAGGAAAAAGATAAACTTTGGTCAGACAAGAAGGTACAGGTCAAGATTAACAACAAAGACAGGACGTATATCCAAGGAGTTCTCCGTCCAGTCCACTAGACCATAAGGGTAGAGAAAGTCTTAAAAGGTGTCAAATGACTCTAGGTGTGTCAGTTTCCGAAACCGTATCAGTTATTTCGTCTTTATCTACAAAAAGACTTTGAGAGAACGAAAAAGGCACTAGGTCGCCTACAACCGTCAAACTAGAGACCAAGGAGACGGAAAAGATTTTTGTCGAACTTGTAGACCTTCAAGTGCCAAGGAGATGACGACTTCGGACCGAACCTCTTAAAACTTGTACTGAAATGATCGTACACTCTACTCATGTTAACACGCCATCAAACTCGTAAGAAACCGTAACGGAAAGAAACCCTAACCTTACTTTTAACTGGAAAAGGTCAGGACACCGGTGACGACTCAAAAGGTTTAAACGACCGTATAACTCACGTCGTGAAAATGTCGTAGTAGAAGGTCCTAAACTTTGTCGAGTTGACCTTAAGGTAGTGGAGGTGATCGAAACAAGCATCACTACGAAAGATTCCGGGTGAACTCAAGTGTAAGGTTCTGCAGACCGAGATCTACTCACTAGTGTGGTAACACTAATAGACCCAGTACTTGTAGAAAAAACATGTCAAGAAGACACATAAGAACGGTGGAGAAGAATTATAGAAGACGAAGACAATCAAGGTCTGACAAAGACAGGAAATAACTCGGGTAGAAACGTACTTTACAAGGGAACCATAGAGATTAAAAGAATTTCTCTAGAGATCAGATAAGGTAAGACAAGAAAAGGAGATGAAGGAACGTGACTAGCGGTTCCTTCCGAAAGGATAGAGAAGAACGATAAGAAACCTTGAGACGTAAGTCTATGAATGTAGAAAGGAAAAGAGGGAACGAAAAGAGAAGAGAAGAAAAGTGTCGTAAACATTCCGGAGGAGTCTGTCGGTAAAACGAAAAAAAAGGGTACCCCTACCAGAATTAGGGACAAAGGACATGTTACAGTGCTTGGAGGTAGGCATCAAGAAGTCCGTTAGATAGTCTAAATCAGTGAACAATATCTGTAAGAGATAGAGACAAGGAAAAAAATATACAGAACTTAAAATTTAACGTAAGAAACTATTTTAAAAGTAGAGACGACTTTAATTGATAGACTAAAACGGACGACTGTCCGAAAAGGTCATTCAGGAAATTGTATATTAAGTCAATAAATTTAAAGGAATACTCTGACACGGTTCTGATACACTATCAACACAGACAATAATCGGGAAACACAGAACTTACCATAAAAACCCCCCCGATCCCCCAGGGTATAGGGCGAAGTTTGAGAAAAATAAAAGAACGACTTCAAGAATACAAGTGGCCAATAGTTCGAATAGTCATCATCTCTATTTCCATCAAAAATACGAATCTTTACTCGTGTGTGAAGGAAGATGATCTTGAAAACGTGTCCCCAAACACAATTGGATTAATCCTCGACTCGATCCATACTTGAAACATCAACGACACCAATATGAACACTCGTTCATATTTGAGAATATGTCTCGTGTAACACAATCTCTACCGCTCAAATCAAACGATTTCTAAAAAAAAAAAAAGTAAGAGTGTGAACGGGGTAAGAGTCGGATTTAAGGAGTACTAGGTTTTTGCACACAGAGAACGTTCAACGAATGACGAACTGTCCGCAATAGGACCTTGGTCCCTCACTTGTGACCCCGTCTCCAAAGAAAGTAGAAGACTAATTCAGAAACCAGAAGTCACTCGTGTCCCAGAGGTCGAGAGTGCCGTCACACACACAAAACAAAGTGAAGGACGGACGCGACGTGTCTTATGCCTTGACGGGAGTGGTCCCTGGTGTGGGTCCGGGGACGTCACCGTCGTGTCAGGACTGGTGACCTGGTCGTCTCTTCGGGGGATACGCAAGAGTCACTGGGAAGGGGAGTGGACCATAGCAAAACCAAGGCTATGTCCGAGGATGGGAAGGAGAGTCCGACTCCCAATAGAAAAGGGGATGAGGATTAGGGTCGGGCGTTTCCCTAAGGTTGACAAGGAGTTCCGTTGTCATTCATAACGTCCAGGGGGTTGTCTTATACCAAAACGATGTATTCTCTTTTCTCCCTCTTCTCAGGTCGACTTCAAATAACACGGAGAATAAGTCAAGTCAAGTCAAGTCAGTGAGTCAGTACAGGCTGAGAAACCTTGGGGTACCTGACGTCGTGTGGTCCGAAGGGACATATAGTGGTTGAGGGTCTCAGGTGGGTTTGGGTACAGGTAACTCAGCCACTACGGTAGGTTGGTAGAGTAGGAGACAGCAGGGAAAGAGGAGGGCGGAAGTTAGAAAGGGTCGTAGTGCCAGAAACGTTTACTCAATCAAAAAGAGTAGTCCACCGGTTTTATAACCTCGAAGTCACGGAGAGTCCGACACCTTAAAGGATGATGTCAAGAAATGGTGTTCCCCTTTATAAGAAACTAACGGACTACCCTAAGAACTTCTTTTTAGATGTGTTATCTCACGTCTTAAGATAGANATGTCAAGAAATGGTGTTCCCCTTTATAAGAAACTAACGGACTACCCTAAGAACTTCTTTTTAGATGTGTTATCTCACGTCTTAAGATAGAACTACGTGCGGGGGGGGGGTGGGTCGAAGTTAAAAAGAGTTGTCGTGTTGGAACTGGAGGTGTTGAGTTGTTAGTAAAATCGAATTGAGAAAGATATCCTCAGACGACATAGAACGGTTCAACTGTGAACATAGAACGAAGGTAGACATTCTCTTTCCATAAACAGAGGGAGATCGAAGACATGGTCAAGTAAGGGGAGGGTGAAGTCATGAGTGACCCGAGTTCTTTTCGTCACTGGGACGGTAGTCAGGTCGAAAAAGGCCAAGATTCAAATCTTCACTAAAAAAGGCCGAAAGATGTTAGGGCCAGTCTTTTGTCTTTAGTGATAAGGATAAATTAAGATGCAATACTAAAAGTTTCGAATGGTAGTATTGAAAGGTAAATTCAAGTGTATAAGTAGTTTACGGGTGTACTCCGAATGATATAACGTCCGTTACCCAGTCTCGACTACGGAAGTAAACCGACTTCAAGAAAATCTTGATTGTTGGGGTTTTCTACAGGAAAAGTACTATCCCCTGATCTTACGTTTTCATCCTTCAGTTCTTTGTGGACCCCATTGTCCGTTTAAACCGGAACCTTACGCCTTACTTCGTCCCGTTTCCGATTGTCTCAAAACGGTTCTCTTGCGTCACCAGTATCGTTTGTGGGAGAAGGTTGTTGTGTTCTCTTCTGAGATGTGTACCTGTAGTGGTCTACCAGTTGTGGCTTTAGTCTAACTAATATAAGAAACGTCTGTTTCTACCTCTTCGAGATATGTCATTCGTTTTTGTTCTGGTCCTCGACTGACACCGAGTCTAGTACTTGAGGAATAACGGTTTAAGTCTGAATTTAACTTCTTTCATCCCTTTTGACGATCTGTCACTTTCACTCTTTATCTAAATTCCCGGATCTAGACTATCTATCTCACTGACTACTTGATGCCTTACTCCAATTACTGTAACATGTCCTCTGTCCCTAGTTCTGGTAGGGATATCTTTTCTTTACGTTTTTTATTTTACCGACAGACCCTCCGGAATGTTTATCGACACTTTTCTTCTCTTCGTTTTTCGTTTCCTCTTTTCCTTTCTATATTCGTAGACTTACGTCTCAAAGTTTCTTATCGTTCCTCTCTATTCTTTCGGAAGAAGTCACTAGTTTCGTTCCTTCGTCTCCTTTTGTTCTCTTACCTTTTCTGATCTCTAGAGAAATTGTTTTAATCTCTATGATTCCCTGTAAAGTACGTTTCTACCCGGGTTATTTCCTGTCTTCACCATACCTGGATTGTCTTCGTTTTCTATAATTCTTCTCCACCGTTCTTATGTATCTTCTTGACATGTTTTTTCTAGAAGTGCTGGGTCTATTAGTGTTACCACACTAGTGAGTGAGTAGATCTCGGCCTGTAGAACCTTACACTTCAGTTCACCCTGAATCTTTCGTAGTGATGCTTGTTTCGATCACCTCCACTACCTTAAGATCAACTCGATAGAGTTTAGGACTTTCTACTATGACACTTTCACGACGTGAGTCATACGGTCGTTTAAACCTTTTGAGTCGTTACCGGTATCCTGACCTTTTCCAGTCAAAAGTAAGGTTAGGGTTTCTTTCCGTTACGGTTTCTTACAAGTTTGCTTGCGTGTTAACATGAGTAGAGTGTACGATCATTTCATTACGAGTTTTAAGAGGTTCGGTCCGAAGTCGTTATACACTTGGCACTTGAAGGTCTACAAGTTCGATCAAAATCTTTTCCGTCTCCTTGGTCTCTAGTTTAACGTTTGTAGGCGACCTAGTACCTTTTTCGTTCTCTCAAGGTCTTTTTGTAGATAAAGACGAAATAACTGATACGGTTTCGGAAACTGACACACCTAGTGTTCTTTGACACCTTTTAAGAAGTTCTCTATCCTTATGGTCTGGTGGACTGGACGGAGAACTCCTTGGACATACGTCCAGTCCTTCGTTGTCAATCTTGACCTGTAGCTTGTTGTTTGACCAAAGTTTATCCTTTTCCTCATGCAGTTCCGACATATAACAGTGGGATGAATAAATTGAAATACGTCTCATGTAGTACTCTTTGCGAACCGTCCTTCTTAGTGTTCGACCTTAGTTCTAACGGTCCTCTTTTTAGTAATTGGAGTCTATACATCTACTGTGGTGGGAATCCCGTCTTTCACTTCTCCTTGATTTTTAGGAGAACTGCTTTCACTTTCTCCTCTCACTTTTTCAACCGAATTTCGAGTTGTAAGTCTTTTGCTTCTAGTACCGTAGGCCAGGGTAGTGAAGTACCCTTTATCTACCCCTTTATCACCTTTGTCACAGTCTGAAATAAAACCCCCCGAGGTTTTAGTGACGTCTATTCACTGACGTCGGTACTTTAATTTTCTGCGAATGAGGAACCTTCCTTTCAATACTGGTTGGATGTATCGTATAACTTTTCGTCTCTGTCATGAAACGGTTGTTTCCAGGTAGATCAGTTCCGATACCAAAAAGGTCACCAGTACATACCTACACTCTCAACCTGACACTTCTTTCGACTCGTGACTTCTAAACTACGAAAACTTGACACCACGACCTCTTCTGAGAACTCTCAGGGAACCTGACGTTCCTCTAGATTGATCAGGTACGACTTCCTCTAGTCAGGACCCTAAAGAAACCTTCCTGACTGCGATTTCGACTTCGAGGTCATGAAACCGGTGGAGTACTCTTCCCAACTGAGTAACCTTTTCTGAGACTATGACCCTCCCTAACCCCCGTCCTCCTCTTCCCCTGCTACCTCCTACTCTACCGACCTACCGTAGTAGCTGAGCTACGGTAGTCAGACCCAATTGAGGACCTCAACCACTACCTGTCCCTCCGGACCGCACGACGTTAAGTACCCCAGCGTTCTCAGTCTGTGCTGACTCGCTGACTTGACTTGACTTGACTCACTTCGTCGATTGATTACAGACGGTATGGTTTACAGAGTGGTTCTGTTCGACTGGTTTAAAGATTGGAATTCTAGTACTGACCCGGAGGGACCATCGAGTCGACCATTTCTTAGGGGGAAGTTACGTCCTCTGGGGTCAAGTTAAGGACCCTGCCCTTTGAGGGGCTCTTCCGTATCCGATAGTTGAGGTCATAAGAGTCCGAAGGGACCACCGAGTCTACCATTTCTTAAGTGGACGTTGTACCCTTTGGACCCAAACTAGAGACCGAACCTTGCTAGGGTACCTCCTCCCGAACCGTTGACTGAGGTCATAAGGAGGGACCTCTTAGGGGTTCCTGTCCCCTTGTACCGTCCGAGCAGGTGCCCCAGTGTTTCTCAACCTAGTTGACTCGCTGATTCGTGTCTCTTCAAGTACTAATATAAATACACATCGATCGTGGTTTATTTGTAACGTCAAATTAGGTTTGTTAAATTTTCTGTGACACACCACGATATCTCTTATACGTATTTTGAAATAGAGAATTCAGACGTGACTTTCAGCGTAATGGACACGAATTCCTCTTACAATTCCGTACCCTTGCACTGAGTCCTAGTGATAAATACCCATTCTGTGTCTACTTGACTTCCGAGTTACGGAAACTTTTTATCTCAAAAGGAACGTTTTCATTGGGATGTTTAAATGTCGTCTGGTACTGTCCTATTTTTGTAGACCATCCCGTGTAACTAGTATAGTGTAATACACTGCCCTGACATAACGTACCTTAACTCCCGTTGGCACTACCTTACACCACATGAGCATAGACACGGAGATGGTGAGACCACCATTCGTGACAGAATTTGGGATCCCCGATGTAAAAGTCATGTAGTCCAAAATGACCTCTGTCTATGCAGTTCGGTTAAGACAAGTATATTCTTTAATGCACATATATTCGGTTAATTACTGATACAAGATACACCTCGGTTTTTTTCTTTATACACTCCTCTTAGTCTATACTCACTCTAAGATTGGTGATAACAGAGATAAACATTCTCAAGGAGTCTTCAGTTCCAAAGTCTTGTAATCAACTATTCCTTTATAGTGTCAAAATATTTGCCTCTAGTCTGCGATTAAAATTGCCGGAGTTTCTAAAGATTGACCTATGTACGCAGAGAGGTGTAGAGATCTCTATTGACGTCTCTTGTGATACTGACTTTGTTGACGAGGAAGACGTCGATCACGAGTGTACCAATAGTGATTACAAATAGTTAAACGTAAAGGTCGACTGGAAGGAACAGTTTCGAATTGAATAACAGATCCATAAGGTCCAGGTAATCACTGTAATGTCGGTCCGAGGATTAGGCCAGT
Organism: Capra ibex; assembly: GCA_006410555.1. NCBI lineage: Eukaryota > Metazoa > Chordata > Mammalia > Artiodactyla > Bovidae > Capra > Capra ibex. The sequence goes on from SJYO01020080.1 coordinate 131,838,066, forward strand.
GGGTCAGTGAGACGGAGAGATTATGCTGGTAAAGATGATACACTAGACAAAATGTGTCTAAATATTAGACTGAGAACTTTTCATTGTAAAAGTCAAAAAGAAAAAATCAAGAGTCACGTATACAGGATGTCAAAGTAAAGTGAAGATGTGAGTCTTTTCTATTTTCTGCTCCCTGACGACCTTGTGATGAACTTATAGACTGGGGATGCCGATACGGTAGATTTCTTCGGTTGTGATGTGTCTTTGTGACCCTTACCACACTACTCTTTTCAGTCGAAGTTGGACTCTCAGTCAGTCTCTCTAGCGACACGATCGTGTACGTACTAAGTTAGAAACCTAATCTTCTCGTGATATTGAAACTCAATATTTTTCGAGACCCTTGACCTTTGTCTTTATGTCAGATCCTATCTAATAAGTCTGATTATATCTTCGGAACCGTACTTATTACTCTCTTGACACCAACCAGGTGTCTTGTCAACCTAATACTTGGTCTTATACGTTTAGTCTATTGATAAATACTATTAATAATTTTACAGTTGAACGTTTATTTCGTGTCTTTTATTGTAAGATGTCATCCAACTAAGTTCGTGTCATGTCCTGTTCCGACATATTAATCTTCATATACATGAAATACCGTACATAGTGAGACTCCATACAATTATGGTTTCCTTCTTACGTTCGTGTCAAATTCAAGTAAAAGTCAATCTATTGACAGGTACCAAAGAAATGTGTATACATGTGTGCGTACTCCCGCACGTACACGCGCGCGTGTGTGTGTGTGTGTGTGTGTGTCGAGTCAGACCAACCTTCAGAGGGAAATAAAGGTTGTCCGAAACAATTGATATAAAAAATTTTACATAAATGGTACCCGAAGAGAGTTTAGGGTCCTTATCTGTAAAAGTGAGACACTTGAGACATGACCCTTCCACGACTCAGCACGACTAAATGACAGAGATCGTAAACTTTGGACAAACGTGGTAAGGAGTAAACTTTTTGGTGGTGTGAGAAAGGGACCGAAGCATTGAGTCGGGTATGAAGAGACTCCTAGACTATGTAGGTAAAAGACGTACTTATCAAGATCTTTGTCGATAGTCTTATTAGAAGTACATTTATTAATGCAAACAGTTCCATTCTACATTCGGTTGTCGAACGTCACGAGAGACAAACATACACACAATAAAATGGACTACTGATTAAGTTCGGACTTGAGGGTTGGTTTCTGAGTTTCCAGGGACACTTCACGAGAGGATAGACGGAGTGAGGTACAAGATATTCTCTGAAACCAAAAGTAGCGGGGAGTAAGATATGACAAGAAGTTAAACAGGATTGATACGAAACTTAAAGAGGAAATAACTAAGGTGAGAAATGACGAAGATTGTCTATAAAGTGAAGTCGATAGTAAGTGCACGATCATCCAATACGAGTTTTAGGAAGTTCAGTCCGAAGTCGTCATACCCTTGACTCTTGAAAGTCTACGTGTTCGACCCAAATCTTTTCCGTTTCCGTGGTCTCTAGTTCAACGGTTGTAAACGACCTAGTATCTCTTTCGTTCCTTTAAGGTCTTTATGTAGACAAAGACGAAGTAACTGATACAATTTCGGAAACTGGTACACCTATTGTTTGATACCTTTTAAGAATTTCTCTACCCTTATGTTCTGGTGTAATGGACGGAGGACTCTTTGCCCATACGTTGACTTCTTCGTTGCAATCTTGGCCTGTACCTTGTTGTCTGACCAAGTTTTAGCCCTTTCCCCACACAGTTTCGACATATAACAGTGGGACGAATAAATTGAAGATACGTCTCATGTAGTACTCTTTGTGACCCGACGTAGTCAGTATTTATTCTTAGTTCTAACGACCCTCTTTATAATTGTTGTCTATACGTCTACTATGATGAGATTACCGTCTTTCGTTTCTCCTTAGAAGTGAAAGAGTTCCTTCCCGGAGAACTACTCCTACTTTCTCCTCTTATTTTTTCGATCGACTTTTGCGTTGTAAGTTTTTCTGATACTAGTATCGTAGGTCGGAGTAGTGAATACCGTTTGTCTTCCCCTTTTTCACCTTCGTCACTGTCTAACATTCTCAGAACATCCCTAAACTCATAACCTGGTATTTTTTTCCTACTCACGACTACTTGACTACGAAAATTTGACACCACGGTCTCCTCTGAGAAATGTCAGGGAACCTGTCGTTCCTCTAGTTTGGTCAGTTACGATCTCCTCTAGTTGACACTTATAAGTAACCTTTCTGACTACGACTTCGTCTTTGGGGTATGAGACAGGTGGACTACGTTTGTCGGTTGAGTCACCTTTTCTGGGACTACGACTCTTTCTGACTTTCGTTTCTTCTGTCACCGTCCCCTACGCCACCAATCTATCACAGTGGTTGAGTTACCGGTACTTGAACTCGTTTGACGCCCGCTGTCACCTCCTGTGTCCCTTGATGGCACGACGTCAGGGACGCCTTCGTCTCAGTCTGTGCTGTCGGGGTTTGTCGTTGCTCGCCTTACGAAGGTGATAAAGTTTTTTTAAATTTAGTTGTCTTCCCATAAAACACTGTGTACTTTTAATATACGATAAGTTACAAACCAGTACGATTTATGTCGAAGTAACCTTGCGTGGTATGGGTAAGAAGGTGTACAAAAAGCACCTACGAAAGTCTACTGTTCCTGATTCGACTCATCTATGACGTCTGGCTTACCGGACACTAAGGATTCTGTCAGCAAAAGACCCGTAGGGGTCTCTTTTGGACCGGTCGGGACGAGATCCGGTCCCGAAGGGACCACCGAGCCCACCCTTTCCAGGCGGACGTCGCACCCTCCGGGTCCCAGTTAGGGACCCAGCCCTTCTAGGGGACCTCTTCCCTTTACCGCGGGGTGGGGTCACAAGGACTCTTTGGAGTGGTCGTCTTCCATTCCCACAATGTCCTCTATTACTTTGCCGAAGGGACCGACGTCGATTCTTGTGAAGAAGAGACTACGAGGTTCCCATGGAAAGACACTCCGCCACCCCACCCCCCACCCCCCCGCCACCGACTTTTCTAGGGTAGACACTTAGTTGTCTCTCTTTCTTTCGTCCACCCCTTGTTTTGAACCGACGAGTGAAAATTGAGTAAGAAGTAGACTTCCTTTTCCTTGACTGAGGGAGGTGTAAGGTTAGGTGGTGTGTGTGTGTGTGTGTGTGTGTGTGTGTGTGTGTGTGTGTGTGTGAACGTGAAATATCTGTACATGTGTGACTGTGGGTCGGAGGACGGTGCCGTTTGTCCTCCTATACGGCACAGGAGGTTTGTCTAGACTCTCCGAATAATGGTCTTTCACTCTTGATTAAGTTCTTTGTTACTCAGGATGACACATTGGTTACTCTCGTTTTTCTTGAGCCCTAGTTTAAGTGGGTTTAAGTTCGGAAACGAAAACCGCCGTTGAAAGATCACATGTCGACCATTTACGGTTTGTTTCAGTTAATCCCTCCTGTTAAGGACCTTCTTAATACAAAAATTCGTTTAAGGAAGATCAGGTAATTCTCTACTACGATGAAATTGAAAACGTAAGGTCAGGGGATATTACTTTTCCTGTAGAAAAACCCCACAATCAAGATTTTCCAGAACATCCAGTCCAGAAGTATTTTGGTAAGTTGAAGTCGAAGAAGTCGTAATGACCAACCCCGTATCTGAACCTATTGACACTATAACTTACCAAACGGAACCTCTACTTGTCTCTAGTAAGACAGTAAAAACTCTAACGTGGGTTCATGACGTAAAGCCTGAGAAAACAACTGGTACTACCGATGAGGTAAAGAAGACTCCCTAAGGACGAGCGTCATCATCTATATTACCAGTAGACTCAATTTAAGTGGGTAAGGTCAGGTAAACTCAAGCGACTAAGGATCTTACTGTTACAAGTGGGAACGGTAGAGAACAAACTGGCGAAGGTTAAACGGAACTAAGTACCTGGACTGTAAGGTCCAAGGATACGTTATAACGAGAAATGTCGTAGCCTAGAACGAAGATAGTGGTCAGTGTAGGTGTTGACCCATAACAAAAACGAAACCGAGGTAGGGAAGCCAGAAAGACATAAATAAAGAGGAGACTAGACGTCATAGTATAACCCGTGGATGACTGGACCTCTCAAGGAGAAAACCATAGGATAGTATAACGGAAAAGGATGACAAGTACCCCAAGAGTTCCGTTCTTATGACTTCACCGAAGGGTAAGGGAAGAGGTCACCTGATGTGTACTACTTTCACTTTCACCTTTCACTTTTTCAACCGGATTTCGAGTTGTAAGTCTTTTGTTTCTAGTACCGTAGACCAGGGTAGTGAAGTACCCTTTATCTACCCCTTTGTCACCTTTGTCACAGTCTGAAATAGAAAAACCCGAGGTCTTAGTGACGTCTACCACTAACGTCGGTACTTTAATTTTCTACGAATGAGGAACCTTCTATTCAATACTGGTTGGATCTATCGTATAAGTTTTCGTCTCTGTAATGAAACGGCTGATTCCAGGCAGATCAGTTCCGATACCAAAAAGAACACCAGTACATACCTACACTCTCAACTTGACACTTCTTCCGACTCGCGGCTTCTTAACTACGAAAACTTGACACCACAACCTCTTCTGAGAACTCTCACGGAACCTGAAGTTCCTCTAGATTGGTCAGGTAAGACTTCCTCTAGTTGGGACCCTAAAGAAACTTCCCTTACTGCGATTTCGATTTTGAGGTCATGAAACCGGTGGAGTACACTTCTCAACTGAGTAACCTTTTCTGAGACTACGACCCTCCCTAACCCCCGTCCTCCTCTTCCCCTGCTGGCTCCTACTCTACCGACCTACCGTAGTGCCTGAACTACCTGCACTCAGACTCACTTGAGGCCCTCTACCACTACCTGTCCCTCCGGACCGCACGACGCTAAGTACCCCAGCGTTTCTCAGCCTGTGCTGACTCGCTGACTTGACTTGACTTGACGATGAAATTGAGTCTACAACACGTCTGGAGTGTTAACTATATCTACTGATTAATGTAATTAGAATAAAGGGCTAGGATCTGTAGAAGACCCCGTGTTTTGAGACTCCAATAGTTGTGTCATGAAAGAGAGTCCCTAACGAAGAGCTTTCACGTGAGACCGAGACGGATATTGGTAGGGATATCAGACGTGGTCACTTTCTCGTCCACGGGTGCGTTTATGTGCGACGAGAAGAGGAGAGTACTACCTCAGGATCGCGGAACGGCACTCGCACGAACGGTTGATTGTATAGTTTCAGTCAAGTAAGTCAGTGTTAAATCGCTCGAAGACGACACACGGTGCCCCTTAAGCCCTACTTTGTGTGTCGAAGACGAAAGTCTCTTGTTTATCAAGTCAACCCTTTCGTCTACTTATTTGGTTTATATTTCTTTTAGTCATGTTGTCCAAGGGCCTGACTATTGGGGTACCGAGGACAATTCATCATTTTGTCACTTCCGCATTCCTGTCAGTAGATTCCGTGCTACGTCCGCTTAGAAAAAAAATTAGTGACGTAAAAGTGAAGAGAAAAGATGAACGAATAACGGAGGAGAAACGTGATTGAGGTCTTTGTCACTACCTCAAAATCTATCAAATGACCGAGTCTCTTATTAAACCCAACCGTCTATCACTGTATTTTATGTCCGATGGGTTGTAAAGGAAATTCCTAAGAAAAAAGGAGAGAGAGAGGAACCTAGTTTACTCTGGTAACCTTTTTTATTAGGATATCTGTATTTCCCAGGATCTAAACTGACGCTATCCAGGAGGGAGGTCTTAATATTAATAAAGAATCCTTAATATGGGGATTAAAGCAAAAAATTTAATAAGAGTTCCCATTCATGGGTAGAAGTTGTCTTTATCGATTCAATGACTTTTTATAGTCCTGACTTTTGAAATAATGTCTCCTTAAATTTGTTACTATTACTTTTGTCCTACTCCTTCCGACTTAAAACGTCCATATAAAAACTTTCGGAGTTATTATAAAACATAAAAGACTTTATTTCATTATGATAATTTTTATTTCATATGATATGGTAAGTATTCATTCATGATTACTACACATACTGTGTAAAAGGTACATCGGTGAGAAGAAAAAATTTTAAGATAGTCCTAGAGAGGAGGGGTTTAGAATTACTCTACTAATGTTTGTGACACGAAACGATGTCTATTTTACGTGTGATCTTCATACAAAGTAGTAAGAAAAAAAAAATTGTAAAATAGAATATAACCTCCTATCGACCAATTTTTATAACACTATCGAAGTCCGTCGACAAGAATAAGACCCAGACTACGAAGTGGGTTAACAAGTCACGGAAAGACTAAAATAGTTTATCCTACGAGTGAGGATTTAGATGGGTCTATCTCAGACCGAAGACGATCGGGAAGAATCGAGTAGGAAGCGAAAGTTCTACTTTTACCGTGTATATGTCTATGTTGTTTTTCAATCAATGAATTCTGTTGTCTTACTACTTAATGATCGTTTCGAAATACTTATGAATGTGTAAAATCAGTCCCGATACCAAAAAGGTCACCAGTACAAACCTGTACTCTCAACCTGACACTTCTTTCGACTCGCGGTTTCTTAACTACGAAAACTTAACACCACAACCTCTTCTGAGAACTCTCAGGGAACCTGACGTTCCTCCAGGTTGGTCAGGTAGGATTTCCTCTAGTCAGGACCCACGAGTAACCTTCCTGACTACGACTTCGACTCTGAGGTCATGAAACCGGTGGAGTACGCTTTTCAACTAAGTGACCTTTTCTGAGACTACGACTACTACAACCCTCCCTAACCCCCGTCCTCCTCTTCCCCTACCGTCTCCTACTCTACCGACCTACCGTAGTGGTTGAACTACCTGTACTCAAAGTCATTTGAGACCCTCAACCACTACCTGTCCCTCCGGACTACACGACGCTAAGTACCCCAGCGTCTCAGGCTGTGCTGACTCGCTGACTTGACTTGTCTAAAAGAATTTTTTATATGAATAAGTCATTGAAATGGATTCTAGTAACTACTCGATCGAGTTAATTCTCGATCAAACTAATTAAAGAAAATTCAATTATGGTGCTTTACGAAAGAATCTTTACTACAAAAAAGAGAGTAATTTCCTACTCTTCATATGTTTGGGGTCACAATTTGCAAACAGGACCGGTCCTTGGACTCAGACACACACAGATCACACAAAGTAAGTAAAGTAATGTTTATTAATAAATCGGGATCACGACTCCTAGGAGTTCACTTGTGTCGTCTGTTCCCTAGACGACGAAAGAAAAATTAAGAGAATTCAAAAAGTTTTATAATAAAGACGAGAAAGACATGTTAAAACTAAGAATCACTAGTCTATCAAATCATGTACTCTGTCAAAATGAGGATTTGATTCGGTCTTTTACATGAACATATCGTTTTTAAGTGAAGACACTGAACAGAACCTTTAATTTTAAGGGTAAAGGGTCTCTTAAACATATCTTTGTACACGACACTCCAGAAATTTTTATTCAATCGTTGAAATTTTGGTTTTGTTAACTAGACGTTAATAATCTTTAGGATGAGGTCGGTTCGTGCATAAATCTTACTTTGTGTACATAAGGACTTCTACCGAAATAATTGGTCTAGTGGTTTCATACTTGAAGAGTAATAGGTTGATACACAGGTAAATAAACTCGTGACGACGAGTACCTCAGAGGTCTCAGGGGCGCCCCAAGACGGAAACTACACGCATGAACTCGTGTACGGAAATAGATCTCGGGACACGAAAGGGTGTTGTCGTTGTCGCACCAGCGTCAGGATCACGCGTCGAGTAGTCCGGTCCTTTAAGGAGCACGAAAGGGACAACTGTGTCGGCCAGGAATGAGAAGATCGTTTGATGATAGGGATCAACATGTCATGAGAGAAAGAACGCGCCTGATTGGGCCAGGAATCATAGCAACGGAGTCCTGAGGAGCGACCATGTGGACACCCGTAAACTTCGGTCCGTCAAGTAAGACACCCTGACAAACGTGACGTTTGGAAGTCGTGAATGGGTGATCTACGGTCACCTCGAAGGGTCGACGGTCCTGTTCGGGAGGCAGGTGGTTTCGGGTTCGGACGGAAATACACAAAAGGACACGAACCCTCACCTCCACTCTCCGTTCTCCCCTTCACTCGTGTTGAGGGTCAACTAAAGACGTTGTATGTCACACACCTGGAGTCTGAAATTTAAAGAATATACTTTTGAGTCTGAGACTTGAGACATAGGGGATTGAGTTAAATGAAAGAGGAGATCGAGAGAATGTATGATTTCTTTTAGGATCGAAACGAAGACGACTTGAGTTAGACACAATTCCACTTCTGTCCCTTATTCAGTTCTTTTTTTACAGCAGTCTTCCCTTTATATGTAAAACTTGTTTGTTATATCTTATTTACTTCAGGGGGTCTCGTTTTCCAGTGTTCCCTTCTTACTGGTTTTGCAGTCGTCGTAGGTCGTCAGTCTGGTGGCGTCTACCACTAAGTCAGGTGCACCTTAGATGTAGGCGGCTTCCGGTCCCTGCTCTTCAGAGTGTACTTGAGTGTCCGGAGAGACGGGTGGACTGAACGTCTTGCACTGACCGTCGAGGATTGGATCGTGAAGACGGGAACCGATGAAGGAGTCGGACGTTACGGGTGACAAATGTAGCAAGTAAGGAAGTAAAAGAAATTCAGAATCGAGTTTAAAGGGGGGATTTTTAGATGGGACTATAAATTAAGACATAGGAGGACCGAGTATATATGTGATAGTCAGGGAAGTATGACGTTGTAAAGAAAAAAAGTTTCGGTAAGAATTGAAAGATTCTGTCCTAGGATTAAGAAATAATACGAATAATAAAGGATGGAGGGAAACGTTCTTACATTCGAGATAGTCCCGTTCTTAGAAACGAAACAAATGACTACATAAGATTCGTGGATCTTGTGTCGACGTCTTTAGTTTTCCGGATTACAAGTGTAGTTGTTGGGACGAGACGTCTTACTTCCTGTGTCCGTTATGTCTTAAGTAAAGGATAGAGTGGTTTGGTTTTTGTACTAGGTAAACCTTTGGTGTCTGAGATATCGTGAAAGAGCTATAATGTTATTACGACGAAGAATAAGTTTTTGAGTTAAGACTCTCCTTTTGTCGTCTTGAGAAGAAAATGTCTGTACCCGTGACAGACTAGGTTGGTACGGAAGTCGATCACTTGGACTTGGGGAGTGTCGTTATTACGGATTCCGAGACGCGGTCCTTCAGGTTTCGGTGTAAAGAGGAAGGTAAATGAACTTTACTGAACTCGGATTTCAGTGGTTTCAGTAGATCATTGAGTCCGTACTCGGGTTTGGGTCCCTGGACGACTGTAGACTGACCGTAAATCCGTATATGAAAGATTATGGCGAGGTAATATGAAATAGTTACGGGTAGATCTTCCCCGTTTTTTCCGTATCCATAATTCTTGACTTTTTTTTAATAAATTTTCTACACAAAATCAATTGCTGAAGTTTTGACATACTACTGTACTTCTTTGTCTCTAAAGTAACAATCTCCGATTTTTTTTGTCGTGTCTTCTCTCCACTATACTTCATATAAAAACACAGTTTCAGTCGACGATACAGTGTGGAGATAAAGGTTTTGTTTGGAGGGTACCAGGATGTAGTGGAAAGTTCTGTTTTTCTCGTTAAAGAGTTTCTGGGGAGGGGGAGATCCCTCTGCGTATCGGTCCACGTGTCGAAGAGAGAGTGTTCGCGAAGGACACCGGGTACCTGACGTCGGGTGGTCCGAGGAGACAGGTACGTTAAGGGTCCGATCTTGCGACCTCACCGAACCGTACGGGAGGAGGTCCCCTAGAAGGGCTGGGTCCTTAGTTTGGGTCCCGAAAGTGTGACGTCCGTCTAAGAAGTGGCAGACTCGGTGGTCCCTTCTGGTTTATTTGTGTCTCTCCTAGTCAGGTCAGTGAGTCAGCACAGGCTGAGAAACGCTGGGGTACTTGGCGTCGTGCGGTCCGGAGGGACAGGTAGTGGTAGAGGGCCTCTAATGAGTCTGAGTGTAGGTAACTCAGACACTACGGTAGGTCGGTAGAGTAGGAGCCAGCAGGGGAAGAGGAGGACGGGGGTTGGGAGGGTCGTAGTCAGAAAAGGTTACTCAGTTGAGAAGTGTACTCCACCGGTTTCATGACTATACCTCGTGTTAAAAACGCAGTGTCCGTTCACGATGCAGTATAGAGACAAAGGTTTTCTTTGAAGGATACTAGGATGTAGTGAAACATTCTATTGTTCTCGGTAAAGGGTTTCTAGGGGGGGGAGAGGTCGGGGTCTACGTGTCAGAGAGAGAGTGTACGAGGAGGTAAATGACATACACTCCCGGTTGGTCGGACATCTGTTAAGTTAATTAGAATGTTCACTGTATGGTTTTTTGGGTTGTTGTTGTTGTTGTTTTTTTTGTCTACACCGTAATTCTAAATGTTTCAATAACTTTGAAAAATTGTTCATTTTGCGTAGAAATGAATCGATGTGGTCTTACTCCTTATTTCCCCAAATGTATACAAGGTTAAGATTTGGATAGTTAGTTTGGGTACAATAAGGAAACCCTCGAATAAATGTACGTATAAATAGTCGGAGTGTACGATTAAGGGACGACAAAATACGGACGCTCCGTACAAATACTCAGTATTAACAACTAGAGTAAACTACATAGAGCGACTTCCTTCTGTAATGAGTCAATACACCGGATTACAGTTACTCAATGCTACTGGACAAGAAGGTTTACATTGAACGAGAAATTAAAAATAATCCTGTAGTGAATAACATGTCCCTTCCTTCACGTGATTTTCTTAATTACAAAATATGTTCTTGCAACCAGTGAGTGGAGTAAGACCGGTGGTGCCGGGAGGACAGGTGACACGTGACGTCGACCCTGTGGGCACGGGGCGCCAGTCGGGAATAAAGGGTGTGCGAACGGGACTCGACATTGAAAGACCAGGCGGTGAACCCGAGAGTCCTACGAGAAGGTCAGGTATGTTTTCGACAAAAATAAGTAAATGTGATAACAGTATAAGAAAATGATAGTAACCCAAAGAGGGAGAGTGAGTTCTAAGTTACTAGACAAAAAAAAAAATTTCAGACATGAAGAACTGAACGGTTCGATAAAAGAAGGTACGTACATTTTGCAATGACGTTCGTCCTTCAGAAGGTATTTATCCATTTAATTCACTACTCATTAATAAAGCCCCCGAAGGGACCACCGAGTCTACCATCTCACAGACGGACGTTACGACCTCTGGGCCCAAGCTAGGGACCCAGCCCTTCTAGGAGACCTCTTCCTTTACCGTTGGGTAAGGTCATAAGAGTGGACCTTTTAGAGTACCTACCTCGGACCATCCGATGTCAGGTACCCCAACGTTTCTCAGTCTGTGCTGACTCACTGAAGTGAAGTTAATAAAGATGTAAGTAGATTTGGGAATCTTTATAATATGTACGTGACCACTAAAGAATTGTAATGATTAAATTTTTTTTCGCTTTTGAGATACGTTGTTTCACGTCTTAAATTACCGCCTTAATTCCGTGCCGCCCGTGACTCTTGTGATGACACGTTCCGTTCGCGTAGCATGACGTCACGTGAAAATAAAGATGTTCACTGACAGTTGACCACGACGTTGCTCCACGGAATATCGTTACCCTGCGTTTAGTCTGCCGATTCTGCGTCCGTTCTTATAGTGGTCCCAGATCTTTATTGTCGAAGATGGGATGTTACTCTTTTGATTACGTTTTTATTTTAGCTAGAACAGTGCAACCGAACACATTCCTTTTATCATATACGAAGAGGTGTGGAAGACACATTTGTAGGGTGTGAGGACCTGATAGTGACATCCCGGTGGTATGACCCGAGTTGCCCGTCGTCCTGAGTTCCCTCTCGTTCTTTCGTACTTCGGACGGTGGACGTGGGAAGGTGTCCACAGGGATCTGACTCGACGTGAGTCGTCTGGCTACTGATCTTCTGTCCGCACGAGCCGTGTGTCCATTTACGACGGGTCGTCCGTAAGACAGATGAGAACGGGCTAGATATGGACCTCTTATTTTAGATGTTTCTTGAGATGAGAACTTCTCATAATCTTGTACAAAATATCGTTTATTGAACAATTTTGAAATCTTACGTTACCTTTCAATAGTCATAACTATAAGAAGACGAGTTTATTAAATTCAGACCGATTGGATCTTCGATTTTTCCGTCCAAAGTCTCCTTCTTAGCATTCAGATTTTTTTGATTTGTTTTGAGCGAGTCATCACAGGTTGAGAAACGCTGGGGCACCTGACATCGGGTGGTCCGAGGAGGTAGGTACCCTAAGAGGTCCGTTCTTATGACCTCACCCAACGGTAAAGGAAGAGGTTTGGATCTTCGATTTTTCTGTCCAAAATCTTCTTCTTAGCTTCAGATTTTTTTGATTTGTTTTGATGAATCGAAAAGGGTAAAGAATTGTAAACGGTTTCGGGATTCTTTTCTTTTGTTCATTGTCGTGGTCTGTCTGTTATAAAAATTTAGTCTTATTCAATTACAGGCCTAGTACGTCAGTGTCGTGGTACCTGAAGTGTTACACGGAAGTCACGCAGTCTACGATGTGCACAAGTATCCTGGATTACCCGAAGGAAAGATGGTGTCTCTACCTCGGTCTCTTTGAAATGTAAAAGGCTTCATCCTCCAGTCTTACAGCCACTTCAAAGGTGTATTTCGTTTATAAATGAGAAATTTCATGATATTTATGTATTACTTGATATGATTATCCTGTGTGATTTACCACTACGATTAACGTCTTATAATATTTAGAAAGTTATATGTATAGTAATACATTAATCTTCTTATAATGTTAAATTGTGATTAGGTATAATGTTAAATTGTGATCTGGTAAGTCCATACTGGATTTAGTTTAGGGAACGTTATTATGTATCCTTCACTCTTTATCTAAATCCTTAATCCAAACTATCTCACGGACTACTTGTTACCTGTCTCCAAGTCTTGTAACATGTCCTCTGTCCCTAGTTCGGGTGGGATTTCTTTTTCTTTACGTTTTTGTGTTTTGACGACAGACTTCTCCGGAATGTTTATCGACACTTTTCTTCTGTTCGTTTTTCGTTTGCTGCTTTCCCTTCTATATGGGTAGACTTACGTCTGAAGGTTTCTTCTCGTTCCTCTCTATTCTTTCAGAAGGAGTTACTAGTCATGTTTCTTTATCTTCTTTTGTTATCTTACCCTTTCTTTTCATTAATTTGAGGTTAATTTTATTTATTTAAATGTAATTCTTAAAATGGGGGGGGTTTTTTTTTTTTTTTAGTCTCTACGGTTCCCTCGTAAAGTACATTTCTATCGGAGTTATTTACTATCTTTACCGTACCTGGATTGTCTTCGTTTTCTATAATTCTTCTCCACCGTTCTTATGTGTCTTCTTGATATGTTTTCTCTAGAAGTGCTGGGTCTATTGGTGTTACCACACTAGTGAGTGGATCTCGGTCTGTACGACCTTACGCTTCAGTTCACCCGGAATCCTTCGTAGTGATGCTTGTTTCGATGACCTCCACTACCTTAAAGTCAACTCGATAAAGTTTAGGATTTTCTACTACGACGCATTCACGACGTGAGTTATACGGTCGTTTAAACCTTTTGAGTCGTCACCGGTGTTCTGACCTTCCAGTCAAAAGTAAGGTTAGGGTTTCTTTCCGTTACGGTTTCTTACGAGTTTGATGACGTGATAACACGAGTAGAGTGTACGATCATTTCATTACGAGTTTTAAGAGGTTCGGTCCGAAGTTGTCATGTACTTTGTACTTGAAGGTCTACAAGTTCAGCCAAAGTCTTTTGCGTCGCGTTGGTCTCTAGTTTAAAGGTTGTAGTCGACCTAGTGACTTTTTCGTTCTCTCAAAGTCTTTTTGTAGATAAAGACGAAATAACTGATACGGTTTCGGAAATTGACGCACCTAGTGTTATTTGACACTTTTTAAGACTTTCTCTACCCTTATGGTCTGGTGGACTGGACGGATAACTCTTTAGATATACGTCCAGTCCTTCGTTGTCAATCTTGACCTGTACCTTGTTCTCTGACCAAGGTTTATCCTTTTCGTCATACAGTTCCGAGATATAACAGCGGAACGAATGAATTGAATATATCTCTCATGTAGTACTCTTTGCGACCCGAACTACTTCGTGTTTGACATTACTTCTAACGGCCCTCTTTATAGTTATTTGAGTCTATACGTCTACTGTGGTGGGAATACCGTCTTTCACTTCTCCTTGATTTTTCGGAGAACTCCTTTCATTTTCTCCTCTCACTTTTTCAACCGAATTTCGAGTTGTAAGTCTTTTACTTCTAGTACCGTAGGCCAGGGTAGTGAAGTACGCTTTATCTACCCCTTTGTCACCTTTGTCACTGTCTGAAAGAAAAGACCCCGAGGTTTTAGTCACGTCTACCACTGACGTCGGATCTTTTAATTTTCTGTGAATGAGGAACTTCTTCCTTTACCGTTGGGTGAGGTCATAAGAACGACCATTTTGAGGTACCTGACTTATCTCACCTTCCGATGTCAGGTACCCCAGCGTTTCTCAGCCTGTGCTGACTCGATGAAGTCAAAGTGAACTGAGGAACCTTCCTTTCAATACTGGTTTGATTTGTCGTATAATTTTTCGTCTCTATAATGAAAAGGTTGTTTCCAGACAAATCAGTTCCGATACCAAAAAGGTCATCAGTACATTCCTACACTCTTAACCTGACACTTGTTTCGACTCACGACTTCTTAACTACGAAAAGTTGACACCACAACCTCTTCTGAGAACTCTCAGGGAACGTGACGTTCCTCTAGGTTGGTCAGGTAGGATTTCCTCTAGTTGAGACTTATAAGTGATCTTCCTGACTACGACTTCGACTTTGAGGTTATGAAACCGGTGGACTACGCTTCTCGACTGACTAAACTTTTCTGGGACTACGAATCTTTCTAACTTCCGTCCTCCTCTTCCCCCGCTGTCTCTTACTCTACCAACCTACCGTAGTGACTGAGTGACCCGTACTCAAACCCAATTGATGCTCTCAACCACTACCTGTCCCTCCGGACTGCACGACGTCAAGCGCCCCAACGTTTCTCAGCCCGTGTTGACTCGCTGACTTGACTTGTGATTAGGTCACACAGTAAAGTCATGTGACCTCAAAATACTTCGTCTAAAAAGGGACCTATGAAAGAACCCCAGAATGTGTTCACTTCCGTCGGAAAGGACAACGGGAGTGACTTTGGTCCTGTCTAGGAAGCGAGTGACGGGTGAGAGAGGGGTAGAAGCAAAGAGCGGAGTCGGGAATGGTGGTGGTTTGTACTAGATACAAAATGTGTAATTAGAATGAATGACATAAAGTGATTTTAGTTGTTAAAGAACTCACACAAAAATTCAAAATAAGTGGTGTGATAAGTGATGTCATGTCGTTTTTTAACTTGTCCGTGAGTTGTTTCGTTATGGGTTTCTTCGGTAGTCAAGTTAAGTCAAGTCAAGTCAGCGAGTCAGGCTGAGAAACGCTGGGGTACTTAGCGTCGTGCGGTCCGGAGGGACAGGTAGTGGTTGTGGGACTCAAGTGAGTCTGAATACAGGTAACTCAGGTACTACGGTAGGTCGGTAGAGTAGGAGCTAGCAGGGGAAGAGGAGGACGGGAGTTAGGGAGGGTAGTAGTCTCAGAAAAGGTTACTCAGTTGAGAAGTGTACTCCACCGGTTTCATAACCTCAAAGTCGAAATCGTAGTAAGGGAGGTTTCTTTAGGGTCCTGACTAGAGGAAATCCTACCTCACCAACCTAGAGGAACATCACGTTCCCTGAGAGTTCTCAGAAGAGGTTGTGGTGTCAAGTTTTCGTAGTTAAGAAGCCACGAGTCGAAAGAAATGTCAGGTTGAGACTGTAGGTGTGTACTGGTTACCTTTTTGGTATTGGAACTGATCTACCTGGAAACAACCGTTTCATTACAGAGACGAAAACTTATATGATAGATCCAACCAGTATTGAAAAGAAGGTTTCTCATTCGTAGAAAATTAAAGTGCCGAAGTTAGTCGTAGACGTCACTAAGACTTCGGGGGGGGGGGTTTTTTTTCAGACTGTGACAAAGGTGACAAAGGGGTAGATACAGGGTACTTCACTACCCTGGTCTACGGTACTCGAAGCAAAAGACTTACAACTCGAAATTCGGTTGAAAAAGTGAGAGAAAAAAGTGAAAGTAGTCCTCCGAAAAATCAAGGAGAAGTGAAAGAAGGTATTCCCACCACAATAGACGTATAGACTCCAATAACTATAAAGAGGGCCGTTAGTTGCTTATCATTTCGAATGTCACTTACTCCTGTGAACTCCATCTTTAAAAAAAAAAATGTAATGGTTGGTTTGGTCTTGTGAATTCTTACTCTCATGACTTCTATACTGTCGAGACGATTTAAGATTTATAATTACAGTAGTGTTCTACACACCGATTACATTGGACTCGTCGAATAAGACGGGTTGAGTCAGTGACATCGACACTATTAGTTAGTGACTTTATCGTAGCTTTCTTCTTTCTGTTGTTTATGATTAGGATATTGTTCGATGTTAAAACTGGAGTTAGACGTCGTCGACAAGGTGAATTTTGTGTGTCTTATTTTTGATTGTTGTGACCAAGTGTAAGGATTCACAGTTATGGAACTTTCATACAAACTTAATGGTCTCTAATTCATTTTCTTATTAATAACTAGAACTTGTTAAATTTTCAATATTTTTACACACTAAAAATATCTCCTAATTTATTATCGTATAATTTCATTTGTGTCTTTGTTTTCATACTTAAATATTGTAATTTTTAACGGACTTATAAGGTTATAAGTGAGAAGTATATAAATTGACATGAAAATTTTCAGTCGTACATATAAAAAAATATATTTTCATATTTTGTGACTTAAGACCGTGTAAGGATCGTTTACCATCGTTCATCTAAAAACTTGAAAAGAACATGATTGTTACTTATGTTAAACCTTCACGGAGACACCGAGTAGTAAGTCTTTTACTTCTAGTACCCTAGGTCAGGGTAGTGAAGTACCCTTTATCTACCCCTTTGACACCTTTGTCACGGTCTGAAATAAACCCCCCCGAGGTTTTAGTGACGTCTACCACTGACGTCGGTACTTTAATTTTCTGCGAATGAGTAACCTTCCTTTCGATACTGGTTCGATCCGTCGTATAAGTTTTCGTCTCTGTAATGAAACGGCTGATTCCAGACAGATCAGTTCCGATACCAAAAGGGTAACCAGTACATACCTACACTCTCAACCTGACACTTCTTTCGACTCACGGATTCTTACCTACGCAAACGTGACACCACAACCTCTTCTGAGAACTCTCAGGGAACGTGACGTTCCTCTAGGTTGGTCAGGTAAGACTTCCTCTAGTCAGGACCCACAAGAAACCTCCCTTACTACGATTTCGACTTTGAGGTCATGAAACCGGTGGAGTACACTTCTCAACTGAGTAACCTTTTCTGAGACTACTACCCTCCCTAACCCCCGCCCTCCTTTCCCATGTCGTCTCCTACTCTACCGACCTACCGTAGTGGCTGAGCTACCTGCAACTCAAACTCACTTGAGACCCTTAACCACTACCTGTCCCTCCGGACCGCACGACGTTAAGTACCCCAGCTTTTCTCAGTTTGTGCTGACGAGCTGACTTGACTTGGCTTGACACCGAGTACTGTATTAAAAGAAGAAGTGAGGAGGTAATTCTATTGTAGACAAGATCGGTACTCAGTGATTTAGGTTAAACTACTCTTAAATCAAGTGAAATTCCACCTTTACAGATGACTACCCGTCCAAACATCGAAAAAGATAACTGATCTCCAATATAAAAAAATAAATGTTTCATCTTTTTTCATGAAAACATTTTTCTGTCTTGTGTGCGTGACCGATTCAGATGAGAACGTTAGTTTAGAAGAAAGTGCGGGAACTTCTCTACGGCGAAAGTGGACGAATATTATGTACAACCTTGTTTGTGTCCGTAAATAGAGTGTTCCCCTTCTTGAGTAGTCGAAGTGAAAATGTGGTCCGTATTAAAGGTTTGTCCTACAATGGGACAATTTCTTACGTGGATTATTGCCACTTCTCTGTCCTTTAATTCTCTATTCTTCTCTTTGAAATGAATATCATTTCATGTGTATCCGTCTCAGTTATTAGTAACGTATTTTTGACGACGAGAGGAAATCAAAAATCCTTATGTCATATCTACTCAATATAATCGTTTACCAAAGGACCTTGTGATTGATAAGTAGTTTTGTTTAAAGACTCAATGTTGTGAATGACTCAATTTTTCGGGACAGTATTAGACTCAAATACATACAAACGACATCCTCTTCAAAGTAGTATAGAAACAAGAGGAAACCCGATTTATCCCTTTGGTATATGATGAAGGATAAATTAAGTAAATTTTTCACTTACAGAATCAGTTAAACCCGACGATTTTGTTTTTATGGTATTTGGACCACCGAAGTTGTCATTTATGACAGAAGTGTACCATACTTCTCTCCCTCTTTCAAGGGTCCCCAGGGAAAATGTTCCCATGATTAGGGTGCCTGCCTCCTCGGACCACCCGACGTCAGGCACCACAGCGCTTCTCAGCCTGTGCTGACTCACTGAAGGGAAAGTGAAAAGTGAAAGTACGTGACCTCTTCCTTTACCGTCGGGTGAGCACAAGAACGGACCTCTTAGGGTCCCTGCCCCCTCGGACCACCCGACGGCAGATACCCCAGTGTGTCTCAGCCTGTGTTGACTTCACTGAATCGTCGTCGTTAGGGTAAGTTTTCCCGAGATGGGAGTATTGGATTAGTACAGGGTTTCCGGTGTGTATGATTATGGTGGTGTGACCCCCAAGTCTAAAGTTATATATTAAAAAAATTCCCGTATTACAGACATTTTCACTTGTAAAGTTTTAAATAATATTCAAGGAGACAGGACACCTGTTGTCAGGTAATAGGTAACCCCTTTTTCTTCGACTTTCCATACACTTTCTTTACTTCTGGTCGTGTCTGATTTGTCTTGAGTTTCTTGATAAAGTCAGAAATCTTCCGTATGAGTCTTAGAGTCTACTTATTCTGATACTGTAACTTGGTTGATAAGTATCAAATTAGATAAAACTACGTAACAACTGTCTCTTTCATTTTTAGGTGTCTCTTGTCCTTTTTATAGTGTCCTAAAGTTTTTGTCTTTTATTTAATTTGTTATTTCAATTAACTATTCTTGTTTAAATCTAGAGACTATTTATGACGGTTTGACTGACGGTAAAAATTTTACAGGTAGAGAGATCTGGAGTCCGTTATAGAAAATATTATAAAGTTTAGAAACTGTTAAACAATTTTCTTTAATAGAATCGGATTACAGTAAGATTCGACCTTTTACTCCGGTAGGACGTTCATTAATGACCCGTAGATTTTGTCGTTGAGGACAAACCCTTAACGGACAAATACAAGAAGCCGATAATGGGATACTGTAAGTATTGAAAATACTTAAAAGGTCTTAGGGGTAACTCCCATAGTTTGGAAATAGGTGGTGGACATCTCCGAGTACAGAACTTAAAGGTGAGAGGTGGTTATAGACGTAGGAGCGTTTAGGTTGTGGTAGGATCACGGCTACACGGGGTTTCGGTATGGAGGTCTGACGTAGGAGTGTGGCAGACTGAGTGTATAGACGAGTCCCTTGTACACGTGTTCTAATGGGTGGTGTATGGAGCCTACAATGGGGCCTGTTGTTTTTACAAACTAAATAAGAGGGTTGAGGGTAAGAGAGTTTGAAATAAAAGGGAGTCAAAGGTTGTAAAGGCATATTTCTTCATAGATTAGTCAATGGGTTCTTTCTTTAGATCCTTAAAAAGACTTAAGGAGAGAGTACGATTGACGGGACAGTTAAGTAATTATTTGTCAAAAAAGACGAGTAGGGGGTTTATATAGGAATAAGACGAGAAACCCAGAAAACACAATGTTATGTTTGAAAATTTGTAAAACAATATCAAGACACTCTTTACGGTACCCATTAGACTATCCCTGACGTGACTTGGAATTTGACGGAACTCATCATGTCAGTAAAACTGTTATGACTAAGAAGGTTAGGTTCCTGTGTCACACAGAGAGGTAGACAGTGGCGACCGAAGGGAGTGGTCACAGCATATCTCCTGCCCTGAAGACGGAGGAATCCATCTAAATAAGGATCTATAAGAAAGATTTTACTACCATTTACCCTAACAAAGGAATTAAAGAAAGGTTAAAAAGTAGTAATCACATATCTTTACGTTCTCTAAAAGCACATAATTAAAACATAAGAAAACATAAGATGTTACTCGAGATATCAAAAGACCATAAAGAAAATAAAAGAGACTAAGGACACCGATCCTGAAGGTTTTTATACAGTTTATTTTCACCACTCTCACCTGTAGGAATAGAATAAGGACTAGAATCTCCTATTCGGAAGTCGAAAAGTAGTAACTCATACTTGAGTTGACATCTAGACAGTCTATACCTGAAATAATACAGTTCCACTAACGTCGGTACTTTAATTTTGTGCGAATGAGAAACCTTCCTTTCAATACTGGTTGGATCTGTCGTATAAGTTTTCGTCTCTGTAATGAAACAGTTGTTTCCAGGTAGATCGGTTTCGATACCAAAAAGGTCATCAGTATATACCTACACTCTCAACCTGATATTTCTTTCGGCTCGCGTCTTCTTAGCTACGAAAACTTGACACCACAACCTCTTCTGAGAACTCTCAGGGAACCTGACGTTCCTCTAGGTTGGTCAGGTAGGATTTCCTCTAGTCAGGACCCACAAGTGACCTTCCTGACTACAACTTCGACTTTGAGGTTATGAAACCGGTGGACTACGTTTCTCGACTGAGTAAACTTTTCTGGGACTACAACCCTTTCTAACTCCCGTCTAACTCTTTTCCCCCGCTGTTTCCTACTTTACCAACCTACCGTAGTGGTTGAGTTACCTGTACCCAAACCCACCTGAGACCCTCAACCACTACCTGTCCCTCCGGACCGTACGACACCAAGTACCACAGTGTTTCTCAACCTGTACTGACTCACTGACTTGATTATTTAGAGTACAGAATATGTTTTTATTTTTATTTACCGAGTACTTAGATTTACATTTTATATTTTGACAGTCGTCTTTTATTTGTTTTAGTAGTACTGGATCCCAATCCGTTTCTCAATAGACTGTACCCCGAAGGGAGTATCGAGTCAACCATTTCTTAGGTGGACGTTTCGTCCTCTGGGGCAAGTTAAGGATCCTTCTAGGCAACCTCTTCCCTATGGGTGACTCCATAAATCGGACCTCTTAAGGTACCTGACATATCAGGTTCCCCAACGTTTCTTAGTCTGTGTTGACTCTCTGAAAGTGAAAGTGATAGATTGTACTCAAAATATACATTGTGGTTTTCGTATAAAGTAGTTACCTTTTTATATCGTTTTATTTTGTTTAAGGAGACACTTTCTCAGACAATCTTCTCTACTTTTCTGTCCGGTCTCTACTCCTTTTTTATACTCGTCCAGTGTATAGACTGTTTCGTGAACATAGATCTTATAATTTTCTTAAGAGATTTGAGTTGTCATTTTTTTTTTTTTTTTTTTTTTCAGGTTAAACCGTTTGTTCGACTTGTTTGTGAAATGGTTTCTCCTATATCTACCATTGACGTGTGTACTTTTTTACAAGTTGTGGTAATCGGTAAGTCAAGTCAGTGAGTCGACACAGGCTGAGACGTTGGGGTACCTGACGTCGTGTGGTCCGGGGCAGGAAGTGGTTGAGAGTTTGAGTACTGGTAACTCAGTCACTACGGTAGGTTGATAGAGTAAGAGACAGTAGGGGAAGAGGAGGGTGGAAGTTAGAAAGGGTCGTAGTCCCAGAAAAGTTTTTTGATTTGGTGTTCAATTATGATAATGTAGGAATAATCTTACCCATTTTTTAAGGACTGTTATATTAGGACCACTCCTACGGCTCGTTGACCTCAAAGGTGTACGACGACTACCTTTTCATTTTGTGACCTTGATGAGCCTTGTGTCCAGTTGTTCTGTATCGAGGTGTGTTTTGGGGCTCATGTTTACGAAGGACATCGAAGCAATCATTGGCGATTTTAGACATTTGGTGGGTTTACAGGAAGTATTCTCTTATTCGATATCGTGTAAGTGTGTTTCCTCAAGGTAAGGCGTTACTTTTCCTTGTTGGTGACAAATAGGTTGTATACGTTGTTGAATCTAGACTTCAAACACTTATTCTTTCGGTTACCTTTTCACAATGTGAGATGTACTAAAGTGAATTATTGTAAGGAATTCACTGTTTTGATACTACTACCTCTTGTCTGGCTACTATCGATTCCGAATCTCAAACCCCTTTTTTTAGATTATGTGTTAGACTCTACAACAAATCCAAAAGGAATGTAAATGCCGATAATATAGAAAGGAAAAGATGTCTTACATACGGACAAGTACAGTAAATGAATGATTATTTGTCTTTAAGAAAGATATAGAACCTATAGTTCGAAAACAATTAAAAAAATATAACAATAGAAAGGGGTCTAACATCGAACACAAAAGTGAAAGAAATACTATAGAAACCTTTCTTAAAGAACTATTTGAGTTAGATTAAGATGTATTAACAGAAAACAGAATTTATAAAACAACGAGATTTCATATTAGTATTAAACCCTCTTTTATCATAAAGGGTATTCGGCACTTTTTCTCTAAGTAAGAGCAAAAGGGGGTATGCCTTTTAGTCAACAGAAGTCGTGGTAAATTACTATTCGGGTAAGAAATGGTGACCAGACGTTACGGTCAAAACGGTACATAATCTAAAATTATATACACCCCCCGATAGACTGAAAGACAAGAAACATAACCAGATAGACAGTTCGGTAATGGTATAAAGGAACAATGTGTCATGTGGAAACAAGAAGTCTTCACAGAACCGATAACTTGTAAAGGAAGGACATACATTCATAGTCTTAGTCTGGGTTTCAATGAGTTTTTTGTGACTACTTTAAAACTGAATTTTCATGTGACTTAGATACATAGTTGAACTTTTGTTGAATGATCGAGCCACTGTTACTCGATAGGGAAGATGTTAGAGACATAAATAGGTCCAGAATGTACAGAAAGGTATTTCAAAGTATTATAAGAGGTATTTTCAATAGTATAAAAATAACTTAAATAAGTTCCTACAAGTAAAAAAATATGATGTTTTGTGAAATAATGAGCACATAAAGATTCACGTTCACTATAACGTACAATTAAAATATAGTCCCTTATAAACATTTTATTTAACAATTAAGGTTATCAAATAGATATCTAAGAATAGAACAAGGGTAAGAATTTCTCTCGTAAAATTGATAAGGTAGTGACTCCTACCAAAACGATATCGAGAAAATATGTACGAGAAGAAGTATCATACCTTCAATAAAAGTAAAGTTTTAAACGATTCGTTATAAGAAAAATATTATGCCTGACATCGGGCGGGTTGAGGAGATCAGTACCTTAGGAGGTCCATTCTTATGACCTTACCCAACGGTAAGGGAAGACACCTAGAAGGATTGGTTCCCTAACTTGGGTCCAGAGGGTGTAACGTCCTTCTAGAGTAATGGTAGACTTGGTGGTCCTTTACGCCCGTTATCAAAGAGATATAGATGACTTTACTGGAAGAAGAAATAAAACAATTATTCAACTTACTGAATTTTTTAAAAGCATTCCTTGTTTGGAATGTAAGGGTCCTGTCTGTTCTAAACTATTCTACACAATAGGAAAATACACAACAAGGTAAGTCAAATGGCCATAAAATAAACATACTATAAATACGTGTTCTTATCGAACATAAAAGAGTATTTCGGGAACAGACTATGACAATACTTCCAATATAATCGGCACACTATACTTACACTCTTGTAAGGGATACAAAGTTAAGAGACTTTCTTGAAAGTTACTCTCGTGTTAACAACAACAAAATCATTAGTAGACAGAAGTTTAACCCTGATCACAAAAGAGACACCCTATACTACTTCATAAAAAAGGTAATACAATTGTCAAATAATACCGAAGTGGTTCTAAAAAAAGAATGTTGCAAACACTAGGTGTTTTATATCAACACACATAATATATTTTTAGTGAGACTGTTTATTAAAAAGGGTAAAAGTTTATTTGAGAAACATGTACTGTATTATAAAAAACATCGGTATCAAAAAATACACACTTTATGTTGAGTCATTCGTTACTTACATGAGATCGAAATGTTTCATGAATCATAAAATACATTTTACATGAATTGACAGAAATCAGTGAAAATTATTAAGAGAACATTATGTTTAAAGAGGTGAAGCAAAATCAGAAGTTGAAACAATGACATTTTTAAAAGTGATATAAAAGAACGACAGAAAAATTAGTCGTATATTCAGACTTATTTAAAATCTTTCTATAAAAGGTCCAAGTTTCTTAGAAAGACCTTTAACTGTTTTAAATTTGTGAACAAATTTTTAAAGTAAATTTCTAGAATTGAGTAAAGTGTACATTTCATAAAAATGTCATTATTAATGTCTTTATATTCCTTTGATATTACAAAGGAATAAAGGGTTACTTTATGAAAACTCAAGAGAATAAAGATAATAAAAAGTCAGTCATCAAGATCCAAACGTCAATTAAGAAAAGACAGTGTGATAGGAAAAACCTGACCAAGAACAATTGTATTTTATGAACATATTGACGAATGAATGTAGAAACGAAGTCGTAGATATCGTTTGACCACCACATTTACTAGGACTAATAACGTGCGGAGAGTACTACGCCAAAAGACCTGGGAAGGTAGCTCTCCGTCACCGTAGCATTGTTATTACACAACGAATAGGTACGTGTGGTCCAAAGAGAGGTACAGATGTGAGGGAATGTCATCACAAACAGTGTGTGTGAGGGCTCATACATTGAGAAGATCACGATGACACTTATCTGAGAGACCCGAAATTTGCTGCCAGTCCAACGAGCAACGATCAGGTGTCTTTACGTCCGAACGACAACGAGACAACGCCGACCGTGACAATGAACGACACCGGTTGTCTTCCGACATCTCCAAAGAGTCCCGGTCATTATTCGGACCAAGAGTGTCTTGGGACGTCAAAGACAGACAGGAGTGTTTACGACTGTGGCGGTCGTGCACGCACTACCGACCTGATGACTCCCACTTCGCACACTGAGTCAGTGAGATGGTACAGTGGACAGTGGGTTAGAGTCTGTGAGCTCACTCCGGTCAGACCTGGTCGGTAAGGGGTTTGTGTACTTCGTTCCAGTCGGGCATCGTTCTCTTCAGGGTTCGAATCCGTGAAAGAGTAATCGTTAGTATTTGTGAAGACAAAATGTCTTGACTCAAATCCCTACCAAACAATATATCGTTTGACTATCGGCTAACTGTTCATTCTACTGGGTTTACCGAGTCATGTATGGTTTGTATATTCACTGGTTGTGTCGAGTAAAATCAATGACTCGAGTCGATATATGATAAGCCTTTGTACAAGTTAGACAGTCACGTTTTATGTAGTTTTTCATCAAGTTCCCTAAGAAATCTTTGATTAAGATTTTAACGTTTTCAAAATGTTATACGAAAATCCTTTTCGTAAAACATTTGTCTTGTCTTTTTGTAATCTTGAAATTTTCAGTTTTTTCTTTTCGATTAGAAGAGTCTGATACAGAGTTTAGTACGGAGTTTTGAAAAACTTTACTTGATCCTGTGTGTACGTTTAATTTTTTATTTTTAAAGAGTTATTCTTTGCAAATAAAGTCTTTCTAATCGTCATAGTGAGAAGTATTCTTACTGACAATTTATTCGTTTGACGCTGGGAATTTTTCTCGTGATGTGATTTTATAATGTTATGACGAAAGAAACGTTTGCTGAGTAGAAGAAATTAGTGAATTCTATAGTTCATTTACTAGAATTTATTTGTGGAAGTCTTGTGTTAACAGACCATAAACCTTCTCCAAATGAAAAGTTCTTTTAATAGGTTTCAGATTTGTACTTATTACGTAAAACTATAAATTGGTGTATGTACTTTCCGTTGCAATTTCTCAAGGGATATTATACATGAAAATTCAGTGTAAAAAATTTTTTTCTTGAAGACTTTCAGTGAACCAAATTTTTTATTTCACTAATTATTATTCCATTATATAGATTTTTCATTTGTGTTTCTATAAATAATCGTTTCTTTGTCCTTTTAAAATTTTATTGGGACGTTGTGAAAACACATACGTTAAATAGTTCTTTATAACATTTTCTTGTTTTGTTTACAACCGAGTAAGACCTCGAAGAAACAGTAGTAATTACATAAGTCCGAAAGTGTCGACTTGACGATATGAAACTTTTCTAAAAGTACTTTCCTTTGAGTATAAGTCACAAATTTGTTTCGACAGTCCAATGGTTCTAATTTTAAACAAACTCACAGGTCTTTTAGAAGAGAATTTTATTTTATTTTTATTTTTGTTACAACAGAAGTAAATATTTGTTTTATTTTATTCCAAAACAAATTGGTATTCATAAATAAAACCCCCTTTTATCTCTTTCTTATTAAAATTGTATTTTCACTCTGATAAAACTCGTCGATAAAACAAAGTGATGATCAAGATAAAGAGTTTAACTATGTTTACTAGAGGAAGACAAAGACAGATAGACGAACGGAACAGTCATGTTGACTGACAGTCCCGACCCCTCTAGAGAAGATAGATTTGTCTTCTACACGTCAAACATTGGACGAATTAAGCGGAATACAGGATGTACGGGAGTCATACCACAAGTAATTTTAGAGTCGACAAAACAAGTATCGTCACCGTCGGATTTGTATCCGAATAAAAAGAAACAATTTTCCGGTCTAACACGTATTTATATGGGGATTAGACACACACACATACGTACACACACAATTACCGTTCTTTAATTTGGTTCATACATTTACGAACAACCACAAAAGTAATGAGTTCGGTCCGTAGACTTGAGTGAATCAGGGAACGGATCTACAAGTATTTTTATCGTGGAGAGTCAGAAACCTCTCTCCAAATTACATTGTCGGTAGAGATTTTAGTCTATCGGATATAATTCGTGACGTTCAACCATATCTCTTTAAGATATTTAACGGTAATTGTTGGTAAATTCTCAGAGGTAAGGAGGGGGAGGTTCTTCGAGAACCACCCGGGGTCCAAAGGTTAGAATTAACGAAGGTACATAAACTAATATGTTTTCCAAATTTACTTTGGATGAATATAACGGAACCGTTATTCTGTTTTACCGAGTTTAGTTAATGAAAAAAAAAAAAAAACCGAACTTGTCTTTTGAGTTTGGGCATGTAAACTGACCGGTTAGGTCAATGACTTGTGTTAAAGACAAGTCAAGACTAGACAAGTGTTCGTCTGAAATGATAAATGATCATCATATTTTGTGATAAAATGATAAAATTTTTGAAATGATTCGAAAATTTACGTTATATTTTCGTAGAGTTACTAAGATAATGTGTTAAAGTTTTGAGTACATACTTAACATCAATTGTCACAAGTGTACATAGTTTAATTGGGGTATGACTTTAGTAATTTTCATATTTGTACAGTCTATAAATTAATGATGTAAAAACACACCAAACTAATTGTTCTGTTTTCTAAATAAAAATTGAACAATGATTCAATGAACACTACAATTAAAATTGTACGTTAATTAATTTACATGTATTTCCTGATAATTTTATACGGACTGTCTACGTTTTTCATTAAATTGGAGTATTACTGATTTTTGATTTATGTCAGACGACCAGCAAAACCGGGTATGTTATATGTAAAATTTTCATTCTAATGTAATTGATAATTTATATCGACGGACTTATACGGTTGGTATTAACATAGAAGTCTTCAAAAAGAGTTTTCGATAGTAGATTGACTGACGCCTTTGACGGGAATCATCCGTGTCTAACCTCTGTCGGGAGGTTCATAGTCCTTCCGTGTAATCCGTCGGAAGGGAAGTGGGGATTGTGATTAGACGCTTAGCAGACCTCCCACACCTGAAGATTATGACGAGAGTCTACCCTTCGTTCGTTTCTGAGGTGGAGTCGCCACTACAAAATGAGAGTAGTTAGGTGGGACCACATTCCCTTTTTCTCCAAGGGTTCGTTCTCGTGGCTCCTACTTCGTAGAGGTGACTCCTCGTCGACTGCACTCCCTTACTGCTCGCACCGTCACGTGGGTCGTTCTTTCTCGACCATGCCAAGTCTGTCGTCGGAACTGTCCTTCGGTCCGATGTTGTCAAAGTCCAAAGTAGGAAGTCCCGTCCTTACCTGAAGAGTTGTGTTGTACCGTCGTCACGATAAAGATTCATACTTTAGACGGTGTAAGAACTGCAGTACTAACCCTCTGTAGATTAGTATTCCGAGGTAGTTTTCTATTGCATTGAATCCAATGTGATGCAACATTCATCTTGATTTTGAAGTCCTTGTTTAGGTCGTTGACTGTCTTTCAGGGGGTGAGGACCAAGCCTATTGGGAACACGAGGAGGGTCGTGCCACCCCCAATAAATTGATCCTATTGTTCATTGTGACTCAAGTGTTCGAAGATATCCGGCTTAGTTGGAAGGGGTCACTTTAGTCTCCTAGGTTCTGTCCCAGAGACATGAGCGTGCTTCTCCTCCTCCTCTCCTTACTCCATGGGTGTAATTGGGTTGACGTACAGGAATTGTTTTAGTTTGTCTTATGACACAGTCAAGAAGTGTACACGTTTTACTGACCTGTCGTTATGTTTTAATGAATTTTCTTTATACTCGTTGTATTTTTCAACCCTCAATATAATCTCATATATCTAGTTAAGACTATTTAAAAGTTCATACTATACTGATAAGGGTAGTGGAAAATTATTACTTTCTTTTGTTTCATTTAACTCTACATATAGTGAATATGACTATATATATATATATCACGAAGACCACAATTTCTCTGTCCGGATGGTCAAAATTTCCGTAACACTCTAGACACTGAGAGGACATGTACAGGCTTGTATGGCGACCAGAAGGACGACAGAGAGACGTCGTCTCCCTTGTCGCAGCTCCGGGATTTCTCGGAGACACGAGACGGATAAGTAGGGAGGGAGGACGGATTCGGGAGGGGTAGTGACTAGGAGAATGACTGAAGTACCGCGCCGGAAATGGTCTAGTCTCTCAACCTGAGTCTAACGGAAGAAAGTGAATCATTGTACGTAGAGTCCAAGGACGAACAACACGATGTTGGATTTCCGGGGAAGTCAAAGCAGTGAATTATTATTACTGTGACATACGTGTATGGTGAAACAAGTAGGTAAGTGGTTGACTTCCAGTAGACCCAACGAAGGTCAAAACCGTCAGTGGTGATTTCGACGATCTTTGTGACACACTACCAAATACAAATCTGTTAAGTGAACTCATTTATGGTTCCTCACGTTGATGGTCTAGTGTGTGTCTCTCATCCAGATGAAAACATTCGCCTCCAGTGGGGCAGGACTTGACCGCCGCGGCGAGACGCACGGGTGGTCGAGACTCGTTCACTAGGACGACGGCGCGACGGGGGCCGTGACCCGTGGTCACGGAACCTGGAGCCAGTAAGACCATCTACACGTGCCGATAGCGTGAAATTAGTCGCTAAGAGACCCCTGGATACTGCACCTCGTAGAAGAGGAGACGAATAGTCATATAAAACAAAACGTTTTACAGACGAGTCTATAAGACGGGTAAAAAATTGATGACCCAAAACAAAAGAATAAAGACCCATTAATTTAAACAGACAAAATCTATGGTCAGCAAATAGTCTATTAAAAGCATTTGTTAAAAGACGGTCAGAGACCGAACGGAAAGTCAGGGAAATTACAGAAAGTTTCTCTTTTTTTTCCAAAATTAAGATTACTTTGGGTTGAATAGTTAAAAAAGAAAGTAACTAGTACGAAAGTCAAAGTTTTGATTTTACAGTAGTGTTTTACGTTCTAGTACCTCTGAAGGTGGATACAGTAAAAGATCCTCAAAGTATCAAAATGTAAATCCAACTGCTAGGTGAAACTCAATTGACAAAGACTTTCCATATGTTAGTTACAGATCTAAAAAAATTAACCGAAACGAAGAAACAGTCATCGTTAGTGAATTGAGATAAACATACCCAGAAAGACAGGAGAGATAAGACTTCAGTCTGCAACAGTCAGAAGACTAAAAGAAGAGGAAGTTACAACATAACAGATAAGACCCACCCACCACCTGAACTTGTCTCTTTAGGACACATCAGAATGTGACCTTTCACTAATTTGTTTACGTCTTTTGGTCCG
Source organism: Capra ibex (assembly GCA_006410555.1). NCBI lineage: Eukaryota > Metazoa > Chordata > Mammalia > Artiodactyla > Bovidae > Capra > Capra ibex. The sequence continues at coordinate 131,868,388 of SJYO01020080.1, forward strand.
ATGTTTCAAGAAAATCGGAGAAATTCCTGAAAGACATTTATCGTGAAGTAATTTTTTTTTTTTTTTCGGGGGTGTCCGATGAGCATTCCACGAAGACTTTACGATATTAGAACCGTACATTGTTAATTAGGACTCTGGACTGTAACTTATTTGTGAAATTTCCGTATAATAAAAGAAAGTTTTTCAAAAACCCCCTAAGAGAACGTCAGGTCAATCACCAATCCTGAGTCGTGAAAGTGACGGTACTAGAGTGTCGGTTCTTTTTTTCTGTGTGGTCCAAACCCCGTTAAAGAATGAATGTTCTATTTTTTCCTTGATTCTTACTTCTGATACACGTCCGCTCCAAACCTTCTTTCGTTCTTCGATTAATTGAAGAACGTAAACCTGAGGAAACTCTTTCATTTATCTACAGAATAAAAATTTAGGAAATGTAAAATTTCTCGTTCATAAATTTATTAGTCTAATACCAATGATAAGATTATCAGATATTACATCAAATTCCTGAGTTATCTGTTTATTAAATTTTGTTGATAATTTTCAGTTCTACCTTAAATCTCTGGTACATATTATTCTTAGTTTACTCTTGACGAACGACACATCACTCACTTTCAGTGAGCCAGTGCAGGTCGAGAAACACTGAGGTACCTGACATGAGAGGTCCGGTCTTGTGACCTCACCCCTCGGAAAGGGAAGAGGTCCCTTAGAAGGGTCGGGTTCCTAGCTTGGGTCCAGAGGTCGTACCGTCCGTCTACGAAAGGGTCGATTCGGTGGTCCCTTCGGGTTGTTGTGACCTCACCCGTCGGAGAGGGAAGAGGTCGTCTAGAACGGTTGGTTCCTTGACTTGACGTCAGAGGACGTAAAGTGCACAGAAGAAATGGTTTACTTGACGGTCCCTTCGGGCCACACGTCAAGTATGTCGTTGATTGATTTTCGTCGTCAGACGGAGACGTTTTGAGTGTTACGACACATTTCTTAGTGGATTTGATTAAAAGATGATAACGATTTATCTGACAAGAAGAACATTTAATGAGACAAAACTGGGTAGACTAGACACTTGTGGGACCATCTACCTTAAGTTTTAAATCCCGTATTTTACTCTCAGGTACCTAACATATTTCTCAGAGCTCGTGACTTTTTGATTTATATGAGGATACTTGGAGAAAGGATCTTTATTCTCTATGTAAATTAAAAAGTTTCAGATCTAAGGGGTTCGAAGAGCGTAAAGTGTAAATTTATAAGTGATGGATTAATGAGAAGACGGATAAAAGAAAAAAATAAACGTTGAAATCCTTAAAGACAGTAATTCGTTTCTTCCTTTCCTTTCTTCTATTTTTGTTATCTTTGTAAGTAGTTAGTTTAATCCGTTTTTCTGACAGTTTGATTAAAAAATTTAATGTCATAACTTAATAGACCTGACGAAAATAGAGGGAACGTGTATTTTAGTGGTGACTAATGTACTATCATTTAGAACAAGAGTCCAAATACCTCTTCTCGTTTGTAATAATTAATACCGAACCAACTGGTAAGTAGCGGAAACAAATGAGACGTATGTGTCTTTGTCTTTGTTAGCTAATAAGGAGGGACTCAGAAGACTGGAGTTGTAAATCTCATCGGGTCTATCTTTTCACTTGAGAAGTAATTCTTTATAAGTACAGTTTATCTTTTATTTTCAGTTTGACTCTTAAGTTTGTGTAAAAACGAAGGATGGAAAAAATATACGGTGTGGTAAGACAAGGAAAGATAATCGTACTAATAAAATTAATAATTAATTGAACGTTGTTACTATTATTATTAAATTGATCATTAATTAAATATGATGAATACTATAAGTTCTTCACTTTGTAATGAAATCATAATTCGTTTTTGACCTATTTTGACTTGTGTTTTGAAAGTTCCTGGGTACAAGAAAATAAAAATTTACCATTAATTTTCAAAGACTATGATAAATGTGTTACTATTTATCCTGTACGCCACCATTCACGGTTTTCCATAAACAAAATAAATGTAGAATGTCCGAAACGAAAGACCGAAACACGAAAGAGAAGGTAGTGAAAAATAGATCGTCGTTAAGGTGTTTTAGTGAGTCGGGTAATTTTCAAAGAAGGAAAGACGATATTCCTCGGTTCTTACGTAATAATGTAAAAAGACACACTTCATACGATAATTTATTATCGAACACGTGATTAATTTCGTTTACATTAACACTCTTGTGTAACTGCAACAATTTCATTTAATCGGTTAAACAATTATCAAAGTAAAGTTCACTGGAATTAACATAATTAACACTATGATCGTTTAATTTAACTTCTCGTAATTTATGTAACAAGATTATACAGGATCTCCTTGTTTAAAAGGTAATGAAGTCGTTTCTCTTTTATTTCTAATAAACGTGGTGGGTGGTTTCAGAGGATGTGTACCGCATGTGTTACCCAGTTCGTCTTTTCCAGAATAGTTCTGTCGGAAATAACAATAATAAAATTATAATCATCGTACCGTACTTTGTCTAGTGTATCATCATTGACTCGAAATCTATTTACCAATTAAGATATTGTAAGAAAATAGAGTCCAATTCGTCTTTAATGAAGTGATAATGTCTCAATTTTATAACTCTCACTCCTTTATTTCTAGTCGTATCTGCTGATGTTATACTTTTATTTAAATTTTTATGTTGAGACACATTTAGTCCGTAATGAATTATTTACGAATCATAGTTCAGTATTCCTATGTATTATTTTTTTCAATGCCGGGAGTAAGAACTTTTCTCTAAATTCTCATGTTGTCTCTCTTGCTATGTCTGCGATTTATTTGAAATCAGAAGTCTTGTGGTAGGTGTGACCGATTGTCGGGGCTCCACTCGGGGACGATCTGGGCGGGCGTGCAGGGGGTACCACGTGCAGGGGGTGTCACGGGGTCGGTAGACGTCTGTGGGACTTGTCCTGTCCTCATGGCGGGGCGGCATTCTTGGGACGACAAAGAGAGAGACACGAAGAGACACGGTACACGGGCGGGAGACCGGGGACAGTGGTAGAAGGTACGGACCGAAGAACGACAGACAGTAAGTGTACAGTGACTGGTTAGTGGAGGAGTCTCCCGCGACGAGACTTTTACACGTCACACATGCGTCGGCAGGTAACCTGATGGTGAGATTGGTAACGGACCGTGAATAGTAAGACTATGAAAAAGAGTAAAAACATGAAAAGGTGGAAAAAAGAAAAAAAAAAAAAATTGACAGAGAGAGTACGATTTTACAATTAAAGTAACTTTCTCTCGTGGACCTGATAAACAAATTATCAGATAGGGGTCTATGATCTACTAGTCAGTTCAAAAACTTACTACTTACTTACTTGTAGTCCAAACACCGGACGTCGGGTGTGGTCCAGACTATCTCATACACACAGAGATACTAGAGATAAGTAGGTGACTCACATTGACTTTGAAGAATTGGTAATACAGTGGTAAAGACTAGCTTTTAGATTCAAGTCGTTTTGTCTATGTAAGTGTTCAGATTAATTTCTACGTTTGACAATGATCACAAGTTTCGAACCAGTTTCAATCGGTTCGAGATAAGATGATCAAAAGACCAGGGTGACTACTTGATCGTCTTTCGGAGATCGCGTTAAGAAACTATTCTTTCGGTGACCTCCAGTGAAGTAGAGTCACGCAGAGAAACCAAATGTAAAAAGGTTCCAAAATTCTCTTATGACAGCGTGTCTTAGTGGAGATAGTGAGATCAATACGGGACTGGGTCGGTTTGTTTTGGTGGGTAGGGTATCGAGAGTGAAAACGCCTGGTTCCTTACAACCTTTCCGACTGACTCGTAGTACTTTTTCAGAGAGTTTCACACCGACGCGGAGTCGCCTATGGAGACGGGTGTCCCCATCGCCCGTCCCGACGACCCAGAAAGACGGTGGTCCCGCTCGTCCCTCCAGAGGAAACGAGAAGTCGGCGAGTCAACACAGGTTGAGAGACGCTGGGGTACCTGACGGTGTGTGCTCCGGAGGGACAGGAAGTGGTTGAGGGTCGCGAACGAGTACAGATAGTTTAGCCACTACGGTAGGTTGGTAGAGTAGGAGACGACAGGGGAAGAGGAGGGCGGAAGTTAGAAAGGGTCGTAGTCCCGGAAAAGGTTACTCAGTCAAGAAAGGTAATCCACCGGTTTGATAAACTCGAAATCGAAGTTGTATTCAGAAAGGCTACTTATAAGTCCTGACGAAAGGAAATCCTACCTGACCGACCTAGAGGAACGTCAGGTTTCCTGAGAGTTCTCAGAAGACGTTGTCGTGTCAAGTTTTGGCAATTAAGAAACCACGAGTCTAAAGAAATGTCAGGTTGAGAGTGTAGGTATGTACTGGTGACCTTTTTGAATTTGAGAATTCTGTTGTTTTTACTTTTTTACAAAACCATGTTGATTTTACTGAGAAGTGTTTTAGGCTCACGACTTCCTTGACTTTTCCTCGGAGAGAGAATTATGTCCCTTAACGATGTGGTTGTCTTTTCAAGTTTATTTTGATTTTTGACTTAAGTTTATTATCTCTTATGTGTTTAGTTATTTTTCTCGAGTTTTAAGTGTGGTTAAAAAAAAAAAAAAATTTTAAAGTTCTCATGTGGCCCAAAGGGACCACCGAGTCACCATTTCGTAGGAGGACGGTCCCGTCTTCTGTGTCCGAACTAGGGACGAGCCGGACGCGCGACGTCGACAACTCGGACGCGCGAGCCCGGACCCTTGGTGCCGGTGGCTTCGGGTGTGTGGATCTGCGGGACAAGGTGTGGTCTTCTTCGACGGCGTTCCTTTCCGGGCTTACGGCTCTGATCTCTCGTCGGGCGTGTCGTTGTTTCCGAGTCGTGCCGGCTCGTGTCTATTTGTTTGTAAATGGTAAAGAAAATTAAAGTTCTCAAGTAAAATGATTATCACTTAAAGTAACAATGGTAATTTTACAGATTGAACGATTTAGAGTTAAGTGATGCTCTCGTACTTATGTCTTTTAGATGTATATTAGTAGATTTAGATTGTAATCTCTCGTTCAACTTGAAACAACGGTACATTTACAAATGGTGACTATAAGTTCGTGATGTAGAAGTCCAATTAAGACCTAGCCTAGAACCCAAGGGAAGATGGACGAGTTCAGTCACTCGTCATAGAACTTTTATGGACGGGCGATTAATGTCCAGTAGTTGGGAAAAGGGTAGTGTCTGACAGAGGAGGATTTCTCGGACATCGGTCCGCCAGGACTCCGTGACCGGTGCCCCTCGAGAGAGTAGACGTCGAAGGTATCGGAACCGGGGAGGAAGGGAAAGGGGGATGAACTGATGACAGTTTATGGCGAGGAAGAGGGGTGAAGGACGAGTACCCCTGAGACTGGTCAGTCAGGGGTGAGAAAAGAGAAGAGAAACACAAAGGACCGTCGGAGTATAGACTAGACCGAAGAGACCCCCTACCGAAATCGCGGAGACTGCGCGCCGGAAAGTGTGACTTCGGAGGACAAGGGCCGGAAGAAGACCTACCACGTTAAATCTCCCTGTCCCGTGCCATACCAGTGACGGGAACTTCCAGTGGAGATGGATAACAGTGTGGCGAAGTGTTTTCGGTGACAATTCCTCTACAAATTTTTGGTAAGTAAAATTTTTTTTAGGAACAATGACAGTAAATCCTTGAAGGTTCAGTGAGAGGGTAAATAAATCATTAGAAATAGAAATTGTATCGGTGGTAAAAGGAATTACTAAATTGTCATAGTAGATAGATTTGACGACAAGAGGAGTTATAGGTGTCTCTTAAAAAGTAATTCTACTATGAAAAATGTTTTGGTGTGTCTGTCATTTTTCTGGTCACAGACGGTCTCCGACTCCTCGTTTCCTACCCCTTCTGCCGGTCCAAAACGTTTCTATGAGAAGAGAGCACACTGGGACGAACCTGTCCGTGTGCGGAAGTGTGTAGACAGGTTTGAATGTGTTGCAGGTTCTCGTTCTCGCCCAGGATTGCCCTTGATGTCTCGCTCCCCGTTGCGGCCGAGTAGGTCAGTGTTTGCAGGCGAGACCACCCTCTGTGTCCACTCTGTCTCCGACACGTGTACACCCTTGTCTGCGATGCACCCTTTGGACATGGAAAGAGACTTAAAACGACACTTCGATATTGAGGAGAAATTTTTTCAGAAACCTTATTATTATTATTCTGAAGTTTGGTTTTGGACAGGTTTGGTTCCTCTGGATTTAATGGCGGCTCTTGATTGCTTCCACGACTCGACCACGCGACCGACAGCGACTTGTGACGAGGCGACTTAGTGGCCAGCGGCGGCGTCCTGTGCGACGGGGTGCGACGACGCTGAGGGGTGGTGGGACGCTAGGAGATGGCGTGGAGCGGAGTGAGGGAGGGAGGCTGTGCAAGACGGGACGGGAGAGTATTGAGACGGGAGAAAGGTATTGTCGTTTGAAGAAAGATAAGAGTTTAGGTAGGTACTTAAGAAGGTGGTATTTGAAGGAACAGGTGACAGATGGACAATATGAGGGGACTGTTTCGTTGGTAGACGAAAAGCAACACCGATTCAGGATCCTTGACTCAAGACGACCTACGTTAGTATGTGTAAATGTTCAAACATCGTGGATATTTAATACAAATTTGAGTGGAACCAGGGGTTCCAATATATAAGAAATGGTTGATTTAGATTAGAAAAAATGAGAGGGGTTTATAAGTTTACGAAGTAGAATAGTAAGTGATAGTCGTTTAATGGAGTGGGATTCTATAGTTCTTTCTATAATTTTATAGTCACTATGAAAACCTGGCGTGGCTTTATGGTAAGGAGGTAGGAAGGACGATAATGTCACTCTCAATTCTTGTGGGACGGGGAGACATGTTTGGGTAGAGGCGAGATCTGACGTAGACTTTGGTTCGTCTTGAGACGGTCAGGACAGGGTCCATGTTCCAAGGGGGAGTGGGTGGTGGAGGACAAACGTCTTATTGACTTTACAGGGTTCAGATGGCTCAGTGCTTTCTCGTCCCAGTTCATCAATTACCAATTCTGCTGTCTCCGTGTCCTAGAAAGTCCCAGACTACTTGTGAGGACCCACCGAAATGTCCATGACATTGACGATAGTCTCCCCTTTTCGCTTGGTGTCCCACTGGGTCGACCTCAGTTCTGTGTCCGACGAGGCAGGACTCATTAGGACTTAGGTACTGATCGTGTGAATATTCTGGACCTGAATTTGTCTCCTCCTAATTGTGATACTTGACATACTCACAGAAACACCCGTAGTTTCGTTAACACCGAATGACACGGGTATATGTGCCGGTCCGTTGCCTTTGATAGTTGTTTCTCCGCGATGTCTGACAGCCGTGGAAGGTGCGATTCTTCCTCCTAGAAACAAGGACTAGGGTGTCCTCACCTTACTACAGAGTCTCCCCTCTACGCATCCGTCGTACAAATGTCCATCAAATGACATCCTTCGTCGAGAGACGTTCCCTGGTGAGGACAGTGAAATTATTTCGATATAAAATGGATTGGAGACCGGATTTGTGTGAAAAGTTTATAAAACTAATGTATTATAAAACGGATGGTACAACCATGAAATGTCTAGTTTCTTCTTTACTTCTTCCTCAACTCTCTAGCGGTCTGGAGGGAGGGTCGGAGGGGAAGTGATTAGAATGGTGTCTCTGACTCACTCCTCCCTTACTCCGCCGCGGTTGTCGGACGGGTGCACCGCCTGCCGCCGCTGGGACCGGGGCCGGCGGGGCGACCGCGAAATTTCGACCGTCGGCTCGTCTCGGAAGCCCCAACGAAGACCCTGTGATCGGGTGGAAGAGGGACCCGGGACCTGCCCGTCGGGTGTAGTGTGCCGACACCTACAAAACTCACCGTTCGTGGGTTTGGCCTCAAGTGACTGTGGAGGTCCTGGACCTTTCGGTGTGATTTCTACCGTTGTCCTGGTAGCAAAAGAGCGTAGTTGATGTCATTTGACTAAAATAATAGGGTTAAATAAGTGGTTATTTCGGTCCGTGGGTAAAGGTCGGTACTTTAAGATACTATATTATTTGGTTTTCTTTCCTTCTGAACCCTGTTTTTTTAACATTTTTCCGTTTTTACTTCATCCGTCCTATAAGGCTTACAGAATCTATAAAAAATTCATCCAATGATTCATAAACTATGTTCTCGGTTTTTCTTTCGAGACTTTATCTATAATGTATTTTTCCATAATGTAATTCATTAATAGACTTATGATATTTTCGACAATTCATTCATTCTTCCGTATATTTTAATCTCGATTTTTGAGACCGATATACATTGTTTGACATTAAGAGTTTTCTCCGGATTTTCTCCTTTTACAAAAGAGTAGTACTCATTGTAAGGTTAGAGGATATTCGAACCCTTTTTTGATCACTAAGACTATTACAATAAAGTAATAATTATTATCCAATTCAAAGGCATTTAGAAGTATAACAACAAAAATCAAATTTTACTAATGAAAAAGTAAATTAATTTAGTAATTTTTAATGTACGATCCTGACTTATTAGTACTTATCGACTTTTTTATTCAAAAAATACCAAATTTGACTTAATATCCATTGAACAGGTAATCATTATGGGAAACTAGTTTCTAGAACTCTAAATTCTACTATCAAAACCATGTATTGGTTTAAGTTGTCTCTTTTATAGGATGAAAGACACCACGAAAGTTAAACTTTCTCTTTAAGTTCGTAAATTTTCAAATTAATTGTACCTTTTACACGGGATTCTAAAACGCACATATCTTCATATACGTTTATGAAGAAAAAAAAGACGGGAGTGAGTGAAGGGAGTTTGTAGGTACTTTCATTTGGTTAGTATACATTGAAAGAGAGACAGAATAGACAATACACCGATAAAAACGATTAGGAAAGGTCTTATACGTCTTGGTAAATTGAGTCTTTACATCATATAAAGACATTTATATTTTTAAGTCCAAAGTCTTTAATTTCTGAATAAACAAATGAAGACCTTATACGTTTTCCTTAAAAAAAGTTCAGTTGTTTTTTGTACCAAAAATGTGCTCTTTTGTGACTAATTCAGGTCACAGACTGATGAATGCTTTACTCAGTAGATCAACGGTGTTTAAGGGAACACCCTTTTCACATTTACCGAAGTTTGCACACCTCTTGGGGTACTTTCTGTATATAATTTTATTTGGTTGTGTGATTTGTCCACTACTAAAAAGTCCCTTTATACTGCTGGGGTAATTTTACGTTGTGTGTTACAGGACGTCTTTCTTTTGGACTCTGCTTTATCTGCGAAATATCTTTTATAAGTGTATATGTTACGTGTTTTGGGTGGTGGGAATCCTTGGAAAGACCGAGATTTCTTGGTCTATAAATGTATAGAAAGAAGACGCACACGCACGCGAATACACACAAAACACATATAAAAATTGTCAACTGTCGACAAAATCTCGTATGTCTCTACGGTTCGACTTACTCCCAGAACTAATGAAGTTCTAATCGATAGATTTCAAAGATAAGTAAAATTCACAACAATCAACCTTCTCAGTAATCAGTGAAGGAACAGAGTATCTTGTAGTCGTATGTAAATGTAACAATTACTTGTAAACCCCATTTACTTAATTACCGTGAAAATTTGTAGTTAAGTCAGGATTATTGAAACATACAGTATCTTTACAACCGATCCTATATTTGCTTTTCGGAAAAGTCATTTCCATTGTGGAATAAGGACGTTTGTTATTTCCTATTTTAATTAAATTTTACAAAAGAATTGGTCAAAAATTTTTTACTTGAAGTTATAAATTACTTGATCAGGTCTCTTTTTATGTGTGAATTTTTTTACAAATAAGTTTTTATTCGTATATTTGGTCTTATAAAACCACTTTTATAAAATATATAACTATTGTGTTTTTACATAAGTGAAAATTTTATACGTGAATACCTTCACTGACGTCTTATTAGACTGAAAAATTTAATTCTGATGACGAATTTCTATACTGTAAATTCTTTTTTCGTAGTGATCCCTACTGACATAGTAAGAGTGGTGATTTTAAGAAATTTACGACTTTGATTTGTGATTGAAAAAAGTATGATAGTTTTGGAATTTATCGTCAGATTTATCTTCGTTTATATTTTTATTTTAGTACTTTTGTTCGACGTGTGATAAAAGTAATTTGTGTTCCCCTAAACATACTACACCTTGCATAATTTCTACCTGTTTTTTTGTATATGTGTGAGGTATTTGGGTTCTCGACACATGATTTCTTTATCAATACAAATCCTTAGTTGAAAAAAATTAAGGGTTTTGTAATGAATGACGTCTGGAAATGTAGTTATATCCCCCTTTTTTGGAGATAACTTAATATCTTTTGTATACACTTACTGAAACTGATTAATATTAAAGAATTTTATCTAGAATGTTAGGACGAGATGTATACTCACTTTTTAGTGTTCATCAATGAACTTAGTACTTAGCTGAAGTCGTTTATAAATCAACTTTATTTCTATTTCGAAGTTCTTAACAGTGTTTACATGACAAAGGAAGATTCTATGATACAATAGCAATTATAACTCTTTTATGATATTCCGAGGTTGTGTATGTGTAAATTATGTAAAAAGATCCCATCCGGGTTTGTATCAACTGGGGAATTATTGAAGGTATGTATCTATAAATTTTCTTTTTGTGTTTAAAGTTAATAATTTTTTTTCTCTTCTTAGTCCTTTCAGAAGATGGGACATTATTAGAGTTGAAGGACTTTCTTCTTTTTAGGGGTGTTTTTACTTGTGGTTTCCAAATCTGTAGAAATTTTCTATAAACTGTATCTGGTAAAACATAAAGTCTTAAGAATAGGACTTCATTACTTGACAAATACTTAAAAAAAAAAATTCTTAATTTGTAACCGATGTCGATTACACAGACCGATGTTAATTTTCACCTGTGAGTCACAGTGTCGTGAGGTATAGATAGGTCATTTTACCAGAATTTTCAAGAGGAAACGCGGAGTAGATCTCCTTCTGTAGATCTCGTCCCGATCGACCTCTGTGAGACGGTCGAAAGGGTCGTCGAGTCGTCAATGGGCGCGTCCTTTGAGTGGAGGTCCGAACAGACTCATTGAGCTGTTCCCCAGTCACGGGTGAAGAACAAGAAGACCGACGTCTCCTACAGATCAGAGTCTGTTCCTTACTATGTAACACTCTTGACCTGTCACAGTGGTTTTCACCGGTGGACCTTCTACTTTTTATACCTCTTTTTACTATGAGAAAAAGGACGGAACTGATCCTTATTTACGTTTGGACTTTACTAATTCACTCGTAATGTTTGTAATTGTTCGAAATACGTCCTAGGCCCCTGAAAATTATGTGTGATCATCCTATATACCTCTTCCGTTACCGTGGGTGAGGTCATGAGAGCGGACCTTTTAAGTACCTGCCTCCTCGGACCACCCGACGTCAGGTACCCCAGCGATTCTCAGCCTGTGTTGACTCGCCGAAGTGAAAGTGAAAAGTGAAGGTACGTAACCTCTTCCTTTACCGTTGGGTGAGGTCACAAGAACGGACCTCTTAGGGTCCCTGTCCCCTCGGACCACCCGACGGCAGATACCCCAGTGTATCCCAGTCTGTGCTGACTTCACTGAATCGTCGCCGTCGGTATCCTATATACATTTCTTCACTTTTTCATCGTGATTTAAAAGAAAAATTTTTAATGAAAGGTTTAGACTTGAAGTGACCATTAGAAATGGCGTTGTACGTTAATGTATACAGACGTCATGTGAAGACGTGTTTTTCGACTTAACATTGAATTCGGTAAGAGTGTAAATATTATAGGACGTAAAACGACCGTTTTATTATGTGTAAATTTATTTTTGAAAGTTTTATATCTTTTATATCGATTGATTATATTTTTATACCGATTAATAAACATTAAGATAATCGACTTTTGTGGTGACAATTGCAAAGTTCAAATGATATACATAAGAAAGAAACAAGACTCGTAAATTTTGTGCATATCAAAATTACACTAGGTGGTACGATTCATAGGCTAATGTATTTAATAGCATAGAAGGAAGGGTAATTTTTCAGGTGTAATAGTGAAGATCACCTAGGGAGCATAAGATGATGTATCGACATTGTTAAGTGCATTGGTCAAGAAATAATCATTTGGTCCTACGAAAGTTAACGGGTTGTGATATTTGTCGGAGTGTTACTTACAGAAGGTGATTATAGAGACATGACATAGGTACTAATAAGGGGAAGTCCTATTTAAGAATATTCGTATTGATGACTTGGTTTCGTACATAAAAAAAATTTTATATTGTAAAACACTATTCAAAACTGTTTAATACTAGATCTGTCTAAACTTATATTATCTTGTTAAGTAAAGGGAACCGGTGAGTAGTTGTCATCTTTATTCATTAGAGAACCCCCAAAAAAAACCCCCCCCAGTTATACTATTAGTTCAAAATATGACGTAAACGAACTATTGATCATTCTATTGACTTCTGAAGTATACAAAAGAGACTGTAAACAATAACAAAAACACCTGCCTCAAATAATAGTACTAACGGGAGTACTAAACATTCGTATGAAATTTATAATTCGTATAATTTGGAAACAGTATACGATGTATATAAAGAGTGTTACATAGAGATACGAGTTTAATATATATTAAGGGATCTGTCTCATTGTAGAAATACTTCGGTTTTTATACACATAGAAGAAATACCTAAGACGAGACCACAATGTACATGTTTCCGTTCTAATACATTTATTGGTCAAGACAGAAGAAAACAACTACACTTCCAAAAGGAAGAGTTCAGACTAAGGATATTTATTAAGATTAAATTTGTGTAAAAAAAATCTTTAATTTAACGAAAACTTGAACATTCGCTGTGATGAACAAAAAAAAAAGTCAGATATGTCATGTTTACTGGGAGGGTATAGTTGTAGAAAGTTTTTTGTCTGATTCAAGTGATTTAAAGTAGGTTTGATTACATTCATTGTTTTATAAAATTTAAAGGTCTCGTGCCCCTTGTCCTTCTCCTTTGCACTTTACAATTTAACCTTTTCTTCCAGGTCGGTTTTACACATACACTAGAATGTCCTACTTCAGAGGTGAGGACCTCCTTTTAAGGTCTTTTCGAGTGCTCGTATGTTTGGAAACTGGTTAGAAAAGGGTAGTGTTTTGGAGGAGATAGGATGAATGAAGTAGAGCTTTTACGAGTAAAGTATTTTCCTGAACTTATAAAAGAGTAAAAATAGTCTTGTGAAGTTAGTGGGTGGAAGTGAAACTAATCTACAGTTGTTTGGGATAGGGAGAGTCTAATACCAATTTTGTTTTCCTCTCCGAATCCGTTTTAGTTGTGAACCCTTTCGTCTTGAAAACAACGGTTGTGCCATTTTTGAAGATTTCGGTATTTAGATTCGTCAACAGTCAAGAGCGAAGAAGACACATGTTTAGTAGTATGTACCTCGTGACTGACTTTTGATCTCTCAAGGTCCTTTTGTGGATAAAGACGAAATGACTGATACGGTGTATAGTGGTGTATGATAGTGGTGTATGACACCTTTTAAGAAGTTCTCGACCCTTATGGTCTGGTGGACTGGACGGAGAACTCTTTGGATATACGTCCAGTCCTTCGTTGTCAATCTTGTCCTGTACCTTGTTGTCTGACCCAAGGTTTATCCTTTTCCTCATGTAGTTCCGACATATAACAGTGGGACGAATAAATTGAATATACGTCTCATGTAGTACCTCTTTACGACCCGACCTACTTCGTGTTCGACCTTAGTTCTAACAATCCTCTTTATAGTTATTAGGGTCTATACGTCTACTGTGGTGGGAATACCATCTTTCGCTTCTTGATTTCTCGGAGAGCTACTTTCACTTTCTCCTCTCACTTTTTCAACCGAATTTCGAGTTGTAAGTCTTTTGCTTCTAGTACCGTAGAACAGGGTAGTGAAGTACGGTTTCTCTTCCCCTTTGTCGCTGTCTGAAATGAAACCCCCCGAGGTTTTAGTCACGTCTACCACTAACGTCGGTACTTTAATTTTCTACGAATGAGGAACCTTCGTTTCAATACTGGTTGGATCTGGTGTATGATTTTTCGTCTCTGTAATGAAACAGTTGTTTCCAGGTAGTATGAGATCGATACCAAAAAGGTCATAAGTACGTACATACCCTCTCAACCTGATATTTTTTTCGACTCGTGGTTACTTAACAACGAAAACTTAACACCACAATCTCTTCTGAAAACTCTCAGGGAACTTGACGTTCCTCTAGGATGGTCAGGTAGCATTTCCTCTAGTTAGGACTTATAAGTAGTTAGGACTAACTATAACTTCGACTTTGAGGTTATGAAACCGGTGGACTACACTTCTCGACTGAGTGACCTTTTGTAGGACTACGACCCTTTCTAACTTCCACCCTCTTCCCCTTCTGTCTCCTGCTCTACCAACCTACCGTCGTAGCTGAGTTACCTGTACTCAAACTCATTCGAGGTCCTCAACCATTGTGTGTCACTCCGGACCTCACGACACCAAGTACCCCAGCGTCTCTCAGCCTGTGCTGACTCGTTGACTTGATGTGTCTTCTTTAAGACCCTTTCTATGAGATCATCTCCTAGTGCTTTACATTTATTCGTTAATATAATATTTTGTCTGAGACTGTGTCAGATGAGTAGTTTACTTACTTGTCTAAATTTTTTATTTCAGGAGATGATACCTCTTCAGAGTGGTTTGACTTTGTGGATTACCCCAGTCCATTTTGAATGATAATTAAGGTCAATTGTAGGTAATTCGTTACGTATATACCGTTTTTGACGTAATTTGTGAAGCACATATGAGTAGTAAAATAGACGACTTGTTGAGTTACTGTATAGAAGTAGGAATGAAAGTAAAGTGGTCTCTTTTACTCTATGTCTCTCTCCTTCGTTAAACAAGTGTCAGTGTGTCGATCACTCACAACCTGGGTAGGAGAGACCGAGTTCCCGAGTAGGAGACGAAGTTATCTGGGAACCAAGATTCCGGCACTCCGTCTGGCTGTTCTGTAGTTTGTTCCCTCACATTCTACCGCCCAGACAGTCGACAACCCTGTAGGAAAAGAGAGGAAGTTACAAAAGTTCTTTTCAATTTTTAGGTCTTAACATACGCTTTAGAGAGATGAACACAACCAACTATTAAAAAAATTTTTGACACACCTTAACTAATTTGTGGAGAGTTTGGACATAAACCGGTACCTATAGAATGTTGTATTTTAAGTATAAGAGGTATGTAAAACAGTATGAGAATTTTGTACATTCAAAGTTGTAAACTTTTACTCATAGCGTTCAATTGACGGTCTGAAGGAATTTTAAAGAAATCGTAGGATATGATACAAAAGTATAGTAATGAGATCAAAGAGTAAAAATATCATATATGTGAAAAGATGAAATTCTGTAGTATATGGATTTTATATGTTTATTCCCGTAAAATACATAAAATTTGAGATACTCTTGGTCTGTTAGTTGGTCATTTGACTATAGTTACGTGTAAAGTTTTTCTGTGTAATTTTATTCTATGAGAAGTTCTATTACTACGAGTTTATGATCGAGTTCTATAAATTCCGGAAAATTTGAGATGTCATTTAAATTAATATTCGGTAAATGAGTAAAGTTGAAATTATTATTAAGAAATCTTTAACTTTACAGACACCATTGGGGTCATTGGTGTTATGTTTTAAATGGGTTATGTGGTAACATGTCGGTAAGATATCGTAGATGATATCTTATATCTTATAGATGATATAAGATTAAATAATACGGATGTCTAACTTTGCCTCAGTGACTTTACGAAAATGATTTTCTTTGGACCTTTGTACGACTTATCATTATTACTTGATAAAAATTCTTCAAATAACTTATTTTTCAAACCTATTTCGAGAATGAAAAGAAAATTTATGTCTAAATTTATTATTAGTTCAACTTCTCATTGAATAGTTCAACCGTAACAAAATCAAAAACAATGACAATAAAATTTGTGCTTCCCGATAAAAACGAAAAATATTGTATTATTTTTAATGAAACAACCGATGACGATAACACTAATGGAATATTTTAGTGTTATACGAC
This sequence comes from Capra ibex, assembly GCA_006410555.1. Lineage (NCBI taxonomy): Eukaryota > Metazoa > Chordata > Mammalia > Artiodactyla > Bovidae > Capra > Capra ibex. Next base: position 131,884,453 of record SJYO01020080.1, read on the forward strand.
GAAAGTTTACACTTCATTAAAAGAATTCTGAAAAGGTTGAACACAAAACACTGATATTGTTGGTTTTTATATGCGTTTGATGTTTCGTCCTACCGTTTGCTAAAAATTTTTTACAGTAGACGTAAATGAAATTTGTGATATTAAAACATGGACACTTATGGTTTGATTTTCTTTTATAAATTCTTAAGTTCACTTAATTCCCACGAAGAAAAAAAAAAAAAAAAAACCAAGTCTTATAAAATTCTGTTGGTGATATTTTCAGTTTCACCGTATTTGTAAAACTTTGAGTGTTACCTGGTGAAGTAGAATACGAACATATGAACGATACGGGATTTGAACAGATGTGTCTTCACTTCACTTCACTTCACTTCACTCACTTTCAGCAAGTCAGCACAGACTGAGAAACACTGGGGTACCTGATAAGTACCTTAAGAGGACCGGTCTTATGACCTCACCCAACGGAAAGGGAGGAGGTCCTCTAGAAGGGTTGGGACCCTATCTTGGGTCCAGAGGGTGTAACGTCCACCTACCTAAGAAATGATCGGCTCGGTGGTCCCTTTGGGTTCTTATGACCTCACCCATCGGATAGGGAAGAGGTCCCCTAGAAGGGCTCGATCCTTAGTGGCCCCAGAGGACTTACCGTCCGTCTAAGAAATGGATTTCGATGTATATATATATGTGTATATATATATCTCTCTCTCTCTCTCTTTCTCTCTCTCTTTATGTATTACTGGTTTTCGTACGTAGAATCATTACTGATGAAATTGGGTATTGACTACCTAAATTTGAAAGAATTGATTACACTTTGACAGAAATCTTAAAGGGATCGACTGTTTTTACCATTTCTTAAAAAATTTTATTCCCGTCAGAATAAAAGAGATTAAGTTTTTCGTGTCGTTTTATGGAAGGTTCTGAACTCTTTCTTCCCTAGAGAAGAAACGATGTGAATTTTATATTTATTGTCAATTTCAGGGACAAAAAGTACTTTAGTTTCAAGTGTTTTGAGTTTGAATCGACGCGTTGTACCGAAATCGACGGTAAGACCGATGTGTTTGACTGTGTGATCCGACTTTGAAGGTAAATTTTTAGTTTCTGATTAGAATTCCTAACAACATAACCGAAGTATTTAGACCGACAATGTTATAATTTAGTATTCTATTTTCACTAGACTTTCTTTCCTTCATAACAACTTTGACAATTATAAATTACTTTCCCAACTCAAGTGATTTCGAACTTTCTATTTAATACAATTACTTTAAAGTTTTATTATATAAAAGGTACATTTCACTTCATTATGTTCGTCAGATATTCATATTTGAAGTATAACACTCGTAGTTTTAGTGGTTTTATTATCCAATCACTTATTTTAGAAGTGAAAATTTTACCGTAGTATTTGTTTTGGAGATCTTTTATCAAATAAGGGAGACTTAGACTTCAAGAAACATAAAGTCGAATATAAATACGAAAATGACAAAGATTATATCTCTGTGTCTTAATCATAAGACTTAGTACAGAAGATTTCTGTAGGTATAAGTTTTTTCGAGTATATTCGTATGAAGTAAGTAAATTTAAGAACTGACTACCGTTTGAATCTTCAGTTTGTGACTTTACTGTCATTACAATGAAATGTATTTCTATTGAAGATATTCTTTTCGTATACTTTCTCGAATTTACTTGATAATGGTCTCGTGTTAATATTTTCCCCCACTCCCTTCTATGTCGTACTCACTCATAGGCAATGTCCGTCGGACGTAAATGGTGTTACCCGAATCTTGGATGTTATACTGTCGAACCGATATTTAGGTTCTTTGACTATCTTCGATTTAAAAACATTAATCTGTCATTGCCTTGTAATAAACATCTTGACTGTTTTTTTAAAAGTAAATCTGTATGACCATCGGTCTTCATTTAAACTACCAGTCCCTTTACTACAAAATCACAGAATTAGTACTCTCTTTCTCCTTCTCTTTAATCTCGTCTTTTTTTCTACTCTTTTTTTCTGTTTCCTACTTCAAAGTAAAAATTTAAGACAGTTAGAAATTACATTCTCACGAGGTAACCTGAAATTTATTCAATTAATTCATAATTTTAGTTAGTAGACTTTCAGAATTATAAATTATAACCAATCTAACATATAGTTTCATCAAAATAATAAATAAATGAGGTTTGGAAAGGTCTTATGAAGTAGACTGTTGTCCCCCAGACAGAGAGTGTTCTATTTAGGTAAATGTTACGGTTTATTTAATATATATTTTCGTAAACAGAATTATGTACAGTAAGTTATAATTTTTAGTGGGTAACCATTTTAGGACTTTGGGATTAAGTAAAAATGGTTGGTGTGTTAACATAATAAGTTCACGACGACTAATTTATCCATATCCTGATGTCATTCCCAGATGTGTGACTCTTGTCTCTAACTTTCTTTTCATTGTGTCTAAATTACGGACATAAAGGTTCAATGGTCCTATTCTTAAAATCCTATTTGCTAGGTGACATCTTTATGATCTAAGTATTTACTATGTGTATTAGTCTTTGTGCGTCTTATATACTTTCCTAGTGTCCACCCAAATTTATAAAAGATAATGTTTTATCCTTAGACAAACCGAAAAACTATAAGTTTACGATACTTCATTGACCTTCCACCGTCAATACTGGTATATTTGTTCTCTTTTGACTCGTAAATACCTATCGATGTCACCGGACTGTTTTTCGAGAGGTGTGCATACGAGTATACCGAAGTCTCAAGGAAAGTTGTACATGAGTACTACGTTTCTAACCCTTTCGAGTCGGATCACTGGTTTTAAGAACAGTAATATCGGAAGTTGATAGATGACAAGACAAAATATCCCTATCTGTACTAGAGATCGGTAATGTGATAAACCAGTCCAAGAATATTGTAGTTCTCTTAATATTGGTTGTTGACCCTCAAGTCCTTCTTATACCTTTTCTTTTTTGTTGACCTGTTAATGTAATTTGACTACTACTCTAATTCTTGTTCCTTTTCTTTATTTACCGGTGAGACGTAATTCGTAGTTTAGTTTAGTTTATTAAATCAGTTTTTGTTTTTCTTAGGGAGAAACCATGTTCGGACCCTTCCGGATTCCACAAACGTCTTCGTGTGCTCATTGACACTCCTCCAGGGAGATTTTCAGGACCACCTAGACTGGAAATAAATCGGGAATCGATAATCATTCACCATCTCGACCTTTTATTTAAAAAAAATTTGATTTTTATCGTAAAAGTTAATTATCATTGACGTTTTCGTACCCCGCAGGGGTCACCAAGTCGTAATTTCTTGACGTTCAAGTTAGGGACCCAGCCCTCTAAGGGACCTCCTCCCGTACCGTTGATATCATAAGAACAGACTTCTTGGGGTACCTGTCTCCTCAGACCGTCCGATACCAGGCATCCCAACGTTTCTCAGTCTGTACTGACTGCACTGAACTGTCCGTGTGTACGTGCGTTACCGTTTTTATGTTCTAAATAGTCCTTCGTCCGTGACACATCCGTGAACTAGTAAATTGGGAGGGTGGAGGAAGTACACAGTCTACGATAAATAGCAGGGGAGACTACTGATCTGTCGGTGTCTCTCCTGTCCCTTGAGTTGTCAGTGTGTCGACAGTCACCGTTTTGATCCAGTTTCCCAGATTGTTACCGAATCACTTACAGGGTTCCTTTTAATTTGGTCCTAAGTGTCCTGTTTTTCAAAAGAATGATACAATTGATATTGTCTTGAAACCTCTATGACGTTCAAGTCAAGATCTGATGATGTTATGGTTCATAGCGTTAAGTCAAGTCAAGTCAACGAGTCAGTACAGGCTGAGAAACGCTGGGGTACTTAGCGTCGTGCGGTCCGGAGGGACAGGTAGTGGTAGAGGGCCTCAAGTGGGTCTGAGTACAGGTGACTCAGTCACTACGGTAGGTCGGTAGAATAGGAGACAGTAGTGGAAGAGAGGACGGGGGTTAGGGAGGGTCGTAGTCTCAGGAAAGGTTACTCAGTTGAGAAGCGTACTCGACCGGTTTCATGACCTCAAAGTCGAAATCGTAGAAAGGAAGGTTTCTTTAGGGTCCCGACTAGAGGAAGTCTTACCTGACCAACCTAGAGGAACGTCAGGTTCCCTGAGAGTTCTCAGAAGAGGTTGTGGTGTCAAGTTTTCGTAGTTAAGAAGCCGCGAGTCGGAAGAAGTGTCAAGTTGAGAGTGTAGGTATGTGCTGGTGACCTTTTTTGTATCGGAACTGATCTGCCTGGAATCAGCCGTTTCATTACAGACACGAAAACTTATGTGATAGATCCAACCAGTATTGAAAAGAAGGTTCCTCATTCGCAGAAAATTAAAGTACCGACGTTAGTGGTAGGTGTCACTAGGACCTCGGGTTTTTTAATTTGAGACTGTGACAAAGGTCACAAAGGGGTACATAAAGGGTACTTCACTACCCTGGCCTACGGTACTAGAAGCAAAAGACTTACGACTCGAAATTCGGTTGAAAAAGTGAGAGGTGAAAGTGAAAGTAGTTCTCCCAAAAATCAAGAAAAAGTGAAAGACGGTATTCCCACCACAGTAGACGTATAGACTCCTATAACTATAAAGAGGGCCGTTAGAACTAAGGTCGAACACAAAGAAGGTCAGGTCGTAAAGAGTACTACATGAGACGTATCTTCAATTTATTCGTCCTACTGTTATATGTCGGAACTACGTGAGGAAAAGGATAAACCTTGGTCAGACAACAAGGTACAGGTGAAGATTGACAACGAAGGACTAGACGTATGTCTAAAGAGTTCTCCGTCCAGTCCACCAGACCATAAGGGTAGAGAGAGTCTTAAAAGGTGTCAAATAACACTAGGTGTGTCAGTTTTCGAAACTATATCAGTTATTTCGTCTTTATCTACAAAAAGACCTTGAGAGAACGAAAAAGGTACTAGGTCTCCTATAACCGTTAAACTAGAGACCAAGGACACGGAAAAGATTTTGGTCGAACTTGTAGTCCTTCAAGTGCCAAGTGCATAACGACTTCGGACCGAACCTCTTAAAACTCGTAATGAGTATGTCTTTATAAAACCAAAGAGTCACGTGACTTTTTAATACAAATACGATATGACACCTTTTAAGACTTTCTCTACTCTTATGGTCTCGTGGACTGGACGGAGAACTCTTTGGACGTACGTCCAGTCCTTCGTTGTCAATCTTGACCTGTACCTTGTTGTCTAACCAAGGTTTATCCTTTTCCTCATGCAGTTCTCGGAGAACTACTTTCACTTTCTCCTTTCACTTTTGCAACCGAATTTTGAGTTGTAAGTCTTTTGCTTCTAGTACCGTAGGTCAGGGTAGTGAAGTACCCTTTATCTACCCCTTTGTGACCTTTGTCACAGTCTGAAATAGAAAAACCCGAGATTTCAGTGACGTCTACCACTAACGTCGGTACTTTAATTTTCTGCGAATGAGGAACCTTCTTTTCAATACTGGTTGGATCTATCACATAAGTTTTCGTGTCTGTAATGAAACAGTTGTTTCCAGGCAGATCAGTTCCGATACCAAAAAGGACACCGGTACATACCTACACTCTCAACTTGACACTTCTTCCGACTCACGGCTTCTTAACTACGAAAACTTGACACCACAACCTCTTCTGAGAACTCTCAGGGAACCTGACGTTCCTCTAGGTTGGTCAGGTAAGACTTCCTCTAGTCGGGACCCTAAAGAAACCTTCCTTTCTACGATTTCGACTTTGAGGTCATGAAACCGGTGGAGTACGCTTCTCAACTGAGCAACCTTTTCTGAGACTACGACCCTCCCTAACCCCCGTCCTCCTCTTCCCCTGTTGGCTCCTACTCTACCGACCTACCGTAGTGACTGAGCTACCTGTACTCAGACTCACTTGAGACCCTCTGCTACTACCTGTCCCTTCGGACCGCACGACGCTGAGTACCCCAGCGTTTCTCAACCTATGGTGACTCGCTGATTTGACGGACGGACTGACTGACATGGTATAATTCATTATCATGTAGATTTTTTACGTGTATGGAATTAAATTTTATGACATAATGATTTTATACAATTGGTAGTCGACTGTTGTGTTCCAATTGTGTTTGGGAGTTTAAAGAATTTTTACGGTAATAGACGTTTCGTGTTATTGTTCCTTACGAAAATTACATTTCGTAAGATCAAATGTACAGAGGGTATGTTCGAAACGTTTTAGATCTTAATCTTCACGTTATCAGGGAAATATCCAACCCTTCTAGGGGACCTCTTCTCTTGTCGGTGGATGAGGTCGTAAGACCGGACCTCTTAAGATTCCTGACACATCAGGTCCCCCAGTGTTTCCCAGTCTGTGTTGACTCGTTCAAAGGGAGTGAGTGTCTGGGAAATGTCAATGTCCATATACATAGAAGGGTTTAAGGTACGCTCTTATTTACTTGTAGGTCACTTTTTTCGTTTATCGTTCATGTGGTCCCTACGTCTATGTCAATTATATACGGAATCGTGTTAGTATTAAGTACTAATTCACCGGGAGCCCCGGAAGCCTCAGCGACAGTTTAACGGCCGCAAAACGTGGTAAATGGAGGGGGTCGCGACACCGAGGAGACCGGGGCAGTGACGTCTGGACCAGTGTGGTGACTCCACTCGGTCGTCGAGTCTCGGGGTGGACTAGGAGAGATCGGTCTCGTCGAGGGAGGGGTCCGAATCAGTGTCGGGACAGGGAAGACTCCTCCGGAAGGGGTGAGTGAAGAGATCTGGGATCCGGAGTAGACTTATGGGTGGAAGGGAAGACACGTGGCTCCGTTCTTCAGTAGAAGGGACGAGGAGGTGTCGTTATGAAGGCAGCACGCTGTCTCGAGTCCGCGGTCGTCCTGGTATAATTCGTCGTCACGGTCCTCGACCTTATACTTCTTGATACAAGAGGGAAAACCCGAAGGGACCACCGAGTCGACCATTTCTTAGACGGACGTCACGCCCTCTGGAGCCAAGTTGAGGATCCAGTTCTTCTAGGGGACCTCCTCCCTGTCCGCTGGAGGACGTGATAAGTGCCCAAAGGGACCACCGAGTCTACCATCTCTTAGACGGACGCCACGTCCTCTGGACCAAACGAGGGACCCAACCTTCTCGGGGATCTCCTCCCGTCCCGTCGGGTGAGATGATAAGAACGGACCTCTTAGGGGTACCTGTCTCCTCGGACCGTCCGCTGTCAGGTACCCCAGCGTCTCTCAGTCTATACTGACTCGTCGATTCGTGTCGTCTCGTCTTACAGAAGTGATGTGCGCTGCCTGGTGTCCGTGGTCGTTCTGTTACGCTTCGTTATTTGCGGTCTCAATCTTATGCTTCTTGATACAAGACGGAAAACGAGTTGTCGTAATCATATCTGAACAGAATTTCTCTCTTCCACACACTGCCCTCTGAAGTCCTCTCTCATTTGCAAAAAACAAGTGCAAAGACCGAGGGGAGACATCACACTGGTGAGGATTGGGGATTGACATCTGAAGTAGGGAGTAAATGACCCTGTTGTGGGAAGGGATTGACCAGAGTGTCGAAGGTGAGGAGGAACGACAACGGTTACGACAACTAACAGAAAGGTTGTTGTAAGTTTAACACAAACCCGGTGCACGAGGATCTCTCCATGGCCTACCGTCCCCAACCCCTCCGTCTCTCTTTACCAGATTCGGCTAGTGAAGGACACGGTCTAACTAATCCTACTCGACCAGTTACACTTACCTTGAACAGGTTCCCGAAGGTCTTCAAAAGAGTTAATGTTTCTACGTATGAGAATTGACGTCACTTCATGTGTTGAATCTAAGTGGGATGGAGTATCCACCATTGTCTTAGGAATGACATACTGGGTTGAATCTAAAGGACAATAGTGGTCTGAAGTGTAGGATCGTATGGATGGAGGATGTTAGATAATGGTGTGTTGTCGGTTACACCATAAAAACGGTCACATTTGACAAAGTGTTGTGTGAATATATTTTAGGTTTGAGAACATTTCTCCGGGACTTAGGTCTGAGTGCGGATCGGTAATGGGGTGAGAGAGGAGGTCGTCCTACGCGACGGTGTGTCCTGAAGAGAGACAAGGAACTCGCTCTTAGACTGAGTCGTGGCGAAGTCCAGAGACGTGTAGAGGGGAGGGAGACGAACCTGCGGCACGGGGAATCGTGACTACACCCGAGTTTAAGTCTAGTCGACTACCGACAAGGGTCTCGTGCGGATTCGGTGACCGTTCAGAACGACCGAGAGGTCACACCTTAGACCTGGTGGTGGCGGACCGAGGTCCAGAGACGGTCGCGGTGCGTCTGACGAGGGAAAGGAAGTCATCCCGAGGGGCGAGGTGGACGTCCGGTGATTGCATGTCGTCGGGCTCACAGGTTCTGAGCTGAGTCAGTCACGGAGTCTCGAATCGTGGCCGAAGAGTAGCGTCAGTGTTGTTTTATGTCACAGAAGGGTCCTGAGGGGTCCTAGAACGGGGGTCGGTGACGGAACTCGAAAGGAGGCCTTGGAGGGGACGTGGACGGCGAGACCGGAAGGCCGGGAACTCCGGAGGAATGTCAGAGAGCGGACACCACCCGGTGAAGGACGGTGACCCGGAGACATGGAAGGAGCCAAGGATTTGTGAAGGGAGTCCACAGGTAGGAGTCCCTATCGAGAGGGGTGTGGAAAGGTTCGGGACGAGTTTGTAGTGGAACCCATAGTCCCCTGGGTACTGGTCCCCGGTGTGAGTCCGGAGGGAGACAGAAGTAGGGTCGTGAGTCGAAAAGAATATTGTGTGTAGTGATGGAGTGTGTCGTGTTTGAATGAACATAAAACAAATGATACGTAAGGGGGGTAATATTCAGATACTTACGTTTCCGAAATGGATAAAATAAGTGAAGGCATAGAGGGTTAAAACCTTCCATTGGAATAAAAAAAAGGGTCATTCCGTAAGGACTACTGTCAAACTTTCTTAGGTTATTTCATGTTACTCTATTTAGACTCAGGTTCAATCAATAAGTAAATTTAGTCCAAAAGTCTTGAAAATCGATGTAAACCGTGTTTTATGTACTTTCTCTATTCTTGATTTCTGTAGACTCCGAAGGACCACCAGGTCATCAATTCTTAGGTGGAACGTTACGTCGCCTGTGACCAAGATAGGGACCAGGTCTTACGTGGGGGTGCGTGCTCCGTTGACCCGGGTACACGGTTTCGATGGCTCGGGCACGAGGCGTTAGTGACTTCGGGGGTGTAGGACGTCGGACGCGAGCCGTCGTCGTCTTCAGTCGTGTTGTTCGTCGGGAGCGTCCCGCTGATCTCTTTCAGGTGTACGTCGTTGTTTCCGGGGCGTTATTTGTTTGTGAAAAAATTTTGTATAAACTCTTCTGTCTCGGGTAATTTATCTGAGCTTTAATCTTTCTAGAGAAAAGTGCCGGTGTGGGGTTGGTCCCTAGCTTGGGGACGAGGGACGTAATCTACACGTTTCAGAATTGGTGACCTGACGGTCCCTTCGGGATCCTTTTAGAAGATTCTTCTTAATGGAATTTCTTCGTTCCCGGACAGGGAAATCCACCCTCCGTAGGACTCTGGGACCCGAGAGAGGACCCTCTTGGGTCCCATCGACTTGTGTGTGAATCGGACACCACGACGAGTCCTGGACGAGTCTTTGTGTCGTACACTCTTCTCTCGGGTTCAAAGAACGTCTGGGAGCATACCGGGGAGAGGGGAAAGAAGGACTTCGGTCCCTTCTGGTTACTGTCGTTCTTTAGACGTATAAACTGGGTTAGACACTGGGTACGGGACACTCAGTTCGGGTAAGTGCATGACCTTTTTATTGGGAACAGAAAAAGTCCCGACTTTGGTCCAATCGACGATTTGTATGATCATGTGACCTACTATTGACCGGATTGAGGAACGTAAAGTTGACGTTTACGAATCTAAAACTCTTTAAAGACTTTTTGATCACTGTACAATGATTAACAATACATTGTACGTTCGATTAGGGTATCTATTTTCATGGTGTATGTCCGGTCACTACTCTTATACAGTGTTTGGATCCATACACTATTTGGTTAAATTACTTGACAGACTGTTTTCAATTGGAGACCTTAAAGATTCAAAGGAATATATTCAATGTTTCTTTTTTTTGTCTGATCGTAAAGTCACTACTTTCATCTTAAACTTTCACAAAATCCTATTGTAGACCAAATGTAAACTGTAGTTTATCTAATGTAGAACACCGATTAGTGAATTCAGTTAAAATAATTTTTATGTGTGCGTGTGTTTCTTCCAAACCATATGTGTGTTGAGACATAGACGAGAATAAAACTTTCTACCGAAATGAAAGTAAAGTTAATAGGGTTCATCGTTTAAGATCGATTTTGTACCGTAAAACATTACTTTCTGTTAAGAGACAAACAATTAAAGTACATTCTGGATAGAGTACTGATTGTACTCTGAATTTGTTCTAGTGTACACCCTTTTATATGGTTTCTGACGTCACCTTGGTTCCAAGAAACAACGTCAAATGACTGTTATTATAATTTTATGAAAAATTCTATGGTGCACTGACCGGAGAAAAATTACAATATAACTATGAAGTTGATTTATTATCACCACGTCTGACATCGACCCTCCGTTCCTCCCCCGGCGGCCGTCTCCTTGTGTGACACGCTCCCGAAGGTCCTCTGTAGGCACACGCGAGGTCCGTCCCCGGGTCCGGCGCCCGAGTCGAACCCACTATTGGTCGAACCCTCCGTCCACCCCGGAGACATTCCGTCCCAATGTCTGGTGTGCCATACAGGACTTGACAAGGGATTCCCGGTCTCTTCGATGACTTGTTGAAGACCTTTTCTGTGTCCTGAGTCGGACGTGGAAGGGGTACAAGCGAGAAGAAAATTGATGCGGGTGTTTGGCGTTGGGAGTCTTGAAGGTTGTTTGCCGAAGAGACGGACCACCAAGCAAGGAGTGGAAGAAACGAATTAGTTGACACTGGATCCGGAGGGTCAACCACGATCACCGTCTCTTGGTCGGACGGTTACTTCCTCTGATTCTCTGGGCCCAACTAGGGACCCAGCCCTCCCTCGGGACCTCCTCCCGTGTCGTTCCGTGAGGTCATAAGGTCGGACCTCTTAGTGACCTGTCTCCTCGGACCGCCCGATACCAGGTTTCCCACCGTTTCTCAGTCTGTACTGACCTTTCCGAATCGTGTGTACGTGGACAGGAATTCGACGCCGTCAGTGGAAGGGGTCGCGGGGAGTCTACGGGTAAGTGGCACAGGTACTGAGTGTGATTGCTCTTGGGAAGGAGTCACACTGTCGACAAGAGGTGATAGGGGATAAGAAAGATTCCTATTTCCCACACGAGATAGGCAGATATGGGGTTTCATGAGTGTATATGTGTGGACATTTTCAGTAAATAAGTTACTCAGGTGTCTAGGTTCCGTACTAACTCGGATTAAGGGTCTATGTTTCTAATCGACAATCTGAACGGAGGTGTGTGTTCGTGTGTTTAACCTTAATAAATTTTCTCGGAGTCTCGTCCTTGTTTATGACAGAATTTAATATAACTCGATGTTCTTGACTCGATACGGGGTATGACAAAGTATACTGGATTTTGTGAGTACATGGTTTATGTATAACTTGTGGAGGGTCCCCGGTTCAGGAAGTCGTGACCAGTAGTACAGTCTGTCCTTGACTTATTCGTCCCTCGCGCTAAGATATGCGACGAACCTCTTACGACGGTGACACTACGACACACAATGTCGTCGTGACTTTGCCTTACGAAAGTTGTATTGAAACCTGTAAGAGTGTGGTCTATAGTTTGATGAGTCTTACAAAAGAAAAGGTGTTTTAGTTTTTGGAAAAACTTTACAGTCGGAACTTGTAGTATTTTAACATGTGTCACTACTCCTTGGTTCGAATGTCACGTATATTCGTACTCTCGTATGATCTGACGTGAATTAATGGTCAAGTTTGTTGTTGGACTAGATTGGAAACTGTTCATTTTATTTACAAGACTTATTAAATTGATTTCGTTTGTAAACGACAATTACGACGATTAATATCATTCTCGACTTTTTTCTTCCCTCTCTTTCTACTGCTTCCCTTCCTCTCTACCTTAAAAAAGGTAATTCGAACTCTAGACGTTGATAAGAAACTTTGTACTAAAAAAAAAAGTTACTTAAGTTAAGTGTATTTTCCCGTTTGAGTCAAGTCGTTTCGACGAAATCTTTATGAGTCTCGACTAATCTCTCGAGTAAGAAAGTCGGTCATTTGCAGAGTCACTGTCCTTTTGGTTCAGGTCTACTTAGTCCCACATTGACGTGGGGAAGTAAGTTCACCGAGTCTCAAGTCACTCTTCTTTCGACTCCTTCATTCGACGTTTGATTCGTAATTAGTTAATTAACTTTATTGTATTCTATTTTTATGTCTACGGGTAAACTTAAAATCTTTTTGTTGTTTTATTATAAACCGAGTACGAATATGATTTACATAAGAGGTAAATCGACTAACACGTGGGATATAAAATCGACTGTTGAGATGGTCATCCATTCACCTTGTAAATACCCTTTTATACGCCATTCAAGTGACATCCCCAAGGTTTTAAATTTCTCTGGTTTTGAGAGTTTTCCACTCTAAGGTTTTCTTGAGTGAGATTCCGTTTTTTCGTAGAAAGGTCCCGACGAGAGACTAACCATTGCCCTTTCTGGTTTTATATGGTGTGTTTACCTGTGGGGGATCGGGGTGGTCTTGAACTGAAGGTTAACAGGATTCTTTTCCCCGATATTTCTTTATGTTATTATTTGTTTACTTGTTTGAGTTGTCTTTAGTAGTCGATGATTTACCGTCTTTTTACTTTGAACTACCAAGGAGCGTCCTAGAATCTATAGGTGTACAACTACATTGACAAGGTAGAAATGGGTTTTCCATACACGTGTTTACTAAAGTTATACACAAGATTATGGTTTTGGTAAGTCTACAGGAACATTTTTGTGACTATGTATACGTATCGAATTTTACATTTGTATTCTGAGAGTTTTAGTCTTAATTTTACAAATCCAAATTGAAAGTACTCTCCCTTTCAAAATTCGTGGCTGTTTTACTTTCTACCTATTTCTTCTTTCCAGACTTTTAAGGGACCACCATATACCGATTTTGAGACGTGAGGGTCACTTCTCACGGGCCCAAGTCAGGGACCAGTCCCTTGATCTAAGGTGTACGACGTTGATTCGTAAACGTACGGTGTTGATTCTCGCCCATGTCAGTTTATTTAATTTATTTATTTGTATAATTTTTTTTTTTTCTTCTCTCCCGACTACTATGTCTCTCTTCTACTCTACCTCGCGGGTGTGTGGTAGGACTACAGGTGGCGGCGGTGACTTCGGAAGGCTCTGTGACTACGTATAACCCCGAGGGGACCTCCGAGTCTATCACTTCTCGGACGGGCGCTACACCCTCTGGACCCAAACTAGGGACCCAGTCCTTCTAGGGGACCTCTTACCGTACCGTTGAGAGAGGTGATAAGAACGGACCTCTTAAGGTACCTGTCTTATCGGACCGCCCGATGTCAGGTGCCCCAGTTTTCTCAGTCTGTGCTGACTCGTTGATTGTGAGAGTGAGATGAAAGTTACGTTTGATTTTTTGTTGTGTTAAGGTACTTGAAGTGCGTCTTGTTTGTTTCCGGACTCTCCTGAGTGTTTTCCCGTATTAGTTGTTTTGACGTGCTGATGTGTTCGTCATTGTACCCACGTGTTCCTGGTGTCTCCCGACGCGTCTGACGGGGTGGCAGTCTCTCTAGGTGGTCGTCTTTGTCTGCGGAGAAAGAGGACACATATGCGAAATCCGTCTTCTGCTGTCATCCGATAGAGGTTTTAGAGTGACTATAGTGTTGTTTTACAAATTTTCATGTGATTTAATCTGTGTCAGTAAACTTTAATGTTACAGTAAATATGATTACCTCTATTCATTCTATAGACTTCCGAGACTTTTAACAAATTCCGGACCTTTATCACAGGATTAAAGATTACCCTTATTTGTCCTAGTTCGTGTACCAATAATAATGTCTCATTAAAAAAAGGATATTTTTCTCCGAAAGTTTTGGTTTACTAGGAAAGGGAGGTGTTGGGGTTTATATGAGTGAAAATACATTCATGTTAAATTGTTTCAAAAGGAATCGTTTCTTTACAAAAATACGATATTGAAAATGTTAATATTTATATATAAATTTTAAAGATCCTTAAATTTAAGTTGTTTTAGTTCATTTTCTAGTTCTACCGGTTAATAAAAATTATGTCATCCTTTTAAGACGAGTTCATCACATTTAAAGATCCGAAAATGATTAATCAATTCATTTCGGTGACGAATGAATCTACACCATTTGACTTAGATTCACCAGTTTAGTCATTTGAATGTATCAAATTAATATTTTATATGGACGCGTCAGATGACGAAAGGAGTATAAAGTCTTTGATTATGAAACGAAATATTATGCCTAATAAAGATACATATTATACCTTGTTGTCTGACCAGGGTTTATCCTTTTCCTCATGCAGTTCCGACATATAACAGTGGGACGAATAAATGATATACGTCTCATGTAGTACTCTTTGCGACCCGCCCTTCTTCGTGTTCGACCTTAGTTCTAACGGCCCTCTTTATAGTTATTGGAGTCTATACGTCTACTATGGTAGGAATACCGTCTTTCACTTCTACTCGATTTTTCGGAGAACTACTCTCACTTTCTCCTCTCACTTTTTCAACCGAATTTGAATTGTAAGTCTTTTGATTCTAGTGCCGTAGGCCAGGGTAGTGAGGTACCGTTTAGTTACCCCTTTGTTACCTTTGTCACTGTCTGACATAAAAGAACCCGAGGTTTTAGTGACGTCTACCACTGACGTCGGTACTTTAATTTACTACGAATGAGGAACCTTCCTTTCAATATACTGGTAGGACCTGTCGTACAAGTTTTCATCTCTGTAATGAAACAGTTGTTTCCAGGTAGATCAGTTCCGATACCAAAAAGGTCACCAGTACATACCTACACTCTCAACCTGATATTTCTTTCGACTCTCGGTTTCTTGACTACGAAAACTCTCACGGAACCTGACGTTCCTCTAGGTTGGTCAAGTAGGATTTCCTCGAGTCAGGACCCACAAGTAACGTTCCTGACTACGACTTCGACTTTGAGGTTATGAGACCGGTGGACGATACTTCTCGACTGAGTGACCTTTTGTGGGACTACGACCCTTTCTAACTCCCGTCCTCCTCTTTCCCTACTGTCTCCTACTCCACCAACCTACCGTAGTGGTTGAGTTACCTGTACCCAAACCCGTGTGAGGTCCTCAACCACTACCTGTCCCTCCGGACCGCACGACGCCAAGTACCTCAACGTCCCTCACCCCGTGCTGACTCACTGATTTAACTTGACTAAGTATCCATCGTGTATGTAAGGAACCTCCTCGAAGGGTCCACCGAATTACCATTTCTGAGACGGACTGTTACGTCCTCTGTGTCCAAGCTAGGGACCCAACCCTTCTAAGGGACCTCTTGTTTCGTCGTTGGGTGAGGTCACAAGACCCTTTAGGGTACCTATCTCCTCGGACCACCCGATCAACCCGTGTTGAATCGTTGATTCCGTTGTTGTTATAGGAACCTTTGTGGTTGTAATATGGAATGTCTTAAAAAGGTCACTAAATGACTCTCTTTTGCGAATCGTTGTTTTTTTCTTTTCATGTTTTTATAATGATGATCTTAAAGTATAACATGAACCACTGACTTTAAGAACTATATAAAGAAGTTTTGTGAAGTAAAGTGATTATTAAAATAATTCATGAGATATGTTCAGATGCGTTTTATCGTTAAAACTTAGGTATACCGTCCCGTGTATGTACATAGATGTCGACGTGTATGTTAGCTTATGTTTTCAGTTAGCACTTGGTTGGACGTAATCTTCGTACAACAAGCATTTAAGTACGAACACGAGCAAACACAGACTGAGACGTTGGGGTACTTGGGGTCCCTGTCTCCTTCGGCGGTCCGAGGAGACAGATACCCTAAAAGGTCCGTTTTTATGACCTCAACGGTGAAGGAGGAGGTCCCCTAGAAGGGTTGGGTCCCCAGTGTGAACGTAGAGGACTCTGAGGACGTGACCACCCATCTGAGAAATGGTGGTCGTGGTTGGACCCTTCGTACAATTGTTTTTCGATTTAAAATTTTACTTAAAGTTGTAAATTACATTAATATAAAACTACTGTTTGGATCAGTAAAGTCATCTGAAATGTTGAACATTTGACTGTAAAATATTGACTTTGACGACCTAGTTTAGGAATCGAATAGATTATTTTATGACAGTTTGAGACTAGGTTTCAGTGACTTGGTTTAATGTAAACTATACCCTTTAAGACATAATCATAGTGTTCGGAAAGGAAAAAAAAAAAAACAGTCTGACTTGTCTTACTTCACCATAGCGTGACACCTAAATTAATCGTAGTGGAACTGATAGACTACCTTTCTCAAAGGTAGACGACAAAATCACTTCCATGAGATCTCTTTGTCTTTTTTATCCGCTGAAAGAAAGGGACGAGAAGGGAAGAAGGAGGGAGAAGGTGGAGAGAGAGAGAGGGTGGAAAGGGGGTGGGGTAGGGTACGTCTATTCCTGTATGTATCTACACCTTAAGGGACCGTCAAGTCGTCAAATGACCGTTCCCGGACCCAAGTTAGGGATCAACCCCTTGCTTCTAGGGTATTCGACACGTCGTACCGGTTTTAGAATTTATTTATTTACTCACGGTGACTTATAGCGAAAATGTATGTGTGTGTTTGTGTTTGTGTGTGTGTGTATTTATATATATCTCTCTAAATAATATTTCTTTGACCGAGAGTACTAATTACCTTTGATCTTTCAAGTTACTAGTTTTACCCTTTCGTTCACTTACTAAGTCCTTCTCAGTTACCCGATCGGAGAATCTGTCCACCTCTATTACAAGGTCCAACTTCCGTCCTTCCCTACAACATATACTTCAGGTTTAGTAACGTGATACCTTAGGAAGAACGAGTAATCTTTCCAGTCGAAATACAAGATAGGTCCGGAAGCTGACTAACCTACACCGGGTGGATGTAATATCTCCCGTTAGACGAAAAACAGATAAATTTATAATTAAAGAAGGTTTTATGGGAGTAGTTTTGTGGGTTTTATTACAGACTCGTTTGTGAACCCGTGGGGTACCGGGTCAGTTCAACAGTTTACTTTAATTAGTAAGTGTAGAGAGATGACCGGTAAGTCCAGAGAAATAGTCTCACGACAGGATAGAAAACGGATCAAGAGTTGACCCAACAGAAAACGAGTCACTAAATATCCCGAAAAAAAATTAGCACCGATAAATTATTAAGATTGTGACATGACTTGCTGTTTTCTTATTACGTGCTATATAATAATAAGTCCACGTGAAATTTACTATAGGTATACGACTTAATATAACGTCCTGTGTAGGAAATTTTTTTCTTTATTAAATTTCTTTTGGTGTAAAGGAGACGCATGTTACTTATTATCTATTACAAGTGTTTATTCTTTCTTTGTCTTTACTAATGTTATTATGAAGCAAGTTACAGAAAGAGACACGATTCTTTATAAACGTCTAATGGTGTGGTGGACTGGACGGAGAACTCTTTAGACATACGTCCAGTTCTTCATTGTCAATCTTGACCTGTACCTTGTTGTCTGACCAAAGTTTTTCCTTTTCCTCATGCAGTTCCGACATATAGCAGTAGGACGAATAAATTGAAGATACGTCTCATGCAGTACTCTTTGCGACCCGACCTTCTTTGTGTTCGACCTTAGTTCTAACGGCCCTCTTTATAGTTATTGGAGTCTATACGTCTACTGTGGTGGGAATACCGTCTTTCACTTCTCCTTGATTTTTCGGAGAATTACTTTCACTTTCACCTCTCACTTTTTCAACCGAATTTTGAGTTGTAAGTCTTTTGCTTCTAGTACCGTAGGCCAGGGTAGTGAAGTACCCTTTATCTGACCCTTTGTCACCTTTGTCACAGTCTGAAATAAAAAACCCGAGGTTTTAGTGACGTCTACCACTGACGTCGGTACTTTAATTTTCTGCGAATAAGGAACCTTCTTCTCAATGTTGGTTGGATCTATCTCATAAGTTTTCGTCTCTGTAATGAAACGACTGGTTCCAGACAGATCAGTTCCGATACCAAAAAGGACACCAGTACATACCTACACTCTCAACCTGAAACTTCTTCCGACTCGTGACTTCTTGACTACGAAAACTTGACACCACAACCTCTTCTGAGAAGTCTCAGGGAACCTGAAGTTCCTCTAGGTTGGTCAGGTAAGACTTCCTCTAGTCAGGACCCTAAAGAAACCTTCCTTACTACGACTTCGACTTTGAGGTCATGAAACCGGTGGAGTACACTTCTCGGCTGAGTAACCTTTTCTGAGACTACGACCCTCCCTAACCCCCGTCCTCCTCTTCCCCTACTGTCTCCTACTCTACCGACCTACCGTAGTGACTGAGCTACCTGTACTCAGACTCACTTGAGACCCTCAACCACTACCTGTCCCTCCGGACCGCACGACGCTAAGTACCCCAACGTTTCTCAGCCTGTGCTGACTCGCTGACTTGACTTGACTTACAAATTACCTTTCGAATTGATTTACGGTCCGTGACACGAAATACAATAATACGGTAAGTTAGAAAAGTCGTTAGAATAGTTTTTCTACCGCAATAATCGGGACAAAACATGTCCACCTATGACTCCGAACGTCCAATCTCTAGAGTCGGGTTCCAGTGTGTGACTCACCGACCCTGTACTTAAGTTTACAGAAATCTTTAATGACGTTCTGCAGGGAGGACAGAAGGGTGGTACATGTTACCGTGGCACTTTCCTTGTATACCCTTATTTCCTACTTTTCTCCGTGGTAGTGACGATAAGACTGTCATTGTTAGATAGTCCTCCTCTATCTGTCTGGATATTATTTTCTTTCTTACAGTGTCGTCTTCCCTACATAATTTTCTCGAGATTGAGATACTTCGGTTTCCTATTAATGTTCCCTGATCTTTCTGAAGTACCTCTTTCACTTGAATCCGTCCTGTCCGAGAGTTTCCTCTCATGTAGAATTACTATCCGTCCCTCTCGACTCCTCTCCAGTCGTGTTATTTCTGACAGGGTTTCCGTCGTTTAACTTGTCTTTTTGTCATTCACGGATCTCGGTGTTTTCCCTTTAGACGTTACTCTTTTTCCGTCGACGTTTTGTCTGTACCTTATAATATAGTGTGCTTTACGTTTAATAATTGTTATTTCGAAATATAAATTTATCGTGAAACGTGAAATGTTTTGGAAATGTACATGGTATACTAGAGTCGTCCTCACTATAACAGGAACCTCCCCTACTTTTGACCGACAACCCCACCCCGACCTCTCTTTAGAATCTGTAATGTTACCGAATACCGAGTGGTTCTCCGGTGTCTTCTATTTGTCTATGTTTCGCATAGGCACATGTAGACACCATAATTTTGTAGTGACCCTTTCTCCCTCCTAATCCCCTTGTAACAAATTTTCAAGAAAATCCCTTCGTTATTGCTTTTTTGCACCAACTGTTTGTGATTGAATGAACTAGTAGAGTTGGTAAATGACTCCTTCTTCCCATTGACAGGAGAAAGATTTTTAACATATTCTTTTTATTTTGACCTTCTCAATTTACTTGCTCATGTCTCTCGTAATTCGTCGAGGGTCGTTTTACTTTACAATGACACGTTCACTTGCACACACGTACATTGCATTTTATTATACGTTGGAGTGAGTATTAATTTCTTTACAGTTGATTTTTTTAATCTACATTAAGAGTAGTTTAAACGGTTTATTTTTTTCCACCTATTATGGATCACAACTATTCCTACACCTCTTTATACGTAAAACTAAGACTAATTGAACTAATATCTTCGTGTTTAAAAACTTTTCGTTAGACCGTTGTTGATAGTTTTAATATTTACACATACGGGAAACCAAGTCGTTACGATGACACTACTTAAATAGGATGATTGTACCGGAGGTTGGTTTAGGTACGTCTTTCTACAACTGACATTATCGGTTTTCGATATTTGGTGGATTGATAGGTAGCTATTTCTTAACCAGAATATTTAAAACCATTGGGTCTTTACCTTATTGTGTATTCGTAATTTTCATATTTAAGTGCCTATTCTTTTATGTGTGTCCTATGACTTCAGTCGTTCATCGTCTTATATATCTCGTACTGAGGAATAAAACTTTTGTATGTATTTATATTCGAACGTTACAGACTCCTTTCTAACAAGGCAAATCTCAGGATACATACGAAATTTTTTAATATTGTACTCCTATATAGGATATTCTTTATAAACGAATACTTTTGTCTTCTACTGAACAAGTTTAAGTATGTTAATCCTTCGTCTCGAGAATTATCTTGGGACAAGAAACCTGGGCATTGGACGAGGTATAGGGTGTAGTGCGGTCACGCCGCTACAGACGTCGACGCATTACGGATGACTCTGCGATTGTCTGGACTCCCGAAGAGGTGAGGAAAGGGCTGGATAGGCGTAGATGGAGATTGGCTGAAGTATAGAAAAAGTAAGAGATTTCTAAAGGTCACAAAAGGAAGGAGAGAGAAACAAACCCAGTGACCGGAACCAGTCCCTTTGGATAGGGTCAGGTAAGGAGAGAGAGACTTTGGAAAGAAAAAGTGAGGAGATAAGAGTACTGGATTGTTTCTTGTCTGTCATTTATAACAGTTTAATTACTTATTTATAGGTAGTCTGGTCTACGGTGATTAGTGAAGAGTTTCAAGTAGAGTTTGCAAGCTCAGAGAGACTTTACAAAGGATTGAGGAAAAGTAAGTTAAAATTTGAAAACTTAACTTATTTAAGTCTTTAATCTAGTAAAATTTCAGTTAGGGTATAAAGATGAAGTCTACTTTTTTTTTTTTTTTGGTCTTCCCAAGAAAGAAGATTCTCTTACTTGCCTCTTCTCTCTCGGGAGTCGCGTCGTGGTCGCGCGCGACGTCGGGGGCCCGTCGCCCTCGGAAGTCGAGACCGTGACGACTGAGGTCCCGGTTCGGTGTGAGATCCGAGCTCACCTCCTTTGCGGGAGTGAGTGATAGAGTGGAGTCCGAGCAGCCAATTTGAGAGAGACGGAACCACAGGAGTCACGCTTTCACCTTCATGGGTGCAGTGTCCAAAACACTCCTGATTTGTTGCGGCCTCCTGAGAGTTGTGGACCGGGCACGCGTCGGTCGTGGAGCGCTTCCGCGCGGCAGGGCGTCGGCGACCCACGCGCGTGGGGCAGTCCGCCAGGGTTGTGCGGTCCTTTGTCCTGCCGCGAGTCTCAAGTCTCGGCTTTCGGACGCTCGCAGGGAGGTCCGGGTAGGCGAGGGGACCTGCACTTGCGTCTGAAGTGCGGGCGACCGGGTCGCCGGCGAGGTCCCTCGCGCCCTCCGTCCTCCGTCCTCGCCTCCGTCGCCCGGCCGTTTCCACTCTGTGAGGCGACGTACTCGAGGCCGGCGTAGGAGCGCTCGGGTCTCCGGCCGGGTTCTACTGGTCGAGGACCATTTGCGTCCCGCTCAGAGACAGAGGTCCCTTAAGTTTAAGAGCCCCGAATTTGTGTCGAGTGCACAGTGCGTCGCGCAGTCCGATACTCCTTTTGCATGTCTTCGACTCCTCTGTTTCCCGGCCCTTCCTGCGCCTCGAGTGCGCCCTCGTCCGTCGACTAGACTCCGGCACGTCCGAGTCGTCTGGGGTTGGGCTCTCGTGCCCGGAGTTGTCCTCGTTCGCGCGCTTCCGTGTGACAGAGTCGGGGGTCCACGTCGGGGCGCCGCCGGCGCCCACCTACCGATACGGATTCGAGGAGTCGTTGTCGCTTCTTTGGCCTCGAGTGAAGAGAAGAGAGAAATCTCCTTTACTACCGTTAAATCTAATTTCCTTGTTCTTTTCTTCATGTTATAAAATTTTCCTTATGCGAACTCTTAATTGTGAAGGAGAGTGTCGGAAGGTAAGAAATCAAGGGGTTCCGTAAGAACGTATAAAGTTATAGACCGTATTTTATAGTAGGTAGTCGGTTTAGAGAATGGACCTTATGGACATAAAAGAACCTTTGATTCACTTGTTTTCAGAGGAGGTTAATAAATGGATTCAAGTTTTTGTATGATTTAAGAAAAGACTTCATTTAAATAAAAAATGTAAGGTTATTATGGATTTAGACAAAAAAGGAATGTTAATTTTCTATTGTATAAATTCTGTGTCGTGATCGAATAGACTGGATAATTCCAGTTATACATTTCTTTCGTTTTTATGGCTTCGCACTTTCGTATAAATTTTCATATTTATAGTATTTAATTTAGGTTTCGGAACTCGACAAAAACTCATTTATTGTTGATAACTTCCAGTCCTCGAGGATCGGGGCACAGAGCGCATAGTTCAAGTTCATTCTTTTGATTGCCTACCCGACCCTTTCCTTTTAGGACTGTGGCGGAGTCGAAGTGCTCCGTGTCTCCGTTGTGTGATTCTGAGAGGGAAGTGACTACTCTTCATGACGGGGAGGATTCTTTCTGAAATCGGTCTTTGACGATTACCGTGCACACCTGACTCATTTAAATAATTATCACAGTGATACCGTCTCTTGAACACATATTAGATTATACGGTCGTCCGGGAATTACCAATAGTCGGGAGAGTCGATGCTTACATTTATTGTTTTTATAAAATCAGTCGAGATCTTTACGAAGACCTAAAACCAGAGTATATCATAATACGAATGTAATAACATGAAAACGAAGGTCTTATTAGATATTTTGTCTATTTAGACATTTGGATCCTTGAGTCCTTACAGACAAAGACAGAAAGGCGGTAGTGTGTGTGTGTGTGTGTGTGTTCGTGGGTGCGTGTGCGTGTGGCGAGGAAGTGGAGTGAAGTAGTACTTCACGGGAATATTTTACCTTGAACATTTTATACTGGGATTGAAGACGGACATGTTGGTTATAGTTGTGACATAAAAGGGATTTGGGTACCCCTTCAAAAGGTGTCGTCACCGCTCCCCTTCGTCTCCAATCGTATGTCTGAGAGCAAGGATTTCTTTGCCTCGTTCTTTCACCTTCTACCTTTACTTTCGAGGAATAAGATCTTAATCATGTTCACGTGTCTTAATGTATCGAATGAAATCTGTAAAAGATAAAAAGTCCTATGATTTCGTAATAAAGATTGTGAAATCCACTTCTTTGATGAGTTTTTACAGGTGTAAGAGAAGTAATTACCTTTCGGTTGAACTACGCATTCTCTATAGAGAATCCTGTCTTTGCACATAGGATAGATTTGGAATTATGTACATATGTCTATGTGTCTAGCCTATATATCCAGTTATCGAGTCCTTTTAAATTGATCTTGTCTTTTAGACTAAGTCTAAGCTTAATTGTTGAGGGGGAATGGGGAAGGAAGACCGTCATGAACGTTTGGACATCGTTGTTTCATAGTGAAGTAATAGAAGGGTGGTCTGCGACCAAAAAGGATTGTGAAGTCCTACGAAGACTCTACTGCATAGACTGTACTGTGGAGGTGAAGAGAGGGTGCAAATTGTTCTATTTCCCTTTCCTCTGATCTATTACGACCACAATGTTCGCGCTCCTGGGTCGGGAAGTACTTGTAAGTTTAATTGACATCCCGAGTTTGGGAAAAGTGATGTAGGGTCGTAGACTGTGCAAGACTCAAGAGGGACATTTCGTCAATAATGTGACATCCCGGTAAGTAGGACACAATTGACTACGTTAGTAATTGATTATCGTCTTCTTGATCAGAGTGAATTTTGTACTGACTTTTTTCGTATCATTAAAATTTTTACCATCAACAAAATTACTGAAAACAAATTAGTTTATTTCAACTCGTTAGTTTGCACCAAAAGTCTTTTCGGCTAAAAAAAAAATTTGGATTTTTCTTACGGAGTTTCTTCTGTATTTGTCATTCAAAGGTTCAGTTGATGAGTCATAGTCTGGACGGACCGAACACATTGTTGTATTGTAAGTGCGAAAGAAGTCCCATCATAATATTATTTCTGCATTAACCAGACTAGAAGGACGAAACGTTATTATGGGTCTTTGTGCACATCATTGGATGTACGTTTTCGTGCGTTCCGAAAGTCCCGACTCGGTACTTAATTTGGATCTCTAGTTCTTCAAGTGCACAAAGAGGGGCTGGTATAGGCGAGTGTTCCGGCAGAGGTCTGCTCACACGTAGTGACGAAGGGGTCACAGACGCACGGACTCGTGTTCGTAAGTCTCCCGTCCTTGACCGGGTGTGCGGCCCGAGAGTGCCGGTACCCGAACCGACGCGAACGTCCCTGAGAATGATGTAGGGTCGACTTTCCGTAGACTGCTACGTTAACGACTTCGGAGGGACGAGGGGGACGTACGCTTCGGAGCACGGAGCATGGAAGACTAAAGTCGTCCCGGTACACACGACACTATCAATTCCCGGACAGTTACAAAGGTAATATTTGAGGCCAAAAGTCTCCAAAGATAGAACCGGATATTTTTATCTAAGGCCAGACATTGAACCGTATCTTTCATGACCATAGTCGGGTTCTCTTGTAAAAAACAAGGTTACTAATTTTATTTTTAGACAAATCATCAAAATTCAATTCTCTCACAATTTCCGCCCCGCCCCCCCCCCNCCCCCCCCCCCCCCCCCCCTCATATCTTACAAAAATTTTTGTGGTGGTTTTTGGGTCACGAGACAGAGTGAGTGACGAAGTAAAATCTAAAACTTTGCTAATTGTGTTATATTTGGTTACTATGACTCATTTACTTTTTTGGATTTTTCTCAAAATTAATTCTTGATACTATCTATGGTTTTTTCAGTATGTTAAAATTCGTTGATGTTTACATTATAGAGTTTATTAAGGGTGTAAATTTTTAACAGGTTCATGAGGTTTTGATAAAGTTTTTATACAAAACGATCTATATTTTTAGTGCAACTTACTTAGTGATGGACATCCAACTGAAGTCGAATCCCCTCTGTTAGTAGTCAGGAGAGAAGTTAAATACGTTATTCTGCAAAGATTCTGTATAATATTGAATGTAGATTTTGAGACTTCGTCATCAGAATGTATGACAAACGATTTTCGATAGAAAATTCAAAACCCCCATAAAAAAGTCGTATTGCATCTAAACAGAGGAAGTTTTTGCATTGAATACATTGTGACGACGTGGAATTCTTTTGTGTAAAAACTTCATTATTGAAAATAGACTATTTCCTCCATGTCGTGACCATGTTGATGGTGCCTCCCGCTTCGCCCTTGTCGACAGCCTTAATACTCACACATGTATACGTGTCCATGAGAAACTGGAGCTCTAATGTAAGAATCCTTTAATAGGACACTTATATGAAGTTATACACCCTTTGATATATCGACATTGAATTTGTGTGTTATTATAAAGAGTGTCTTAAAAATTTTATCGTTTTACCGCTTTGTATTTACAGGTAGTTTTCCCCTGGACAATTCATTCAACGACATTTCCGCACGTCACATTTCATGTATCGATAATTTTTTCTCCTCCTGCTTTCTGCGTATATAACTATATCTTTCTGAAGGTTCAATATTCATTTTTATCGTTCCAGGTTACAATGATGGACATCTTCTTATCTCTCCCTCTTTCCTTGTGTACGTGTACATATGTACGTACGCGCGCGCGCGTGTGTGTGTGTGTGTGTGTGTGTAAATTTCTCTCGCCTTAAACGAAAACGTCTATTTTTTGTAAAGATCTTTCTGTGTGTTATTTGGTTGTTTTCTCTACCAAAGGGTGTTTTTGTTACATTATTAAAACTCACCATAAGGATTAGTTTGAGAGTCATAGTCTATTATATTGGTTTTATTGTCACCCCGTCCCCCCTCTTTGTTGAGATTCTAGACTTAATGATTTTTGTTATCATTTTAATCCATAATAAGGACATAAGTCGGGTCACCGGGAGTTTGCAACCACATATCGTCTTAGTGGGTTCCAGAGTAATTTGTTTCTAGGGATCTGAGATAGGAGTTTTAGGGACCAATTATAGATTCCGACTCGACGACCCAGGTCTCTGGTGTGTAACTGCTAGAGAGAAGATCTATTTACTGATGGACAAGTTTCAACATGTATTTGCAGGTGGACCACGTTGTAATCTTAGGTCAATAATAGTTATTATAAAGTTTTTATTGCGAACAAAAGAATTTTGAATTCTTCAGACCTACCACTCCCACCTACTATTAACTCTAATAGGATTCATCTTTCACTTCTCCTTGATTTTTCGGAGAACTACTTTCACTTTCTCCTCTCACTTTTTCAACCGAATTTCGAGTTGTAAGTCTTTTGCTTCTAGTACCGTAGGTCAGGGTAGTGAAGTACCCTTAATCTACCCCTTTGTCACCTTTGTCACAGTCTGAAATAAAAAACCCCGAGGCTTTAGTGACATCTACCACTGACGTCGGTACTTTACTTTTCTGCCAATGAGGAACCTTCCTTTCAATACTGGTTGGATCTATCGTATAAGTTTTCGTCTCTGTAATGGAACGGTTGTTTCCAGGCAGATCAGTTCCGATACCAAAAAGGACACCAGTGCATACCTACACTCTCAACCTGACACTTCTTTAGGCTCACGGTTTTTTAGTTACGAAAACTTGACACCACAACCTCTTCTGAGAAGTCTCAGGGAACCTGAAGTTCCTCTAGGTTGGTCAGGTAAGATTTCCTCTGGTCAGGACCTACAAGAAATCTTCGTTACTACAATTTCGACTTTGAGACCATGAAACCGGTGGAGTACGCTTCTCAACTGAGTAACCTTTTCTGACTACGACCCTCCCTAACCCCCGTCCTCTTCTTCCCCTGCTGGCTCCTACTCTACCGACCTACCGTAGTGACTGAGCTACCTGCACTCAGACTCACTTGAGACCCTCAACCATTACCTGTCCCTCCGGACCGCACGACGCTAAGTACCCCAGTGTTTCTCAGCCTGTGCTGACTCGTTGACTTCACTTGACTTCGTTCCCTTCTCCTCCCTGTTCCTCAAATCAAGGTGACGTGAAAACTTTGAGTCGGAAAGTAGAGGTAAAGACGGTGTCTACCTTTGGTCATGTTACTGACTTTTATATTTGACTTTTTATTATTTTATGTGGATCCACTTTTAATGTAGTGTACTATTGATGTTTCCCTGTATATTGACACCCAGGGATATGGTTGTATGAAGAAAAAGGAAACACTGGTGTAGACAAAAAACTAATCAGTATACACAGTAATCGGTGACCGTCTATTTGGAATAGTCGAAGTTTGCCTCCACAGTACCCAACGTAATTCTGGGAAGTTGTGAATGTACAGATCTAGGATTGGGGTCCCGGAGTCCCACACCGGAACAAGCCTCTGTGTCATTCCTGTTACACTAGTCCACCGGGGACAGTGTCCTGACCTCAAGAAGACCTTCCTCCTTTACGTCGGGGTCCGTCTCCCTCGGGTGTCACTTCTGTGCCCCTCTCCCCCTTTCCGTAGTAGGCGTTGGGCCCCTCCCTCGGGAGCCTTCCTCGGGCGCCGTGCTCTTGGTCGAACGGGAGACTGGAGAGCGGAGGTCTTGACCCTTCGTCAAGGTGGACGAAACACTGGGACGGTACCGTCGGGGTCGTCTGGTTAGGTTCTCGAAAGCCCAAAAAAGAAGGGGGGTGAAATCTTCGACTTACTGATAGCACTGTTTTATAACACAGTTTACAACTCTAGTGTTTTTACTAATAATGAACTCTACTGTATTTACAAGTACTAAGTAATTAATCTAAAGTCGTCAAGATAAGTGTCAAATGGCTAAGTCACTCAGTGGTTGTTTTCCTTTCTCTACGGTCGTGGCTCGGGTTGGAGGAAAGAGGACAGTCGACGTCCCGAAAGATTGGCCAGGGTGATTGGATCGTAGATGGACTGTCCGCCACAGGGAAGACTGTCCTGGGAAGTGCGTTAAAGGGACTAGTTTTACAAAGCTATTTATAGTATTTAAAGCTATGTTCTTGTAAGCGAAAAGGGCAAAGTTCAAGATCAGTTAGTATTGAGGGTTATCTACAGAGGAATTTGTTTAATGAATTTTGGTAACTGAATCAGACGTGGATCTTTGGACTTTACAGAACTTTTCTTATTCGTTATTAAATAATGAATAGTGTTCTCCCTATCATTATCTTATTTCATGGTACATTATGTGAACACGTCTGGATAAGAGAAAGTTTATTAGGGAGTCATTCATCTCGTTCCCTGATGGATGGAGTTTGAAACTTCGTACCCACAAGAACTAGACACCTGTGGAGTATTTACGGGAGCCGATAGTCCGTTTAGGATAGAGAACTAAGGTTTTGAACATACAATTGAAGAGGACTCCCCGAACATGGAATGTATTGGAAGTGAAATATAACACGTAGTCCCAATTTTTGTGTCGGTGTTAATGTTTGAATTGAAACTTAAAGGACAGTAAAATAATAGTTTACAGAGTTGACTACTTGACGATGGGTAAACAAAGCTGATAGGTAAACCATATCGAGAGGTAAAGAAAGTAGAAATTTTTTTGTTTGTCGTAAGTTAACAGTCTCTTTTTATTGACATGTTTAAGAAGAGATCATAGATAGGAGGAAAGAGAGAAAGAGAGTCCCAAGTGAATGTCCCAAATTCTTAGATTGGTCCGACGACTATTTGGGGATAATACGATGTTCATTTATGTAAGTGATCCATTTATTTAAAGTGTGGAAGTTTTTAATAATTTCTGATATAGAACCGGAGAAATATGTATTATGAGTTTACGATGATAAAGAAAGTCCGGGGTCTGTCTTGTGGAGAATAATCAGGATGTTAATTTACTAAGTCGTTGGTCGGTGTGACAGAGACGGAAAATTGTCAAAGTTAGTCATCGTCTAGATCCACATTAGTTGTCGTCGTCCCCCGAAACCCTTCGTTTTGTTTTGTCTTTGTCATCCTTAGAAATGACCTTATGTCATTAACTATGTTCCCTTGTAATATCCGATAAAATTAGGTTCAATTAGATTCTATAATCTCGGACTAAAATATTAGTCTTCACTTTATTCGTCCCGTTGAAAACTCATATACTTATGTCTTATTTAAAGTTTGTCAATTCTTCCAATTTTATTTTCCCCTGACGAGAGTTTTCCTTAGAAGAACCGGAGTCTTCCCAGTAATGAAGTCAAGACCAATGAATCGTGGGTGAATCGACTATTTAATTTCGGGAGGAATGGAGGATGACAATGGTACGGATTGGTTAAAGTATAGTATATGAATATTTTTAGGTTCGTAGAGTCTCTCATTGACCGTTAGGAGAATGAAGAGGATTCTGTACGAATTTTAAAATGGTTGTTGTAGTCCTGTCAGAATTTTACATTAAATCGTTTTACGAGAGTAAAGAAAGTAAAAGGATAAAAACTAAGGGATCGGATCTCATGTCCCTACCATCAAGTCACGACGCCGACTACGTCCATCGTGCCACTAAATAAATGTACTTTTTAGTTTTCGGTCACCACCATACTACCCTACCGATGTTTAAAATTGAGATGTTTTTAGGTGTTTACCTTTACAATGGTATCATTGATGGACTAGTAACGTGTACTCCAATCGACTGAAGTACTAGATTAAGATATCGACAGATAACGTTGTACACGTTACTCTACAGATGCTGTGAAGTTCAGAGGTAAAGGAATGAGACGAGACTTCTTGTCCTACACTCCCTGCACCGACTGTGCAAATGTCAGACCAGGTTAAAAGGATACGAAGAAAGTTTAGAAGGTTTTGTACTTTGTCGAATTTTTGTAATCAACCGATTCCAAATTTTGTAGATTGACGTCTTAGGATATGTCCTGTATAAGGTTAAGTTTTACAATCTTAAAGTGTACCGTCCTTTGGTCACATGGACTGCCGTTCGTAAAGAGAAAGACTTTTACAAAGGTTTCAACAGTCGTTGAGTGGATGTCACGAAGATGGAGTTTTTCGTCACAAAACATAAGATTTTCCTTTTTATACTTTTGTCTTTTTTGTAAAATATAGGAGGTAGACCTTTCGCGTACGTATGTTTACAATTGTTTTTAGTAATAGTCATTTATCTGTAAAGAGAACTTTTCCACGAAAATTATTGTTAGAAAGATCTGAAGAACATCGATGACAAACCCTTCTTTTACGTAATCTGTATTTGTACCGTCCGGTTTGTCATGTCTTACGACTATGATTAAACAAGATGGGACATCGTTTTTTTCAGTGAAATACTAATTTCGATTTAATATTTTGATTAAATGTGACTTTTTATTATTTCGGTAGTTAAATAATCCCAAATGTCTTATCTCCTATATACGCGGAATCAACTTTGATATTTTATATGTAAATTTTTTATTAAAAGAACAGGGAAACTTCATTTTTAAGAATCCATTTAGACTGTCCTTAAAAGTTTTTGAAAGGTTAATAAGATGACTTTTACTAAAGGTTGTCGTAATTAAACTCATTGAAAACAATAGTTAAAATTGGTAAAGGTTCTTACACAATAAAAATTTTGTGAACATAGTTTACCTTTAAAGAGAAGGTATAGATCAACCATGGCAAACTAGGTTTGTTTGGTCCATAGAGAAGTAAAAGGGTAAGTCACTTCAAGTGATGATCAGTATTCTATAAATTTTCATTTCAATAGATTTTTGATCAAGAATAATTAATATCACCAAAAACAGAGAACTATTTGTTTACTTGTTTTTATGTATACAATTGACTGATCCGCTTTTTCGAATTTTATAAATAATTAGTGTGATATTGATAAGTTGTTTATACGTTGTCCAACCTGAAAGGAGAGGGTATATTACAAAACTATTACTTATGAAAAGATTATAAGAAAACTTTGATCTGACAGTGTATTTTGTATTTTAGTTAGGTAAATTAAAATAGGGGTTGGAGATATCCAAAAAGGGTTTGTAGGACACTTTATTATATTTCAGTTCCTGTGACTGGAGTCTTTATAATACATCTGACTAAAAAATTTACATTATTACTGTATAATAGTTTAGTTCACAGAATTTAGTGACTCAGAGAGAGAAAAATACACTAAACATGAATTATGATTTCTTCGTAATTTAAAAAATGATGTTACTTACACGAAATTTAGCGATTTTGAGTCCCAATTTCACCCAGTAAAGTCGTACGAGAAAGGGGAATAGAGTGACGGAGATAGACATCAGAGTCAAATGAACTTCGGACGTTAGGGTTGTGGATATGAAAGTAAAAGAATCTAGTGAGCCTTCATTGTGACATGACGATTTTTCCCGGTACGAGTACACTTGACTTTGTGTAGATATTTTTATTTTATCTTAAGTGGTTTATAACTTTTAATTTTTACATTCACATGCATGTGTTTCGATTTTTTTACATGGTCGTTCATAGGAGAAGAAGTCAGAATGGGTGTCAGTTCCGTTCGTCGTGAAATCAGACATTAGGAATGTAGTACCGGTGTCCATTCTGACGGTATTTTGTCTTTGACAGTACTTAATTGAGTTTTAAGAATAAGGTTATATTCATTACGTAAATCATGAAGTTTATTTTTTTGTCTCGTGGGTCAGAGGACCTTTGTCTGACTCTCTGTCATTCACCTCATTGTTCCGTTCGGTGGACGATCCGAAGGGATTTGCCATACGCCGGTAGCTCTGTCTCGCGAAGGTACAGATACTCGTAGTGGACTATGGTATGTGTATTGCGAAATTTATTTTTGTGGTCATTTGGCGGTAGTGAGACTGAGAGCGTCACACGGACGTTATTCCATACTCACATTTAAGTGTTGGTGCACGCGTCTTTTGGTAGATTTTGGTCATCGACGTTGCAAGGGTAATATAAGGAGGACATAGACAGGAAATTTTTAATTAAGTTCTGTTTAATTTTAATAATTTTTCTTGAAAGTTATCTCACGAAATAAAAGTTTTCGTTCATTCTTAACTTATCATTCCGTCGTCATCTCTGCACACCCACACGTGTTCGTCCGTGAGTGTGTGTGTATGTGTGTGACGTCTTCTGAAGGAGGGGACCGACGTGGTGGCGAAACGTCTGTTGTTCGATTAAACCCAAGCATAGTACGCAGACTAGCCAGTGTGTCGCTATGTTTTGTCTTTATTCCTTTCTGCTGGTAGACGAACAATCGACTTTGATATTTTCATATAGAAAAATTATTTGTTATTTTAATCAAACTGTCCCGTCTCTGGTGGACTTATCTTTTAGTTTATAAAGTACAATAAATTCCACATACAGACGACCGATAATTTTATGAGGAGAAATTAAATAATGTCGTTGTGTGTGTTATGAGTACAGTAGGGGTAAAAGATTTAGTTATTAGTCGTGTCGTACGAAGTAATTGTCACTGGTTAGTGCCTACTCGACCCCTAGAGTAAAATGTTGTACTCGTAAGGATTCTGTATTTGGTAGACGATGAACATCATTGTCTTTTTAGTTTAATTAGGTAAGAATAGTACGTAAGTCTAAAATTTCGTTAATTTCTACGAGAATCACATTAGCGTCGGTGTCTTCATCAAGACATTACTCCCTTCGTTTGAGAAGTGACTTGAAGGACAGTAGGAGCTATGTAAACTTTTGAAATGTTCGAAAGACGTGAGGTCACTTGGTAACAAGAGACGTGTGTCTACAACTTTTGTTGTTCGTTAAAAATAATTTGTAAATTAGAAACGTGTAAACTTCCTCAAATTTATGACTTGTCACTAGTTTTGTATTTTGTATATTTGTTGGGTTTATTGACGTATAATTTTACTCCGTGTTGTAGGTTAAATTTGAACGTTGTCGTTCTTTGACTCTTTACTTCGAAAGGACTGAGGAATTGGAGGACGGAGGTAGGGAAAGTAAAAGATTATGTATACCAAACTCGCTACGGCAGAGATTGTAGACGTTGTGGACTCGTTACCATGCCCGTCGAAATAAAGATTTACCGTACCTAGACACCAAAATACATTGAAAAGGGGAGAATCCTACATTGTCCTTTTGATAATAAGTTATGATTTTGATAATGAGTTATTGATTTTCACCTTTTGTACCTTGTCCTTAGGAAGGTTTACTAATTGTGTTCCTGGATACGAGAATTGTCCCCTACACCCCCCCACCCCCACCCCCGCCACCCCCACCCCCACCCATCTTGTTAGTCTCTCTGTTGTTCCTTCGTTAGAAGAGTTTCGTTTCCTTCGTTAGAAGAGTTTCGTTTCCTTCGTTAGATCACCCACTTTGACTGAAGGGAATCTCGAGGGGTTGGTGGGGAGTGAGGGGGTGGTTTTTTTAATTCACAGTTTATGAGTTTGAAGCGAAGTTTCAGTATTAAATTTAGTTCTATATCCATAAAACCTTTACAAAGTTTTCTCCTGGTTTCATTAATAATATTAAAGGTTTACTTTATGTTAACATGTATAGCGACGACGACGACGACTCAGGGAAGTCAGCACAGACTAAGACGCTGGGGTATCTGCCGTCGGGTGGTCCGAGGCGACAGGGACCCTAAGAGGTCCGTTCTTGTGACCTCACCCGCCGGTAAAGGGAGAGGTTACATACTTTCACTTTTCGCTTTCACTTCAGTGACTCAGCACAGGTTGAGAGTCACTGGGGTACCTGACGTCGGGTGGTCCGAGGAGGTAGGTACTAAAAGGTCCGTTCTCATGACCTCACCCCACGGTAACGGAAGAGACCATGCATGGCGGAAGGGAGGATTTATGACTCCCTACTTATCCTCTAACCCTCGGTCGTTTCCCTTCCGACGCCCCTTCCCACTAGACCTCCGTCGTCCCTTGTCTTTCCGTTTCCGAGTTTCTGCTGTAAGGTCCTTTTTGTTGTTTTTGACGTCGGGTGTGGACCGTCATGAGGACCGGGGTCCTGTGTCCAGGACTAGTATACCCTGGATTTGCGATCAGCGTCCTCGGGCTGTCATTCGTTTGTACTTTTGTGGTCCCCCGTGACTACCGAGACTACTTTTATTTTGTTTACCTGCCCTGCCTCTCTGTTGCTCCGATAAAATCTGCCCCAGAAGTCCGTAGACTTCTTTACTATGAGCTTCACTCTCGACTCACTGACTTTCGTCGGGTAATACCTATCCTCGCGTGACTCTTCTCCGTCCGTCGTACCCTCGGGTTTCCGTCTCTTTTCGAACGTGGTGTTAAGGTTTCAAGGGACCCGATCTCTTTGTCGCATAGGATTGTAAATTGTACCTTAAGACGTGAAAGGTCCTACAAGAAAAGTGATAATTATATGATCGGGATTAGAACGAACCCTTTATCTTTTATTTGATAATGGTATAGTTGATTCCTGTTTGTGTTTTGACTGATTGTACCACGTACAATCGAGGAATGACCTGATTGTCTGACTTGTGTCTACAGCGGACCTGGCAGTATAGACCCTGTTTTCTCTCCGTCTCTTCGTTCTTTCCTCTCCCTCGTTCCAGGCCTCAGGGCCGACGATGAATTTCTGTGGAAGTTTCAGTGACGATTTTTCCAACAGTTAGATATGTTTTTAGGACTTGATTTCGGTGTGCTTGTCCGGTAAGGAACGGAAATTTTTACCAGAAATATCTTGATGTTAATCTAAGATAAAAAGTGAGTAGTCTAACCGTTTTTAGGAGTTCAGACTGCTGTGTCTGATCGTTATTGCGTCCCTTTCTGGTCGAGACGGCGATGTGTGACGACCACTCTCATCTGTCCACGTCTCGGTCGTTCCCCTTGAACCGTTACGACTTATTTTGATCTTTACGTAAAAGAGAAGTAGGTCTTTTAGGTGTGACCTTTAGTAAGGGTGTTTATGTAATCTTGTGTATGTATATACGTGTACGGGTGTTCGAGGTTTTTAGTTTGGGTTTAGGGATTCAGAATATATTGCAATAGGTCGTTATCTTAATTGGAATCAATTATACTCCGATAAGTGTCCGAAATAAATCGGTTGTGCCACCATTAGTGTCAAAGGTGGTCTTTGTCACTGAACAAATGGTCAGGAGACATCTTTGTGAGACATTAAAACCTTGTATGTAGTGTGATTGTTAACACTTTAGTTTTTTTTTTCACTTAAAGATTTGTCGGTCAGAGGGATACCTAAAGTCCATTCCTTAAATCCTAGACATGTTCGAATAAGTAATCTTATGAAAAGATTAAATGAACAAAATTAACTTCCTATTGACGAAATGTCATGACGCAACCAAAAATGGTTTATCGTTATCCCTAGTCGGTGTCCAAATGGGTGCAGGGGAGAGTGGACTTGTAGGGAGGGTGGAGGTAGTAATGTTATAAAAATTAATTTCGTTTTATGACCTTTGGTGGGTTTATAAGTTGTTGTCCTCTGGGTGACTATGTTGGTACTTGTTGATGAGAAAGGAATGAAATTTAGGATAGTGAGTCGGATGATACGACTCACATCATAGAAGACAAACATTCTGTGTACGACAAAAATATCTGTCGAAAGTGGAGTGTACAGAGAATTTCATTTCTGTGAAGTTTATTTTAGGGGTGAGGTGTCCTCGCATTCATACAGACCACTCTTTTCTGATGTGCTTCATTGGATTCTAAATTTATTGTTGGGTGCCAATAATATTTCTCCAGTTATGTTTTTCAGGAAATAGTTTCGGGTAACAAATGATAGAGTGATTAGGTAAGAAAATTTTCCTTGAGTGGGTTTTTGTAGAAGATTTTTTCGTTGTTGTTGTTGGTACCAAATACAATCGAGTGTGTCCTCATTAAATCCTTCGAGATGAGTCTCGAAGTGTCCTTTGGGTATGGATTCCGTTAGTCACTCCTTTATTTACGAGTGACTGGTCTCGACCACGAACAGGACTTTCCTGTCCCTCTTCCAAAGAAAATTTTTTTTTTGTTTGTTTTTGATGGTCCTTGAAAATAAGTCCTTCGAATCAAACTTGTGTAAGACCTGTTCTTCTTGTTCTTGCACACTATAAGTCCTTGTACAAGATCCTTTAATTGTTTTGAACTACTGTTTACTTATGTGTCCAAGAAGGGGGAGAGGGTCGTACCTCTTGAAAGGACGGTAGACCCACGACTCATTTTCGAAATGTGTTTACCCTCGGTTCGATCTAGGTTTTCCCACAAACCGTTCCACCTATAACCTCTTGTGTAGCTGAAGGAGGTATTTTAGAAACACAAGATCGTAGTGACTGGGGAAGAGGAATATTTATGATATCGATAAGCCATTAACCGAAGTAAAATTTATCAATCGTCGCTACAAAAGGGAATGATTGTGTTCAACCATCACTTCCATATTCGACTTGATATATTTCAATGACTATAAATTCGAAAAGTGGATGGTTTTCCGCCGCGAGAGGTTACCGGACTTGAAGGAAAGGTGCTCGGAGAAGAGAAGGACAGACCAGTCGTGGGTGGGGTGAGTTCAGGAGGGGCGACAAAGGGTGCTGTGCGTCGTCGCTGGCTCGGGCGGAGGTGTGGTGGAGTGTGTGAGAGGTGTGGTGGAGTGTGTGAGAGGTGCGGTGGAGTGTGTGAGAGGTGCGGTGGAGTGTGAGAGGTGCGGTGGAGTGTGTGAGGTGCGGTGGAGTGTGTGAGAGGTGCGGTGGAGTGTGAGAGGTGCGGTGGAGTGTGTGAGGTGTGGTGGAGTGTGTGAGAGGTGCGGTGGAGTGTGAGAGGTGCGGTGGAGTGTGTGAGAGGTGCGGTGGAGTGTGTGAGAGGTGCGGTGGAGTGTGTGAGAGGTGCGGTGGAGTGTGTGAGGTGCGGTGGAGTGTGTGAGGTGCGGTGGAGTGTGAGAGGTGCGGTGGAGTGTGAGAGGTGTGTTGCGGTAGACGGTCGCGTCCCGACTGGTCTGTGCGGAAAGACGGAAGGAAAGAGAGGACGGGGGTTTGCGAGTAATCTTACGTTGCCTAG
Source organism: Capra ibex (assembly GCA_006410555.1). Classification (NCBI taxonomy): domain Eukaryota; kingdom Metazoa; phylum Chordata; class Mammalia; order Artiodactyla; family Bovidae; genus Capra; species Capra ibex. The sequence goes on from SJYO01020080.1 coordinate 131,921,323, forward strand.
TGTTGGCTACAAAAATTTCCTCTTAGAATTTTGTCTCGATCAAATAGTTTTCCCGTTGAGGAAAAGTTTAAAATATTAATAAAAATAATTTATTGATGAATCTTTTTGAAAAGTTTTTACTGACAATGTCTAATATTTTAAGGAATCGTCGTTCTTATGACCTCACCCATCGGAAAGGGAGAGGTCCCCTAGAAGGGTTGGGTCCCTAGCTTGGGTCCAGAGGAATTGACTGGAATCTGGTTATTAAATGTATGTTTTCACTCAATGTGAGTGACTGGTAAACATAAAAAAAGTATTCATACTTTTCATTCTTATCTTTTTCGTATTTGTTCGTCTTACTTGTATATCATTTGTGTATGAATCCTTTTCAACTTCGTTTGTTTTTAATTTGACGAATTGTACTTACTTTTCGTATAATATACAACCATTCACGAATTTAATCATCATTTTGCTGTTCATAACTACCATAAATAACCACTGTTTTGATCTTTTTCACTCACATTTTAGTCCTTAATTAGTGTTCTTTTTACTTGTTTAAAAGGTACTTGTTGAAAATTTTGGTCTGTTTACATTTTGGTCACAAAGTCCCTTTTCTTGTCTCACCAGCGATGAATATAGAGTCCCAACGAAACTGTGTGTTACCGAATTCACGTAATTGTAAGGGTCAATGTGGGTTAATAGTTGCCTTAATCTTCAGACGCACAGTTATTCATCTACAAGTATACATATATATATTTATATCTTGAAAATATATTTCACATTGTTCCACGTGACTATGATCGTTCGCACTTTTACCTTTGTATAAAACGAATGAAAAGTGACGTTAAAAGTGACCATCAGTGGAAGACGAGAAAAGAAAAAACCATAGACTCGTATTCATTGACGGTATCTTTCAATTTTTGTAATCTTCCATTATAAAATGTACTTTATTGAACAGTCCGTATTTATAATCTTTAAATTCATTTTGTCCTATGTCTATGTCTCTTTCTGTGTCGGTACATGGTGTCATTTTGTGTCACTAGGATTGGGAATTCCTTTCCAGTCAGGACCGAAGGACTAATGGGTCGTTTGATACAATGTTTTTGTAATCTTTAAGATTACTATGTTTGAGAAGAGAGAACACTTAATCTCATTGGGCAAATGTACCAATATTGTCGATAATTTTTCGTTTTAAGTTGACTCATTTAAAATTTCTAGAATGACCAAAATAGGTTGTTTATACTCAACCCGTGGTAGGGTAAATCGTCTGTCTTTCCTTACGGTTCCTTCACATGTTTTTACTCTCTAAAAATGTCCGTCTTCTTTCGTCCTTGTTCCGCCAAATAGTCCGTTTCTTCTTCCGACCAATACCGTTCTAGTGGGGTTGAACCCCGAAGGGTCCACCAGGTCGTCACCACTTCTTGGACGGTCAGTTACGGCCTCTACCTTCTCTACGCCCAAGTTGGGGACCTTCTATGGGCCTAGGGAACTTCTTCCTTTACCCTTGGGTAAGGTCATAAGAACGGACCTTATAGGGTACCAGTCTCTCCGGACCGTGCGATGTCGGGGGACCCAGCGTTTTCTCGACACGTATTGACTCATGTATATGTGTAAGAGGAAATCCCCTGTCGTTCCCAGATCACGAATCATCCATTAAGAACTAACTGATCAAATTCTAAAGTAAAGACCCTCTCGGTTTTGATATTAATTCAACAGAGTCAAACCAATGTACCCCGAATCGTATTTACTGAGGTAAAACCCGGACGACAGAACAAAATTGTGTCGGTTTAAGAAGATGGATATTTTTTAATAATGTTCTAATCTGAAAAAAAGTTTTTGGGAATCAAACGGTTTTAAGACAAAATTTCATGGAATTTAGTTACTTGTACTGAAATAGGTATTCCTTTCAGTTGAGAATTGTCACTTAGAAATTATTTTAATTTTAGTACAAGGGTTTTGGTGTCTCCTAAACGAAAGTCTTACTAATATTGTTAATTAAACAAATAAATTTAATGTCAAACTAAAGTACCTTTTATTCTTTGAGATGTCTTTTGTGTTTGAATTGTCTAACGTGTTATATTTTAGTAGTGGAAAGTAATGTTAAATTATAATTATCACGGATTCTGACAGACTTACTTTATCTCCTTTTCGTTGCAATCATCGTGTCGTAGTTGTAGTTTACCCGAAGAGGAAAATTTCGAAAGTTGTCAATGGGTGTCTTCTGCTTTTATATGACGTTCCCTTTAACTGAAGTTCCACCAGTTTTTAATTACCAGTGTTCGTTCCAACTTAAGTACGTCAATATAAACCCCTAAAAAATGTTTCAGGATATTGTTTAATTGCCAATATTTGTGGTCCGGTTTCCATTTACTCCTCGTATTCCTCTTTCCCACGTAAAGGGACGATACCCAATCGTTTGACTGAGACGTTTCCCGGTGTGTCCGTATTAAAATACAAAACACCTGCTCAGAGGAAGGATTGAATGAGTTAAAACGATATTTATTACTCGTACCGATATGAAGTCATTTCGAGATAAATGTCCGTGACTTTTAATTTAAAGTTTATTTACAAGTACACGGTGTTTTATGTGAATAGAAAAAAGTGACTTTTACATTTGCGGCAAGAACAAGACGCACGACCCGTGTTTACCTACCGTGTGCTCTGCACCGGTGCTTGGTCTGGATGCCGTCGGGACAGGAGTCAGCACACGTCTTAGGGTCGGAGAATTAGTGTCACGACTTTTTCTTTAATCTTGGAAGGGATCTGGTAAACTTCTTATGTGATTTATTAGACTAAATTATAAAGTTATATTTTACAAATTTAGTGATCGTTTTCTTCTTATTTTTAACAAATGTTTACGGTCATCTTGTCAACCTTTAAACGTATTCCTTCCTCACTTTCAGCGAGTCAGGACAGACTGAGACGCTGGGGTGCCCAATATGTCAGGCACCCTAAGAGGTCCGGTCTTATGATCTTACCCATCGGAAAAGGGAGGGGTCCCCTAGAAGGGTTGGGTCCCCAGCTTGAGTCCAGAGGGTGTAACGACCGCCTAAGAAATGGTCGACTCGGTGTTCCCTTCGGACTTTTACTTTACGAACAGACGACTTTGGGTCCTTCCTTTCTGTTTCCATTAGAATTATGTAACGTCTTTACATCTCGGGTGTATAGGTCTGGTGCTTTGTTTAGATCTTAAAAGATTACAGTTTTTTATGAACAATCTATTGGTCTTTAACTTGATTTTAAGTGAAGAGTTACCCAATGTATTCCTTTTGTACCGTATTGTTTACTTTATTACTCACTTGTGTAATCCGAAAGGTGTAGTCACGACGGTGTTAATTTTCACTATCTCTCCACAATGGACGGAGGACTACTTTCTTGGGCTATCGTGGATGTTAGAACGGATTCTTTAATTCGGATTTAGGTCGGTTCGAGTCCACCATGGACGGTTGGACTTCTTTTACGTCTTGTCTTACGAGTGAACCTGGTACTCCTGAGATACCCGGTTTGTCGGGTCTAAGAAGTCTTCTAGTAGACATGTCTTTTCTTTCATGACCTCCCTCCTTGATGTCCGATTCTTTCTGAATTTCCGTTTCTGTCAAAAAAATTTTTTATCCGTTGTGTTTTGACAACACGGACCTGTCCTTATACACCCACTTTTAATTCATTGAATAATAAGAAGTCTTATTCAGTCTTTTCACCGGTTACACCCTCTCTTTTCCTACGAATTTTGTGTACCTTCCCGAAGACGTCCCCAGCCGTTTCTAGGGGAAGAACTGGACCCACTAGTGATGTTGGTACAAAGAGAATATTGAGTGATTATATATGTAAAGAAAGATATCAAAAGAAGTCGTCCTAAGGTAAAATGTTACCTTTCCAATTCCTGTTTAATTAATTTCGTTTTTTTTCTTTAGGAATTGAAAAAAGAATCTTTCTCCTTTTTCCTGTATTATGGTATAGGTTTATCCTGAAAAAAATTTTATGTCCCCAATTTTCCTCATGATAGATGTTGAGACACGGGGTTTTACACTTCTAGGTTTATTTTAATTTTTCTTGCTACTACTTTACCTATCAAAAAATTTGGGTGTGAGACTTGACACGATATTTCTTTGACTTCTGTTGGGTTTTAAAATCTTCTATTAATCTTTACATCATTTTCTAAAGGAAATTATAGTGTAGAGAGTGAGGGTTGGTTTCCGTAATACCCATTTAAAATTGTTGGGAATTTTGATAAAGTTTAGGATTTTCTACGACGACAGTTTCACAACGTGAGTTATACGGTCGTCTAAACCTTTTGGGTCGGCACCAGCGTCCTGACCTTTCCCAGTCAAAAGTAAGGTTAGCGTTTCTTTCCGTTACGGTTTCTTACAAGTTCGATGGTGTGTTAACGTGAGTAGAGTGTGCGATAGACCTCTTCCTTTACCGTTGGGCGGCCCCAGGTCGGGGCCAACCTAGGTCCCATTAGCTTCCCACTTGCCTCTCAGGACTATTTGAGCAGTCGGTCCGATCTCTCGGTAGTCTCCTCAAAGACCTGACTTTGTGAGAACAATACGGGTCCTCTGAATAATTGACCTCGAGATTCAATTGAAAAAGGTCTCTTTCCCACTGCCCCCTATCGGGGGACAATTACAGTCTTCTCAACCACTTTCCGTATTATGTTATTCCGTCTGTCTGAGACCAAAACCCCATTTACGAGCTCTTTCGGGTCCCTCCCAGGGAACTCCGGACTAGAGCGGAAACGGGACAGTCCGGAGAAGGAGTACTGGAAACGGTGCCCGCCCTAAGAGGTGCGACCGAGGACCGTCGTTGGGCGAGGTCATGAGAACGACCTTTTAGGCTACCTGCCTCCTCGGAGCACCCGACGTCAGGTACTCCAGTGCTTCCAACCTGTGTTGACTCGTTGAAGTGAAAGTGAAAAGTGAAAGTGCGTGACATCTTCCTTTACCTTTGGGTGAGCCCACAAGAACGGATCTCTCAGGGTCCCTGTCCCCTCGGACCACCCGACGGCAGAGACCCCACCGTGTCTCAGTCTGTGCTGACTTCGTTGAATCATCGTCGTCGTCGTGTACGATAGTTTCATTACGAGTTTTAGGAGGTTCGGTCCGAAGTCGTCACGCACTTGGTACTTGAAGGTCTACAAGTTCGACCTAAATCTTTTCTCCTTGGTCTCTAGTTTAACGTTTGTAGACGATCTTGTATCTTTTTCGTCTTAAGGTCATTTTATAGACGAAGTAACTGATACGAGTTCGGAAACTGACACACCTAGTTTGACACCTTTTAAGACTTTCTCTACCCTTATGGTCTGGTGGACTAGACGGAGGACTCTTTAGACATGCGTCCAGTTCTTCGTTGTCAATCTTGGTCTGTACCTTGTTGTCCGACCAAGATTTAACCCTTTCCTTATACAGTTCCGACATATAACAGTGGAAAGAATAAATTGAATGTACGTCTCATGTAGTTTATTTTACGACCTGATCTACTTTGTGTTCGACCTTAGTTCTGACGACCCTCTTTATAGTTATTGGAGTCTATACGTATGCTGTGGTAGGAATACCGTCTTTCGTTTCTCCTTGATTTCTCGGAGAACTACTTTCACTTTTTCCTCTCACCTTTTGAACCGAATTTTGAGTTGTAAGTTTTTTGATTCTGGTGTAAGACATTTCGTTAATAGGAAGTTAATTTTTTACTTATTTAAAAATTTTTTTGATTCAAGTACCATAGACTAGGGTAGTGAAGTACCGTTTATTTACCCCTTTGTCACCTTTATCACCGACTGAAATAAAAGAATCCAAGGTTTTAGTGACGTCCACCCCTGACGTTGATATTTTAATCTTCTACGATCGAAGAACCTACTTTTAGATACTGGTTGGACCTGTCGTATAATTTTTCGTCTCTGTAATGAAATGTCTGTTTGCAAACAGATCATTTTCGATACCAAAAAGGTCATCAGTATATGTCTACACTATCAACCTGGTATTTCTTTCGACTCACAGTTTCTTAACTACGAAAACTTAACACCAAAACCTCTTCTGAGAACTCTCAGGGAACCTCATGGTCCTCTAGGTTGGTCAGGTAAGATTTCCTATAGTCAGGACTCATGAGTAACCTTCCTGACTGCGATTTCGACTTCGACGTTATGAAACCGGTGGACTACACTTCTTGACTGAGTGACCTTTTCTGGGACTACGACCCATTCTAACTTCCTCCCTCCTCTTCCCCTGCTGTCTCCTACTCTACCAACCTACCGTAGTGGCTGAACTACCTGCACTCAAACTCGTTCCAGGCCCTCTACCACTACCTGTCCCGTCGGACCGCATGACATCAGGTATCATGACGTTTGTCGACCTGTACTGATTTGACTTGACTTTCATCAATTGTCAAGGATGATATTTATTGGACATTCTTTCCCTCTACAGGGTTCAATAAAATACAATCGTACTGAAACATTGTGGTTTTGCACTGTTTCTCTCGTGTTCTTACTTACTCGAGTGTCATATAACACTGGTTCTGCCCAGGAAAGATCTTTACGTTCCCGTTAAGTTATAATATACTAGTCAATTATCTAAAAGCTTCATCCGATTTCTTCTTTTATAGTATTATAGTGAAGTAATTTACATCATTTACAAACTATTTTAAATTATGAGTAAGGATTAAATTTTTATTGGATTCCCCCCTTTTTTTTTGTTGTGGAAGGTAAGAAATTATCTCGTAAACAATCCCACCTTTTCTTTGTGTTTATCGCCTATATTACCATTTTGTATTTATGTAAAGAGAATTGTCTATCGGTTCTATAACCGATAAAACAAGTTGTAACAATTCCTCTAAAATCGATGGGGTTATCCAATTTATTTATTTTTTTTGTTCTTCATATTTTAAATTTTCCTTCTTTTTTGATATTAAATGTTGCCAGTAAATAGATGTTTTTGCAATTCAATTTTTACAAAAATTAAATATTTTACGAATTTTGATGTTTGAATTTTTTATATAGGTTTTGACGAACTTTAAGTCAATTCATAATTTCGCTTCACGGTCCCTGATACGACTTGTGGTCTGCTTGGTGTTTCTTTTATTTCCTTGATAGGGTCATGTTATCGTTGCTGTTGAAAGTGCGTCACACATTTTGTGACTACCTCTTTTGCACACTGAACAAACTTTACCGCAAACTAATTTAGTTCTACGTGTTGTGCAAGGACCTACTCTTCTGAACAATAACCCTTCTGTATTTAAGAGGAGTTTCATTAGCCATGGAGATTGTGTCAAGATTGTCTATGAGGTTTCCCTAACACTTCCGTATTTCACCGTCTGAATTGTTTGCATGACTTCGGGATTGGACGGACTCGTGTGGATCCTGAATAAATTCGTCGTGTGTTACTTCCTCTGTCGAGACGTTCTACCTCTTCGGTGTCAACTCGGTATCGATAGATTTTCACATGCCTCTCTATTTGTCTAATTGTCTAGTTTTGGTTAAGGTCTTATCTAGGTATCGTATAATTTTAAATCTTATACTGGGCCCGTGAACAACTACCTAACTTATACTATTAATTCTCAAAAGACCAACGTGTTGACGTTTCTTTCTATAATGAATGACTTTGGTCCTTTTCATGTTCTTCTGGTTTACTTCGTTCTTGTCTTATTGAAATTAACGTCTAGACGACTTAGACTTCTTGATGGTACTTTCGAAGTCATGTCTTTATAGTGCATGTATCATTTGCATGTATCACTCCATTCACCTGCACCTCCAGTTGTCAGGAGAGTCGACCTCGACAGTTGGACCAGTGTACTTCAACGAAGGACTTCAGGACCTGTCTACTAGGACAGTTCTCCTTACACATCACTACCTCTTTTCGTGACCTAGAACTCTTTACGTTTGTGAATTTTAGGTCCGTCGTCTTTTCTTCGAGTTTCTCTATGCCTTTAGTTAGCTCTTTGTTAGTCCTTACGGCATAGTGTCTTCATTCTCGTTTTCTTTCAAGTTTTACCTCTTTTCAGGTCGGACTTCATGACTTATACAGACGACGCTAATAGTTTCTTGTAAGACGTCAGACTCTTCTTAAGGTCACTACTTGGATATAAAGTTTTCGTGGAAATTTCCCGAATCTATCTATTTTAAAAATTTCCTTTTATTCTCCTCTTTCTGTCTTTCCATGATTTTTACCTTCCTCCCATTAGGTCTTCTTGTGTGTTTGTTCTTTTCTACCGGTAGAGACCCCCTTCCTAACATTCATCAAGACTTGACATGTCTGAAGGTATAGCGAATCGATGTCATAGAAATGGTTTTCGTACCCCGTGAATGTGCCGTCGTTTTTGATTCTTAGTAAATGGAACCCCCCCTCCCCTACCCTTTTTTACTTATTTTGTCTGGAGGGTCTGTTATATAATTTTTTTTTTATTTCAATAAATTTTCAGTTTTTTTTTAAGTGTTCCCGGGTGTATCTAGGTGTCGTAAGATTGAGAATGATGTCGGTGTAGGATACTGTACTTTACGAAAATAAGTAAGGAAGGTGGTCTCAAATAATACTGGGGAGTGGCACGATTTTTGTGATCTCCGTTTTTATATTAAGTCTATGACGGGAATCCGGTGTTCTCGACTGTCTTTTCTTGTGTCTTTACGTTTGTTTACGAAAATTAAGTCGTACTGTTCTCATATTTGTTTCACGGTTCTTTTCTCAGTTAATTCCATAAACTATCTTCTTTCTGTTAAACTTGACTGAGCTTCGTTGTAATCCATCCTCAAGGTCAGTTCCAGTAGAACAAGTCTTCTTTGTCTCTCGCTTTCGTCTCGTCGCGTCCCCTTACAGACTCTTCGGGCTCACGAAGATTGTTTGAAGTTCAGAAGTAGGTGGGTGGGAGGAGCGGTCCGAAGAACCGAGCGGTACCCACGGGGTGGTAGTCACTGCTCGTGGAGTAGTTTAGACGTAGAGCCAGACTTCGTGAGTCGTGTCCATTTACGAGAAAAAAAAAATTCGAGACATGAATTTTCTTTTGAATCGTAGGTATACAGTTAAGTACTCAAGAATTGAGAATTTGTGGGAAGAATGTGTAACAAAATTGAGACTTGGATAGTGTGACGTATCACTATGGGATGATGACTGACTTTTTTTTCTTTTATTTCTCAGACTTTTAGGTTACTCCAAATGTAGTCATAATTCCTTATTCTGACTAAATAGTTGTCGATGTAAAACGATCATAAGTACATGACGAGAAAATTTCTTTCTTTCTTAGAATCATTACGGTCTTTTTCGTAGTCATAACGGTAAAAGAAACCTTTTCAATATATACATGTACCAACTACTGACTTTATTTCTAGAAGGGTTCCCTATTTCACCATCGCTTCCCAACCCACTTTTATTTTTTGGGTTTTCTTTTAGAGAAACGATTTCATTTTGTCGTAAAGACAAAAGTGTGTGATAAAGACAATTTTTAGTGGTTAGTAAATAAACAAGTAAGTAAGTAAGTGATAAAGAGGTCTATTTTGTTTTGCATAGAAAACATATAAAGTATACGAAATCTTTGTTTCTTTAGTTCAATAGTAGAGTAAGGAAATATTTTATATTGACAGAAAAGAAAGTAAATTTTAATTAATCGTTAATTAAATTAAAGTGAATATGTAAAGTTAAATCAAAAGATAAAACACACCCTCATACGGGTACAATGTAGACTATTTAAAAGGATTTTTTATATATTATGGTGTCAAAGTGTTCCTTATCTTTACGATTTTAAGTTTGAAAGTTTGATGTCGATCTACATGAGATTTATTATTAAAAGAGGAAACTATAAGAAATTAATGATATTTACAATTGTGTCGTAAGAAGGATGTAACATTGTAATATCGTGTTTTAGACTCTAATCAAAAATTCGTGAGTTGTAAGATCTCCCTTTTCGGGTACTTTGATTTCGGAGTAATGTCACTAGTAAGGTCAATGTACCGGTAAAGTATGTTAATTTCTCAGGACATAGTGTCTAGACATTGTCAGATAACAATGTACACCTTAGCATGTGAGTTGTAAGTTTGTGTCGGGGTAGTACTGCTTGATCAATACTGTGGTTTTCTGTAAAGATTTTTAACCGTCCCAAATTCACCTCTGTTTGGTTCTATATTTTTACTTTATTTTGTTTGGGTTTGTTACGACGAAAGACTTCCATCGTACCCATCGTCTTCCGGTATGACAACCTCAGGACTATTTATCGTCCTCCGGAGAGGTCTCACTCGTGACGTTCGTCTTCGCCCCGACTCGGATGGTGAATTAAAAACGACATTTTGTGACTGGTTCCAAATGCCGGAGTCTTGGACTTCTTTACCGTTGGTTTACATGAAAATTCAATTACTATAATTCCGGCTCTTATTTAAAGTTCGTCTGATATTTTCTAATTTTTTAATGTGAGAGTTGGGAGAGAAGGAAGAGGGGAACAGGGGGAGGTGAGACCCAGAGAGAGAGATATGTACAAACGTATACACGTAAACACATTCGTTAAGTAAAATCCTTCGACTTAATGATTGTGTCTTTGATTATTTCAGAAGATGTTCGTCTGTCTCTTCCGGTAAGACAAATCGACTGTAATTGAAAAACTTATACCTTTGGACCGTTTAGTCGAAGTGATCCGTGGTCTCAGACGAGAATCTATAAAACCATTTGTTTTATAGAACAGAAGGACAATTTTTTAAGTTATCCGTCTCTTAGTCACAGAAACTTTATTTATTCACTTAGTAGTGGGATAATAAAGAGTCTGGAATTTGGTAATAGTATATATGTTTGTAAGGGATGTAGCTGTAAAAATGGTTATTTATTTTAAGACTAAGGGACTACGATAGAATCGTTTTACGTGGTTTGGAGTATGGTTAATATCTTGACTGTTATGTATGAGGAATTTTTCTTTCTTGGGACTTTATTAGGTGAACCAAAGATTTGTCTATAGTGACAGAGTCTGAATTGGAAGTTGTAAAGATGTTTTCTTACTGATAGTTTTAGTCACTTTACAACGCGTCAAGAATAGACCCTCTTATGGGACTGACTTCGTCTGGTGAGTGATTATTTCACGTTGAATTATTTAGTACACCTTAGAATAAAACAAGTTTGGGAATGATTGAGGATCGTGGTAGACAATGGTAGTTTTGATATACTGTTCTATACTATATATTAATTATCCATTTGTTGTTAGATTAATTTTACCTGTTTATGAGGTACAAGGACGGTAAACCCTCGAGATTAATGTCTGATTTAAAATTCGAACTTAATTTATAAATTCGACCTTTTAATTGAAAGGAAGAGCTCGGAACTTATGTAATTATGTCTATACACTTCGCTGAAGGACTACCCTTGAATTTGTACATTAAATCAAAGTAGTTTCGTCAATGATTAACAATTCGTCGTCATGGAATGGTATACATGTGTTATCGATAAGTCTCGACTTTTCCACCAAGGTTTCGTGGGGAGACGTTGGGAAAGGACTGTATTTATATTTTACATATATGTCGTGTCGTCATTTATGTGTGTGACTTTTATTTAATGAAGCTCAGAAGTCGAAAGTTACGAAGAGCTTCTGTTAATCTTGAACCAGATTTATTTGTTTTATATGGACATAAACTATTCCGTTTTTGCTGTGTTTTCATTTTTTTCCGGTCTTCCTGTTTTTCCTAGGTCCATATTTTAAGATCCTATTGTGTTTTAATTAATTTCTGGGACTGGATGACTTAGTTTTATTACTCAATTCTGTCCTATGATTAAGAAAAGAAGGATAGACAAGGGAAGTATCTGATATCCTCTGAAGCCATTATTACAAGCTCCCTCGTAAATCCTTCTACTGGTGAATTTGCACTTGGAAAAAAAATGTACAAAGTGATTAAAAATTAGTACTTCTTTTCTAAGTCTTTTTACTGGAATTGTTCGTAGACAAACTCTTTTATTTAAGTTATTCTTATATTCTTTATATGATTTAACGGTAAAATATGACTCGTTTGTCTCTTTTACTGTTTAGGGATTTTTCCCATATATAATGAGAAAAATTTTTATTCAATAAGATTAAGAAGTATTTGTATTTTTTACCGTCCAGTTTATATAATTGTGTCCAACCAATACTTTTCTCTTGTGACAGTAATTTATACAGAAACAATTCGTAATTTATCGTCAATTGAAGGTCCAATATAATTTTAATGAAATAAAAATATTAATGTGTCTTTATCATTATATTACGAGACGAATTGTAAGTTCCGGTTGCTTTCCATACATTGCGGATGAATGTAATTTATAGGATGTGAACTTTAAAAGTGGTCTTAAATTCACTATATTTAAATTAGTATTTTCTAGACGTAAATTCTTATTTTTTCTCGAAGGAGAAGATGAGACTGTTACGTACGAACCAGAGATTCAGCACAGACTGAGAAACGTTGGGGTACCTGATGTCGGGTACTCCGAGAGGACAGGTGCCTAGAAGGTTCGTTCTTGTGACCTCACCCGACGGTAAAGCAGGAGGTCCCTAGAAGAGTTGTGTCCCTAATTTGGGCACAGAGGACGTGACCGTCCACCTAAGAAATGGTGACCCTTCGGGTGAAACTTTTATCCTTTATATAAATGATAAAATATTGAGTAGTGAGAATAAGATCCCAGACGAGTTCTCATTCAAACGGACAAAAACAGCTGGCTATAAAGGAATATATATAGGAAGGGTTTTCAACGGTTATGACATGATCACGCCTTTAAAAACGGGTACACTTAATGTCTTGCAAACTTGAGATCTTATATAATCGCTACGGATTGATGCACTTATACTTCTGTGAAAAAATTAAAGTTTTTTATTTGTCTAAACAATATTTCTACATTACATGTCGTACCTCTATATCAGTTATAAAATGTTATGAAAGCATACCTCATATTAGATATTAGGTTAATGATACAACATATGGACTTTGATTGTATTGTAACATTTAGTTGATATGAAGTTATTAATTATTTTCACATATGTATGTACAAAATTACTTGTTTCAAAGGTATTTAAAATATGTACCTTTTTTTTAGTTTATAGACGAGATTTTTGTCCAGTCACTTATATGAGAGTCATAGACTGTCTTGTGTGTTGGATTTAGGTGTCTACTTGTACGTGAATCTTCACGACAGTAAAGGGAATTCAAAGTACTACTACGTCGGTGTCTGAGTGTTTGTGGGTGTCTTTCTTTTCGTCTCGTGAGAAAGTTGTTAGGAGACTTCACTCATAAAGGTGCAATAGGACATAGTGTGTTTCTTGTCGTTCACTTCCTGTTAGTCATTCATAATGACTGTCTCTTTTTGAAAGAATTTTTAACTAAACTACCTATATGTTTTGTATCGTACCAAGAACAGATTATGATTTAGTCAGTTGACCTTCTTTTGTCTTCAATAAGGTATTACATCCGATCTTTTCAGATAAGTTAAAATAAATTCTAGACAAACGACATTTTCATGTACGGTACCTTAAATGACTACTGTTGATATGTCTATACTTTAAGTACTGTATAACTAAGTTGTATAACTTGACCAAAAATTTTGGTTAAATATATTTACTAATATTATCAGATATAATACAAATCGGAAACTCCGTATACCATCATTTAAACTTAAGTTAAAATTTATTTAAATGTATTTATATTTTTCAAGTCATTAAAAATAGATGGGACGTATACTTTGTCTTGTTCAATTTTTTGTTCTCTAACATGAAATATTTACGTGAACTCCGGTTTCAAGTTTGTCCGGTCTTGGGATTCAAATAAAGAATGTTTCTTTAGTTTTTTACTGACTGAAAGTATTCTGTTTTTTTCTTTTTCTTTCAGTAGTTACCCCTTCCATGATGACTTATGATTCATCATTTATAAATATAGTTATACGTATTTTTATATATAAATCGTCATTTTCTGCTAAATGTGAATGATGTATAAGAATGATATATAAGATGTAATTTTAATTGTATTAAGTTTTTTGAAGTGTAACTACATACCATATGTATATGAATCTACCTTGATGATTAATTCTGTCCTTATGTCATTTAGGGGAAACTTCTTGAATACGTTAAATGTTTTACGTTCATAAAAATTTCCGGCAGTTCAAAAGGAACTATTCATGATGTTTCAGTCTTTAAGATAGGAAACGTATTTCTGCCAAGATTCTAGGATAGTCCTCTAGTCTCGAGTCCAAGACTAATTGACCCTCTGACTCAGTCCTTTGTAGGTCCGAGACCTGGTACCCTGTGTCACACACACTTTAACTCGTCAGGAGTAATAGTTGTAAACGTGGAACTGGAGAGTAGAGTAGGGACAAGGTAGTTTATTAAGTTACGGGTATGCACGTCTTTAAGATTTGTGTAATTGGGTTTTGGTTCTCCTGTAGATTTACACCTCAAAGAGTCAGATCTTGGTAGTCTCCGTAAAGGTTTACCGATGGTAGACGGTCATCGAACTCTCCTCTGACGTCTCGTCTGTGTTCGGTTCGGAGAGTCTCGTCGCGTAACACCCCTGAGAGGAGGGGAGGACAGAGTCCGGCGCGCTGAGCTCGAGGTTTGAGGTTAGCGATTCCGGTTAGTTACAAGACAAATACTGTGAAAAGGAGGTTGTAAAAGAAGACTTTTAAAAACTTTAAGTCTTTTCAGACGTTCTTACAATGTCAGTTGTAAGTATATGAGTGGTGGATCTAAGATTATTGACAAAATCACCAAAATATTAAATGAATAGTTCGGTAGTCTGGTAGTGAAAGAATTCGTAAAGCTTCGACGACTTCGATACTATGATGAAAAAGTTGTAGAATATGTTTATGAAGGTTTATATGTCTTTTCCACTTGTGGGTGGATCTTAGAAGTCACGTAAAATCATATAAACGAAATCGTGTTGCAGGCAAATAGACAGGTAGTAAGACAGTTAAGTAGTATGACGTCATAAAATTAATGGAGTTAATGACCAACGGTGAGAACTAAGGGAAGACGTTTTCCTGTCGATGACTTTTCAACAAACATAGTTTTGACAATGGAATGGAAGTGAAGAAAGTCGGGTTCTTTACAAATCGACATACACGAAACTTGCAAAAAAGTGAAGAGTTAAAAGATACCTCATATTTCTGTGTTTGGGAAATCCTCTCTTGAGTAAAGAAGAGAAAACGTTTTTTTTTTTCTTTCTTTCTTTTCTTTCTTTTTCTGTAACTTTGTAATTCCAATGATCTATTTGACTTTTTTGAGTATCTTTTGGTTCAAGAAGTCCCTTTTATTTGACACTCGAAATTAATTCTGTGAACTGTTCACCGAAACTTTGAAATGAAACGTCTTTTCAATTCTGATGCCTTCGATTCATAAACACTATGACAGTATGGATACGTACCACACCCTAAGACACTACGTGTGTAAGATGTTACGCTAGTGTACTACGTATTAACAGTAAAAAAAACAACCAATTTTAAAGTGAGAGTTAAGTGTACTACCTTAAATACACATAAAATACACATAAAGGACTTCAAACCGATAAATAGATTTACTTATGTGGTGAAATAGAGGTGTTAGGAGAGATGGGACTTCGAGAATCAGGGAGATAGTCTTGTTCACGAAAGTTTGAGTTACTTTCACTCAGGAAACTGAAGTTGGGGGACGCGGGAAAGGTCACAGGGAAGGAGGGGATAGTCTGGCTAGATCTGATAGACTCCAGAAGGGTCATGATACAGGAGAGAGCAGGGCGCAGATAGCCGACGTAGAAAGAACTTTTCGGAGGCTGTGATCGAGTCCGAGTCGAGGGAAGAGACTAAAGGGCGAGGTGCACGACTTTCGTCTCTTATGTTACTTGGTTGTCCTTCAGAGAGGTGGGAAGACGGTTGACTCCGTGTCGCCGGCAGCCCTCCCCGTGGGACTCTCTTGGACGACCTTCCCCGCGGAGGGTGACAGGGCGGACGACCGAGGTCGTCCCGCGAGCGGGGGTGTCTCTCTCCCGGGTGCCGACGTCTCGCGGCCCGTGGGTGGCGCCAGTCCGTCGCGCCCGAGAAGGGGGTGGGCGGCGGGAGCGGTGGTCCGCCCGACCCTGCACGGGTTTCCCGCGACCATAGACTGAGAAGGGACCGGACGAAAGGGAGGAGAAGAGAGTAGTGTCTGTAGTGTACACGTGACACCAGACTTCGAAAGGGTGGAGTAAGGACTGGGGAAAGGGGGACTGGAGGGTTTCAGAGGGAGGTGGGATCATTTAAAGACTTTTGAAGGTATACGTAGAGTCGTAGACGAGGACTCGACAGGGTACGTGATGAACTGACAAAGATGATACTAGTCAATCTTTGTGAGTGGGAGGAGGATAGTTTTACTTGGGGAGGTGCTCAGAACCGGGGTTTGAACAACGTAGAAAAGTCTGAAATTAGTTGTTATGCGGGTTTGTCTCCAGTAGGAGAAGGGGAAGTTTTACAAGGAGAACCCGAGTAGTAGATACCTTCTGTGGTTCTATGTCGGTTCATGGACATAAAAGCAGAACTGAGAGAGTGGAGTCTGGCCAATTTAGGGTCTGTTAAGATGGAGGATATAATCGGGGAAGAAGAGTGAGTGAGGGGTGAGACTAAATGAGGACTGAGGGAATGACGACAGAGTTTAGAAGGGACTGGTTGACGTTGTCAGAGGATTGATCGTCAGACTGAGAACTCAAGAGGGAGGTTAGTGAGTTTACGAATTTCCAGTGAATTCCCGAGAAAGATTTTAAGTTTAGACTGGTGTGGTGAGAGACTGAATTTAAGGAAGTCATTCAGTGTTACGGATTGTGACGTTAGACTCCAAGAAAGATGGGGTAGACAGAGGGGACAAGAAAAGAAAAAAGGAGGTTCTGTCTTTCGGGTATAAGAATTACATATTAGGTGTTCTGAGAAGTTTTGTGATCTAAAACATAGATGTTAGAGTCTACAGTTGTAATGGGTTGTCCACTTGGACTTGATACACATCAAGGGGTTTATGTGAAATCGAAACGTTAGTAGGGACCCGGTGGCGTCCGTTGTGAAGGGAGGAGGACTTCACACATAGAAGTGTGCGGAGTGTGTCTCGAGTTCAGACAAGGAAGAGACCTTCGGAGGCCCCTTGGTCGGGTGTCAGGGTGGAGGTTCGACGAAATTGATAAAAAAAAGGACATCAGATGTTAGAAAGTAGGTGTTGAGATAATAAAGTAAGTAGAGTGATCTACAATTAAAAAAAATTACGGTGAGGGAAGATATTTGACGGTCAAGGATCTTCTTTCTTAGTATAAAATTGAACAACTAGGATCTTATGACGAACGTCATTATTCATGTATTCGGTTTCAAAGAGACCTGTCTTTAGAAAGGTTTTTTCCTTCTTTCTTTTCTAAGAATCATGGAGTTATTTAGACACTTAATAAAATGTTTTCTTTACGGTAAGTGTGAACCAAAAGTAGAAGGGAGGACACTACCAATTAAAATATACAGTTGCACTAACCCGATTCCGTATGGTTCCGTCGATCGATCGTTCTGTAGTGAGGCTCACACAAACACACTCGAAGAGGCACTTTCTAGTCGTAAACTTGACCTGACTCACTCCTATGGTTGTACTTACCCGTAGTGGGTTGTGTAGGTTCCGGACTTGTCTCGGTCTTCCACTTCTTCCGTTTAAGCACGAGACTCGATTGCATCTCCATAAACCTGAGTCTGGACCTAAGTCAGGGAAGGAGGTAGGGGGTACGGCAGTGGGGTTAAGAGTCCGGAAGCCTGTGTAGTACTGAGTGTATGTCGTCTGCAAAGATGAAGAAGGCGAACGTTTGCCGTCTACTCCCCTGAAGAATCGAGGATGTGACGTAGTCGACTAAAGGCAGAAAATATTTACATCTAGGAAAGCCAAAACAAAGAGACCTCTTGAGACTGATTATGTTGGGTGTCCTCCGGTCCGGGGACGTTTGACAAAGGAGTTGTAAAGACCCTCAGGACGACTCAAAGTGCACACAAGTGCTCGGTCTAGTCAGTCGACTGCCAGTTGAGGGACCTGTGTAGGTGGTCAGTGGGGAGAGACACGGAGAGTCCCCCCAGAGACTCCGCGACCAAGGTCAAAGGGACGGGTCCACGACTCCAGCGAGACGGGACGACTAGTGCCCCGCCCCCTGCGGACAGGGGGTGTCCGGGGTCGGAGACGCCGGGCGGAGGGGCCGAGGTCCTCCCGGCGACAGCGCCCGTCGTACCGACAGCGGGTCCCTCGGGGGCGGGAGGACCGCGTCGGTCGCGTCGCGTCGCCCACGCGTGGCGTGAGTCCTGTGACCGTCCCCTCTCGTGAGGAAGGTGACCCGAGAGTCAAGTCTCGCGTGTGCACGGCACGGCGAACAGGGGTTTGTAGAGTACTACGAAGAGGAATAAGAGGACGAGAAAGATTTGCAGCAGAAGAGTGTCGAGTTCATAAGAAGGTCGAGGTGACTGTGGTCCGGCCTTTCCAGTTATGGTCTCTCGTCTTGTCTGGGGACGGCTTGAGGCTTTGCAAGGAAGAGTCGTCGACTCTGCCGTGGCGGTGGCAGACCGAGAAACGCGGAAAAGAAAAATCTTTTATAAGGTGAAACAAGGATGTGTCGTTTCTGCACCGACTTGAGGAAGTTCCTCGTGTTCGTTTCGGGTGTGGTTCCTGTACGATGAGTCTTCCTCAGAATTTGTGATTTTTGTACGTCGAAAACTTTGTACGTTACGGAAAAGCACGAGGTACGAAGAGTATGAATTATATAAGGTAATTTTTGAGAGGTAATTTGAGGATTTATTACACAGTGAGTCTCGTCGAAAACGACTGTTTCCTTTCGGAGGGAAAACCCCTTAAGAAAGTGTTTAATTGGAAACATAGACTTGAGATTATACTAATCCAGCCGTCGAAGGACAGTGGACGGGGTGTCACAGCCCGTCACCATCCGGAGCGTAACCAACCCTAAGGTTTCCACGAGGGTCTAGTTGTGGTGCCCCCTCTGTCACCGGTCTCTCTCCGGACGCTCGACCTTGGGTGGAAGGACCCCTGTGGTCTTCGGGAAGGGACGTTTCTCTCTCAGGCAAGAAGTACGGTGTTCTTGTGTTCCCTTCTTGTTCTTGAGAAGACCGTTCGAGGTGTGACCTAAGTCTGAGATGTAGTCTCTCATTATCCATGGTTGTTTCATTCTTTCCATTTATTCTGTTTCTTGACTGAGCCTTTTTTTTTTTTACGTTTAAGAGACTTTTGTTTTTCGTTTGAAAATTTCTTTTACAAATTACTTATATTTATAATGGCTATCAAGTTAAAGTAAGTTTTTAACCATATGTGAATCTTTAATTTAGGAATCGAAATATTTGTACTACTTATTCGTTTATTAAATACTAATATACAAAGAATGGTGTTCGTAAAATACTTTCTTTATAAAGGACTTTCGAGGTAATGATTGTTTAAGGTTTCACAAGTCAATGATTTTTATCTCGAGGAATAAAAAAGATTAGGTAAAACTATGATAATCGGTAGAGCATTTAACGTATAAAAAAACCTAAAATTGTTGGTTAGGAGGATCTTAAAAATATAATACCATTTCTTTTTCATACGCACATATGTGTGTGTGTGTGTGTGTGTGTGTATATATGTGTGTGTGCAAAATTAAAAATACTGAAATTTTTAATTAGAAATGTTGTTTATGTTGAGTTAGAAAATTTTTTTCTATAAACTCCCTCCCTCCCCTTCTGCAAAATTTTCTTATTTCTTTTATTTTTACTTGTTCCTAACTTTGTAATAACATCTAATATCTAAAGTCCATTAAAATTCGTGACCTATTAAATTAGATCTTTCTTCCGGAGTTAAGTCAATATTTATATAAAATTTATTGTCATGTGATAAGAGATTCTCTTAGACCTACCACCGTAAAAACTTTATTCGGTCCTGTTGTACCCCCTTTTGTGGGAGAGGAATACACACAAATAAGTCAAACACCCGAGGATGACGTCCACCGGTAACTCTGTTATTATATTTTCTGAAGATTTTGTTTTACCTATTTATACTAGTAAATAAATTTTAAGTCCGTCAAAAAATTTGAGATAAAGATAAGTCTCGTAGGTTAATAGATGTTCTATATATGTCTGACGTTATGTTCGGTAATACTAACTAACTAAAATTTGTTTTTATGATCGTGTATGTATGTGTTTTACTCAGAATAGAGGGAAGTTTTATAGGTAAAACCCGTCGATATGTAGTTAAGGTGACTTAGACTTTTCTCCGTAACGATTTTATGAAACTAATTACCTAGTACATATATAGAAGGGTTCCCCTGATAAAGTTTCCCTTATTGTGTGTAAATTTATTTCTCCGAGACTATGTGAATAAATTTTTGACTGGAGTGATTAAATATCCGTTTACATTATATCTCTTGTTGGAAATTTTCTGAATTTCAAGAGTTGTTTATTTTAAGGGAAACTTTAAGTGTGTAAGTTTTATTCAGAAGAGGACGGTGGGTGGTCATTCTTTTGCCCACGACTCTTCCCGATCTTTCCATCTCCTAATATTTCAGTCCAATCACACTTTCCGGCAACATAAGTTACGGAAAACTCTTAATTCAATGGATGACTCCCTTTGTCCTTTCGGAGGCTTATCTCTCATTCGTAAGACATTGCTTGTCGTGGTCTGGGTAGATCCCGTAGGACATTTCAGACGTCACGTGCGTATTTGAGGAAAGTCGGTACGTAAAAGTCGACATCGTATATGCCACATACAAGATTGATTACTTGTCGTCAGTTAGTATTTTTACGTTGGGTAGGACTTTATTATTATGAACGTCTTTTCGTTTGATGCAGTTAATACCAAAGCATGAATTTCCTGTCATTAAAAAATGAGATACGCCACTAAACTTTGTCCAGATTAATTTTTGATTGAACATTAATGACATAGATACGTAGATACCTTTGTAAGTGTATAAAAGTTTATATATGTAAAAGAAGTTAAACAGAATTAGAATTTTGACAAGTGTTTCATCGAAATTAATTTTTTAATTATGTTCCGTACATTAAAATGGGATAAAACAAATGAACAATACTTTTACCTATGTTTTATTTATGAAACTGGTATTCGGACCCCACAAGTTACGGAAGTTAGTTTGGTCCGTTAATTATACTTTAAGATTTATGTCTTATATTACGGTGTATTTATCATATTGTCGGTTCAGGACAGCTTCTTCGGTATACAAAAAAGGGTAACAAGTTTTTTTCCTCTACTGAAGGGCAGTGAATACAAAGACTAATCGTTCCACTAAATACGGTGTTAGTGATTTTTACGGTCGTTCACTTACTCTTTTACGTATCACTGACGTCGTCTACACGTGTTATTTGTCCTCAGGGTAACATTAGAGACCACGAACCGAATATACTTCCACTACGTCCTTTGTGAGAACCTATACCGTTTCAGTGAGAAAAAAATACAAACTGATATTTACTATACTTTATTTAACACACAAAATATGAAATACCGTACGTATGTAACTATTTAATCCATCGCAAAACATAGGGCTGAATAGATGTTCTGTTTGGACCGATTCTAGTACCCCTAATTAACGAAGTCTTCACACTTTACGTCGAAAAGGTAAGAAAAGACGTGTGAGTCACTTCTTTGTTACTAATTAGTGACAAATTGATAAGAGGACTCCTAGATGTTCTAACGGTTTCGTCCTGAATAGGAGTATTTAGGTTTTTTATGTCCAAATCTAAACAACGGTCGTTGACTTTCATGTACTTGAATTTGGGTAAACAATAGTCTAATTTTAGTGCAGTTCCAAAGTCTTAGAGTACCAAGTGTTAAGGGAAAATTAGTCACTGAAGTTGTTCTTTAATCTAATCGTGTGTTCTATATTGTTATCGTGTACATGAATGTTTTCGTTATTATTGGATAAAAAATTAATATTTTATGGGAGTCGGATTAGTATAGTTTATATGATGACTTGAACTCGACTATTGGAGGAATCAATATATTGATCAAGTTAAAGAGACACGATAAATATTTTTGATTTTATGTACAATAGTCTGCTTTTTATAAAAATTTACCAATAAAGTTTGTCTTTTTACTGATGAATAAAGTTCTTTAAAATAAGAACTGTCGATATCGACTTTCTGTTAATACACCTATTTTAATAAATCAAAATCAAGATTATCATGATTGTTTTTGTAAAAATCAGAAATATTCTGAAATATTTTGATTTTTACATTTTAAAGTTTGAATTTCAGATATGACATTTACTAGGTTTTTATACATTGTAAACTTGTCTTCATGCATTCTCTCCAAAGTATATATAAGGTTCATTAAATCCGAAAGTTCTTATAGAAGTCAGTTATAAGGGATGTATGACTTCTTTAATTCATTGAGTTCTTTAAACATTTTTAAAATTTTGTATGAAAATTGTTGTCTTTTGAATAAAACAGTGTCATTATTTTATAAACATAGTATTACCAGTTTAGTAATATTTAATTTCTTAAAAATTTTAGGGGAAATTTACCTAATCGACAAGTGTCTGATGTTTCAAAAGAATTTGTCCTTATTAGATTTTATTTTTGAAGTTTGAAGATACATTATATCTTTGTATCAGTGAAGACTTAATATTTCCTGGGTAAAAGTTAAACAGATTAATATACAAGACTTTGAGGTTATGAAACCGGTGGACTACGTTTCTTGACTGAATAATCTTTTCTGGGACTACGACCCTTTCTAACTTCCGTCCTCCTCTTCCCCTGTTGTCTCCTGCTCTACCAACCTACCGTAGTGGTCGAGTCACCTCCACTCAAACTCACTTGAGACCCTCAACCACTACCTGTCCCTCCGGACCGCACGACGCCAGGCACCCAACGTTTCTCAGTCTGGGTTGACTCGTTGACTCGACTTGACTCGACTGAATATACAAGTAGATTGAAGAGGGAAGGTCAAGTGCTACGAGGAAAGTTCGGATGGTCAAAGGTTGTTCTGATCGTCTTGACGTTCCTTCTCGTCCACTTTCACAACCAACTCAAGTGGCAACGTACACAGAAACATTTTGACTCATTCCTCCTCTCTTTCGTTTCGTCTAAGACATAAAAGGTGTAAAGTAAAAATCGATCTCAACCGTCAAAGAGGTAATAGTTTTTCACTCAATGCAGACGACTATACATACACATGTGACTTTTGGATCTTTTTAAGTGTTACTAGAAGTGTTTTTTTTATTTTTGTTTTAAACTAAGAGGAATGTAATAGGTTAAATTTTCTTGTAATATTTTACTGTATAAATTTTCAATCGACTCATGGACGGTATCTCATTTGTCAGTTATTTATGAATAACTAGTCTACTTGTCCACTTAAGTTTAACTAAGATGAGGTTTCCGCCTCTTTCGTTTCCGTGGGGTGAAGTCATGAGAACGGACCTTTTAGGGTACCTGCCTCCTCGGACCACCCGACGTGAAGTACCTCAGCGGTTCTCAACCTGTGGTTGACTCGTTGACTTGTTGAAGTGAAAAGTGAAAGTACGTGACCTCTTCCTTTACCGTTGGGTGAGGTCACAAGAACGGACCTCTTGGGGTCCCTGCTCCCTCGGACCACCCGACGGCAGAGACCTCAGCGTGTCTCAGTCTGTGTTGATTTCGCTGAATCGTCGTCGTCGTCGTCGTCGATGAGGTTTCCGACTACCGTAAAATCTCAACTACTTATCTCGTGACAGGAAAGTGGAAAAGGACTGTGAGGGTTTGAAGAAGAAGTGAATTTTAAAAAATTACGTTACTTTTATAACTTCTTTTTGGTAGGAATTCATAATGAGTTTTATACGGTGATTGTATTTTGGAGTGTCTCTGTTATTAATAAAACGAATTGGATGTTTTTGATAATCCTATCTGAACCTCCAACCCCTTACCGGAAGTGATTATCAAACGTTTCCTTGTGTTCACACAGTCTTACTCTATCGATCCTGAAAATTTTTTGTTTGGACATAAATATTACCCTTTCAGTGACGGTGGCCAAATTCAGTCGTTGGATTTGTCTCTTCGTTTTAGTGTCTACTGTTTTGCCGTCGGATGACCTCTTTACATGTACTCTGTGGGTTCCTTCCTCTACCGTTCACTTTGTTGTAATTTATTATTTCAGTAAATTGTCCCTGAGTCGGTTCTTCTGTCGCTTCCTCGTCAGACACTGTGTGACGTTTTTCCTCGTGAGGGGCTTCTGGGAGGAGTCTCCGTAATCGGGCACTTCGTGACCCACCTGTTTCGTGTTTATAGTGAATGTACAGTGTGCAGTCCGGTGCTATGTCACACCCGTGTAGGGTTGCTTTTTACTCGCACTTGAGAGTAAAAACGAATTTCCCTTTACGTTCTTCTATTCGGGACGGAAGTCTTCCTTAGTCCCACTTCGACGTTCCTCGGCTTCGGGGGAATGAAGGTCAGTAACGAGGACATCACCGATCACGAGGGTCTCTCTTGGTTCATGTGGCTACCACTCGGTCTGTGTGGCTGAGAGTCGCGTGTGTGGGAGCCTTCTGTTCGTCTACACACGTGTATTTCCTCTCTGGTGAGTGTTACAGAAGGCCAGTTCCCTGGTTCCTTGAACAAGGTCCTAAAACCTTTTCCATCCCAGACATTTCTTATCTTTAATCAATAAATTTGGGTTCTCCCTGAGTGATTTCCACGACACTCCTTTTCATTCGTTTTCCGATCAGTCCAAAAACCAGAGTGTTAACGTTGACTGGGAACTTGTTAGGTCCCCAATTAGACTCATATTAAATGTCAACCGACAGACATAGGTTATAACGATCCGTAGACTCTTAAGTTGGTTAGTGCCTGACACACGAGGATAAATGATTAAAGATAACTTTTTGTGGTGCACGTCCACCGGGACACGCCAAGGTTGGACGGAACGACTTCCCGGTCGATATGGAGACGACGGGAAGGGCCGGCAGTGGGAGGGATTGCTTTCGCGGTGACGTGACTTGTGTCGTTCGTTCGACGCCCTTGGGACGGGGTTCTGTCGTACTCGTCCGGGATGTCGGTCTCGCCTTCGTCGTGACGATAGTTCTTGGCCCGAGGGCTCGTTCTTACTCCTCCTGCTGTCCCGAAAGACCGTCAAGGCACCGATTCTCAGGTTCGAGGTTTTCGTCCCCGACACCTAGACTAGGGACGGTCTCTTGATCTAGGGTGTACGGAGTTGGTTCTGGGTCACGGTTTATTTATTTATGCTTATAATTAAATTTTTTTCTCACTCATCCTTCTCGTTGTAATAAGATAAAGTCTTTGTTTACTCCCACTAGGGTCTCTAGTGTAAAATCGTTCATTTTTTACGACCTTGAGATTTCGATAGTGACATAGGGCATAAAGAGTTGGACCCGACTCCACTGACCTTCTCTATACTCAGGTTTCCTTGTGTCGTCTGAAGACTGTGAGTGTCTACAAACGTAAGTACTAAAGTGGACACAAGTTCGTAGGTCTTGTACTCCATTGAATATTAAAAGGACCATTCACTTAGACTCGGTGTTCGACGGATGTCGATCACACTCTTTCGTCAAGGCGAAGACTAGAATTACATTGACCGTCAAGAGACCTTGTATGGGGTCTTTATAGATGTGTAAACTCCTACAAGTTTTCAAAGTTCTGCACTTAGTGAGTATTTAGGCACAACATACAGAAACAATGTCATTGTATTATAAAAGTTTTGTGTTTTAAGGAATTGACCTTTGGTGGTAACTAAATGTAACGGTTTTATTTTTGGTGCTTCCCCAATTCGACTTTTCCTCTTCAGATTTCTTTACCTTCCGTCGATCGGTACCACTCGGTACGACGAAGACCACACACTGATAGGTCTTTACCTTCCGTCGATCGGTCCTACTCGGAACTACGAACACCATGCACTGATAGGTCTTCGTTGTGTTTCGAGGTTGTTCCTAAAAGTGTCTACCCAGACACGGACCCATACGCAGGAAGGAAGGACAACGACTCCTACTTGGTAGGTACGTGGGTAGTTTCCGGTCAGAGAGATGTCCAAAGGGAGCGAAGTCGTTGTGAGATGATGAAGGACGCAGTGGTCGAGGAAGGAGAGAGCCCGCGAGAGTTATGACTGCGTACGACGAAGAGACGATGCTTTTATTTTTTAGGAGAGACCTAGTCGTAGGGACAATTCGGCGGTCAGTACAAAGAGGAGGGTCAGTTGGGACTTGGGCGAGGTAGGTGGAACTGGGGTGAAGTGGGACTGGGGTGAGGTAGAACATAAATTTTGGGGATGTGAAACTTGGGTGAGGTCATTCTGAAGACAGGAGGTGACTTTGACGGGAAGAGTCTCAGTGGCGACAGGAGGGTAACTACTTAGGTTGTTAGTTAAGTGTCAAGTGTAACTGGTGTGAAGTCGTGGCGAACAGTGACTGTTAGTGAGGTGAAGGAACTATATAAACGTAGTGAACCGAAGGAGCCGACAGTCTATGAGGTTTTCGGTCGCAGAAGGAGCATGGAGTGGCAAAGAGAAGGGACCGGAGGACGTGATTAAGGAGAGGAGGTTGTCGAAGTAAATTTCACGGGGTACAGGACCGATAATATTTGTCACGACGCTACTTGTAACCCCATGTACACAGAGAAAGTTAAGACCAAAGGAGCCACACANGTCCTGTACCTTTGTTGGATCTACCTAACGACCCAGTATTCCATCAAGATAAACGTTAAAAAATTCCTTAGAGGTGTGACAAGAGGTATCACCGACATGATCAAAACTTAGTCAAGACTACTCTACCTACTTTGACCTCGGTTAATATGTCTCACTTCATTCGGTCTTTCTTTTTGTGGTTATGTCATATGATTGTGTATATATACCTTAAATCCTTCTACCGTTACTGCTGGGACATACGTTCTGTCCTTTTTTCTGTGTCTACACATATGGTCTGAAAACCTGAGTCTCCCTCTCCCTCTCCCACCCTACTAAACCCTCTTACCCTTAAGATTGTACATATGACAGTACATTCTTAACTTAGCGGTCAGGTACAGACTGCATCCCACGTCGAACGAACCCCGACCACGTACCCCTACTGGGTCTCTCTACAACACCCCTCCCTCCACCCTCCCCCCAAGTACAAACCCTTGCGTACATTCTTAATTTCTAAAATTTTAAATTTTTTTTATTTTTTAATTTTATGTAAATTTGTCTTTTTTTTTTTTATTTTTTTTATTTCACGGGGTTTCACCTCCGGAAGTTGGTAGAGATCGACATAGATGGTCTGACGTAGTTGTAATCTGGAAATTTCTATGGTAGATATCGACTACTGAAGATCCCAAAAAAACCAAAAAAACCAAAAAAGGGAGGGTAAAAAGGGGACTTGAGACCCTGTCCTAGACAGAGGGACTGGAGAGGTGAACTTACATATTATTTGTAGAAGTTGAATCGTAAAGGTCTTGGTCAGCGGACTGGAAGAGAGGGTTCATACGAAGAGAATATTGGATGAGGGAGTAGTAATTTAATTTGAGAATAAGTCTGGTTTCTGTGTTAACTTCGGTGAGAAGCATAGAGTTTAGAGTTTTCGGTATTGAGTTTAGGTTAGGTAGCTATTCACAACAACAAGTTTGGTGTTACGAGAGAGTGAAGGTAAGATGTACCTGGCAGACGAAGACGGGGACGAGGGCAATGTCGACGAAGAGTTGGACCTTCGTGTATTAAGGAAATTTGATATTTAGTCTATAACTATGAAAAAGGTTATCGAAGGTTATAGTAAGTCATATTTTCGGTTCATGTATAGAGATTTCCGGATGTACGGGTCAGTGGCGAGAGGAAACTAGGGATGACCCGTTGTAAGTCTTTTAATTCTAGTACCGTAGGCCAGGGTGGTTAAGTACCGTTTGTCTACTCCTTTATTACCTTTGTCACTGTCTAAATCAAAACCCCTCGAGGTTTTAGTGACGTCTACCACTGACGTCGGTACTTTAATTTTCTGTGAACGGTAGGATTTCCTTTATTCAGGACTTATAAGTAACCTTCCTGACTGCACCTTTAAGGTATGAAACCGGTGGACTATACTTCTTGACTGAGTAGACTTTTCTGGGACTACGACCCTTTCTAACTTTCTCCCTCCTCTTCCCCTGTTGTCTCCTGCTCTACCAACCTACCGTAGTGACTGAGTTACCTGTAATCAGACTCATTCGAGTTCCTCAACCACTACCTGACCTCCGGACCTCACGACCGGAGGTATTTTTTTCGACTCGTGACTTCTTAACTACGAAAACTTGACACCACAACCTCTTCTGAGAACTCTCGGGAAACCTGACGTTCCTCTAGGTTGGTCATGTAGGATTTCCTCTAGTCAGGACCCACAAGTAACCTTCCTGACTACGACTTCGACTTTGAGGTTAGGAAACCGGTGGACTACGCTTCTCGACTGAGTGACCTTTTCTGGGACTACGACCCTTTCTAACTTCCGCCCTCCTCTTCCCCTGCTGTCTCCTACTCTACCGATCTACCGTAGTGACTGAGTTTCCTGTACTCAGACTCACTTGAGGCCCTCAACCACTACCTGTCCCTCCGGACCGTACGACGCCAAGTACCCCAGAGTTTCTAAGTCTGTGCTGACTCGCTGACTTGACTTGGCTAGGGAGTTCAACGACGTCAGTGCGGCTGGTGAGCCAACTAAGAACCTGTGTAGTCATTGTGAGGAGGTAGTCTCGGAAGCGTCGAGACGTACGTGGTGAAGGAGGGAGTGGAAATGACTTCACTGTGGTCACAATGGAAGGTTCCCTCCGTAAGGGACCGGTAGGGCACATTAAATGTGGTCAGAGGGACATTCTAATTGAGAGATAGGAGGAGAAGAACGAGACAAAAGGAAGTGTCGGGGTGATGGATTGGTCGATGTATAAAAGTAATAGAATGAAGAATAGTTGGAGACATGAGATTTTTCGTTTTAGTAATTGTTAAAAAGAGACAAAGTAAAAGTGACACCATAGAGAATCTTTTGAGAAGTTACTCATCTGACCCAAGTATAAAAGTCCTTCTTATTACCTACAATCTTTGTTTGACTCGTTTCAGAAGTTGTAAGACTCCTTTTAATAAAGTATAGATCTTTGCATATGGGTCATTTTAACAGTTAGTTTACACTCTTGGTTTAAATTTTTTTTGAGACAAAGATTATACGTATTAAGTCTTTTAAATAGAAAGTAGTAAATTGAAATACTTCTAAACAAAGTTAACATTATTGTCCTGTGTTGTTTGTACTCATGATTGGGTCCTTATATTATTTTTCTTTAGACTTCTGTTATGTAGTTAATTTCCGGTTCCTTTAAGACCAGGCATAGTTTTCTCTTCCAGGTCCAATTCACTACAATAAAGAAGTCGTTCTCTCATCCATTGGAATGTTTTTCAATAAAATACTAAATTTTAGTATGTAAAATTTCGGATTTTCATGTTGACACCACAATTGGTATTTACCTCTGTGTGTCTGACTGAAGGAGACTCGTAATTCGTCTTCCTTACCATTAATCTTTCAGACAAATTTTGTTTCTTGATATGTGTGTTCGTCTTATTTTTTCTCTCTGTGTCATCTTTATACTTCGTTTTATATCATCCTAAAACTCTTTTACTTCTTGTCATCTTTAAGCAAGAGGACCTTTTGTTAAAGATGACCAGTCAATTAGACCCTGTCCTTCATCTTAATTCTCTATGAGACTTGGCTACATATTAGTGACATATTCTTTATTACCTCTATTTATTAAAGAGATGTCACAATAAAAAGACTTTCAGTAAATAGTCATAGTGTAAGATTAAAAGTTTATTTTACCTTTTATTGGACACAGTTGGTGTACACCTCTGTGACCTTGGGAGGATGTAACGAACACCCTGATATTTTGCGCCGTCGGGGACACAATTGTTAAACCACTAAGGAGTCTTTTCACTTATCTCTTAATGTGGTAGTGGTTCGTTAATATGAGGATCCATGTCTGGATTATCTTGACTTTTGTCCCCGAGTTTACACTTGTGCACGTGTATTTAAGAACTCCGTGAAAGGAGTTTTCGGTTTTTCGTCTTGGTTTAGGACGCTTCGAGGAGACAGGTACCTTAAGAGGTCCGTTCTTAAGGACCTCACCCCACGGTAAGGGAAGAGGGCCCCTAGAAGGGTTGGGGTCCTGACTTGGACTTAGAGGACGTGACGTCCGTCAGAAAGGGCAGACTCGGTGGTCCCTTAGGCTCATATAATATTTATGTTACCTGATACTGAGTCGACACTTTTACGTACTTTATGACTACATATCGACTGTGTTCGACTTTGTACCTACCTTGAACCTTTGTCATACGGTCCACTTTCTTCAGTCTGTAATTTCTAGTGTATGATATGTGTTAAGGTGACTTCACTTTTATTTTTGTCTATTTAGGAGTCTCTGTTTTATGTTTGACTACTACCTATGGTCCATGACCCTCCTCCAGTCTTACTCCTCTTTGACAAATTTCTTTTAAAGTGGAGTTATTTAATAAGATGTTAGTTCTACAAGATGGTAGTCTAGTCGGAATGATAAAAGAATACAGGTGTCAGAAATTTCTAAAAGTATTAGAATAAAGTATGACCTGTCGACAATCCTAGTTTATAAATACTAAAATTTCGGAGAATCCTAGTTCAGAGTTCAAGTGATTAGTAAATCAAAGTACAGTAAAAAGGGGAGGTAATTTAAGTTGAAGTTAAAAATTTTGATACAATATAAAAAGTTTATGATGTAGTCAAGTACTGATGTTCCATCCCAATCCTCCAAAATCGAACAAAGAAAAAATATAATTAAAAAATTTAATTAATTTTTTTATTATTACGTGAGATTATATGTTAACTGGAATTATGTTATGTTATTTTGAATTCTATATAGTACACTAAAAATTGAAACTACATGAGGACAGGTGAACGACTATATACGAAAACAACGGAAGTAAAAAACATAATTAAAAATTTTTAACGGTCCTGGTTACACTTTGTCAAATAGGGTAGACGGAGATACTTCAAATATGACTTTAAAAATACAAGTTCAGAAATGAGGTAGACCTCAACTAAAAACACATAGAACATTCTACCCTCCGGTTCCAGTAAGGAAACGGACACTGACGGGTTAAAAGGGTTATGATAAATGACTTGTCTGATGGGAAACGGGTTAGTTATAAGAACCTAGGAAACAGTATTGAATTATATGGTAGGTTCACGCCAAAATAAAGACCCAAGAGTGAAGAAAATGTAATCAGATATACCGGTAAAAATACGATTATGGTACGACAAATCTAATAACATAGAAACATTATTTCAAATTTTAGTACTTCACACCACGAAAGCGAGACAAGAAAGAGTTCTCACGAAACAGATAAATCCCATAAAACACCTATGTATGTTTGAAATCCTGACGAAAAGTTTTTTTACGGTCGACTGAAGACTATGTCTTAAGTGACTTAAATATCTAGCAAGACCCACGATACTTGTAAAATCGTTGTATTAAGAAGTGAAGGTATACGTCTCTTATAAAAAGGTAAAGAAACACATATGAAGTCGAATAAAGTACCTCTCCCGTTACCGTTGGGTGAGGTCATGAGAACGGACCTTTTAGGGTACCTGCCTCCTCGGACCACTCGACGTCAGGTACCCCAGCGATCCTCAGCCTGTGCTGACTCTCTGAAGTGAAAGTGAAAAGTGAAAGTACGTAATCTCTTCCGTTACCGTTGGGTGAGGTCACAAGAACGGACCTCTTAGGGTCCCTGCCCCCTCGGGCCACCCGACGACAGAGACCCCTGCGTGTCTCAGCCTGTGCTGACTTCGCTGAGTCGTCGTCGTCGTCGTCGTCGAATAAAGTAGTTACAAATATCAGTAGTCACAGGTATAGAAAGTTGAGGAGTCATTTTAAATGAGGACTCAAAATAAGAAAGACTGCGTTGACATTTACCCCGGTATGGGAATTAAAGAGACTGTCAAGTGACAACAACGACATAAAGTCAGCGATTCGACACAGGTCGGGAAACACTGGGGTACCTAATGTCGTGCGGTCCGAAGGGACACGAAGTGGTAGATTCCTCAAACGAGTTTGCGTACGGGTGACTCAGCCACTACGGTAGGTTGGTAGAGTAGAGAGTACCAGACAGTGGGTGAAGAGTACAAGAGTCAGAAAGGGTCGTAGTCCCAGAAAAGGTTTCTCAGTCAAGAAGCGTAGTCCACCGGTTTCATAACCTCGAAGTCGAAGTCGTAGTCAGGGAGGTTACCTGTAAATTCCAACTAAGGGAAATCCTAACTGACCAAACTAGAGGAACGACAGGTTCCCTGAGAGTTCTCAGAAAAAATCGTGGTTGTCAAGTTTTCGTAGTTAAGAAGTTGTGGGTCAGAAAAATATCAGGTGAAGAGTGTATACATGTACTGACGACTTTTTTTGTGTCGAAATTGATCTACCTAGACACAGTCGTTTCACTACAGAGAAAAATTATATCAATAGATCCAAACAGTATCGAAAAGAAGGTTCTTCGTTCGTAGAAAATTCAAGTACCCACATCAGTGGAAGTCGTCACTAAAACCTCGGGTTCTTTTATTGTAGACAGTGACAAAGGTGAAGGTGAAAAACAGGTAGATAAACGGTACTTCACTACCCTGGTCTACGGTACTAGAATAAAAAAATTTACAACTCAAAATTCGGTCGAAAAAGTGGGAGGAGAGAGTGAAAGTAGTTCTCTGAGAAATCAAGGAGAAACGAAAGACGGTAAACTCACCATGGTGGACTTATAAACTCCAACAACAATAAAGAGGACAGTTGGAACTAAAGTCGAACACTAAGTGGGTCGGACCGTAAAGTACACTATATGACGCGTATAATTCATTCATTCCACTGATGTATGTCAAAATTGTATGAGGGAAGGGTCAAAACTTGGTCAGGTAACAAGGTCCATCAAGATTGACTACAACGAACTAGACGTATGTTCAAAGAGTCTTCTGTCCATTCCACCAGACCATAATGTCAGAGAAATTCGTGAAAGGTATCAAACAACACTAGGTGTGTCAGTTTACGAAATCTCATCAGTTACTTCGTCTTCATCTACAAAGAGACCTTAAGGGAACAAAAAAAGGATACTGTGTGACCTACAACACATAAACTAGAGACCAAGGAGACGGAAAAGATTTGGGTCGGACATGTAGACCTTCAAGAGTCAAGTGTATGACGACTCTGGATCTAACTTTCTAAAACTCGTAATGGAAGCATCGTACACCTTACTCA
Source organism: Capra ibex (assembly GCA_006410555.1). Classification (NCBI taxonomy): domain Eukaryota; kingdom Metazoa; phylum Chordata; class Mammalia; order Artiodactyla; family Bovidae; genus Capra; species Capra ibex. The sequence continues at coordinate 131,954,427 of SJYO01020080.1, forward strand.
CGTTACATGTCGTCAAGAATTAGAGTAGACGAAGACAATCCAGGAACGGTAAAGACAGGAAAAAACATGGGTAGAAACGTACTTTACAAGGAAAGCATACAGATCAAAAGAACTTCTCTAGAGATCAGAAAGGGTAAGATAACAAAAGGAGATAAAGAAGTGTAGTAAAAGAATTTTCGAAAGAATAGAGACGAACGTTAAGTGACTTTGAGACGTAAGTCAACCCAGATAGAAAGGGAAAGAGGGAACGGAAAGCAGAGAGAAGACATGAGACGTTAGTCGTGGACCCTTCGGAGGTAGGCGGAATGACGGAGGGAGAAAGAAACCCTACCAAAACAGTGACGAAGGACATGTTACAATACTCGCAGGTAGGTATCGAGAAGTCCGTGACATAGATGGTCTAGATTAAACAACTTAGACGACTAGTAGAGGTGACTTTTGTGACATGTCTTTACGTTGACTAGAAACTGATAACTAAAACATAGGACGTTGAGATCACTCCCTCACTCACTCACTCTGAGAAACACTGGGGTACCTGACATATCGGATAGTCCGAGGAGGCAGGTACCCTAAAAGGTCCGTTCTCACGACCTCACCTAACGGTGAAGGAAGAGGTCCCCTAGAAGGGTTGGGTCCTCAGCTTGGGTCCAGAGGGCGTAACGTCCGTCTGCGAAATGGTAGACTCACTTAAATAATTAAGATTGTCCAAAAAAAGACCACCACAAAAGTTGTATATATAGTATGGAGACGTTTATTTTTCAAGATAAGGAAAGACTAGACTTATGAAAAATAAAGAATAAGAACTAAAGAGACCGATCGTGAAGGTCATAATACAGTTTGTTTTAACCACTCCAACAAAGAAAATTATACTCCTTGTGGTAGAAAAGGAGTACCAATAAGTAATATTTTTGACACTATATGTCGGGTTCATTTCTTATGAGTCGAGGAACCCCTACCCCCATCACCCCACCCGTCCCCTCGAACCCGTAAGGGCAGGTGGATTAGAGTCCTTTTTCCGGAAGGCGAAAAGTGATAATTCATGCTACAATCGATACCATAAGGCATACACCAGAAATGACGCAGATCATTCAACGGTGATACGGGACAAAGAACTCTCGGATATGGTACTTACCTACGACGTAAGACAGTTTACGAGGAAGACGTAGATGACTCTACTAGTATACTAAAAGTGGGAAGTAAAATAGTTACGTCACATAGTGTGACTAAAGTCCTACGACTTGGTGTGAATGTAGGGACGTTTCTCTCTTTTTAGGGTGAACTAGTCCAACATGTTAGAGTTACATAATAACTTAAACCAACTTATGTCAAACAACTCGTAAAGACGTAGACGGAAGTAGTCTCGATAACCGAACATTGAAAGAGCATCACAGGTACGGACCAAAGTCAGAGTCCCATTACGAAAGGACTACTTTGTCTTTACACGGGAGGAGAATACAAAAGACGCTCTCAAACTCTACCAAACTGCAATTAAGATGAAACTCGTAAACCGTCTTAATTAGTCACTTCGGTAGACACGGTCTTGCACCGATCGTGAAAGGACTAAGTTAGATAGTCTAATAAGTCTAAGAGAGAAAGAAATTATACTATCCAACGTATAAAGATCTTTGAATTGGTGAAGATTAAACAGGTCAAACAACCACTTATTAATAAGTATCATCGAAGAATATTGAAGACATAAAGTCACGACAACCAAAGGGGGGGGAACCATATAGGTCGAATTCGACAGAGATAAAGTAGTTTTTTTTTTTTTTTTTTTTGACAAAGTGACTATAAAACAATAAAATTAAAGATAAAGTAAATAAACACGAGAAACAAAAAGGGTAATAAGTTGATTAAAACACGAATCAAACAGGAACTGTACATTAGACTCAATAAATAAACCCGAAAGAAAAGAGAAAGAAGAGACACACATCAAAAAAAAAAAAAGAAGGTAACTTACTTTAATTAAGATGTCACAAAATGTTTAAGACAAGAAGTTTAAGATATCGAGGTGTCAAAGGCTTTGGGGGTGTGAGGATTGAGGTGACGAAGATGTTATCAGGAGCGGGGTGGCGAGGCAACGGAAAGGGGTGAAGGGAGAGGTTCGGCCATTGTGACCAGACAAGAGATGCTCTGACGAAGAAACAACGAAGTGAGCGACTAAACGACACCAAAATCTAAGGTGTATATTCACTAGAACGCGTCCCAAACAAGAAGAGACTGAACGAAGTGAACCTTGTTACGGGAGGTTCAGGTGGAGACGACGAGGTCTGCCTTAGAAAGTAGTAGACGGTTACCTACTGATCGTAAGGTCACACACACACACATGTGTTTTATAGAAGAAAGAGGTTAGTAGACAAGTGTCTGTGCATCCAATGAAGGTGTATGACCGTTAATATTTATTACAACGGTACTTGTAACCCCACGTACATAGAAAAAATATCCCAAAAACGAAAGAGGTTTACATATGGGTCCTCACCCTGACGACTTGGTTCACGATCAAGAAAAAATAAAAAACTCTTTGAAGGTTTGACAAAAAGTGTTACGAACGTGTGTACAGGTAAGATTAGTTGTCCCATGTTCACAAAAGAAAGGAAGGTGTAGGAGCGGTTGTAAACAATAAACACGAGAAAAAGTACTGTCGGTAAGATAGTACCTTAAAGTAGTACCACCATAGTGGTGACTCCATGATAGAGTTTGTTTACGTTTACGAAACTGAAGATAAAGGGACTAATAATCACTACGACTCGTAGAAAATACGGATGACCAGTAGACGTAAAGGAGAAATCTTTTTATATAAGTCAAGTAGACGGGTAAAAAATTAGTAAAAAAACCATACGACTCAATTAACTTGATAAAGGTGTACAACCTATAATTGGGGAATAACCAGTGTAGTAAACGTTTATAGAGAAACGTAAGTCATCCGACATAAAGAGAAGATGACTACCGAAGGAAAGGACATGTTTTTGAAAATTTAAATTAATCCAGGATAAACACATAACAACAAAAGGAAAGAAACGAAAGTTTACTTAGGTTTTTGATGACGACACCAAATAAAGTCTCTCACAAGACTAAGATCCTCGAAATATTATAGACCAGAATGTAAATCCTGAAATCAGATAAAAATCAAATAAAAAGAAACAACACAACCTCTTATAACGTTAAAGTAAGAAACTGTACATAGACGGGTCACAAGGGTGGTGATGAATAACTTCTCTAACAGAAAAGAGGTAACACATAAAGACGGAGGGAACAGTGTCTAGTTGACTGGTGTCGTACACCAAATAAAGACCCGAGAGTTCATACAAGGTGACTGTATACATAGAAAGATTTTAATAGTATCGAAACATCATATCAGACTTTAGTCCTGTACACTAAGGAGGTCGAGAAAAGAAGATAGAGTTTAAGCACAATAGATAAACTCCAGAAACCACAAAAGTACGGTTTAAAATTTAATAAATAAGATCAAGAGACCTTTTGTGGTAACTATAGAGCTATCCTTGACGTGACTTATACCTCTGACGGAATCATTACCAGTCAGTCAAGTCAGCGAGTCAGCACAGGCCGAGAAACGCTGGGGTACTTAGCGTCGTGCGGTCCGGAGGGACAGGTAGTGGTTGAGGGCCTCAAGTGAGTCTGAGTACAGGTAGCTCAGCCACTACGGTAGGTCGGTAGAGTAGGAGACAGTAGGGGAAGAGGAGGACGGGGGTTAGGGAGGGTCGTAGTCTCAGAAAAGGTCACTCAGTTGAGAAGGGTACTCCACCGGTTTCATGACCTCAAAGTCGAAATCGTAGAAAGGAAGGTTTCTTTAGGGTCCCGACTAGAGGAAGTCTTACCTGACCAACCTAGAGGAACGTCAGGTCCCTTGAGAGTTCTCGGAAGAGGTTGTGGTGTCAAGTTTTCGTAGTTAAGAAACCGCGAGTCCAAAGAAGTGTCAGGTCGAGAGTGTAGGTATGTACTGGTGTCCTTTTTGGTATCGGACCTGATCTATCTAGAAGCAATTGTTTCATTACAGAGACGAAAACTTATACGATAGATCCAACCAGTATTGAAAGGAAGGTTCCTCATTCGCAGAAAATTAAAGTACCGACGTCAGTGGTAGACGTCACTAAAACCTCAGGGGGTTTTATTTCAGACTGTGACAAAGGTGACAAAAGGGTGGATAAAGGGTACTTCACTACTTTGGTCTACGGTATTAGAATCAAAAGGCTTACGACTCGAAATTCGGTTGAAAAAGTGAGAGGAGAAAGTGAAAGTAGTTCTCCGGAAAAAAAATCAAGGAGAAGTGAAAGACGGTATTCCCACCACAGTAGACGTATAGACTCCACTAACTATAAAGAGGACCGTTAGAACTAAGGTCGACACAAAGAAGGACAGGTCGCAAAGAGTACTACATGAGACGTATCTTCAATTTATTCGTCCCACTGTTATATGTCGGAACTACATGAGGAAAAGGATAAACCTTGGTCAGACAACAAGGTACAGGTGAAGATTGACAACGAAGGACTGACCGTATGTCCAAAGAGTTCTCCGTCCAGTCCACCAGACCATAAGGGTAGAGAACTTCTTAAAAGGTTTTAAATAACACTAGGTGTGTCAGTTTCCGAAACCGTATCGGTTATTTCGTCTTTATCTACAAGAAGACCTTGAGAGAACGAAAAAGGTACCAGGTCGTCTACAACCGTTAAACTAGAGACCAAGGAGACGGAAAAGATTTTGGCCAAACTTGTAGACCTTCAAGTACCAAGTGCATAACGACTTCGGGCCGAACCTCTTAAAACTCGTAATGAAATGATCTCACACTCTACTCGCGTTAACACACCATCAAACTCGTAAGAAACCGTGACGGAAAGAAACCCTAACCTTACGTTTGACTGGAAAAGGTCAGGACACCGGTGACGACTCAAAAGGTTTAAACGACCGTCAATCATTACCATCATTGTCAGTTAAATTGTTGTAATTAAGAAGATTAAGTTTTTATATAAAAAGGTAAACAAACACGACAGCTAAAGAAAGTAACCATAGAATGTCAAAAGACTCATGTTCAAAAAATAGAGGAATGACTCCAAACAAAGATTCATAACATGAGAAAAACTACTCTACCATTTACCTTGACAAAGAAGTTAAAGAGAGAGACTATTAAATAACGACCACATATCTTTACGTTCTCTAAAGACATATAGTTAAAACATAGACGTTTAAATGACTTAGGTGACTACTCGAGGTCGTCAAAGGACCACCGTAGAAATCCTAAAGGGTACATATCGTAGTACAGTGGACCTCTGTCAAATCCTAAAGGGTACAGATCGTAGTACAGTGGATCTCTGTCACTGTCAGAACGAAGAAGGAAAGATTATACCTAAACAAAATAAAGAAAAAGAAGAGACTAACGACTCCGATACTAAAGGTTTTGACTCGACTTATTTTGACTTCTATCACCTGTCGGGACTCTAAAGGAAAGAATTATATCCACGAATAACGATATTTCAAAGGAGAATCTTGACAAATTCGAAAGTTATGTAACCTAACTCGTATTAAAAAAAAAGAAGAAAAATGAAAAGACGTATATGATTTCAAAGATTTTTTATATAATGTAAAATTTAAAAATGGACAAACACTAAACACTTTTCATATTTTTACAAGTTATTTTAGTCTTCCTTGTCCTCTTATCTGGTGAAACCCCCTTTTTTAGACAATAAGAGTCGACTATATTTCCTGAAACCTTCAAATTTATGACATTTCGTCCTTACTACTCTCGTAGTCGTACGAGTTAAGTGTCTGTCTTTCGTTTCTTGTCTCGACAATTTCTAAGTGGAATGACACTTCCTTACTAAGATAATTTCTCAAAGAAGGTAAATATAAAACTTTGTACTGGTGACCATGGACAGAAGAATGACGTTTTCTTGGTTAATCACGAGGTTATAAAAAGTCGTCAATGTGTCAACGTGTCAAGAAAGGGGTTCAGTAGACTACTGAACTTAGTTTTCTTTACTCTTCGTGTCTCTTCTGTTGTCTTTTCGTCGACCTGACTTTCTCTTTTGTTACGGAGTAAGGTAAATAAAAGGGATGTCTAGTCAGTATTTCACTAGATGTCATCCTGAAAACTTTAACGTTTTCACTAGGTAGTAACTAATCCCTTTATTTATATTAATACCCATAGTCATATATAATTTACTTCAAATGTTTTTTACATTATTTTATCTTGTGTCATATGTAAGTTCCATCGGTTCCGTCTTAACAAAGTTGAAAACAATCGAAGTAAAGACGTAAATACGGACTCCTTTTACAGACTATTTGTGTGGTACCCAAGAGTGATACCCAACACCAATTTTTTTTTTACATTTATGATAGATAAACTATATGGAGTTGAAATTCAAATTAGTAAGATTCAAACGTTGAGGTAGTTGTTTGAATTACCTGTAGTCTTACATCCATTCATCCATCCTTTCATCCTTTCTTTCTTTCTTTTTTCCACTTCTTTTTCCTTTTCTCTATTTTTATGTTTTACATTTCATAAGTCATTCTTTTCCCGACTTTCATAAGACCACCCTTTTATAAAAATTTCGGGTCACTTTCAAATTAATTCTTTCCTTTTGTTACTTCTTTTTCTTTTCTGGTCTTCAACCATCCAGTTATCTATGTACCTTTCTTTGACAGTTCCTTGAGACACAATGTCCCATTGTAATAAGGGACTTACTCAGACGTTAGACTTGAGTCATACTCACATGTCTGTGTATGTACGTGCATATGTGATGTGCCTCTTCGAGGTCATGAGAACGGACCTCTTAAGTTACCTGCCCCTCGGACCACCCGATGCCAGGTGCCCTAGTGTTTCGCAGCCTTTGCTCACTCGTGTCTCGTGTGTATGTGTGGTCGTGTGTGTGTGTGTGTGTGTGTGTGTGTGGGGTCGTGTGTAAAGACACGTGTTCAGATATTCTGTCTAGTACTATTGATGGTATCCCATAGTAATACTTTAGTTACAAATAGTAGGGGTTTTGATTTAGAATTAGGGGTCGCATTACCGGATCCTCACTCCGGAAACACTCCACTAATCCAGGACTCCCACCTCGGGAGCATTCACCCTAATCACGGGAATATTTGTCTCTGGCATCTCTTGAGAAATAAGAAGGTGGTACACTTCCGTGTCGTCCTTCTGCCGGTAGACACTTGGTCGTACACCTAGGAGTAGTCTGTGGTTTAGACGGTCGTAGAACTAGAATCTGTAGGGTCAGAGGTTTCGTCACTTTTTATTTAAAGACACTAAACATTCATTGTGTTAGATACCCCAAAAACAATATCTTCGGTCTTGTCTGATTCTGTCTACAATTATCGTGACTTAAATTTTGCACGTAAAACTTTACTTGCATATGAATGGAAATTCCTTGTGAAATAACTACGTGTTTAGATCGACTGTGACCGTTTACGTACGAGGACAATGGCGGGTGTTTACTCCAGTCCGAGACGTGGTGTCTTCCGAGGTCAGTCTCAGAACCGACCGGTTGTCCTTCACTTGTTAGTTCTTTGTCTAGTCGACTCGAGACGGAGTCGACTCGAAGTCCTATTTGTCGTTTATGGATCTTCTTATTTATTTGTTTTGTCGAAGTTTATACGGAGAGGGATTCGTTTCCTCGGGATGTAGTTTCGGTAGTTACGTTTTTCGACTTTTTTAAATACGGTATCAAAACCGAGAATCCTCTGTTTACAATCGAATGTGTAATTAGTGGGAAAGGTAGTAGATTTTATCTTCTTTGAGTGAAATATTATGAATGTCGTAATATTATGGTTTTTGTTTTTGTTTTTTTGTTTTGGATTTTGTGGAGTTGTATTTTTATGTAGTGGATAATGAAACAAAGTGAGTTACTGTGCTTAATTTTCACAAGTTTATTCTTTATGTGATGAGATTATGTATTATTTTATTATTCATAATTTTAATGTATTTTATTTTTTATCTTTAGACTGTAAAATTTTGTTTACACTTTTTTGAGGTGACTTTTAATTAAGGTTTGATGATCATTTTACATTTTAATCTTATGTAAACATAGTCACACCGTTCATTCATAATAAACACTTAATTTTTAATTGAAGGTATCGGAAAAACGGATATCTTTTTGTAAATAGTGGAAATCATTATATGAAATTATGTGAAGGTGTTTGGGGTAGACTGTCTCTATGTAGAGATGTATTTTAAAAGTTCTTATTGTTATCTTAAAGAATTTATAGATAGATTTCACTTCTTGGAGATTTCCTATTATTTAATGGTTTGTCATAGAAAGGATCTAAAGTAAGACATAGTCGAGTATCGAATAACCACTGAGTCGTATGCGTGTTTTTCTGTTGTTATGAATCCGTTATATTTCATTTTATATTTAGTTTTTGTACCTTAACTTTTCGTAATACTATTGTCCATATATCCTTTGAAGACCCTAGCTTTCTTTAATTAATGAATTTTGTGTAAAATTGTAGTATACGATGACTTTTGTTTATTGTTTCATACTAAAGATTTCTGATGTTTACTTACATCGTAACTGGAGATGTGTCTAAATGTCTTTGACAAATACGAGGACATTGACTTATATTGAGTACAAAACAAAAGAACAATCTATTTCTTACTAAATAATGTAGGACTACCTCGTAAAGGAATAAAATTGAAAGTTAGAATAGACTTTTCAATGTTTGTTATACAAAGATTCAATACATTAGATACTTACCTTTTGTGGGTCTATTGTCGCCGTCGCGGAACCTGTCGTGAGATCAGTGTACCAAAAGACATACCAACTTGATTTTTAGCGGTGTGGTGACTTTGTTTCGTACAGAGGTAAAGAGTAGAAAGGGACCATTTTTATGTCCGGTAAAAATATAATGTCTACAGAGAAGTCTCATTTCTGTAAACTCCTAGATAGTTAATAAGGTTGTACACATAAACTAATTACATACAAATCCATTGTCATATCTAACAGTATGATGACACAGTTGTGATGAATCTCTTACTACCGATAAAGAAGTCTTTCATGCTGACATTTGTTTCTTTTTCATTGTAATGTTAGTCACAGGAGGTTTCAACACTAAAAAAAATAAGGATTTATGAATAAAATATGATGTCAGTTAAAATGTAAAGGATATGACGAACCCTGATACTAAGTGAAAGAACAAATCGGTCCTGTATAAGTAATTTTCTAAAGTGACTGTATGATAGTTTCTTCGGTTCTTCCTTTCTGATGTCCCTTCTAGTCCTTCGTGCCTACCACTCGAATGTCCTTCCCACATATAATACGGATCTGAGCAAGTCGTTCGGTGTACGTTGACTTTCCTATATGGTCAAAAGGAAGGTCAATAAGGGATGCCTTAACGTATTTGTAACTCTTTAGATCTTTATCTGTATGTGTACGTGTATATTTTTAATAACAGTCACACATTCAATGACGACGGGACCCTGACGTTATTAAATACATTGTAGACAAAAGTATAAAAAGATTAAAAAAAGGATTAATTGTACGTATAAATTGCGTATTTACGAGTCTGGTGGAGAAAAAGACGACTGACACGGAGAAATAAAAACTTCAACACGTGAGGATCCCTCTTAAGTCCTATCTACCTTTGGTTTTAGAATAACTTTCGTGATTAAAGTGTTACATTTGTTGTCATGATTTGGTTAAAAGTTTTTTTCTGATGTCGGAATTCTCAAAAGTGTTCTTGTAAAGTTAGACGATTGTTATCAGGATGTCATTTAATTCCAGTTTTATGGTTTTTCATTGTGTTTTCGTGATAAGGTTATTATATAATTAGAAGAAGTAAGAAAAAAGATCGAAAATATTCCCTGAGGGGGGTTTTTCTGAAAATATTGAAGATATCAAAGAACAGAACCATTTAAAACCATCGTAAAAGTTTCAAAATACGGAATCCGTTTATTATATTTATTTATGTAGGGTAAATAAATAGGGTATTTATTTTTGTAAGGAAGGTAACGTTCCCGTCTCGGATGTAGAATTTCGACAGTCGTCTCTGAAGTCGTCACCCAGAGTTTGAAGTCACAGATATCTTTAGATTTTTCGAAGAATTTTACCTGTAGGGCTTCGTCTGGTAGGGTTTCTATGGTTATGTCCTCGCTCCTCTACTGAAGTTCGAAAGAGCTTCCAAAGTTGGTCATTGTTGATGCGAGGTAAAAAGTCTGCGTGTTAGAAATTTAATAAACAACTTATATACATTGTGAAGTAGATCAGGTTAATTTCACATGATTTGAATTATATTTCTAAAGTTTACACAAAGACTTGATGATCATAGTTCCAAGGAAAAGTTGTCTTTCTCCTCATTAATTTGTTTACGTCAAAATTGATATGTATTTTACAGAGATGGTTTAAACTAAAAGGAATTGTGTTTAAAATCAGAATTTGATTTAGTAAATCCTTAAAGGTACAGTTTTCTGTATCGTTACAAATTCCCTCTACTTGCCAAGTATTCCTTTTGTGACAACGTCTTCAGTTGACTGATTTATTTTATATAACAACTATTCATTTTTTTTTTCAATTTTGATACAGTTTCACAGATTATGTTATTGTCAATAGTTTTTTTATTTTATTCATTTCTCAAATGTAGATTGAGAGTCCCTATGTTTACCTACGACTTGTGTGTGACCGTCGTTTCGTCGTAGTCCTGTCTTTTGTGGTTGACACGAAGGTCTTCGAAGTCTGGCGGACCTCTTTAGTTTCGGGCGGGCAGAAGGAAGAGGTACGGGGAGGTGACGGTGATGCGTTGACACGAGAGGTAAATGACAGGGTCGTTGGGGTTATTGGACTACCCGACCTTCCCGGTGGATTCATCGTAAGGACTTTCTGAGATGTTTTAAGATTGTGAGGTTTGAAGGTGGGTTCTAATTACCCTTATATTAAGAAAATTAAAACTTCAAACTTCTGTCTACAATAAGAAAGTTCCAAATACACACTTCAATTTATACTCGTCAAATTTCAAATAATGTATGACAGAGGAACATAAGTAGACTTGGTTTCTTTTGTAGGTGAGTCCGAATTGATGTACTGAATGTAGACCTTCAACAAACTTTTGTATGAAATCACTGTTATTATAGTCATAAGATGGTAATATGACTATAAGTATACCTCGTAGAGTAAATTACGGTGGAATGGATGTCGGTACTTTAATCTTCTGTTTACGAAGAACCGTTCTTACGACATTCTTTGGATCCGTCACATGATTTTTCGTTTCTATAGTGAAACGGTTGTTTCCATGTATTTCAGTTCCTATACCAGAAAGATCGTCAGTACGTGTCTACACTCTCGACCTGTTATTTCTTCCGTCTCACGGTTTCTTGACTACGGAAGCTTGGCACCACGACCTCTTCTGAGAACTCTCGGGGTACCTTTCGTCCCTATAGTTTGGTCAGTTAGAATTTCCTTTAGTTGGGACTTATGGGAAACCTTTCTGACTACGACTTCGACTTCGAGGTTATGAAACCGGTGGACTATGGTTGTCGACTGAGTGACCTTTTCCGGGGCTACGACTCTTTCTGACCCCTGTCCTCGTCTCCCACAGTCTCTTACTCTACCAACCTACCGCAGTGACTCAGTTGTCTGTACTTGAACCCGTTTGACGTCCTCTACCACTCCCTGTCCCTCGGACCACCTCAGGTACCGCATCGCTTCTCAACTTGTGTTGAGCCGTTGACTTGCTGTTGTTTTGGGGGTGGGATGGACTGTGGTTTTGTTTGTTTGTTTTCGTCAATTATTCCTGAATTCCCTTGATTGAACAGGTTCTGGAATAGTGATTCTTTGGGCTTGGTTCTCCGGTATACCAGAATTGGTGTCAAAGGACGGTGAGGTTAAGTTTAGTTAACATTCACATGATGTGGACTAGTGATGAATGACACAAATATTGAAGGGAATCAAAATGTTTAGAAATATATCCGTTACTAGGAATTTCGTGACTGTATTAGATTTAGGCAAAGAAACTAGAAATTCCATTTACTTTATGAAGGTCCAACAGGATTAATATTTTACGTATAAGTAAAGGTTTTAGGGAGAAGTAGAACCTTGAGAAGATTGTCACGTACTACGAAGACGAAACGACAACAAGTCAACGATTCAGTACAGACTGAGAACGTTAGGGGACCTAACATATAAAAGAGAGTTTATCAGTCCGAGTAAAAAGTGTTTATCAACCATGGTTCAATCTGGGGTGTGTTTGAATTCGAGGTCCGTTTTGTCTGTGGTTACACACATATGAACTTCTTCTCTTTTGAAGAATACTAAACTCATAATATGGAAGAATAAAAAGAGAACTACCGTTGTATTGGAGAGAAGAGACATAGGACTAGGTAAATCCCAGTTCGAACCTATAGTTAAAGTTTAATCGAATGTTTATTCTTTGTCTAGTCAGAGTTAGTGGGATTTATTTGGTTTTCTTCAACTCAGTAAAGACTCTCAACGAAAGACTCTCCAGGCAAAGGTATAACTCTCTGGTCAGATTTAGGGGTTCTACTCAATCTTTTAAGGGTCTTAACACCAATGGTATTTTTTCTCCGTCTAAGTTGGACTGAGTTTTTCTACTTTTGAAGTGAATTCGTATACAATCAAAAACACGTAAAGAATGCCGTTTGTCCTCCGTGCCCTGAAAAGTTTCATCTGTAGGAAGTGTCGTGTTATTCCTATGTTTGCATCAAATTCATAAAGGAAGAAAATTCATACAAGGACATTGATTCTACTTTTATTTATTCTAAAGACTTCTTTCATAAAATCTAATTTATCTCAGGTTGAAATTCGTAGTAGGTATCAAAATCAGACATAAGATTTAAGAGTCAAGGTCTGAATAATTTAATAAGGTGTAGAGTAATTGATGAGAAATACAATAAGGTAAACAAAGTCTCAAGGAAAAAATTAGATAACGGAAAAACATTGTAGTGGACGGACTGTGGAAAATCGGTTATTTTTGAGATTAAATAGAACAAGTTTGACGTCTCTCTTTTTGAGTTTAGTATCAACTAACGTGACCTCCTTTTGGATACTTTTCTTCAGTGACAGGGTTCAATAAGGTCTTAAGACTCCTTCGAAAACAAAAGTCTTTTGTCTTCACGTGTTTTGATTAATTTTGGTCTTCTCTTGTCTATTCAATCGAGATGTTTCCTCAGCTAATAAACTGTGCACATAAAAAAGAAGTGACACCGAATTCTGAAACAGTAGTCGATGAAATGATGGTTTGGTGACAGGGAAATAACCGGAGGGGCGGACATTCGCGGAAGAGTTTTTATTTATTTTCTTTGGATGTGACCTGTTGCAACGATGACTAATCGTCGCATCTTTTTATGGGGTTAGTTACTGACCCATCGTTCATAAAGTCCCGAAGGGTCCACCGTGTCACCTTTTCTTGGACGGACAGTTGTTTCCTCTGTACCCAAGGTACGGACTCAGTCCTTCTGGTGGACCTCGTCTTTACCGTTGGGTGAGGTCGTAAGAACGACCCTTATAAAATTCCTGTCCCCGGACCGCACGATGTCAGAAATACCAGTGTGTCTCGACCTGTACTGACTCGCTGACCCGTGTCGTGTCGGGTCACTCACTCACTCTTTCTCTTAAGGTCGTCGTCCTATCTGACGAGTGTTGGCTCGATCGTGTCGTCGACGTGTCTACCTCCTCCGCTCTGTCTGTGCTCTTTCTGCCACCGCGGGTCTGTGTCTCTACTCGTCTCTCTCGTCGAGTCGTTTGCGGGCGCCGAGGGTCCGGTCGCCCACCCGTCTCATGAACGCGGTATTTTCCTTAAAAATTTGTAAAATTCCACTCTCCTCTTGCTCTATTCTCTTTTCCGACTACTTCTCATTTTCGTGCGTGACGACGTATGAGTGCTGGAGTATACGTGCGGATGGAGTCTTAGGACGGCAGGACTTTTGCCCCACGACCCCTGGTGTGTTCATTGTTTACTCACCAGAGTTAAAATTAAGACGAGTGAAAACATTACAATTCGTTTGGTTGAAGTGACTGATTTTACTTTAAATCTTTTGTCTAGTGCGGTGGTTAAGGAGTACATAAACTCCAAAGTAAAGTAAAATCTTTCCGAGGAGTCAGGACCTGTGTGGTCAAGTTCGGATCTTTATAGGGGTTAACCATGAGAGAAATTTTGACAACGGTTCAACACTAGAGATATTAAGTGTATAGAGTGAGACTCGATGAACAACTATATTTAATAGGTCGACTTAAAATTTAAAACATAATCCAATGAACAAATCATTCAAACTTTGATTATCAAGTCGTTTTGTCTATGTCTTTCTAGTGTGTATATAGTTACACTATCCGTAATTAAATTCTAATTTGAAAGATTTGATGATGAAAGATTTATCAAAAGTTGTACAGTAGGGACTATCTGGTGCGTATGTATACGTGACCCCTTTGTTTGTCTATAGAAATTACCGTAAGGAAGAGTTTGTAGGGGTTTAATCACAAGTCCAACCGGTTTTTGTGTAGGATTCGGAATAATCATATTTACATGTTGTTTATGTCTTTTGAGAGTCTTATTCGGAAGTTTTTCTTTTAATGATAAAGTTCTTATTTACTATTATTTTGAATATCTTTTAAGTCTAGATACCGGATAAAGAGGGGTGTAGGTTTCGACTGTATTGGTGAACATTTCTCAAGGTTTCTTTAATAGGTTTGTGAACAAGTTTCGTTAAGGTCTTAAAGGAATACTTCTTGAGCAGTGAGAACGATCTTCCTATCTGAACAAAACCTATGGACTCAAGGAGTCAGTCTTGTACAAATTGTACTCCCTCATTCAAAATCTAAATTCGGTGAAAAAGATCGACAATTTTCTTGTGACGACTGATCTTTTGTCGAGTGTTCCATTGTTCTAAGTTAATACATGTATAATACAATAATTATACATATTTAATCAAAATCCTTTGTGTCAAATTAAGAGTTCTTACTCTTAATTTTTTTTATTTATGATTCAAGTTTTTTATGACACCACATAAAAAAAAAATTTGATTCTTAAGAGATAAAACTGGGATCGTCGAATCAGACAGTCTCTTCCGTTACCGTGGGGTGAGGTCATGAGAACGCACCTTTTAGGGTACCTACCTCCTCAGACCATCCGACGCCAGGCACCCCAGCGATTCTCAGCTGTGCTGACTCACTGAAGGGAAAGTGAAAAGAGAAAGTACGTAACCTCTTCCTTTACCGTTGGGTGAGGTCACAAGAACGAACCTATTAGGGTCCCTACCCCCTCGCACCACCCGACGGTAGAGACCCCAGCGTGTCTCAGCCTGTGCGGACTTCACTGAATCGTCGTCGTCGTCGAAGCAGACAGAACTCAAGATGACTTGGTTCTAAACTACGGATCTTTGGTACATTGTATTGAAAAAATTAAACGATTCGATACTATAAGACTCAAGTCGAATCCGAAGGTCGACAGGTTTTGTAGGTAGACATCTAACTAAGTCAAGAGAAGTCGTGATTCAAATGAAGAAAATGTTTTTGAAGAGTGGTTTCGTTCTTGATAAACGTTTCGTCGACTCGACGTAAAAGATTACCTGACCTGAAGGTCCGGAAGTGTGAATTATTACGGTCACACAGACATACTTACTCACTGAGTGTTTGAACTAAGAAAAATTAGAAATTAAATAAATAAACCGACACGGTCCAGAAACAATGCCGTGAACCCTGAAATCGACATCGGGCACCCTAGAGCAAAGGACTGGTCCCAAACCTGGGTCCGGGGGCATAACCTTGGTGTCTCAGGGTCTGTGACCTAGTAGTCCCTTCAGGGAACTACAAGAAAAATTTGTTAGTTCGAGAAGTTGATATTGTTTGTAATCAATGTATTATAGTATATGGAGATGTTTTGGTATGTTAGGTTTGTATGTACTCGTTTGAAATTCCTCTTAAATGGATTCTTTTAGGGTCTTAAAAGTCCTGAAATTCAGAATCGTCTTTACTTAATATACATGATTTTTACAAAGCAAATTGGACCGTAAAAATCGTTGATCTTAAGACGACAACTCTTAAAAGACTTGAATGTCGAGTAAAACTAGTACGGTCCAACGAACCTGTGTCTTTTGTCCTCGTTTATAAAAATTTTTCTTTTTACTATCAGAAAGTCCTTGGTCTTTTACACTAGTCTATCCTCTTGTTTCAAGTGGTATGCACCTCCGAGTAAAATAGTCGGACCCACTAATTTCTAGTCTACTCACACGTAGTAAAACCCCTTCGCATTGTCATTTGTCATTGTGCATGTATTATTGTCCGCGCTTACGCCGTCTGTTCAGAACGCTCCAAAGACACTAAGTACGTTTGTTTCCCCCGTCCCCCGAAACAATTGTAGGTTATTACGTTCTGCCCTTAATACAAATATGGTGTATACTATTATCTACAAAAGTACTATAACTTATCTGAAGAAGTGTGTTTCTACCTCTAGTAAGTGGTTTAATAACACTGATGACATAATATAGGACTTTTCATTACTATTTAGTATGTTCGGACGAGACATTAAGGACCGGGTAAATAGAACGATCAGAGGGAGAAGATTTGATACTAGGTGATCTCGTGTTCTTTTTACCTAAAGAAGAAAGTAGTGGTGGGATGTCAGGTAGAGGGACGGGAAAGGAAGTGTTTCAGTTAGCATCCAAATAATCATCCTAAATTAAAAGTGGTTCATAGAAATAAAAACATGAGTTTAGAAACCAATGGATACTATTTAGTTTATACTCTGATAATATCATTCATATTGTAGTCTCTTTCCTGACTGTGTCGTAAAACCATTCCTTTTAGTCCTACTCATTAATAATTAAATATACCTTTAAAAATAAAGTATTAAAACTTATATGTTTACTGTAATTTTATTAATCGTATTCTTTACAAACGAAATGACATTAAGTTCTACTGTTAATATAAGGAAGTCTTTTCAATTTATATCGTGAAATGTTATGATTTCGAAATATTGTCATGTCGAGTGTGTAAAATTTTTAGAAAAACAAATTTAGTGTGTATGTGAAAACTGTTTACCCATTAATAATGTGACTGTTTTTGTTGTTATTACTGTTGTTTATTGGGGTTTCATGATTTAGTATAGTGCCGGGGTTTCTTCCTAGGGTTATGTGTGGTTACCGAAGGCTATTTTGTCCTTTAAGGTTGAGACCGATTTGACGTGTTTTATTATTCTTTCTCCTCTTTTGACTCTTCTTTACCGAATTAGTTTAAGGGGAAGTTGTCAATTAAATTAAAATGACTCCTTTTACTAATTGGTACGTTTTCGATGATATCAATAATCTAATTGTAGTTCATAAAAGGTCTTATAGAAAACCTTTCATTATATGTCGATTATGAGGTGTCTTCACTAGTTTTTAGAGTCCATTGATAACTAAAATTTTCATTAGTAAAAATTTTTAGTAGTAATAAACGTTCTGTCAATTATCTCATAATAATCCAACTCCAATAATATTGGGTAATTATGTTTGACGTTTAATTGTAGAGGACAAGTGATACATTTTTGAGACACGACGACGACGACGACGATTCAGCGAAGTCAGCACAGGCTAAGACACGGTGGGGTATCTGCCGTCGGGTGGTCCGACGGGGCAGGGACCCTAAGAGGTTCGTTCTTGTGACCTCACCCAACGGTAAAGGAAGAGGTTACGTACTTTCCTTTTCACTTTCACTTCAGCGAGACAACACAAACTGGGAGTCGTTGCGGTACTTGACATCGGATGGTCCGAGGAGACAGGTACCCTAAAAGGTCCGTTCTCATGACCTCACCCACGGTAACGGAAGAGGGTTTTTGCGGTATTTGTCATCATTTATTTTTACTTTATGTTTGTCAGGTAAAATTTCAAAATGTATTACTGAATACCCCGAAAGTCGGAGGGAGGTTGTACTGGATGTGATAATGAACTTGTAGGTATATTTAATCTTTGACTTAATAGTTAAAAGACATGAGTAAGATCAATTATCTATAAACTGTGGATGTATATAGTCTCTAACACTTCTTTTTTTTTAGTTTAAACTCGAAATTCCCTTTTCTTCATCTCATGTACACGTTTAAGTCTCGACTGGGAGAATGAGAGGTTTAGGCAGAGTCAGAATGACTAAAGACTTCTCGACAGTAGTTAGGTGTTGGAAGTCTTAAGTTTTGTTCTGGATACATTAGTTCCTCGTTTCACTGATGAGTAAAGAACTTCTTGTCTGATGTTTAGAAAAATACATACTTTACAAGACCTCCAAACGTCAATCATTTTGTAAGGTATAGTGTGTTGGGTAATCTTCGTTTTGATATCGTAGTAAAGTCCTCTGAGTCTTTTTTTTTAAACTATTATGAGTTGCGGTAAGTACTAAAAAATTTTAGTTTTTGTTTAAAATTGGTCCTTTTGTTCTTTTGATGGAATTTCACTACTTCACTTACTTTGCTTAGAGAGTCTTTGGGTATCGTTTGTGTTATGTCCCGCCACTGTGACCGTGACAGGAGTGAGGTCGGACGCCCCGTCGATCTCGGACGCCGTAGAAACGAGGATCTCTCGGGACTCCGTCTCCCTTCACCTCACGCTCGACCCTGTCTCCTCCGCGCCCGGAGGGCAGTGTTCCGTCCCCGACTCCGAACCGACGACCGAAGTGTCCTCCGCCGCCGGAATCTCGGACGTCGCGCCTCGGGGACGAGGTCCGGCCTGGGCCGTCGTCGGTCTCGTCGGCCGGGACGGGACAGGAGTGTTTCCGGAACACCTACTCTCTCACACCTGATAGATTTGGGAGCGGAGGGAAAAAAGAAAAGTAAAACAAGGCTACAAAAGTGTCCAGACTGAATATTGGTTGTTTCCAGGTAAATCAGTTTCGATACCAAAAAGGTCATCAGTACATACCTACACTCTCAATCTGGCGTCTCTTCCGACTCACGAGTTCTGAAGTACGAAAACTTGACACCACAACCTCTTCTGAGAACTCTCAGAGAACATGCCATTCCTCTAGTTTGCTCAGTTAGGACTTCCTTTAGTTAGGACTTATAAGTAATCTGCCTGACTGTGACTTTTACTTCGAGGTTATAAAACCGATGGACTACTCTTCTCGGCTGAGTAGTCTTTTCTGGGACTCCGACCCTTTCTGACTTCCGCCCTCCTCTTCCCCCTCTTATTTCCTACTCTACCGACCTACCGTAGTGACTGAGTTACCTGTACCCAAACGCATTTGAGACCCTCCACCACTACCTGACCCTCCGGACCACACGACGTCAGGTACCGCAGGATGTTTCTCATCCTGTACTGACTCGCTGACTTGTTGTCGTGAATGTGGTTTCCCTTTATTAGAAGTAATTTTAGGTATAAATAAATTTTTTTTTTTTTCTATGATGATGTCCGACGGTCCAGGGACGGTGGTACGTCGGACGTTACCATAAAGACGTGAATAAGGAGTGGAAAACGAAGGGGCCGTAAAACGAAGGATGTAGACTAATAGTACACTTTTAGACCCTCCAAAGTGATGAACGAAGGTCGCCCAAGGACGGGTGACAAATGTTTGTGGTGTTGTAACTTTTCCCGGTCAAGTGGTATGAACAGTGAAGGATAGTGACTAAGATAAATGTTACGTACTACCTAAAACAATTTGATGTGAATAAAACGTAAAATGTTTTAAAAAGTTTCATATCGTTTTATGATTTGATCGTAATGAGGTCGAAAAGTTTTTAAAGAGGAAAACGAATACCGTGTAAAAAGAAGTTGTAACAGAAATCCTTTTCGTGTTTAGGAAGAAATATATTAGGGACGGGAAAGGTCCAAAGCCTTCGACGCGAGAATTTGACGCTTCCACTGCGGGAGAGGGTACAGGAACAGGAGGGTCCACTCAGACGTCGGGACTATCGATTCCAGAGGAAGGGCCGTAAGACTGAAGAAACAAAGATATTGAGAAAAGGGGGTTGTTGGTAGGGGAGTCAGAGACCGGGAACAGGACCGCGACGGCGGAATGCTCGGACACGTCCCGAGAGGTTCTACCGAGAGAGACCAGGAGGTCCGAGGAGAACTCGAAGCGAGGGGAGGAGGGACGGACGAGGGGGTCGACGAGGGGACGAATCGTCAGAGTAAGTCTGGGGTGCGGAGGTCAATGGGCGAAGACAGAAGTACAGAAGTCAGGAACGGACCTAGAGTTCTTGATCTGGATTGACCGTACGTCCATCGGGGGCTCCAGCTGTGACGGGTGTCCCACCTACTCTGGGGGCACGACGAGACCCGCCGGGGACACGGTCGTCTACTGTCGCACGTGACGTCCTCCGCGTGGTGGAGGTGTGGGCACGCTAGTCGTGAGAACTGTCGGACTCGTGATCAGGAGAGATTGCAATGAACACACAGAGGTGAAATACGTAAGACGGTTTGCACATAAGAAATGAGGACTTCAAAGAAGACCGACCCTAAGGGAAAGGAAACCGATCTCTTTTGATCTCTCTTATCTGTCTATTAGTTGTGTTGGATTTTTACGTCGTCTATTTCTGGTACTCACTTTTTCTTCCGAGTTGTTTCTACGAGTACAGGTCGAAAATGTTACTCTCTATATTTCTATGATCAGTGAATTTATTTTGATCTCCGTAAAGTCTCTCCTCAGTCTTGAATGTAACACTTCACTAAACTGTAGAGTTTCACCTTTCTCTATGATTTGTCCGTCCGACTACCCATCTAGAAGTAAAGTCTTCTGTCCACACCTAATCGTTACAATGAGAGTCTTATTGATTATTAAATAAATATTGATTACTTTTAAGTCCGGTGTCCAAACGAAACTTTCGATTATATGTATTTCGAGTTTTTCTGTCTGATCTTAATATTTTCGTCGTCGGATCCTGTACGACAATCTTTACTTCATCTTTTCGTCCTCGATCTTTTGACTTGTCCTTGTTCGTCGTCTTACACTAGAATGTCTAGAATGTCATCGTCTTTTCGCGTCGATCTTCTTCCGAACCAGACGTTACAGCGGGTCTCCTTTTCCTTCTGTCTTTCTGTTTCTGTTCTTGTTTCCGTAGGACGCTCTACGTCGTCGTGTCTCCAGTACTTCTCCCGGAATCAAAACTGTTCTCCCTTTGGTCTTACCTCGACAACCTCCTCCCTCTCGCCTTCCACTCCTTTACTCCCACTTGTCGACGGTCCGTCTCTCTTGAGGAAGTTTTATGAACCGATACTTTCCCTTCTCTCCATAATCTCTCACTATATATTAAGTGTATTTATGTGTACGTTTGTTTGTCTGACGGAGAGTTCGGTACCCTTGTCGTGTAATAAAGTACATAAAAATAGAAAAGAGTGCACCTATGGAGAGTTACATTGTAAGTAAGGATGATTCCAGTTTTTGTCTCTTCCGTCGAGCGATACTGGTGAGAATGAAAAAAGGACCTGTATAATTATTAACTTTAGTCTTATCTCTTGTGGTGATTTTTGTAATTTTTTATTCTTAATCTTTTCTTTTTTGTTTTGGATAAACGTTTGTTTTGGACTACGTCTACTCTACCTTTTGGGATCTTTTTAGTTACTTTTTTGAGTTTTTTTTTTGGTTTTATTAAGTCGTTCCCTCGTTCTATATTCTATTTGTACGTTTTGGGAGTACGTTTTATGAGTGTATATGTTTATTGTAGTCTATCCTATAGATTACTTATTCTTTCAGGTAAATTTTGTCATTATTTATTACAATTTATATCCTTATTTACCTTTACAAGTTTTGAATGTACTTGTTTGTGAGAAATTCTGTTTTCATCCGGATTTACTATCCCCCCTTTTTTTTAGAACAGGAACCGACCGTGTAGAGTTGTAGTTGTACAATATTTAAATGTTTAAATTGAACTCGATCTCTTACAATATAACTTCAAGTTTGCCTTTTATTTTTAAGTCCTGTTCAATCGTGTGTGACTTTTCTTTGTCCGCCACCGTTGAGAGTAGTTTTATATGATGTTTCGGAGACATGAATTTTGTCACACCATGTTGCCTTCTCTGTCTGTCGGGTCCCTTTGTCTTGTGTTTCTGGGTTTTGTCTAAATCGATACTATTTCGCTGTGGAGTCTTGTGACCGTACTCTCACCCGAAGATTTGTTCACCTATCCGCAAACCCCCTTTCTGTTTCCTCTGTTTCGCACCCAGACGAAGAATGTGGTATGTGTCTTTATTCGAGATTTGTCTAGTCTCTAAATTCACACTTATTGCTTTGGTTTGTTCGACTCATAGAGGAAATTGGACTCTCAATTTTCTCCTTTTGAGAAAGATTACTCTTGATTTTATGTTTTTGTTTTGAAAATGTACTGTTTTTATGGTCTTCGTTTTAGTTTTATCTCTACTGTTTGGTCTTCGTTTGTAAACATCATATTGAGTGACTTATTTACCAATTATAGTGACGTCTGTTGAAAGATTTTTTCTGGATATCTTGCACCCAAAATTTGTCTACTTTTCTGTAAGTCGAGGTGAGCATTATTTTACTTTACGTTTAATTTACATGTGACTCTATAGTAAAAAGTAGATAGTCTAACTTTTGTTAGGGTTTGAAAGTGCCATATGACAACCGTTCCGACATCCCTTTGTCCGTGAGGACTGCGATGACCTTTACGTTTCACCATTTGTGGTCGGGTCGTTTCCTTGGTACGTTCCTAGACTAATTTGATTTCTTCGTAAATGTGAAACTTAGTCATTCGGGTGAAGGTCCTTAAAGGGACTGCTATGTGGACGTTGTTGCACTTTTACGTGTATGTGTTCATATAGGTGGGATCGTAGTAAACGCTAACGTGTTACGGTCTTTAATGAAATTCTATGTGTACACTCTCTGACCGACTTATTTGGTGCCAAGTCAAGTCAAGTCAACGAGTCAGTACAGGTTGAAAAACGTTGGGGTACTTGGCATCGTATGGTCCGGAGGGACAGGTAGTGGTTGAGGGTCTCAAATGAGTTTGAGTACAGGTAGCTCAGCCACTGCGGTAGGTTGGTAGAGTAGGAGACAGCAGGGGAAGAGGAGGACGGGAGTTAGAAAGGGTCGTAGTCCCAGAAAAGGTTACTCAGTCG
The DNA here is from genome assembly GCA_006410555.1 of Capra ibex. Lineage (NCBI taxonomy): Eukaryota > Metazoa > Chordata > Mammalia > Artiodactyla > Bovidae > Capra > Capra ibex. The sequence goes on from SJYO01020080.1 coordinate 131,977,414, forward strand.
AGAAGCGTAGTCCACCGGTTTCATGACCTCAAAGTCGAAATCGTAGTCAGGAAGGTTACTTGTAGGTCTTGACGAGAGGATATCCTACCTGACTGACCTAGGGGAACGTCAGGTTCCCTGAGAGTTCTCAGAAGAGGTTGTGGTGTCAAGTTTTCGTAGTTAAGAAGACGTGAGTCGAAAGAAACATCAGGTTGAGAGTGTAGGTATGTACTGGGGACCTCTTTGGTATCGGAACTGATCTACCTGGAAACAACTGTTTCATTACAGAGACGAAAAATTGTACGACAGATCCAACCAGTATTGAAAGGAAGGTTCCTCATTCGCAGAAAATTAAAGTACCGACGTCAGTGGTAGACGTCACTGAAACCTCGGGTCCTTTTATTCCAGACTGTGACAAAAGGGTAGAAAAACGGTACTTCACTACCCTGGTCTACGGTACTAGAATCAAAAGATTACTTTTGATTACTTTACATACTCTTCAGAGATTTTGACTATACTAAAGGTTCTCTATCTATTTACCTTTGTTCGCTTAACGTCTTCTTGTATACGTCATATGATGTGAAAACTATTGTTGCCCCTTTATTTTTTACATTCTTTTTAATGGACGAATAGACATATTTTCCTTCCTACTTGACTTTTTTTTTTTTTTTTCAATCCAACAAATGGATATTTCCTGGCTCATTTTCCCCCTATACCTTCCTGAAAAAGTATGTTAGAATAAAGAAATTTTTCAGTTAGTAAAAGATGTGTAAGTTTTTTAGTTTAGTTGTTACTATACTGTGATTCTCCTTTGACTCGACTCACTTGAGCCGGTGCCAGTGTAGATCCCCTATTCGTTCCTTCTTCACTAGGTTCACTGACTCTTGTGCCGTGGACTAATGTGTATGAATCTTGACTCACCCCACTCCTCCTCTTGAAGTTTGCTGGGACCTTGACCGCTCCGACGGCCATTTGTACGAGCAAGATTGTGGTATTACTTGGTTAAGACTCTGCTAGAATGCAATGACTCAACGTACTTCTTCAATCACACAATTATGAAGACCTTCGGTTGCAAGATCGACACTTTCTTCCTTGCACATTTATGCCTCTTCACCTCTGTTCTTTCTTGCGACACCTTCCTAGTCTCTATGACGACACTTGATTCTAAAGATTTCGCACATATACACACAAATAGTCAAACCTACAGACATGTATAAAGACATAGTTACGGCTACACATTTATATGTGTGTGGGTATGAAAGGTACCCGTGAGAGAGGAGATTTTCCCGGATTTCGGTTCTGGGGTGTCCCTACTCGTGTCAGGTGATTATGATAATGGGGTGAGTTTCGTTAGTCTCAAGGAGTCCCTTTACCGGTTCTCGACGGTCCCGCCTTATCTAGTCTCTATTCAGACACTGTTGAACGAAACGGTCTTTCATTCTTTCGTGAGTTTTTACACTACCCCCTTACGGTACATGAAGATGATTTGGTTTGAACCTGTTAAACTCGTAGTTTTATTCATTACTTAATGTTTGGTGACTTTTCTTGTAGGTACTCGAGTATGGTTATTATTTACTGACTTACCCATTCATTCACTTAGTTAGTCTTCCCAAAAGGAATGTCTTCTTACGACAATGACTGATCCTCCTCCCGACTTTAACCTTTCAGTCGTCAAATGTTGGTGATATCTCTTTTGATGTGGTCCGTTCTTAGCAGTTGTCTTCGATTTAGATCTACTTTTAAAACTATTCCTCGTCCTATAAGTGTACTAAGATTTCACAAAGGGTTGACTAACGAATAATGTCAATGTTCCTTTTGTTTTGTTTTGTTTTTGGAACTTGAGATACCACCTCTTTAGACCATTGTAAGACTGACTAGTCCACTGTAAGGGTCACACGGAGATAGACACTGTAGGGTTCCTCCTGTGGTACAGTAAATGCGTCAGAAGACCGACCTTGCGTCTTGGGTTTAGGTTAGTACTCCTTTTCCGTCTGTGGGGTTTACTCCTCACTGTGTGTCTGTTTGCTTCCCGACATAGTGAGTTTTTACAATTGTAGTACTTTTTTTTTTCCGACGCACTGGGAAAGTCTACTGTCTTCCGTTTTCTCTGTTTTGTCGATGTATGGTCACAGACCAGGATCTGACCTATGAGTGACTTCCCTCTTTACGAATACACTCCTTATAATACCAAAGTGTACTCTTTAGACCTTATACCTTTCGTCTAATCTATATTTATATAAGTTCAATGACTTCGACTTATAATATGATATCTATACCTGTTCTTGTAGGGATAATCTTATATGTGACTGTCCGAAAGTTTATATTTGCGTTAGAAACGAGGTTCAACTCCCCTTTTTGACACGTGTGCAGGTGCACAAACTTCCCTCCTTCCCTTCTCTACGTGGACTTGCTGTCTACTCCACTTTACAGGTGTCACTTAGATCCGTTTCTCTTGTGATGAGAATTTGATAGACAATTCGGTGGTAAACGTTAAAAAAGATGGTATAATAAGGGTGTCGTTCAACTTCTCTCACTCCAGAGTACTGCACTAGAGTAGTCTTCACTCGGGAGAGCGAGAATGAGGTTTCAGATCGTGACTAAAGTTGATGGTGTCATATAACGTAAACCCTACAATCGGGCCCACCGAGTTTGCAATTTCTTAGACGGAAGTTACGTCCTCTGGACCCAAGCTAGAGACCCAGCCCTTCTAGGGGACCTCTTCCCTTACCGATGGGTCAGGTCATAAGAACGGACCTCTTAGGGTACCTGTCTCCTCGGACCGTCCAGTGGTTCTCAGTCTGTGTTGACTCACTGCTTGTGAAGTCGAGGTTCTAAAGGTTCCGACAAACCAGAGAGGATAGAGTGGAGGACGTTAAGAGACGATTCTAAGGAAGGAGACAGGGGGATGGGAGTTTGCGATGTCAACGAAGAACGGAGTCCGAGAGGTCGTGTGTCATGTTACCGGTTGAAATGAAGAATGTTTGTGGGGACCTTTTAGCAAATCGACCTTTGAGGACCTAAAGTCGAGAGTATGTAAATGACCTGATATGAGATGAATGAGGTTATCCGTGGACCGAATGAGAGCAATCCTAAAGTCCTTGGTAAGTAACTCGACTTTATAACTTGAACAAAGTAGCGAACGAGTACCGACAGGAGTAAGATCGTTTATGACTCTCACGAGGAACAGGAGGGAAGGTGAACGGGTGGTTTAGACTGACCCTAGAGCAGTTGTAAGTGAAAGATCTTCTACGAGAGAGTCAAAAGGGTCTAGACCTCCACAGACGGTACGAATCGGGGAAGTCGTCTGTTCCCGACATCGTCATAGTAAGTGTGTTCCTTGTTATTACCTTTCACACAAAAATCACCGCATTGGTAGTACTGTTAAAGTTTTCGACAGAAGTAGAGAATAAAACTAATTCTTTTTATTTGTGACCTTTCTTCGGTCACACACGTGTACGACTTTCTATTCTTACCAACACAATAAACAAAAAAAAAAAAATTTCTTTTTCCTACGGCTTACGGTACCAGTTCATTTAAACCTTTTACGATGTGCCTTATTTCGATGTGGTCCAAGAATTCTAAAAAATTATGTTTAGTTACATACAACATTAAAAGAATTTCTCCTTATTTCATATGTCACGAAAGATTTGAATAAACTGGTGTCCGAAAAGATGACTCTCGGAGTGGACCCTTTTTGTATGGTGTCTGATATATGATACCTTTACCACGATGTTACAGTGACCCTCTTTCGTGGTCTAATAGTCCTTAAATAGTTCTAAATTCTTGGTTTTCTTTGGTTGACGAATTGTAATCGTCTCAGGACACTTCGAAGGGTGGATATTATGTCTCCTCGATGTCTAGGGTTGACATTAATGAATTTCTGGTTTTGGGACCTCTCAAGATCTAGTTTATAAACGGATGAAGTCCCGGGGTACTTTTAAGATTACAGTTGAAGGATAGCACAGGAGGTTGGGGGCTTGACGGTTACTGGTTGATTGAGGTTAGACGGAGAAGTGTTAATGTTGTGTGTGTACGTCTCTTTTCCTCTCCAAAACCGACTCTTCGAAGAGTTTAAAATTACACATATGTTTGATCAACCATTACAGCTAGTTTTACGTCTAAGACTAAGCCGTCCGTACCCAAATCCGGGGGTATAAGACGTAAAGGTCGTTCGAGCGTCCATTGTGGTTACAACAGTTTGTTCCCTGGAGTGAGACCGTCTCAAGACCCGTGGAATGCTGTTTTTTCTCCGGGGATTAAAGATTCATAGGTGATCGAGAGGAAGTTTGACGAAAAGTTTTCAGTCTAAGAGGGTCTACTTTTGTTACTTCGAAAGTCACTAGATATTTTTGACTTTGACACATGTTATTTCTCTTCTATGATTTTAGTAATAATAGACGATTGTTAATAAAAAGAAATCTTTACCGTCAGAGGACGTACAACGGTATTTTCACGTACATAAATATGTTTTTAGTGAATTGAGATTTAGGAGTAAGATGAAGACATACCTTTATAGGTGTGGTTACTGCGTTTTTACGTGACTTCAGACACCACCAGTCCTCAACAGAGGTGGAAGTCATTGAGTGTCCGATGTTTCTCTTTGATGATAACGGTACGGAGGTGGGTTTTTTCTTGCATATTTCGGTCGTAGAAAGAGTTACTAAATGACTTTCGTCGTCGAGTAAAATTATTTTCGTAGGGTTTTGTATTTTAACTAACTTGGTTGACGACACCACCCGTATGTGTTGTCGACTAGTTTTAGTAAGTTCTGAAAATAAGAATATCTAGAAGAAAGTCCGAAACTCTTAAAAAAGGGTAAGATATGAAATTGGAACTTTAACTTGATCTCTTTTTTCTTAACCATGTAGATATCTTATATCAAAATTAGATATTTCATTCAGTTCAGTTCTGTTATTATTTATTCTAGTGTATGTCGGATTACGGGTTTGGCGAAAAGATCCTACATGAAACTTATTGTTTTTGATTCTTAAATTTGACTCGGTGAAAAACACAACAATTTTTAGCACACCGGAAAGGATCCCTGCCGTGACGGTGGCATGGTGTATGTAATGGGGGTAAGGAATGTTTCCTTTTGAGTCGTGTCAATCTCTAATAAAGAGAAATATTGACCTAAAGGAACTATAATTTGTAAAATTCTAAAATTGATTTTTTGTTTCTGTAAATAGGAAAGTAACGTAAAATTTACTACGGAAATAAACTGAAAAATATTCCATTAAAATATCATAAAAACAGTGTCACTTCCTGTTTCTATTCGGTTGACAAATCTAAGGAGAGGAAATACAACACAGAAACTAGTGATTGTTACGACGCACTTGTCGGTTGTCTTCCGACTGTAAAGTATTTTATACGTCACTATTTTTGATTATGACATCGTAGACCCTCACTATATATTTTACGTCTTTATGTGGATTATTGACACTAGAATTTAATGTTCAATGATTTTCGATTTATTTTTCGTATGGATTCTTATTTTTTCACCGTTCTAATGTCTCCCCAAAAAACGTGAGAAAAAAAGATTTTTGTTTCAAAATTTTTTTAAATTCAGATCTTGTGAAAGGGACGATAAGATACGTATTTTCGGTCGATGGAAGATTCTTGTCCCAAAGGTATGATATATGAAAAGTTGTCAACTTCTTATGTAATGTTTTAATAGTAACTTTCCCAAACGTCTTTTACGCTTCCTTTAAGGAAGAAGAAATTATGAATTTTTGACAGTTTTGACTACTACCTTTTCGTGATATAGTGAAACTTCGGTACTACGATTTCTCGTAGTGGTTTCATTCAAAATTTTTGATATTATTAGATTTGTTTCTATGAGTATTAGGGACATGATTAGTGTTAGATTTCGAATTCAGGGACCATGTGTTGTCGTTTCATTTAACACGAGTCTATGCAAATTTATTAAAATTGAAATGGCGATTTGTAAACAAACAATTGTCACCCTTCGTTCATTCCATGAGTTATTTCTTGTAAGTTTTCGTTAGTACACTTAATAGAAATATCGTAAACCAAATTATAAGGTGGATATAGGTAGTTTTAGTGTCAGGTCATCTTCACGAAAACCAAAAACAAAAACAAAAAAAAATTGTATATACAATTCCCCTTCACTTTTTTATTTTCGGTATAAGTCGTGAATTTCTTGAGACTTAATATGAAAATTGATTTCTTTTGTCTGTTGTCAAGTCATACACCCTCCGTTGACAGGAACGTGAATGTTAGTCGTGGACTTAAATCCCTAGAGTGACGGATCACGTGTGGGTGGGCGGACAATAAAAACGGTACCGAAAAATACTGTGAATTACCTCTGTTTATGTAAAAAGGGAGGAGTATAAATGTAGTTGCGATAAATTAGAAAAATTTCGACAATATTGTCCAATTTGCCGTCAGAGTTGTAGTGAGAAGTAGAGGGTGACCTGTTTCTTACTGTAATGTCCTGACTCTTATCTCTTCCGTATAAATGTAAGCATTACAGGGATTGATATTGTAAATACACTTAATACTAAAATGTAAACGTTTATGTTATTAAAAAGCAAAGTGACGTATGAAACGGTAAGAAAGTTGTAATTGAAAGATACCAATAATGTTAGAGTTTTTTGGTATGGATCCTTTGTACTACAGCAAGTTCGGTGACCTTCTTTGTAAATTCAATTTTATTATTACACAGATTATTACATAAATTGAAATTAGAAGAAGAAGATATTTTCTCTTGAAATCATATAATTTATATTTGAAAAGTATCTATAAGTTCCTATTTGTTTAAATGACATTGACAAATTTACAGTTTTTTTTATACTTAGTAGGAAAGGTGAGAAAACGGATGACTTAGATCTGAATGCCGTACAGTCATGACACATGTGTCTTCTTTTGTTGGCAAAATGGGAGCCTTTTGGACTCTCATCAAATGACATAGTTTTAAGTACAAATTTCGTTCTTTTTCATATGTATGGTTATTGTCGTCTCCTTTTCTTTCTTCCGCTAAGAGTCCCAAAGTGAACAGTTTTTGCGTCGTTTGGTGTCAGGAGTTAGCATTAATTCATTCATGACGATTCAATCGAGGTCCTATAAAGAGAGAGGGAAGGTCTTACCTTTCAGGTACTTATGTCCCAGAAATGAAGAAAGCAAATTGGGTAATAGTTATGAAGAACCCATTAGTTAATTATAAATACTTTTATTACTTACTCGTTTATAGTTAAATAGTAGACTCTAAACATTACTGACTATGAATCAGGTATTCTCTCTAGATTCCTTTGTCTTGTACCAGGGAGTAGAGAAGTGTGAATTTTAGATAATTATTAATTGTCATGTCTTAGATCCGGGCTGATGTTTGTGCATTATCACGTTTTGTGGTTTGTTTTTCCCGGGACATTATCCATTGTTTAGTTTTGTCCTGAACTCTCTCCCACTCTAGTTCCATTTGGTTTAAAAAGTCCTTCTAAAGTACCTCACACGTCCTGTACTCGAGGTTCAATCCTTCTTTCATGTGTTGGAAATCTTTTTGTACAAATCTTTTTTATGTTTCCCTAGTGTCCTGTTTTCCTCTTCACTCTACTCCTTCCGATACGTTTAGGTCCTTTTAAGAGTCATACGACCGTGGTAAAACTGTCTTTACCCTCTAAAAAAACAATGAGTGATCACCTTGTGTGCCTCTTCCGTTACCGTGGGGTGAGGTCAGGAGAACGGACCTTTTAGGGTACCTGTCTCCTCGGACCACCCGACGTCAGGTACCCCAACGCGTCTGAGCCTGTGCTGACTCGCCGAAGTGAAAGTGGAAGTGCGTCACCTCTTCCTGCGCTGAATCGTCGCCGTCGCCTTGTGTCCGATTTATTATTCGAATCCTGTTGAGGTGGTTCCTTGGAACTTTTAGTGCGATCTTAGTCATAAAACATTTTGGGACATTCCCTTTTCCCGAGGTCACCACTTCTTAGGTGGACGGTTCCGTCCTCTTCCTTCACCGTTACACAAGGGGATGAGACCGGACTTTCTGGGGTACCTGTCTCCGCGGCCGGTCCGAAGTCTGGTGCCCCCAGTGTCTTACAACGTCGTGTAGGTCTGTTGTTCCCCTTTCTTAGACTGTTTCTTACATATATATTGACTTAGTGACCCAATATATGGACTTCGATTGTGACGTTAAAAATTTTTTATACTTTAGTCCGACCTCTAACATTTAAAGTTAGATGTCTCACCCCAATAATTTACAAGGATTCGTCCTTTCGTTACTGTTTGGATCCGTAACATAATTTTTCGTTGTTGTAGTGAGACGGTTGTTTCCAGACATATCCTTTACCTATGGGTGAGATCGTAAGGACGGACCTTTAAGGTACCTATGTCCTCGGACCACCTGGTGTTTCTCAGTCTGGGTCGACTCGTTGATTATGAAGGTCAGAAAGTCAGAAAGGTCACCAGTACATGCCTACACTTTCGACCTGGTGCTTCTTCCGACTCGTGGTTTCTTAACCACGAAAACTTGACGTCACAACCTCTTCTGTGAACTCTCAGGGAACCTGACGTTCCTCTAGATTGGTCAGGTAGGATTTCCTCTGGTCGGGACCAACAAGTGACCTACCTGACTACGACTTCGACTACGAGGTTATGAAACATGTGGACTACGTTTGTCGACTGTGTGACCTTTTCTGGGACTACGACACTTTCTGACTTTCGTCTTCTTCTCCCTTTGTCTTACTCTACCAACCTACCGTAGTGACTAAGTTACCTGTACTTGAACCCGTTTGAGGTCCTCTACCACTCCCTGTGCCTTCGGACCACACGACGATTTTCAGCTTGTCCTGAACCACTGACTTGTTATTGTTGTTCCGTCTTATTACTGTCTTATCTTTGTTATGAAATCTCTTTGATTAGACTGTTGTTATATACCCTACCTAAACTCGCGTCTTTCCTATAGTTTATGAAGCCTATGCTCGTCTCGTTTTTGAAGACTTCATAAGCTCCTTATTCCGACATTTCCTCATCTACCCCGACCGAAAATTCTTACCATTCCTAGACTGTCCTCGTTTGGGGTGATACTGATATTTGATTAATCTATACTACTCATTCCCTCGCTTAAGGATCCAGATTCTTTTTCTAGGATTTCTATTTACCCTCCGTTCGATTCTTGTCGATTTAAGACGACCCTGTTCTCCTACGCAAGGCAAGAAGGTTCGTAAAGTTGTGCAACCCTTCGTTTCATAAGCTCTGTCATCCTTTACCTCATCTCTGTACTCTTACACCGTTTTCCGTGTCTCCTCTCTAAAATAAACAACTAAAAATGGAAAACTAAAATATAACCTCATGTCCACTGAAAATGGAAAAATACAACCTCATGTCCACTGAAAAAATGGAAAAATAAAATACAACCTCATGTTCACTGAAAAAATGGAAAAATAAAATACAACCTCATGTCCACTGAAAATGGAAAAATACAACCTCATATCCACTGAAAAAATAGAAAAATAAAATACAACCTCATGTCCACTGAAAAAAATGGAAAAATAAAATACGACCTCATGTCCACTGAAAATGGAAAAATACAACCTCATATCCACTGGAAAAATGGAAAAATACAATCTCATGTCCACTGAAAAAATGGAAAAATAAAATACAACCACATGTCCACTGAAAAATGGAAAAATAAAATACAACCTCATGTCCACCGATTGTCACGACACAATCAAAGTCCACCTGTCGTTTCACTGAGACAAAGTAGATATGTACCCAGATAAGAGAAGGGTGAAGCCGACAACGTGTTGGCACTCGTCCCAAAGGACGCGACGTGTCACCCAGGAACGACCAACAGATAAAATTCGAGGCGTCACACGTATACAACTGGGGCTCGAGGTCTGACATCTCACACGATACTCCCGCGTTGTCACGTCTGGACCTTTGCCTTCCCTCTCCTGCTCATTTTTCGTCTCCGACTTCTAAGTCAGTGTGATAATTGCTTGAGATATTATATGGACCCCTTTCGTTGATTTTACTTTCCCTGACCGACCGAAGTACTCTGTCGACTCACGGCCTACTGAGTGCCTTCCTGGTGTCACAGGTTTCTCGAGTTTCTTCGAATGGGTTCGTCGGGACCTCTTTCATTTTTTCTTTGGTATTAAACATTTAACAAAGAGAAAAATAAACTTATTCCTTCATAGTCTTATATTTGATTCATGGACTCCTTTGGTATTTTACAAATTTGTGTAATGAAGGATAACATAATAAAGTGATTTTCTTCTCCGATCCTGTAAAAAGAAAATTTCACAGGCTTAAGATCTTATGTGTATTTGCGGGTGTCTCCGGTTTTCGTTTTGGTATGAGTAGATAAGAAATGGGAAATGTACTTGGTGTCATGTGGGGAGTAAAAAAGTGTAGATATAATGAAGATTAAAAAAATAAAGTAAAAGACTCCAAACCCAGTCAATAGATGTATTTCATCCATAATACGAAACTATTAATGGTTAAAGTTATTTTATAAAGTTACTCTTTTTTAAATTTATAACATGCATAAAAATGTTGTATATGTCAGTTGGATAAAACTCCGATTAAATGTTCCATCTCAAAGGTGTTCTTGTATTCTCTTTTCTCTTCGTATTCCTTTTCTCTTTACTTCTGCTTACGAGAACGGGGGTGGGTCTTGTGGTGTACGTTTATGACTGCACATTATGCCGACGATTTTCAACAGAAGGTCTCATATGAAATAGACTTCTTAGGGCTCTTTTTAAATTAACACTGTTCTAGATCCCTAAGACTACCCATCTCTTTTCGAGAGATTCCAGACTAGAAGCAACACTATGTATTTCGTCTCTGCACAAGTAAGTAGTCGGTTTCGTCGTGAACGAGGCTCTACTCATGCACTTATTTACGTCCGGTGCACCCGCAGTGCGAGCTGATCTTCTATAAATTCGATTAGTTATTCAGTCTTTACAAGAATTTTTACGATTCACCAACAAATACACACAATCCGAAAGACATGCCGTATAATTACATGAAAAGCACATACTATATCACTTGAGCCACTACTATTTATGCACGACACAGACGGCCGATGTAAAGGTGGCTGTCGTTTACCTCACATTTTGACCGTACCATTTGCCTTTTCTTTCTTTAGTTGAAATCTCCATACCTCGTACCCAAAATACATAATCCATAATGAATTCATTTAGATTTGAGACTACCTAAGTGATAATTTCTGAGTTGATAGATATTTAATGGTTCATAGGTTATAGATGAATCGAATAATTTTATTCTATTTCCTAATTTTTAGTATTTAACCAGAGAAAATCTAACAGGTTTGTTCTTTAATTAGATAAACTTATGTTTTAATATAAGACACGAAACCCTTTTTAAGGTCTACTGTTTGAATCAACTTCTTATCTGTTTTTACCGTTAAACCAGAAATCTGTCTGTATTTTATGTACTAACAAAAGAAGTTAATTACATCAAATTAGATGATTTAATTTTAAGCGTTTTTACACTTTGTTTTTATGAGTTCATGAATGAAATAATTTTTCCGTCGTCATGGTTGTTTTAAACAAAGATCTTATATTTTGGTGTGGGAGACTTTTTTATTATTCGATAAATTTACTTACGTTACGGGTCCCTGGAGGAGTTATATTTTGTTTCAGAGTTCTACCCCTCACCCGTGACACCCCTCTCGGCCAGAATTAGGGAGGAGAATTAGGGAGTACGTCATCAGATTCCTGTCGTAATGTTCGTTGTTGTCTTTGAATCTGTGTTGAAGGACTTCAACGGCACGGTGATTTGTGACTCCTTGGTCTCATGCCGTCTTAAGTTTCCGTTTTCTGATTTTCTTACTACCTTCAGTAGTGTGGTGATTTGTACGCCGAGGAGATGTTGTTTCTCCGTTTTTTCTTTGTTGTGTGGAGGAGGAACGACCGAAGACTGTTCAGTCCTTTTCCCAAGTGCTGGTAGCATTTTCACAGTTTCCCTTGGTCCTGTCCCTTGTCTTTTCCTTTCTTGACTTTGTATGTAAAATTTCTCTCCTTTCTTCTTTCAACTCATACCCCAAATTAAACATAAAATTCATTAAGATGACCGTCGAGTTTAACCTATTGGGATATTAATTCACCGGTTTGACACTGTAAGGATTCTCAATTTTCTGGAACATCCTCCGTTTTGTGAAGTGGTCAGGGAGGTTTCTACGGAGACAGAATGAGGGAATCTGGACAATGAAGTGTTCCGTTTTTTTTAAACTTCTTTACTAATGACTACTTGGAACTCGACCTCTCTAATAGGATCTATTAGGATCACTCGGCTTAGATTAGTGTACTCAGTTTTCCTTTCTACGTTCCTCTCTTTCCAGTCTTTCCATAGTTCCTCCTAAGGTTATCGACAACGACCGAAACTTTGCCCCCCTCTCCCGGTACTCGGTTCTTCATCGAGAGTTTTCTTCGACCTTTCCCGAGGACCTCGTGTCCTTTGTTTGTTTTCTTACCTCTGGAGCCAGGATGTTAGTGTACCTTCCCTCAAAACGGTTGTTTGACTTTCTTCTCCTTTGTCTAAGAGACTGGGACTAAAACCCGATCCCTCTGTATATGACCTGAAGACTTGATATGCTGGTATATTAATTTTGACCCACAACAGAATTTTGTTATGGAAACGCTATTAAATAGACCCTTGTTATTTTTTTGTTTTTGCCCCTACGATTTTTATTAATTCCGTCCTATCATCCGTAAGTCTGATTTTAACTTCTTTCATCCCTTTTGGTAATCTGGTAAGTCCATTCTGGATTTAGTTTAAGATTTGGTAATATGTCATCTTTACTGTTTATCTAAGTTCCCTACTCCAGACTATCTGTCTCACGGACTTCTTGATGACTGTCTCCAAACTCTGCGACATGTCCCCCGTCACCAGTTCTGTTAGGGGGGTTTTATCTTTACGTTATTCCGTTTCGCCGACAGACTCGTCTAGAACGTTTGTCGACTCTTTTCTTCTGTTCGATTTCCGTTTCCTTTTTTCCTTTCTATATGGGTGGACTTGCGTCTCAAGGTTTTGTATCGTTCCTGTCTGTTCTTTCGGAAAGATTCACTAGTCACGTTTCTTTATCTCCTTTTGTTATCTTACCCTTTCTGATCTCTAGAGAAGTTCTTTTAGCCTTTATGGTTCCCTTATAAAGTACGTTTCTACCTGTGTTATTTCCTGTCTTTACCATACCTGGATTGTCTTCGTAATCTATAATTCCTCTCCACCGTTCTTATGTGTCTTCTTGATATGTTTTCTCTAGAAGTGCTGGGTCTATTGGTACTACCACACTAGTGAGTGGATCTCGGTCTATAGGACCTTACACTTCAGTTCAACCAGAATCGTTCGTAGTGATGTTTGTTTCGATCACCCCCACTAGTTTAAGGTCAACTCGATAATTTTTAGGATTTTCTACTACGACACTTTCATAACGTGATTTATACGGTCGTTTAACCCTTTTGAGTCGTCACCGGTGTTCTGTTCTTTTCCAGTCAAAAGTAAGGTTAGGGTTTCTTTCCGTTACGGTTTGTTACGGGTTCCACTCCACTCCACTTCAGCGAGTCAGCACAGGTTGAGACACGTTGGGGCACCTGATATTGGATGATCCGAAGAGGCAGGTACCCTAAGAGGTCCGTTCTTGTGACCTCACCTAACGGTAAAGGAAGAGGTCCCCTAGAAGGGCTGGGTTCCTAGCTTGGGCCCAGAGGGTGTAACCTCCGTCTGTAAAATTGGAGACTCGGTGGTCCTTCCACGGGTTTGATGGGTTTGATGGTCCTTCCACGGGTTTGATGGCGTGTTAACGTGAGTAGAGTACGTGATCGTTTCATTACGAGTTGTAAGCGGTTCGATCCGAAGTTATCATACACTTGGCACTTGAGGGTCTACAAGTTCGACCTATGTCTTCTCCGTCTCCTTGGTCTCTAGTTTAACGGTTGTAGGAAACCAACAACCGTTTTTCGTTGTCTCAAGGTCTTTTTGTAGATGAAGACAAAATAACTGATACGGTTTCGGAAACTGACACACCTAGTGTTGTTTTACACCTTTTGAGAAGTTCTCTACCCTTATGGTCTGATGGACTGGACGGAAGACTCTTTAGACATACGTCCAGTCCTTCGTTGTCAATCTTGACGTGTTCCTGGTTGTCTGACCAAGGTTTGGCCTTTCCTCGTACAGTTCCAACATATGACAATTGGTCGAATAAATTGAATTTACGTCTCATGTAGTACTCTTTGTGACCCGACTTACTTCGTGTTCGACCTTAGTTCTTACGGTCTTCTTTATAGTTATTGGGGTCCATACGTCTACTGTGGTAAGAATACCGTCTTTCACTTCTTCTTGATTTTTCTTCGAGAACTACTTTCACTTTGTCCTCTGACTTTTTCGAACGAATTTCGAGTTGTAAGTCTTTTGATTCTCGTACCGCAGACCAGGGTAGTGAAGTACCGGTTATATACCCCTTTGTTACCTTCGTCACTGTCTACGATGAAAACCCCCGAGGTTTTAGTGACGTCTAGCACTGACGTCGGTACTTTAATTTTCTGTGAACTAAGAACCTTCTTTTCGTTAATGGGTTAGATCTGTCCATAATTTTTCGTTTCTGTAATGAAACGGTCGTTTCCAGGTAGATCAGTTCCGATACCAAAAAGGTCACCAGTACATACCTACACTCTCAACCTGATATTTCTTTCGACTCGGGAATTCTTAATACGAAAACTTGACACCACAACCTCTTCTGAGAACTCTCAGGGAACCTGACGTTCCTCCAGTTTGGTCAAGTAGGATTTCCTTTAGTCAGGACTTATAAGTAACCTTCCTGACTACGACTTCGACTTTGCGGTTATGAAACCGGTGGACTACCCTTCTTGACTGAGAAACCTTTTCTGGGACTACGACCCTTTCTAATTTCCGTCCTCTTCCCCTGCTGTCTCCTACTCTACAAGTCTATCGTAGTGGTTGAGTTGCCTGTCCTTAAACTCGTTCGAGACGCTCGACCACTTCCGGTTCATTGAGACCGTACGGTGCCAGGTACACCGACGTCGCGGCTGTGCGTACTCGCTGACTTGACTGACTCGCCCGTGAGGTGCCCGAAGGGTCCACCGTGAGGTACTCGAAGGGTCCACCGCGTTACCATTGTTTATACGGACGGTTAGATTCTCTGTGTTCTCTGCGTCTAAGCTGGGGACCCAGTCCGTAGTCCTTCTAGCCGACCTCGTCCTTAGGCATCGGGTGAGGTCATACGAACGCGCCCTTCCAGGTACCTGTCTCCTCGGACCGTCCGACGTGAGGTACTCCGACGCTTCTCACTGTCCCGGATCATGCGTGTACGCACGTGCGTGTACGTACACGTGTGAGTGTGTGTCTCGTCCTAAAGTTTCCTGACAGAGTTTGTTTGACCCACCTACTAATGGGTGGCGTCTCGATCGAGGATGTTCGTGTTGATTGAGTGGTTATGTACAAAGACTTATCTTAATAAAATAGGTTACTTCTTGAGTTTGGAGATCGAATAGTTACTTTTAAAAATTAGGTTTAGTATAAATCAATTGTTCAGAATTGATTAAAGGTCTTTTCTTTGGGGTGTTCTTCGACGTTTATCAGTAGTTCATACAAATGAGGGGGTCCTTTTATTTTTACAGTTAAGTTCACAAGCCAAGTCAGATCAACGAGTCAACACAGGTTGAGACACTGGGGTACCTAATGTCTTGCGGTCCGGAGGGACAGGAAGTGGTTAAGGGCTCAGATGAGTTTGAGTACAGGCAGCTCAACCACTGCGGTAGATCGGTAGAGTAGGAGATCGTAGGGGAGGAGGAGGACGGAAGTCAGAAAGGGTCGTAGTCCCAGAAAAGGTTACTCAGTCAAAAAATGTAGTTCACCGGTGTCATGACCTCAAAGTCGAAGTCGTAGTCAGGAAGGATTAGTTTCTTATAAGTCCTGACTAAAGGAAATCCTGACTGACCAAACTAGAGGGACGACAGGTTCCCTGAACGTTCTCAGAGGAGGTTGTAGTTTCGAGTTTTCGTAGTTAAGAAACCACGAGTCGAAAGAAATCTCAGGTTGAGAGTGTAGGTATGTACTGATGACCTTTTTGGTTTGCGAATATTAAGTAAACCATTTCTTAGGCGTACGTTACGTCCTCTGCGGCCGAGTTAAGAACCAAGTCCTTCTAGGTGACCTTTTGCCTATCCGATGGGTGAGGTCATAAGAACCCGAAGGGAACACTGAGTCGACCATTTCTTTGGCGGACGTTATGTCTTCTGGATCTAAGCTAGAGACCGAACCTTTCTAGGGGACCTCTTCCCTTTCCGATGGGTAAGGTCATAAGACAGGATCTCTTAAGGTACCTGACATGTCAGGAACCCCAACGTTTCTCAGCCTGTACTGACTCACTGAAAGTGGAAGTATGAACACTGTGTAAAGTTCATAATTGTAGATGATTAAAGGAAATAAGACATAATATATTATAGGAAGACAAAAGGATTATTTTTTAAAGGACAGTGATTATTGTTAAGTGTTACTTTATTTTGTCTCTTCCTTTCAAGGGAAAGGATTCGTACAATTTTCAATAAGATAATTTTTTAAGTGATTAAATCGGCCTCCTCCAGTCTCTTGTACCTCGTCACCTTCTCCATTCGTAATCTGACTCTGAATCCGAGATGAAATTCTACCTTTTTATTTATTTTTAATTTTTTGTTCTTGTTGTTTTTTTTCTTACGAGAAATAGTAACTCTTTTTCCTCGGTCTCCAGGTCTTTTTTTGTTTTTGTGTTCAATGAGGATTTCTCTAAACGTAAAACAATTCGAACTTTCTGATAAAGACCTTATTAGATGAATTCTTATTTCAGTAACACTTTGACTTATATGTAAAAAATTTGAGTTACATTAAAAGTGATTTAAGTTAAATTTTAATTTATATTTTAATAACCTGTAACATGTATAGAGGGGGTAATGTATAATAAATTCTTCATCGAAGGAAAGGTATGAAGCGTATCTTTTTCGCTTTCTGTCATAATGAATGAGTCAACAGCAGGTGGACAAACGTTGGAGTACCTCATATTGGACGGTCCGAGGAGACAGGTACCTTAAGAGGTCCGATCTTATGAATGTTAGTAATGATTAAAGATAAAGACTGTAATCTACTGTTCTTTTTTTTAACAGTTGACTTAAAAAGAGAAAAATTTAGACGATTCCAGGAGGTTATAGATCGTATCTTGGGTCAAGTATAATCCATGAGTCATGAGTGTTCGTAGTGGTTGAGTTACCTGTACCCAAACCCACCTGAGACCCTCAACCACTACCTGTCCCTCCGGACCGCACGACGCCAAGTACCCCAGCGTTTCTCAGCCTGTGTTGACTCACTGACTTGACTTGACTTGACTTAGTGACTTACTCACTACCAATTAGTGAGTTGGCACTACCAATTAAAATACACAGTTGAACTGATCGGGTCTATAAAGCAAATTGTAATAAGATATACAAAGACTTTTCCATAAAAATTCTACTTTCCCTTTTTATGTGGGTTTACTTACGTCTCAAGTCTCTTATCGTTCCTCTCGATTCTTTCGGAGCAATTCACTTGTGGTGTTTCCTTATTTACTTTTATTATCTAACCCCTTCTGATCTCTAGAGAGGTTCCTTTGACCTCTGTGGTTCCCTTGTAAGGTACGTGTCTACCCACGTTATTTCTGGTCTTTCTCGTTTCTGGATTGTCTACTTCTGCGCTAACTCTTTTCCACCGTTATTACTCGTCTTCTTGACATGTTTTTTGAGAATGACTGGGGCTATTGTTGTATCCACGCAAGTGAGTGTTTCTGGGACCTCACACTTCAGCTCTCCCTGAATCCTTCGTCCTGATCCTTGTATGAATCACCTTCACTATATTAAGGTCGACTCGATAAAGTTTAGGATTTTCTACGATGACAATTTCACGACGTGAGTTATACGGTCGTTATAAACCTTTATAGACCTTTTGAGTCGTTACTGGTGATAGAACCTTTTCCAGTTAAAAGTAAAGTTAGGGTTTCTTCCCTTTGCGATTTCTTACAAGTTTGACGTTATGTTAACGTGAGTAAAGTGTACTATCGTTCCATTGCGTGTTTTAGGACGAAGTTGTCTTGTACTTCTCTCTCGAAGGTCTACACGTTCGACCCAAATTTTTCCGTCTCCTTCGTCTCTAGTTTAACGGTCGTAGGTGACCTAGTGTCTCTTCCGTTCGTTTAAGAAGTGGCTGACAATTTCGGAAACTGACACACCTAGTGTTGTTCGACATTTCACGAATTTCTCTGCCCTCACGGTCTGGTGGAATGGACCGACGACTCTTCGGACACACGTTCAGTCCTTCGTTCCCAATCTTGGTCTGTGTCTTGTCACCCGACGAAGTTTTGACCCTTTCTTTTTGACAGTTTCGACATATAACGGTGAGACGAATAAATTGAAGATACGTCTCATATAGTACGTCTTGTGGTCCGACCTACTGAGTGTTCGACCTTAGTCCTAATGGTCTTCTTTATAGTTATGGAGTCTATACGTCTACTGTGGTGGGAATGCCGTCTTTGACTTCTTCTTTATTTTTCGGAAAACTACTTTCAGTTTCTCCTCTCGCTTTTTCAACCGAATTTTGAGTTGTAAGTTTTTTGATTCTAGTGTCGTAGGCCAGGGTAGTGAAGTACCGTTCCTTTACCCCTTTTTCACCTTTGTCACTTTTTGAAATAAAAACACCCAAGGTTTTAGCGACACCTATCACTGACACCGGTGTTTTAGCTTTCTACGAACGAAGAACCTTCTTTTCGATACTTTTTGGATCTGTCGTAAAATTTTTCGTTTCTGTAGTGAAACGACTGTTTCCAAGTAAGTCAGTACCTGATTTTCGATACCAAAAAGGTATCTTTGGTTAGCTACACTCTCTACCTGGTATTTCTTCGGACTCGTGGTCTCTTGACTACGAAAGTTTGACACCACGAGCTCTTCTGAGAACTCTCAGGGAACCTGACGTTCCTTCCTCTAGTTTGGTCAGTTAGGATTTCCTTTAATCAGGACTTATAAATGACGTTCCTGACTACGATTTCGACTTCGAGGTTACGAAACCGGTGGACTACACTTGTCGACTGACTAACCTTTTCTGGGACTACGGCCCTTTCTGACTCCCGTCCTCTTCCCCTACCGTCTCCTACTCTACCGACCTACGGTAGTGGTTGAGTTGTCTGTTTTCAAACTCGTTCGAGGTCCTCTACCACTTCCTGTGCCTTTCAGATTTCCGACGTCAGACACTCCAGCGTTTATCAGTCTGTTCTGAATCACTGACTTGTTGTTTTTGTTGTAAATTTAGTTGTATGATTCATTTTGTCTTAAATAAAACCTCTACAACCACTACCTGTCGTTCCGGACCGCACGACGTGAGGTACCCCAGCGTTTATCAACTTGTACTGACTCGTTGACTTGACTTTATTTCGTCTAATGGTCTTAATTATAATAGTATGACCGACATCAGGAAATAAAATTTTATTTCCTGACTAGAGGGTACACCTCCTTTAAGACGGTCGTCTGACGGAACCCTGAATTTTACATTGTAGTTGAGAACGAACAATCGTTTGGAACGTCTATTACCCGAACAGTCAGAGGTGTTAATACGTGCAGTTAAGGAATTTTAGAGAAAGATATGTGTGTGTGTACGTGTATACGTGTCGAATATTCAAGATAAAGAGATCCATTTAGACTGACTATATAGTTGGAATAGTTACTTAACCTCAATCTAGTATCGGCTAAGGGGTAGAGATTGGTTTCTATTGAAAAACTCACATACATATAAATATTTTTCTCGACAGGTTTTTACTTGGTGTCACCATAGATTTCTTCCAAAGGATTGTTATAAAGTATTTTTCCTACAAAAATAACCTCCCCTCAGTTAAAACAACACGATTCAAGTTCACACAAATTCGTATGAATCTTCCAATGATTTGACGATTGTTTATGGTAAGATTCTGTCAGGCAGAGAAATAGAACCCAATGTAGTTTACGATGAGTACTTCTCTCTTCTATGTCTTGAAAGTCATGCGTAGGGTTTGAGAGATAAGGTTGTTGTCGTCCATCCAAAAGAGTGTACCATTGAGACCAACTGGTCATTACCGAGGGATTTAATCTCTTATAATACCTTGATAGAATACCGATTCGTTCTTGTTTATGGTACTTGTCTACAGACGTTATTCGTTTCTTTTCCCCTACGTACGTTCTATGTGCATAGACGGTCGATGTGTGAGACCTCTTCAGATGCGAGACGACTGTCGGTTCAATGTGTTGACCAGGAGGAGACCTGGTACCACCCCAAATATTGTGTCCCCTGTGTACATACCTCGATTCCTCCTTCGACTCGGGTAACACATAGTACTGTCGTTTAAGACGTGAAAGTATCGTATGGAAGACTGAAAACGTGAAATGTCTCAATCTTAAAAGAGTAATTTAGTCCACCGTTTAGGGTGTCTGTCTCCTCTGACCGGCCGATGTCAGATACCCCAGCGTTTCTCGACCTGGGCTGACTTGTGTGTGTTTATCTAGTGTCTTCCGTCTATTACATTGTAATAGGCAACTGCTCTTTTCATTGGGTCTTAATCGACAGACTTAATCCACACACGTACTCACAAGCCAGTGTAGACTGAGAAACTCTACGATACCTGACGTGGGGTGGTCCGAGGAGACAGATACCCTGAGAGGTCCGTTCTTGTGACCTCACCCGACGGTCAAGGAAGAGGTCCCGTAGAAGACTTAGGTCTGTAGGACGTGACCGTCCACCTAAGAAAGGGGAACTCGGTGGACCCTTCGGAGGTTTTCGTTTGGTCGTAGACTTAATTCCGTTGATTAATACTCTCCCTTAGAGTCTAGACCAGTTTTAGAAGGTTGGTTTTAAAGGAGAATTTAGCCTGGAGAAAATCTTAAACCGATTACAATTTCAAGATACCGACTCTTCCTATTACGTTATTTTCTCTCGTTATATTTTTAGTCTTCTGTCTTTCCTCCTTTTATATTATGGATTATAATTCTATTAAATCAGTAATGTGGAAAACTTCTTAAGACGTAAATTTTTTCTTGTCCAGAATCAGTAGTTTTTGATAAACAGTAAACTAAGGTGGTGTCATGGTCGATTTTTTATTTTGTTTTGTAAGTGTTAAAAGAGAAATTTCGTTTTTAGGTTACGAGAAAACAGTTTGTTTTTCCTTTATAAAAATTTATTTTTAAAAAACGCTTCTTTGTTAATAGCCTCAAAGTAATAGGAATATAGATCCTATTACGTTAGTTAATCCATAATTCGGGGATGATACACTCTAAGAGTATTTCTTTATGTCATTGAGGGTAATCCGTGTCCTATCAGACTGTCTTTTGTGTTTTTGAGTATTTATTAAGTGTGGATTTTGTAACCAATATATTAGGATATGAGTGTGAAATGGTAAAGATACGGAGAGAAAGTAAATAAATTAATGTGACTGTTAATAATTTTCAATCTTCATACATGTACTTTATTAGTATACACTGTCGTTTGAAATACGTATGTGCCTCCCTTACCAAATTTTTTTGGGTAGATCTTTCTGTCAATTCCAGGATGGTGATTCCATAAGAACTCCCTTAATAATAAAAACTCCTATGGTCCCTAGGGTAGTTACGTAACTAATGAAGAAATTTCCCGGTTTAGTTATGGGAACCAGGCTCTCATGCGTAACATGGTAATTTTGAATAAGTGTTTGATGTAGGACTCGTGGTAGACGTGACACTCGTCTGCCATCACTGCGTCCTGTCTCCCCCACTCGCGTGCTGAGGGTCTCGGGCTTTCGGACGCGAACGCAGGACCGACATACAAAGTCCTTTTGAATGAGATGTAAGAGACGCAGAGCACGTCACCCCTGGCTCGAGTGTCTCGCCGACCCTCCTGTCCTACACTCTCAGACGTCTGTCACGAGCCTTGACGGTCACGACTGTCAGGCACTCGCGAGTGAGTTGTAGTGTAAGAGAGGTGGGAGGAGGAAGGAGGAGGATAGTGGTGATCGGGAAGACATAAGACGAGAAAGGTTTCGTCATTCCGGTGGAAGCGTTGTAAAGAACCGTAGACGAAGGGTCTCGTAAAAAAGAGAGGAATGTGTCAAACGACCTTATAAAATAAACACCGACCGAGACTGAAATACAATTAACACGAAAAACAAAGGACGTTTTTTACGTCACGGAATGATAACGACATAAATCTTAACATTTAAAGTTTTAGATATTTATTTTTCAATTTTATTTATTAAAATGTCCTTCGATCAGGACTAATATTTACGTCTGATTACTGAAGAGGGGGTGTTTTTTTTTTTCTTATTTTTCTTTACTAGACTTTATCGGGGTTTAGGTGACGAACGTTTATCATAATGTACCGTAATGAAAAAATAACCAAGTTTTAGTCCATCATCATTAACAATTCATTCTAGTGTTACTGAAGCAAACATGTCTAAACTCCAAACACTATATTTTGATGTCCATAAACCACTTGGCATGAAATTGTAAATTTATGAAAAATCTAAAGACAAAAAGGTTATGATGTTACTCGAAGGGAACACCGAGTCGACCATTTCTTAGGCGGACGTTACGTCCTCTGGACATAAGCTAGAGACCCAACCCTCCTACGGGACCTCTTCCCTTTCCGACGGGTGAGGTCATAAGACCGGACCTCTTAGGGTACGTGACACATCAGGTACCGCAGTGTTTCTCGGCCTGTGCTGATTCGCTGAAAGTGAATAATGATGTTGAGTGTCATGGAAAGTGTCCGTAAAAAAGTAGTCTTCTAGTCTCGGTTGACTCACACTGGTGACACAAGACCCTCCACCGCAGGAGTTTAGACTTCGCCTCAGTCCGGTCCGTTGACCGGGACCGCGACCCACAATAGTATCTATATAGTAGTACAAATCTGCTACGTTAGGAGTGTTTAAGAATAAGAATTGAAGTCATAAAGTATCTACCCTTTTTTTATTCTAAGTCTTTCTGTTTGACTGAACAAATTCTCGTTTCTCCCATAGACCGTCTCGATCCTGGTTTGGGGGCATTCAAAAGTTAGACGGGATTCAAAATGTGGTCTTGCTTACGAACATAGTACATTGTAATTTTGGTGTATAAGAATTATATTTCGGATACAAGGAGTATCTTTTATGTAATTTTAATGTTTATGAAAGAAGGTGGATATTAATTACCAAGGAAATCTGTGATGTTTTTGACAATTCTGTAATTTACTCTGCTTCGTTAAAGTCAAAGGACACCTATAAGACATCATGAATTTCCGTCTTTTTTAATTGGAAGAGAAGAAAAGGGTCAGTTCACGTGTACCAATGAAAAGGTTTCTCAATGCTCATCCGATTGATTTGAATAAAAAATTGTATCTAAGTGTTTATTATGATTATTGAGATAAAACCTTTACAAAAGACCGATCTTATTAAAATTGTTTTGACGGTTCTTAATTACCTTGTCCTCTTACGAGGTAAGTGAGAGAGATAAGGAGATAGAGTTGAAGAGTCCTTTTTGGGTTAACGGTTGAGAGAATTCTCTGCCAGACCCCCGATACGTATGGGACGGTAGTGGTCTTAGGTGGACGAAGATTCGTGTTACTTTGTTTGGGTCCATGCCTTTATAAGTGTCATAGCAATTTAACGGTTTACACTTTAACCTCTACGGGAAATATCGTTCGTGTCTAAACAATTTTTCTCAATTAAGAGGTCTTTTGACGGTGAGACTACCGAACGTAAGAGTCACAAGTTGGGATCGCGACGTAATGACATCTGTAGATTTAAAATGTAAATTAGACCTTTACGTGGAGTATATCACAAGTCACAAGTAAGTAGTCAGTCGGTTATAATTGTAGTCCGTGGTGGGATCTGTTCTTAAAAAGAATATTTCTTTCTCTCGGTGACTGGAGTCCTTCAAATCAAACCATCAGCATAAATGTCGTCGTCCGTATTTGGAGGAGGAGGAGACAAGTTGATATTGATTACAGAAGGTATGTGTCTATCATCGTAATAGCTAAAAATAACTCTTTCAGATGATACACTGAGATTGGAGTTTACCTACTGTTCACTAGATAATAAATGTTTAATGTTGTCTTTCAAGTAAGGTACCGGGTGAAGGGTTTATAAAGAAGAGAGTATCAACTTTGGGTAAATTTTATCAAACATGTTTTTTCCTGTTTACAAACCCTGTGGTGTATTGAACGTAAAATGTAGGACCTTCGTGCCGGTGTAAAAACATGCACACACATTTCAGTGCTACCGTGTGTTGGGTCTACGGGATAAACAAAGGAAAGTTACGGTGAAAATCTGTTAGACAAAGGCCAGGACTTTAAGAAGGTATGTGATCAGGTGGTCGGGTGATGTCGTCCCTGACTGACCGTTGAGATATGCTGGACGTGTTGAACCTAATAAAGACATTGACAATAATTTGCTACTCGTCCTCTTTGTATTGTTTACCATCAGTCGTTGTTCCATGACTCGTTTTGTCCAAGATTATCTGCAGATGGGTCTTGAGGTGGGTTCTTTTAATAAAGATTTTGGTTTTTGTGAAGGAATGTTATTACCTCGTAGAAAAGAAAATACCAAAGTGTCCCATTGATACTGTCGTGCGATAGTCTCAACGTCTTCTTACCCGAAAATTTTTGAAGAAACTTTATTAAAATGCGAATATCTTTTCAACGTTTATATCATCTCAAAGGTATATGACAAGTTGGAACCAAGGGGATTACAATTTAGTGTACAATTGAGGTGATGTCAATATTTTTGGTATTTTAATTATGACCAAGTTGTAACGGTCGAAAGAGGAGACATTTAAATGATAAAAAGAGAAACATTCATAATTTGCAAAACCTCTCTAAGTAAATCTGATACGTTTATAAGACAAAGAGGAGTTTGAAAGGGGGATGAAAACCATAGGTACGTACCTGGAACGGACATTGTTGATGGTGACACCAGAAATGGTACCACTAAATGAAAGAGAGAGTAAGGTAGATGTAAATAATTAACATTAAGTCTTCTTTTCAAAATTTGATAAAGTTTGTGGTTCCAGTTTATATTTAGTTTCTTTTTTTTTTTGTTATTTACATCACCGGTTATCATCGGGTAGAATTCAATCACTGGAATTGAGTGGTTCAGTCTACGGTTCGTCGAGGAAAGACTTCGTAGGTACAAACTCGTTCGACAATCACTGTAGACAGTCGTCGACATCACAAAACAAAGTATATTAACATTCGAGTAAAAAATAGCGTTCATTACGTAGTGCTACGTGTAAATTCCAAAAGGTTTATTTCTCAGAACTCATTAGATAAGACTTCATCGATTATGGCGTCGTGTAAACTGTGATTCCCCATTCGTCAGGAACCTTTGGTTTCATTGGTCCTGTCGTCTCATAAGACGGGGACGTTTGGTCAGAGTAAGGGGTACTTCGGCGGGGTGTATTCGTATTTTAATGAGACCATTCCTCCGTAGAGAGTTTTGTCACGTAAGGTTTCGAGACGAAAAGTTCTGATAACAAGGACACTATCCTACTCCTGGCTGGTGGTACTTTTGTATTGGAAGAAGTAAATGAGAAAGTGTTTTCCTTGTGGACAGTTAAAGTGAGATTCTCCGAAGTTCGAATAAACATTTTCAAAGGTCTTCTACGGGATAATTAGTTTTGAATAAGAGGAACAAACAAGTAATTTATGTCGTCAGAATGAGACTCTAGTTTTTTACAGTTGGTTAATAACATATTCTCTTCAGGAGGAAAAATTACGACTTTCGATGAGTCTTGTGTCTAATATTGTCCGCTGACTTGTGTGACGACGAATAAGGGTGCATATAGAGTTGACAGTATTCGTATAAAAAATGGTACATCAAAAAGTATGATTTTGGGGTCATTTGACCGTTGATTGTCTCACCGACTGTGTATTGTTTACGCGTTCATACAAAATCACTCATTCAATGGCCACTTGTTAAGTATGTGTTACATATTGGCTACGTGTCGGCATTAAGGAAGACCTGATGAAGGTGACGTTCGATGTTCAGGTTTGTATAAAGAAGAAGACGTGTGAGTCTTTAGATATGTAAAATCAATAAAGAATCCTTTCTGTACTTTTACTGAATCTTATATCAGATTTACTGTACCTTTATGTAGGAACTTCAAATAATGGGGGTTTGACGTAATATAAACATTTCCTGTTACTTAGTATGAAATTTCACTAAATGAATGTGTTACCTATAAACCCACTATTTTTATCTATTCTTTTGTCCTTTAGAGTGAGTGTAAGAACTAAAATGTTTAATGACAGTACTACTCAGGACCTTTGATAATGTCCTAATATCACCATCCTAAACATACTGAAACAAAAAACAATGTTTGGAATTAAATAATTTGTTGTTGTTGTTGGGAACCAGATTTCGAATCGGTACTTGTTCTAAATTAAATTCTCAGAATTGATAAGGTACCTTGTGACCTATTCAACATCACCAGTAAAAGAAGTATAAGAAACTTTTATTTTTAATGAAATTATCTATTCTAACGATCGAATACGAATCTTGTAATAAGGATATTGACCTTTACATAAAATCGGATCTCACATTTCTGCTTCCAACCACACGTGACCAATTCAGATACAAATCCTTTCTTTTGACGTCAGTTTCGAAGGAGAAACGAGTCTAGGGTTTCCTGATCTCCCATTAAGATTGGTCGTCCCCCTCTACTCCTCCTCTCATCATTCTGTTTCTCGTCCGATATCCGTCCTTTTCGTCAATATTAATATCGACCCTTGTGTCTTAAACAATTTCCTTCAGATGACATATTAATATAAACTCTTAAATCGTTCTACGGGTCTCCGACTAAGCGTCGACAGTCCTTGACCATAGAGATGAAGACAAGTACGTCGCTGGTGCAGCCGATGATTTAGGTGATAGATCTGAACTGTAAATCTCATTTCTCTGTCTAGAAGAGTACTCTGAAGACAAAAGATGTTGCCTACTTCCGTAGGTAAAGTTGTTTTTTGAGAGAGAAGTGGAAGGAAGAGTCTGGATCGAGAGGAGAGAGATCGGAGAACAAGAGTCTCTTGGTCTATAAGAATATCGTTTCGATAATAGAGTCAGGTGTAGAGGAGGGACTAAAGAGTAGTCTAGTTCTTCGTTACACTGATATTGGATTTACGTTTTAAGTTATCCGAGTGTTGTTTAAGTGAAGGGAGGGACGAGCAGGGAGAGAAAAGGGGGATAAGAGAGGTTACCGTAGTCTTAAATGAGTCAATTCGTATTTTGGAGTTCTAAATGGAAACAAAAAAGGAGACACTGGAGGATCGTAAGTTAAGTAGTTTAGGATAATTGAAGACCATTTTAAGATGGTATCACCGTATCTTACACTGAAATAAACCTTTACACAAATGTCTCCATTAGTTCAATTTTACTCTAATACTCCCACCGGGATTAGGGTGTACTGAACATAGAAATATCTTCCTCCCATAGACCTGTCCCTCTCTGAGAGTCTCCCCCTCCTGATGTACCTCTGTACCTGCCCTTTCTGCGGTCGGATCCTCGTAGTTCCTGATACCCGTTTTCGGTCTTCGACCTTTTCCGGTTTTTATTAAGGAGGGATCTCGTAAGAAGAGTACAAGGATCTCTCTTGTTACCGGACAGTTGTGAACTAAAACCTTCAGGTAGGAGATCTAGACTCAATTATTTACCCAAAGTTCGGTGGATCAAAGTCCATGAAACAATGACTTTTGCTTACATTGTAAGGGTTCATGAAGACTTGAGTTTATAGGTATTGAAACATAGAGGTTTGGACGTGGAATAGAGACCTTTCGTGGGTTGGGAGAATCGATCGACACTGTATGAGGAAAGGGTTAAACCTTGGTCATACGACAAGGTGCAGGTCAAGATTGACAACGAAGAACTGGACGCATGTCCAAAGTGTCCTCCGTTCAGTCCACCAGACCATAAGGGTAGAGAACTTCTTAAAAGGTGTCAAATAACACTAGGTGTGTTTCCAAAACCGTATCAGTTACTTCGTCTTCATCTACAAAAAGACCTTGAGAGAACGAAAAGGATATTAGGTTACCTGTAACCGTTAAACTAGAGACCAAGGAGGTGGATAAGATTTAGACGGAACTTGTAGACCTTCAAGTACCAAGTGTATGACAACTTTGGACCGAACCTCTTAAGACTCGTAATGAACCGACCACACACTCTACTCACGTTAACACGTCATCAAACTTGTAAGAAACCGTAACGGAAAGAAACCCAAAACTTACTTTTGACTGGAAAAGGTCAGGACACCGGTGACGACTCAAAAGGTTTAAACGACCGTATAACTCACGTCGTGAAAGTGTCGTAGTAGAAAGTCCCAAACTTTATCGAGATGACCTTAAGGTAGTGGAGGTGATCGAAACAAGTAACACTACGAAGGATTCCGGGTGGACTGAAGTGTAAGGTCCTACAGACCGAGATCCGCTCACTAGTGTGGTAACACTGATAGACCCAGCACTTCTAGAAAAAACATGTCAAGAAGACACATAAGAACGGTGGAGAAGAATTATAGAAGACGAAGACAATCCAGGTATGGTAAAGACAGGAAATAGCTCGGGTAGAAACGTACTTTACCAGGGAACCATAGAGGATGAAAGAAGTTCTTTTAAAAGAACTTCTTTTAGATCAGAAAGGGTAAGATAACAAAAGGAGATAAAGAAACGTAACAAGTGAATCCTTCCGAAAGAATAGAGAGGAACGATAAGAAACCTTGAGACGTAAGTTTACCCATATAGGAAGAAAAGAGGAAACGGAAAGTGAATAAAAGAGTCGATAAACATTCCGGAGGAGTGTGTCGGTGAAACGGAAAAACGTAAAGAAAAAGAACCCCTACCAAAACTAGTGGTGGATGACATGTCATAGTGTTTAGAGGCAGGTATCAAGAAGTCCGTGAGACAGATAGTCTACATGAGGGAACTTAGATAAACAGTGAAGGTGACATATAAGTATTTCCTAAATTAAATCCATCTTAGGCGGACGTTACGTCCACTGGGGCCAAGCTAAGGACCCAGTCCTTCTAGGTGACCTCTTCCCTGTTCGTTGGGTGAGGTCATAAGAACCCGAAGGGAACACTGAGTCGACCATTTCTTAGGTGGACGGTAAACCCTTTGGACCCAAGCTAGGGACCCAACCCTTCTAGGGGTCCTCTTCCCTTTCCGATGGGTGAGGTCAGAAGACCGAACGTCTTAAGGCACCTATGTCAGGTGCGCCAGCGTTTCTCAGTCTGTGCTGACTCGCTGAAAGTGAAGCGTGAAGTGAATTACCGGATAACCAAAAGGGATCCACATTGTATACCTAGTTATAAATATAAAAAGGTAGTAAAAAAAATAACTCCATGTCGACTATTTGTTATAATGTGTTCAAAGTCTACATGTTGTGTCATTGAATTAAAAATTATAAAAATACATAACGTAAATAATGTTATAACGAAGACAAAAATACAAGACCGGAAAAAACTGGTGTTCCGCATGTCCTAGAATCGAGGTTCTGGTCCCTGACTTAGGACGTAATCTTCCACTTTAGAATTGGGGATCTGGTGGTCCTACTAGGGTCATTGAATGTTAAAAATTTCCAATATACGGTAAATGTCAATATTTTATGACCGAGATAAGTGATACAACATGTCATATAGGAACATCGGATAAAATATGTGTCACTATAACCATATATGTGGTTTTACTGGTGTTAATCAGATCGATTGTAGGTAATCGTGTGTCAACGGTTAAAAAAAGAACACGACTCTTGAAGAATCTACATGAGGGAAACGTTGAAACTTTGTGTTATGTCATGATAATCGATATGTCATGGGTACGACATAGATTTCTTAAGAATTTATAGTAAATTCAAAAAAATCGAGAGACATTAAGTATTTGTAAAAATAAATTTTTAACTTGTGAGTTTTTACATCATATAAAGTTTAAGAATTTTTCGTTCTTACTCAAAGGGTTTCCTCTTTTTTTAACAAGTGTTTATATGTGCGGAACAATAGTCGTTCGTAGTGGCTGATATCTGTGAGGTCAAGGGTTTGCACGTCAGGACTCAAATGGACAGTAGTTGCGTCGACGGGTTTGGAGTCGTTGTCAGACTCCTTCGAAGTGTCGGTTCACTGTGACGTTTGTTAATCTGTTAATTGATTGACTCCTCGATCTGTATTTCCTCTCCTCTCTTTTTTGGACTTGACGTTCCTTGTTCTCAAAAGACAAATTTAGACGACGGGATCAGATGTGTGATCTTTACCTCCCTGTGATGAGATCCCACTTTCCAAAGGAGAGACCTCAAGAGAGAGATGGTGACTGTGTAACGGACCTTCACCCCCGGGAGTCTCGCGGCAAACTGAAAACTCTTGACGATTGTCTTTGTCTTTCAAAGGCATCGAAGTCAAGTCAACGAGTCAGTACAGGCTGAGTAACGCTGGGGTACTTAGCGTCACGCGGTCCGGAGGGACAGGTAGTGGTGATTAGGTAGTGGAGGTGGTCGAAACAAGTACCACTACGAAGGATTCCGGGTGAACTGAAGTGTAAGGTCCTACAGACCGAGATCCACTCACTAGTGTGGTAACACTAATAGACCCAGTACTTCTAGAAAAAACATGTCAAGGAGACACATAAGAACGGTGGAGAAGAATTATAGAAGACGAAGACGATCCAGGTATGGTAAAGACAGGAAATAGTTCGGGTAGAAACGTACTTTACAAGGGAACCACAGAGATTAAAAGAACTTCTCTAGAGATCAGAAAGGGTAAGACCACCAAAGGAGATAAAGGAACGTAACATACGACTCCTTCCGAAAGATTAGAGAGGAACGACAAGAAACCTTGAGACGTAAGTCTACGAATATAGAAAGGAGAAGAGGAAACGAAAAGCGAAGGGAAGAAAAGTGTCGATAAACATTCCGGAGGGGTCTGTCGGTAAAACGAAAAAACGTGAAGAAAAGGTACCCCTACCAGAACTCGGGACAGAGGACATGGAGTCAGGTCCATGTCCATGGAGGACATGGAGTCCTTGGAGTCAGGTCTCAAGTAGACATCGAAGTTCGACAAGAGTTTACAAAACAGGTAATTAAATGAGTAAACGGTATTTTTAAGGTTCAAAAGGAGGGATGATGTTACTTCTGGTGATCCGATGTCCTGGTCGCACTTGTCCTCTACAGATGACAGTCTAGCTCTCATCTGGGACTCAAAATAGGATATCGAATCTCGGGTTCTTCTGACTTTTACGGCCTCGACTTTCAGTGTGGGTGCGGTCTTCGAGTGCCGGGGAGACTGAGCGAGACTTTCGGAGTCCAGACGGTCTCGAAGATGGTGACCCCTCTCCCTCTAGAGGACCCCGTTACTCGAACCGTATTTTCTGGCCATAAAAACCTTGTTCTGTTGGATCCTGGTTTCTAAAATAAAATTCGGTGTCTTCTTGATTCAGTATGAGGAGAAACCCCCTTTATGTAAGTCCGTGATGTATGTCCAAAGGGTCGTTGAGTTCTAATTCCCTTCGACCTGATTTCCGGTAGGTAGTATCTAGAGAGGACAAGAAGTCATCTCCTTGAAGGAAAGAGTGAGTAGTAGAATCGTTGAAAAATCATCTCAATAGTAAGGAGGAAAGAGATAGATATACCTTTTCATATTTCGTTAAATTTTTTAGTTCTGTAATGTAAATAGATAGAACACTTTTGTTCAGTAATGTTTTCTTCCAAGTTTTGATATATTTTCAGAGTTTACACTTTGTTTTTTATATGAATTTTCATATTTTTCGAAGGTATGTGACACAATCTCTATCAACGAGTTAATACAGACTGAGAAACACTGGGATACCTGACCTCGGGTGGCCCGAGGAGACAGGTGCCCTAAGGGGTCCGTTCTTATGACCTCACCCGACGGGAAAGGAAGAGGGTGTCCTAGAAGGGATTGTGTCTCTAGCTTGGACCCAGAGGGTGTAACGTCTGTCTAAGAAATAACAGACTCGGTGGTCTCTTCACGGGGTATGTGACATCATGTCCAATAAACAATATCCGTTAAGGAATTTGATGATGTAAAGGACATATCACGTGCTATTTAATAGGTTTTATTCCTGTCTCGTTATGTTGTAGTGGACTATTATGTATTTTATGTTGTTTTGAGATCCTGAGATCGTGACATAGAATAGTAATATTTACCCTTTTTGTCCATTTTCAGACAATTGTTAGTTTAGGTCTTTTTTTGTCGAATTAGTCTTACTGTTTATGAAGGACCAAAATTTTGTATTGAGTGAGACTGTGCATTTTAGCTGTTTCTTATAAAGATGAGACTTAAAACACCATGGAATAACAAGACATTCTTATATTTTTAGTTAGTTTACTTTTAGTCATTTTAATTTCTTATGAACGTGGTCTTTCGAACGATCTTACTGGGATACTAGGTTGTTAAGTTATTGATGGACATGCACGTACAAATAAGTGTCGTCGTCGCAAGCGTTCTCGGTCTTCTCTCTTTCTCGGGTCCACGGGTAGTCGGCTTCTTGTCTATTTCCTTGACACCGTGTGTGTGTTACTTCCCGACGAGTTCGTGTCTTTCTTTCCTTCGCGGTCTCTTTGCGACTTTTGCCTGCTCGGAACCTTTGTGATATGACCCGCTTTCTTCGGCCTTTGGTTTCTTGTGAATAACGTACTAAGGTAAATATACTTTATAGGTCTTAGTCATTTGGTATCTCCGTCTGACCCGTACCCCCGACCCTCGTACCCCCTTGACCCTCGTCGACTCGCGTCCAAAGGAGACCCCACTACTTTTACGAAGTGTTGATCTCCGTGACCCAATATGTTGTGACAGTGAAGTTCTGTCAGTTAAAGTACAATGCACTGAGAGTGGACTTAAATTTTTAATTGACCATTCATTTATTCGTCGGAGGAATGGTCATTATTCTGTTGTACATGGTGAACGTCCTATGTGACTGGACTGAAGAAGTCAGACGAAGGGTTCTTACGAATTGTGTTGACTAGGATTCTCTCGGATTTCACTTTCGACGAGTCAGCACAGACTGAGGAACACTGGAGTGTCAGGTCCCTTAAGAGGTCCGGTTTTGTTCGGTTTGACTCTCTGTCAGATGTAATTACTAGTCATGAGAAGGGTTCAGAGTTCCAGTGCTTTCTGTTCCTTTCTGACTTCTTATTAGACACTGTGAGGTCCCTTCCGATCTCTCTGTGCCGTTGTTTTACATTACACTCAAGACTCCGACCCAGGTCCCTGTTTTTTCCTTAATTCTCTTTTTGACCACTTTGGACGTTTTTTAGTCACTAAATCAGTTGTCATGATATAGTCACAATGAAAGAGTCAAAACCTTTGATATGATATACCCCAATATATTTCACAAAGGACGTCCTCCCGTACCATTGGGTAAGGTCATAAGAACGGACGTCTTAGGGGTACCTGTCTCCTCGGACCGCCCGACGTCAGGTGCCCCAGTGTGCCTCAGCCTGTACTGACTCGTTGATTCGTGTCGTGTCGTTTTACAGAGGTAATCCTCTTTGACCCACTATTCATGATAAAAACATTGAGAAGACTTTCAGATTTTATAAAGTTTTATTTTCCATTTTCCCCTGATTCCTCTGAAGGGATCTCCAAGTCATCAATTCTGACGTGAAGGTCATGTCGTCCATACCCAAGTTCGGGATAACCTCCTTTATAGGACGTACGGTACTCCTCGCCAGTTATTTATTGATTTATTTTTCTTCCCTCCCTCTCTCTTCTCGAAGAAAATCGTTGGTTGAAATTGAAGGAGGTACTTGTAGATGTAATCCTTTTACAACTTTATGTAATTTACTTAAATTTTTAACTCCCGAAAAAGATTACCATTCTGTTAAGTATTTTAAGGATAGACGAAGTGTTTGTATGCAAATAAAACCGCCCTCCTTCATATAAAGAGTTTGTTAGTTTAACCTTATTAATTTGAATTCTTTACTCCAATTTATTTTAAAGTTGATTATGACTGTAAGATTTGCCTTCTTAAGTTTTAATTTTGTAAGTTTCAGTTTCCTCTTACGATTTTGTAACAAAATTAAGGATATCCAGTGTTGACGTAAAATTTACATTATGTCTTTACTTCTTTCGTGCAAATAAAATCGTCTTACTAAACTTATGATTGTTTAGTCAAACGATTAAATTAGTCTACAGTAAAATGAAATTTAGACATTGACAGAGAAATCTAAGTAACGTTGTTTTCTAATTTTTCTTTAAAATATATATTAATTAAATTTAGTCGAACAGACCTGTATTTTGAGAATCGACGGGTAGGTAATACATCCTCCGTGGAAGGATACTTTTTAATAAGATAACTTTTACATATGTAACTGGTTTCTCTAGGTAAAAAATTTACTTTACGTGGTTGTAAAAGTTACAATAATTAGTAAAATATAGGACCGTAGGTTTATGACATAAATGATATTATGATTTTGAGATTCTGTTGATAGAAGTCATTTATACGATTAATGACTTCTCTATGTCTGTAAATTTATTTATTACTTCTAAGTTCTTGGTGTGCGAGAGTATCACGAGTTTTCCTTGGTTGGGACGACTGCGGAACGAAAGTCTGAGGATCCGGCACCTTTGCACTCTATTATTTACAGATGTTACGTCCGGTAGGTTACACACCATGAAACAAGACCTTCCGGATCCTTTGTTTATGTCGATTGCCCGTCGGTTATTTTATCACATAGGGACGTAAGTGGGTTGTCGGAAACCACCTTCTCACAAGTCTGGTTTCGCTCGGTCGAAGAGTCGGTGACGTCTGCTCGTGCGAGAGGAACTGTGCCGTCGGTGTAGCAACAGGTGGTCTTCGATGGGACTTGGGTCGGGGCCCCCGTGCCGGCACGTCGGGGCGCGGTGTCGTTGTCGTTTCCGGGCGGGAGTCGGCCCGCCGTCTGGGTAGTCCTTCCTCCTGGCGGTGGTGGACCGAAGGCCACCGCCGACGAAGTCCGAGAACCTCGGAGAGATCGACGACCTCGACCTCCGGAGACTTCATCGGGGCGGACGACGGAGCCGAGGACGTCGTCTTTTCCACCGTTGCGTTTGCCTTTGCGGCACCTTCGTCTTTGGAGACAGTCACCGGTCTGCCCTCCTACGGTATGTCTCACTGTCGATCTCCGGACGAAACCGTGGAAGGGAATTTTAGCTTTAATGAGGGACAGTAGAATTTTCGTTCGGAACAAGAGTCCAGAGGTACTTTCGGGATGAAGGGAAGGACGACACGTTCATAGAAAATTTGGACTCGATTAAAGTCCGTGGGGAACGTTTATGTTAGGTTTCTGTTTGTCTTTATTTGTGGGTTTGGGTCTGGGGTGAGAGGCCCTAAAGTAAGGTCATGTCCAGTTTATGAAAAATTTTTTTTTATCTTTCGTATCAAGACACAACTTACGTAAAATATAGGAGAGTATAAAAAAAAAATGATCTTTTCCTACTTGACCTATCCTTAATATCAAGTTAATAATAGTTTGTATGTCTCTATATATATATAGTTTTGTGTGTGTGTGTTGGTGTAAGCTCATCCCTTTGTAAGTTCGAGGACCTGGGTGTCACGGCGACTCCACTTCACACCTGAACAGCCTCGTTACGTCGCTGACCGAGAGTTTTCCGCAGCACGTTCTCGTCGGTAAGGGGATCCCAACTTTTCCGAGCTCTAGACCGGAAATCGGTGCGACCGATCTTTCCCCTAAGACTGTAATGTCTCTCAGTTGATTGACTTTGTTCATGTCTATAAAATCTTGTTTTCTGTCCTCTTCGTTCGTGGTTCTGGATTGTCGAGGATCGTACATTGTGACCATTGTCCTCGTCAAGATCCTTTGCACGTGTATAGTAGAGTAAATTTGAGTCGTGTCGAGGTACTTCGTCCATCATCGTGGTGGTGGCAAGATGTCTACCTTTCTGACGTGGTGTTTCTCCCACTCTATAACGACTCCTATGTGTCGGTCGGTCATTGTTTCGGTACTGAGTTGGGACAGACGAGTTCGGAGAAAGAAGTAACGATAAGGTGGACATTTCTTTTGTGTCTGATAGACGTATATATATACATAGAAAATATCTCCATCTTTGGTCTTGTAATTTTTGGAGGGTCGACCAGGACCCTACGCACGACGGTTGCAGTCGGAGACTCGGAAAGGAAGGTGTCTCTGCCGTCTGGTCAGATGAGGGGTGGGACTACCGGTGCGAGGAAGAAGTCGGCGTAGGTGTGTTCAGTTAGTCCTTCGTCGGTCCGGACGTTTGGGGAGTCCGTAAGAAGGAGAAGTCTCTGAGACGGATAGACGAGACGAGGAGGGACACGTCTAAAAATTTGAAATTGAACAACGGATAATGGTCCACACACTAATTTCGGAGAGACGTTGAGGTTCAATAATAGTTATTATTTATGTATAAGTCGTTGAAATTTATAACTTACAAATCGACAAAGTGTATCTTTGTAGTTATACGAATTTATCCAAAGGTACCAATAAGGTAATTTCAAGTAAGTATATTAGTGTGTCAAGTACGTGTCCACGGTGGTATACGTCATAGGTGTGTGTTTTTGCATTTCGGGTGCGACGGCGGGACGGGAAGTCCTCGAGTTCTAGGTCCTCTTCGTTCAATGCACATTTTGTTTAATGTTCACGAGAATCCCTTGTCGAATTGTCGTTTCATTATTAGGTCTCCCTTGTAGTACCCCATTTCGAAGTTCTACTTGTCATGTTCTTCATTTCACCTAATTTTACCCCATTTTTGTATAGTTACGTTTTTGTATAGTTACGTTTTTTTCATTTTTTCTTGTCTTTTGTCCTCTAAGGAGCGGTTCCTTTTCCGTTCTTTAAGTTTTAATAATCTAACGTCCCCCGTTCTTCTAGACTACTGATTCCTTTAATGTTGGAAACAGTGGAGACCATAGTCTTTGTCAATGTCAAGAATAATGTTCTCCTCAAAAGTTGGTTCTATCATATAGTTTTAAAATCCCTGTCTTAAAATTTTGTGTGTGTGTTCTAAGTCTAAACGGGTAGGAACCCTTCACTTATAAGGGACGGGATTCTTAACGGAGACATCCTCTTCTCTCCCCTTGAAAAGTGTCCTTGTTCCACTACTCTAGACCGTAATTCTTTCTGATAGAACTATGATATGTGATATGTAGGGATGAAACTTTATGGTACTCCGAGATTTTTATTTTGCACTCCTAGAACCACAAGTACATCTTTTCACGATACTATTAGGATAAAAAAAAAAATTTTTTTTTTTTCGTTTCACTTCTTATTATACATAGTGTACTTATAAGACTGTGACCTTCAGGTTTATTCGCGTTGTATCCCAAGTTTGGTCATTTCTTTAGACTCGCGGCTTCTTGACTACGAAAGATTGACAACACGATCTCTTCTGA
This sequence comes from Capra ibex, assembly GCA_006410555.1. NCBI lineage: Eukaryota > Metazoa > Chordata > Mammalia > Artiodactyla > Bovidae > Capra > Capra ibex. Next base: position 132,014,761 of record SJYO01020080.1, read on the forward strand.
GAACTCTCAGGGAACCTGACATTCCTCTAGGTTGATCAATTAGAATTTCCTTTAGTTGGGACTTATAAGTGACCTTCCTGACTACGACTTCGAGTTTGAGGTTATGAGACCGGTGGACTACCCTTCCTGACTGAGTAACCCTTTCTGGGGCTACGACCCTTTCTAACTTCCACCCTCCTCTTCCCCTACTGTCTCCTACTCTACCAACCTACCGTAGTGACGGAGCTACTTCTACTTCAGACTCCGTCGAGGCCCTCAACCACTTCCTGTCCCTTCGGACCGTACGACGTCAGGTACCCCAGTGCTTCAGCCTGTGCTGACTCGCTGACTTGAGTCTTTCGTATGTCTCATCACACACATACACACACATACAGTTGGGGTCAGAGGATTAAGTCGCGAGGGAGAATGGGAGGGGACGAGAATAGGAGAAGCCATTGGTGGCACGACACGAGGCAGAGAGCCAGCACAGACTGAGAGACGCTAGGGTGGCTGACATCTGGTAGTCCGAGTAGACAGGCACCTTAAAAGGACCACTCTGATGACCGCACCCAAGTGTAGATGAGGAGTTCCCCTGGAAGGACTGGGTTCCTAGTTTGACCGTAGAAAACGCAGAGAACCTAACCGTCCACCTAATAAAAGGTGACTCGGTGGTCCTTTGAGAACCATTGGTATTGTGACAAAAGATACAGACACGTAGATAAAGACAAAACATTTATTTAAGTAAACATAGTAAAAATATAAAGTTTTTGTTATATGATCTTTTAAAAAAATTTACTTTGAATCGGTGTATATCGTTCCGTTCGGTGACTGCTGGTACCCAGGTTTCTTAACATTTCATGATGAAACCCCCTTTCCTGTTCATATCCCTATTGTATATACTGTGATAGGAATCTTTTGTAGTGATTGTAAATAAATTATTACGTTAGAAGAGTGTGAAATCGACCAGATACATTATGAATAATAACAGTAACAAGTCAGTGATTCAATATATGTTGAGTAACGTTGGGGTACTTGATGTCGTGTGGTCGGAAGGGACAGGGAGTGATAGAGGGTCTCAAACGAGTTTGAGTATAGGTGACTCAGCCACTACCTGTTGGTAGGTAGGGAGACTGTCGGGGAAGAGGAGGACGGGAGTTAGGAGGGGTCGTAGTTCCAGAAAAGGTTACTCAGTCGACAAACGTAATTTACGGGTTGCATAACCTCGAAGTCGTAGTCAGGAAGGTTACTTATAAGTCCAAACTAACTGACCAAACTAGAGGTACGACAGTTTCCCTGAGAGTTCTTAGAAGAGGTCGTGGTGTCAAGTTTTCGTAGTTAAGAAGTCGCCCGTCGGAAGAAATACCAGAGTGTAGATACACACTGATGACCTATTTGGTGTCAAAACTGATTTGTCTTGAAGTAGTCGTTTCACCCTAGAGATAAAAAATTATGTGATTCAAACAGTATCTGTTTATACTGTTTATGAAAAGAAGGTGTTTATTTTTCATTAAAAGGTCAGAGATCAATTGTTCTTTTCGGTTTCCCTGATATTTTATGGATTGATCATAAAGAAGGGTGTTTTCCTAAGATTAAAGACAAAGACATTTATCCTCTTATTAATTAATTTTCCGTACGCCAGACATGTCCTGATTATTTTGAGTTCTTTTCTTGAACATCAGACACTACTCCTCTTTCTTTTCGGGACGAGAGAGAGACGACCTTGACCTCGACAGACAAAGACTCACTGTCGGTGGGACTCTGTCACCTCCTTCGGACGTCTGTTCGCCTCTGTGTCCTTGGTCTCGCCCACGGGACGGGTGTGTCACGAGCGTCTGACTGGGACCTCGGAGGGAGGGAGACGTTACCGGTGACCCCCTCTTTTACTCGAAGTAAGACCTTCTTCCGTCTAATGAACCCCGTAGAGGTTAAGTTTCCACATAAACTTTGATCCTTTGTTGTGAAGTATTAAATATATGTTTAATGTTGAAATCTTTATATTACATTCGGAAGAATTTAGTTAATTCTCAAATTAGTGTTTTTATATTTACTGACCGATTGTCCGTTTATTTATTACCCATATCCGATCAAAACGAACTAACGTATTTTGACAAATGTTATGTAAAGAGTTATTTCTTTTTAACTTAATATTGGGTTCCCACCGAATTAAACATGTTTAAAACTTATTACAGTGTATATAAAGGTTTTGTCTACGAATCTCTGAGATGTTCCTGTGAGCCGAGTTAGTCTTCGGTCTAATTTCAAGGTAGACCTCGGATTACCGAGGTGCCAAGGTAATGTTAATGCGTTCATGGTTTCACTCAGAATTACCAACATGGAGTGTCTTCGAGAGAACATCTATATGTGGAACGGGCGTTTGATCTTTTAGTCCAGGGTTTTATTAAAACATCCATACGTACGTATGTATGTATGTAGATGTGTGTGTGTGGTGTACGTTCTAAGTCATTCATAGATTTACGACGACATACAAAGTCATTGTGAGTTGAGTGGACTGACAATGACCAATAGGTTATTGTAGAAAACTAAAACCTGTGTCAACGACCCATAACAACAGTGGAAACGAACTGTACCTTTCCTGTTATAAGCGGAGGGGGGAATTAGTCGAACGTTGCATTAAGTCCATAGATCTTGTGAGAGGAGTATAAGAAGAAAGCGTCTGGGGTAATGTCCGTAATAAAAATTAGTTTAGTCTTTTGACTCACTCCGGTGGAATAGAGTAACGGTACAAGTCCTCAACAGTCTGTCCGGGCCTTCAAATCTCGTCCATTCATGATTCTTCTTGGGTTTCTAGTCGTAGATCTGGGCACGGTGAGTTCTCGTAGTGGGTGTCAGGTGTCAACCCTCGTACGGAATAAGGCAATTTTGTAAAATGGCGATGACTATCCCACTCCTTGAACGTGAAATGAAACAAAAAAACCCCTCCCCGGGTTCAATCGTCCGACTTAAGGTGGACTTTTATGGAAACGACTGGATCTTTCAAAGCAAAATTAAACCCACGAAAATCCATGTTGGGTCCGGCAGACTAAACGATGTAGCCGTTCCATAGACGTAGACGACAGGCCATCGGAGTCTTCCGTCGAGTCACAGGTCGAGTGACGTGGTCACAAAGCGTTCGACACACCGCGGTGAAAACACGTATTACGTTCTTAGACCACTCGGCGTGTACCGTCCACAAGGGGGGTTATTGGTCCGTAACGTGTGCACTGCACCGCACGGTGGGTTTTGCCTCTCGTGTCCACGTAGACGTCATGTGTGTGTGTGGGTGGACGTATACTGCGACGCACACACTCGTGACCCGATACTAAATTTCAAAGAATGACACCAAGTACTTGTTTCATCGACATACTTGTAGGGACATGATCTGGTCGTCGGAGTAGGATGTCTGTACCGTCGTCTCCAACCTCCAGTGCGGTCAACCATCGAGAAGACATGTAAGGGCTGACATTCACACACACGTGTAGTTACAGATGTTTTGGTTATTTTGTGTTTTGTGTCTTAAGTTTGACTTTTTAATTGTAAATTTTTAGGATTTAACTAATATTTTGACAATTAGCGAGTCAACACGGGTTGAGACGTTGGGGTACCTGACATCGGGTGGTCCGAGGAGGTAGGTACCCTAAGAGGTCCGTTCTCGTGACCTCACCCCTCAATAAAGGAAGAGGTCCCCTAGAAGGGCTAGGTCTCTGGCTTGGGACCAGAGGCCGTGACGTCCACCTAAGAAATGTAGACTCAGTGGTCCCTTCGAGTATTTAACTTATCTTAAAATGTAATTTTTGAAATTGTGATTTTCCCTTTTTTTCCATACATTTTTCTGCAATGAACAATGTATTTTACATTTTACAGATATACCAGATTTTTGTTTCTTCGTTTCTGTTTCGTCGTGGAGTTGACCCATCGCTTTCGGTTTATTTTTATTTTTACTCTATGCCGTTGGTCTTGTGTTGGTTATGACGTCCTTCCCAGATAGAAGGATTATGTATTAAATCATGAATTTATGCTCCCTTTTGTGGACTTACTCTCTGTTTGTTATGCTTCCTTTGTTAATATTTTATTTATGTTTACCAGTTATCGTAATTTTAACATGTGATCTCGTTCTATGATGAAAAGTACATATTTTTAGTCGTTTCTCAAAAGAAAGATTTATAATTATGGACGACAACTGCAAATTTTTTTTTTTTTTGTTGGTAGAGTTTTTAGTGACTAACCTCAATTTGTACATCTGACACCGTCATTCTAAGTCTTTAACAGTATTGCATTAATGGGAAGGTAGGTCATTCAGATGAAGGTCTTAAATAGGATACCTTTATTATGTTTGTAATAGTTTTCATAAAACTTACATCATAATATAATTTATCACTTTTTGACATTACTGGGTAACTCAGTAGTCACTCTTGACCAATTTATTGATAGCAAATAGGTGTCTTATCTTACGATGCGTTGATAATTTTCTCTATTATATTTAGACGTAAAGAACGGGTATTATATGACGATTTACTTTTTTCATGATCTACATATTCTTGTATACAAATATAAAATTTTTAAAATTTGTGTAAATTAGGGAGAAATGGTCATTTATTAAAAGTGTGACTCAAAAGATTGGTAAAAGAAATTTCTTCTTTGTTGATTTTAGTAGTGTTTCTTTTTTCTCTTCTTTACTTCCCCTTCTCCCTCTCTTCCTTTTCTTCTGTCTCCGTTCGTCTGTCGGTTTTCCTTTACATCCTTTTGGCCTGACGTTTCGACTCGGTAGGTCTCGGTGACCGGAAGACTTTCTTGAGGTTTTGATCGTCCGGGATTTCCCTTTTTTTTCAAAAACCGTTCCTTTTTCGTCGGGGATCGTAGGTGGTCGTCCCGAGCCCCGTCCGCCACCGGTGTCTGGAGGACCGCTGGGACACCCGTGAGGCACTTTCACTTTCACCTCCGTCCTGAGTCTTTTCCGGAAAGATAGGTCCTTGACTGGAAGTGTTCCGGGGGAACACTCCGTCACCGTCTCAATCGTCGTCAGGGTCCGAGTCCCGGTTCAGTGTCGTCTTTCCCGACCGGAGCCTCGGACGAGTGTCTCCCTCGACGGACGTCCGTTCCTTCTACTTTAGTTGAGGGGAACTCTCCTCCCTCCTCCGACCCCATAGCCCAGAGCTAAAATGAGGAGTTTCCTGGGAATACGGAGGCACGTCTGTCCCTCTAAGTAGAAGTCGGCAGACCGGGTGGTTGACGTCCCCTGTTCGTAGACGACACATCGAGTCGGGGTGTCGGGTGGCAGCGAAAGATGTGTGTATGTGTTACGTCACTTTTGTTAGACTTCGTGACGATGCAAAGTGTTTCCAGAGTTCGTTAAATTTTTGATCTTACATTTGGAATTGTGAGTGGAAGAGTTCTATTAAAGGGTTCAGATGGCGACAAGAGATAATATCTCTGTATATACATACACACATAGACACACACACACACACACACACATATATATATATATATATATCTCTCTCTCTCTCTCTCTCTCTCTCTCCGTCAGGAGTGGACCCGTTGTTCTGGTTTCTGTAAAGGAATTTGTGACGATGTACTGGTAAAAGGGAAGGGACTCTGTACGATTATTAGTTTTACAGTTTTTCGTTCGTAAGAAAAATATTTTCTTATTAGACATTCTTTCATTTCCCGATAGTTTATAAGTATTTCTATGTACTTTATCAAGTAAGTGTGTCGAAAAGGAGGGTGTGGTAAGTATTCGATTGTCGTACCCAATTCCTACAATTCCCCTCCACAGTTTACACTTAGTCCTTCTCCATTAGACCTTCTGTCCGGTACTGTGCATTCTTACGACTGTTAGGTGTCCACATACTCATTACCTGAGTTTCTGTAGAAAGATAACTCTTCCAAGGTAAAGTTTAAAAGGTCCTTTGTCGGAACGTACGGTGGAGAGTTTTTTTTTTTATGTCTTGAAGATATTAAACCGACTTTTGTTCAGTTATACTGTATACACTTTTACCTTTTAGATTGGTGATAAATTTTGTGTCGAACACTATTTTTAGTTAAGATTTATGATTGGGTATTTGAATTGTGTTTAAATTTTATATTAGGCATAAAGATTAAAAGTTCACGATAAAAAGTTTTATAAAGAAAATTGTTTATAGACGATCAGTTGTTATTGTATTCTTGTTTTTAGAAACTTGTGATAAGAAGTGAGATGGTGGATAATGAATACAATGTAATTCTTTTAGTATGTAATGTAGAGTAGGATTTATTTACTAAAAATCTATGTCGTTTATATTGTACATCTCTTTGTATGTGAGAAGAATGTTAGTCCAACTGATGGTTTGTGGTAAAAATGTTCACTGTAATGAACGAATGTACTTGTTTCGATTTAAAAAGTTCTCTTAATGTCTACGACTACCACGACCATGTTTGAGGTACGAAGACACTTTGTGACTGTTTCTGATACTCTCTTTCTCTCTCTAGACGAGTAGGTCCTTTTTTTTTCACTAAAGACTATTCTATGGTGATGTTTGTCTCGTTTGTGTGACTCCTTGTTTTTGTTTTGTTGCGTTACCGGTTTCGACTTCATGGTCTTGTGATGTGACATAGTCCATATTAGCCTCGAGGCTGATATTTGTTGTCTGTGCAAGACCAATCAGATGCAGTTTTCCTTAAATGACCGACCCATGACCCACCGGGTTTTCGAACTCGGTATCGACCTCTTAGTCTGTATGTGATTCCTTCCGTCCAGTGTTCAGGAGGGGATGTCGGATCTTACTTCGGGTATCGTAGACAATGACGTAGGTCAGTGTCCGGTCCTTCCTTGCGGAGTAATCGTCGGGACTCTGGGGTGCAGGTACTAGGAAGGTCTACGTCGACACATCGTACGTCTTCGTCGTGCACCGTCGGAAATTCGTAGGAATCAGTTCCCTCCACTGTCCGTCGGAGGATGGATTTGACCTTTCTCGCAGTTCCTTCCGGGGTCCGTCGACTTCGGTGTTATAGGAGATAATTCTACTTCCAGACTATCACCAGTGTGGACTTCACGTAAATAAAACTGTACCGTAGAACGAGATTAGATGTCTTCAAGTGTTTAACTTTCAAGTATTTTTAAGTAAGTTTAGAGAAATAATCTAAACGAACAATATTAAGGGTTAGATAAAAGTTCCGTTTCCCTTTTTAAATGGGAAAGATTCACTAAGATAGTTGGTTATGTTCTGACTCATTAAATCTACCCCAGATCGTTCAAAGAATTACGTGATATTCATTACGGAGAACGAAATATAAGATGGGCAGACGATTAGACCAAAGAACGAACGGAAAAAACGACGTCGACACGTGGCCCAATTGACAAAGTTACCAAAAGGATGTTATTGGGTGTTTAAAAAAGGACTAGTCACACGACATACTAACCAAGAAACAAGGATTCTATTAATAAAATGTAAACAGATGTGACTTGACGTGAACGGTAGACGACCGGGTTAGTGGATTTGTTAGGTTTAGAAAGACTTAGACTAACGTAACAAGGAGTAATAAAGGAGATCGAGGTTAAAATCCTAGTAGACGTTTGAGACTCTAGAAAAGAAATTTCGAACCTGTGTAAAATAAAATTATATCTCTCAACAACAAAAAAAAGGTTCACTGGGAAATCTGGGAGGTCGACTTTAGAAGAAGGTTGAACTTTTCAAAGGTACTTCGAATAGTTTCCTATGGAAGGTTAATATGTCAGTTCCGCGACGACCCTTGTTTCGACTGATCTTGGACGAGACACAGTGGAGAGGAGGGAAGGTGACGCGAACACGAATCAGCACGTCAGCACGGGCGGAGAGACACCGGGGCACCTGACGTCGGACAGTTCCGAGGAGACAGCCACCCTAAAATTTTCACGTATACAGAAGTATACATAGTTATAAAACTTCTTTACGTTTGTAACAAAAAATTATATATTTAAATACCATTAAAAAGACTTTATTGAAAGGATTTCGTACGTACCGTTTCAAAAGTTGTTGAAGGACGTACATTCTGTAAATTAAATGAGTAAGTTTCTTATAAATGTGTGTGTAATCAATACTCGAACTCCATGTGACGTCGGAATATTGAATATTGGAACCAAGTTAATAAATATAAGGTTTTAAAGTCAAAGGAGGACTGTTCTAATTGAAGATTTCTGGATTAGTGGACTCGTTGTGCTTAATGGGTAATAGATTTTCAATGGTATGGTCTCGGTGGTACCGATTCTAAAAAGATGAAGTTAAAGGGTACGATGAGACTTAATATTTGGAAGGTTATTCAATCATAAAGAAAGCGCCAAAAATTATAAAATTATAACATGTATCTTTGGTTACATCGGTTTTATGGGAAGTTTAATCCAAATGAACTGTTCAGACTTGTCTCACGTAAAAGTAACTAATTAGTACTGCGTTCCCCTGTCCGTGCAGAAATCTGGACCCTTCTTAGTAATCGAGGTATTAGAAGGAAGTGTTTCCTTTCCAAGACGACCAACAAAGATACCCCACCCTAACACACATGAAAAATAAAAGGTTAAAAAGACATTAAGAGACGTTAAAAAGACATCGTATAACAGGAAGACTATTTTTTTCTCTGTCACTTTACAAATGGTGGTATAAGACTTGTTATTGACTTGTGAAGCGTCGTCGTCGTAATTTACTTTGTGATACAGTTTTGTGAACTTATTGTCTTTTTAATTTATTGTTCATAAAATAAATATAATTTATTATGTATTTCCTAGATTTCCTGTGTAATTTCTAAAGAATTAAATAATTCGGGAGGAAAAACTTTCTCGATAACTAAACCTTCATTACAAAGAGGAATATTCCGTGAAAACTTTTAGGTAATTCTTTTTAATAAAACTATACCACTTAGACGTTTATTATTAATAATCCAACAGAAATTAGATCCAAACTCCTACTTGGGAGATTATTGACTAATCAGACTCAAAGAAAAATTTGTTAATGATTCACTGTGATTCAACAGACGTCCCTATAAAATGAATTTCATTGTGTTTTTATGAATTACTTTGAATTATTTGGTGACTGAAAATAAAGTCAGAGGGTAAGTGATTTTGAAACGATGAGCTCATTATGAGGTATATTTATTTCCTGAAACTGTTTGACGTAACTCAACATAATTTTCAGTGTTGTAAGGTGAATAATAAAATTAGATGGACAATAGAGTATTTCCGTAAAGTCACTTTTTGATGTACGTAGAATTTGGAGGTGTACGGAGTGTCGTATCCTTTTCTTTACACATACTCATCGCTAAGCGAAGGTCTCCGTGTTGTAGTTCTCTCAAATTATTTGTAAATGTATAAAATTATGGTCGAATCGAAAAGCTCTAAGATCAAACTGAAAAAATAAGGAACTAAAATACGAGATAAGATATCTGACATAAATTTAATCATCGTAGGGTACCATCGGACTTTAAGTTCAGGTTGACTTTAAGTAAACACTTCGTAGTACTTTATATGTCCTATTGACTTTATTATGTGTTAATACAATGTAGATCAGACAATTAGAGGGATGTTCTACTTTGATTATGAGAGGACAATTATGAGAAGGTTTCTGAGAATTGCCAAAAGTTGACTTACTGCAATCTTCCTTTTGGAGGACCAGTTTTACTTAAACTGATTTCAGTTACTCTTTTCCAATGTTTGGCAGAAAGTGTCCGGTGTAGTTGTTTGACGTCCTTCATCACAAGCATTGGGTTTTTATCTCGTACCTCCGTTAGTCTAGAACTAAGTCTAGGGTCGAGGAGGTGGAGGTTCGACGAATCGACTCGTGTTCGCCTGATCGGAGAAGTTCCAAGTTAAAGAGGTAGCATTGGTTCGTGTCTTACTACAAATTGATGGTTCCAAACAATTTTTCACTTTATTACATATCTTGCGGTTTGTATTTTGATTTACAAGTTATTTACTATCAACCACAGCCCCTCTGGGGGACCTCTTCTTCTACCGTTGGGTGAGGTCCTAAGAACGGACCTCTTAGGGTACCTGTCTCCTCGGACCGCCCGATGTCAGGTACCCTAGCGTTCTCAGTCTGTGCTGTTGACTGATTTGGTGGTGGTGGAAGGGATCGTCGAGTTGACTATTTCTTAGACGGACGTTACGTTCTCTGGACCCAAGCTAGGGCCCCAGCCCTTCTAGGGGACCTCTTCCCTATCCGATGGGTGAGGTCCTAAGAACCCGAAGGGACCACCGAGTCGACCATTTCTTAGAGGGACATTACTCTCTCGGGACCCAAGCTAGGGACCCAACCCTTCTAGGGGACCTCTTCTGTTTCCGATGGGTGATGTCACAAGACCGGATCTCTTAAGGTTCCTGACATACCAGGTACCCAGGTACCCTGTGCTGATTCGCTGAAAGTGACGTGATAGACCTAACTTTAAGATTTGGATTAATTCTACATTGTATTTGGATGGAGGAATCTAAGATGTCTGAGATTCTTTTTCCCTTTAGTGATAAAGGAACCGTAAGATATCCTAGGAAACATTTTGTTCGTATTTCACTTTCACTTTCAGTGAGTCAGTACAGGTCGAGAAACTCTGGGGTACCTAATATGTGTCGCGTACCTTAAGAGGTCCGGTCTTATGACCTCACCCGTCGGAAAGGGAAGAGGTCCCCTAGAAGGGTTGGGTCTCTAGTTTGGGTCCAGAGGCCGTAACGTCCGACTAAGAAACGGTAGACTCGACGTCCCCTTCGGGTTTTATTTACTTTCTTGTCAATAAATGGCAGTGTTCTAACAACATAATTTCATGGACATTTTACGAATTTTACCATATACCGGATATGACTATTCGAGATCTTTTGTTAGTCACACTGGATTATCCTCCTCATCAACGAGAGTCTCTTGTCCGTGTGTAGCCGAATTATTTACAGACACTTCTGTTTATTCACTCATTTTTCCACTGACTTCCTTATGTTGAATAGTTCTAAGAAAGAAGCATGTGTTAGAATTCCTAGGGGAGTTTTTAGGGCATAAAAATACAATTTCGACTTTTAGACTCACTTTTGTTTCACTGAGACTACATAAAATATTTGTTTAAAGTACAAGACCCAAACTTGTATTTATTAATAATTTGAGACTACCTTTTTCTTCTTAACTGGTATTAAGATTCGTACTTCGTACGGGTAATTTACTACACATACTAAATAAAGACTTCCTCAAAATAATCTCATCGGGATAAAATACTACAATCTTGGTCCGGTCAGATCTAATTCGAAAGGACGATCCAGAAAAATGCCGAAGGTCCTAGAGTCGTCGAACGTCCCTTGTCACGTTCCTTCTGGGAGGTTGGAAAATCCCCACGAAAAGTTTTGGGTCCGGTGATTTTTGGTTCTTACTACTTTCCCCCGGCCAGTTTGCCGTTCTCACCACGAGACAATTTTCCATGACATAGTTTTGCTACTAAACTAGAGATCGTACGATTAGTAGAGTCATCTTCATCAAAAGAAACAACAACAAAAAAATTCGGACTCTTATTATTTCTTCGAGTTAAGAAGTTTATAAATTGTTTTTTATTTCTGTCATAGGGACCGTTGTCACCTTCCATTCAAGGTCAAAGGAACGGTGCAGTGTCCTTGGTAAGATACCGTGACCTTTGTTGTTTTTTCCCGTTGTTTTGACTGAAAATTTTTTCAGTAAAGGAAAGGTTTGACTATTTGAAACGTGTTTGAACGGAGACGGGTACCTGATTTGTTTGGCGTCGGGGTCGTAGTTCCCTCCACACGTGTGTAGATCGTCCACGACGGCAAATAGTGTCTTGGCAGGTTTTATTAACCTTCACTGTCGGTCGTGGTGGTGTTTACTAAATAATCAGAAAGTGAGTCGAGAAGTCGAAGGAGCCCCGGTCTTATTTATTAAATGGTTGAGACATAGAAGGTTAGTAATTAAGAAGGGATACGTAGGTTTGACGTAAATTGAGACGACCCAAGTCACGTTATTTTGTATGCTATCCTTATAAAAAGGTTTATGTCTTGATAGACTGGTAGACTTTTCCGTCTAAACAGTCAGTTTTACATGTCAGGTCACTTCTTCTCAGAGCCCCGAGTTTCAGTCGTTGACGTCCCCTCGACCTCCCTTATTTCCGTTCTCTTCTCCTTTCCTTTCGTCTCGGGTCCTCTCTCGAGAAGGGCGACTCCCGCCGAGGTCCCTGCGACCTGCCGTCTGGACCCGTCGGTGGATTCGTGTGGCGGTGCCCTCTGGTGGTTGGTGCCCGTGTCTCGTAAGCGATTAATGACGCAGGGGATTCTGTGGGGATTCACTACCCTTCATGTGTCAAGAGGGAGTTTTTTTCCAACTTTGAAATTTTGTACTTGTGTGCCCTAAAAAAAAGTACGTTTAATCTGAATTATGTCCCGTCGAAGAAATTTTATAAAATCATCGATAGAACTTACTCAAATACTCTGTTGATGTATGGGGAACTTTAAGTATTTTCTTTTGTGTCCGTTTTTAGTTTCTTTATTTATGAGGTTTTAAAAACTGTTACTGCCATTTTCCATACAGGTAATTAATACATCTTTTTTGTATCTTTTGTTTTTTTTTTAATGTAGAATTTAGGTGAAAACTACATGCGATCAGATCAGAGTAATTTAGTCATAGATACTAATTTTCTCTCTAGTAAAAAACCATGTATTACATAATGTAACAATCTCGTCGTAGACAAATAACGTATCGTATTTGTAAAAAGTCGAAAGACTTTGATGACTATCCGTTCTTCACTATACCTGGATTAAGAAAAAATAAGGTTCTTCATGAGAGTCACTTTCCCAATTATTGTAATTATAAGATTATAGACCGTAAGATACTTCGTGTAGTTCGACCACCTGCGTGTTCCTTAAAGTGTCTCATAATCGAAAGAGAAGTCATCAAACTCTCTCTTGGTGTTAAGTTTAAAATTACACGTTATGTTCCGAAACATATACAGACTTATATGCAGAAGATGGTTTTATACTTTACGTAATTTTATTCAGGTTGATTACTTTTAATATTTACACTTTTTCTTACCTTAAATCTATTTTAAAAGTTTATTAAAGAATTTTTGAGTTTTTACAAGTGTTTGTTCTCATGTAGTAAAAGTTCTGAGTTATGAAATGACAGTAATTGACTTTGTTAATATATTAATGGATCCGTGTTTTCGCATAACAAATGTAGTTCAGTTTGGTGCAGTATAAATGTGTGTCTGGTCACGTGAACAACGATACCGTTTTATTTGGGAGTCTACCGTCTCCAGGATCGGAGGGTGTCCCATTTTATTTTATTTTTACAACTTTGACCTTTTATTTTGTTTTCCGTAGAAAAAATTTGTTTATAGTTTTTCTGTGTTATCTCTACGACACAAAAGAGTATCCCCATTCCCCCTGTCCTCCTGTAAGACTTTGCCTCGTCGTCCTGTACACCGGTCGTCACGGCAGCCAAAATTTGTCGTCTCCCTGGAGTCGTTCCTTTCCCCCTCGCGACGTGTCGGACGGCCGCGGTGCACCGCTCCTGCGACGGAGTGCGGGCGAGACCCTGTGACACCGGGTTCTCGGCTACCGTCGGACAGCCTGCTCCGGACGGCTCGTTGTCCCTATAGACACCTTATAGACCCGGTTCAAAGCGCTACGAAGTTTTGTGGGTAGGTTTCTCTCTCTGGGTTCGACACCATGGCTACAGCACGACGGTACCTTATAATTTCTCGTTAATTTTAGTTATTTGATCTACAAAGTTTCCGTTTCTTGTCGAGTCTTTGTTACAACCCATTTTTTTCTAATTTTCCGTTTAACATATTTCAGAATGTCTTATAAAGTCAAATCATTCTTGTGAATTACTTGTGTGTTTACGATCGGATTTTCGTACCTGTCCTTTCTATATTTGGTTAAGGTCCTACCACCAATAGAGACCCTTTCCTTCTTGAAATTTTGCAAAAAATGTTTATATATGTCATTTGTAATCGTATACTTAAGACGTACCATTTATAGTTGTGTTCCAACGTCCAAGATAAATAGGAGACATAAAGACACTGATAAATTTACTAAAGAATATATAAAATTCAAATTCTGTATTACATGTATTAAACAAAGGTTTTTTTCATTCTCTTAAAATGTTACAAAATGGACTTTGTACTCCCAGATGGAAAAATTTTTAGTACCGAAACCAACCAGAAGTATAATTTTTTAAAAAATTAAGGTTAGATTTTGTGATTTTTAAGATAGGAGAAAACTGTTCACTAAACCGAATCACGGTTAAAGTCTAGTAATCAAGAGTCCTCTGAGGTTCCAAAATAAAGCTTTAATCTGACTTTCTTAAGTGGCGTCTCTCAAGGCTTTATTCAATTTTTGTGAGAAGGACCCCCCGATACTTATTGGCCAAGGCAGTAAACAGAATCTCGTTTGTCCGACGTCGCGGGCTGAGCTGAGAAGACAAGATTGAGCGGTCACCCTTGGGTAGTGAAGTAGTCATACAAGGAAGAGTAAAAGAGACAAATATCTTCCATAATTCGAAGATAGATTTATATGTATGTATAAGGATCAAATTCGGAAATATACATAGTTTATTTTAAAATGAGATTTCTTTAGTCTTGGTGTCACTGTTCGAAAGATTGAACATTCTTTTAATGAACGTCAGCTTAAAGTCAAGTCGGAGTAAAGAAGTGTCCGGAAACCTTTATACTGTCCAGTAGATATCGATTTATCTTTGTTCGACGGAGGGTAAATGTTAATATGAACATGTTCTTTTGTTTTCAAATTATGTGAAATACAGTGGTACTTCCTTTGTAATTTCTATGACGATTAAAAGTGTTTTTTGACTAGTTATAAGAGAGTTTCATCGTTGGTAGACTAAATTTCTTAATGACCGAACAATAGAATTTGTTCTTTAGTATAAGTTGAATATAACTACAAAAGATAAACTTCGCACAGTATGTTATAACATTAAATAGAGTATTTAGATGATCTCACACTAGTTTAGGATAGTTGAGACTAACCGTATTTAAACTTTGTTACTTCGTTAGTGTAGACAAGATCAAACGATCTGTTGTAAAATTTTCAAATATGTTATTGTGTCAATGTAAAAAAGAGGTATTCGGAAAGGACATGGAGTGAACTCGAAAAGGTATTTCAAAACAAACACATGATCCAAGTCACCCTAAGTCTGTTTTCTATTCTTTGTCTCTGTCTCCTTCACACTCTCTAATTTACTGTCTTTACCAACTTCATACTTGAAGTTTGTGAGATTTTTATAAAATTGTTTTGAGGTTTACTTAATGTTCCGTAGTTCTGTCTTCTTTTATTTAAGTAAACTTATTTTTTTTATATTAGATTGAAATAGGACTCTGATGAGGACTTTTATATACTTACAACTTAATTAATTTTTACGTACCTGTACTGTGTCTTAAGTTTGGTGCGAATACCTAACTTTGTGATAACATGTTGTTTTAGATGGTGGTTAAAGGAACCACGTTTTAGGGAGTAAAAACTTTGAATTTACTAAAAATACTTTTGTAATATTATCATACATATATTCAATCGTCCACTTTTTATGTTATAGGGGTTTCATGGAGACCCATTAAAAATTTATGAAGATTAATCGTTCACTTGAGTTCCTATTTTTACTGATCTGGGATTTCTATATACCCCATTTACCCGATTTTACTCTTTCTTTATAATTTTTATTTTAAATCCTGTGACAATTCATTGAAGTTCAATAACTAGGAATAACTAAATATAGTAGTACTGATTCTATGTTGAATTCTCATCCACTTATAAGATGATTGCTACCGATTTAATAATAATGTTTTATTTGAGGTAGACCCGGTAAGTGACCGGTAATTAAGGTCCGTCACGACTCTGTTCAGACGAGGACGACTTGAGACAGGACCGACGGGGACGGCACGTGTGTAGAACGGAGTCTTCGCTGTGGAGGAGTCGAAGGGAAGTACGGTTAGTGTGTGCGAGGTATGTATAAACGACTACCTGAATAGAGTTGTTAAAGTAAGAGATGGTAATTTTGACTTTATTTATTTTGTTTTGTTATGCTAACTTCCTTTTGAAGGGTCTTTCTGTGTTGTCTATTAAGACGACCACTTTGAACTGGGGTTCTGTCACTGTCTCAAAGGACTGCTTTAGAAGACAATTAAGTCTACAAAAGGAAAACAGACACCTATACCGTCCAAAAGTGTTTTGTTCATGTAGGATAAAAGAATCTTAAAAGTGAACCTTAATGATCTTAAGAACGACCGTTGGGTGAGGTCATGAGAACGGACCTCTTAGGGCACCTCCCTCCTCGGACCATCCGATGTCAAGTACCCCATCGTTTCTCAGCCTGTGTTGACTCGCTGAAGTGAAAACGATTGGTTTCTACCGTTTTGAAAAAAGAGGTAAGAGTAAAGTAAAGATACTAAAACAGTATAATAGAAATTATGTATTTTGATAGATGATCAGTAGGTAAAAAATCATAGAATTTCGAATTAAAAATTAATGTCCGTATTTCTTTAGTTTTAAGAGTACTGGTGCGATTAAATCGAAGTCATATTTCTGTAAAAACTAATCCTTTGATTGTTATGATTATAAAATGTAAATTTTTCCATTTAAAGTTATATAGAAGACTTTTTTGCCATGACAACGATAGATAGTGGTTAAAGTAAAGACATAAAATACAAAAGTAAGTTCCTCGTGTTACGAAACGTGTGTTTTTGACCATTTTTATTCAGTTAAGGACATAAAGAATGTTTCTATTCGTTACTTGATTAATAATGTTATACCATATTATTCACAAAAGGTTTCCAAACGTCCACTCCTCTGTAGTGACTCTTTATTCCCCTTCGAAAGTTCTCGACACATAACGTCCGACTCAATCGGTGCTTTCGCCATTTCTCACTTGTCGTATATCTTTCTGACTGAATTGTTTCTAATTGGTGGACCCGAATAAAAGAAGAAGGAGGGGTCTGTGTTTTCTCTAGAATAAAAACCTTTTAGTCATTGAAAAGTTTCATTCATAGAGTGTTCTCTTGAATGTTTTCTATGACTCCTTTTCCACTCGGGAAAACGGGTGTCGAGTCCTTGGAAGTTGGGGTGTGTGGGGTGTAGATGATGGGACCTCGACTTAGAGGTTTATGTTCTTTACCTTTTTCTTTTAGTTGAGATTTTGTACCCTCTCCCCCTTCCCCCATTTTTAGTGAAGTCAAGTCAGTAAGTCAGTACAAGCTGAGAAACGTTAGGGTGCCTGACGTCGTGTGGTCCGGAGGGACAGGTAGTGGTTGAGGTTCCCAAATGAGTTTAAGTACAGGTAACTCAGCCACTACAGTAGGTCGGTAGTATAGGAGACAGCGAGGGAAGAGGAGGATGGAAGTTAGAAAGGGTCCTAGTCCCAGAAAAGTTTACTCAGTCGAGAAGCGTACTCCACCGGTTTCATAACGTCGAAGTCGAAATCGCAGTCAGGAAGGTTAATTGTGGGTCCTGACTAGAGGAAATCCTACCTGACCAACCTAGAGGAACGTCAGGTTCCCTGAGAGGTCTCAGAAGAGGTTATGGTGTGAAGTTTTCGTAGTCAAGAAACCGCAAGTCGAAAGAAATACCAGGTTGAGAGTGTGGGTATGTACGGATAACCTATACTGATATGTCTACAAAGAAAGTGTTTCATTACAGAGACGAAAAATTATACGACAGATTCAACCAGTATCGAAAAGAAGGTTCCTCGTTCGCAGAAAATTAAAACACCGGCGTCAGTGGTAGACGTCACTAAAACCTCGGGTTTTTTTATTTCAGATAGTGACGAAGGTAAAGACGGGGTAGACAGACGGTACTTCACTACTCTAGTCTACGGTACTAAAATCAAAAAACTTACGACTCAAAATTCGGTTGAGAAAAGTGAGAGGAGAAAGTGGAAGTTCTCCGAGAAATCAAGGATAGACGGAAGACGGTATTCCCAACACAGTAGACGTATAGATTCCAATGACTATAAAAAGGGTCGTAAGAACTAAGGTCGAACACGAAGTAGGTCGGACCGTAAAGTGTACTACAAGAGACGTATCTTCAATTCATTCGTCCCACTGTTATATGTCGGAACTGTATGAGGAAAGCGTTAAACCTTGGTCAGGCAACAAGGTATAGGTCAAGATTGGCAACGAAGAACTGGACATATGTCCAAAGAGTCCTCCGTCCATGCCACCAGACGATAACGGTAGAGAACTTCTTAAAAGGTGTCAAACAACACTAGGTGTGTCCGTTTTTGAAATCACATCAGTTACTTCGTCTTCATCTACAAAAAGACCTTAAGAGAACGAAAAAGATAATGGGTTTCTTATATCCGTTACGAGAGACCAAGAAGACGGAAAAGAATTAAGTAGGACATGTAGACCTTAAAGAGCCAAGTGCATGACAACTTCGGATTGAACTTCCTAAAACTCGTAATGAAACGATCACACACTCTACTCACGTTAACACGCCATTAAACTCGTAAGAAACCGTAACGGAAAGATGTGCTAACCTTACTTTTGACCGGTAAAGGTCAGGTCACCGGTGACGACTCAAAAGGTTTAAACGACCGTAATAACTCACGTCGTGAAAGTGTCGTAGTAGAAAGTCCTAAACTTTATCGAGTCGACGTTAAAGTAGTGGAGGTGATCGAAACAAGTATCATTACGAAGGATTCCGAGTCGACTGTAGTGTGAGGTCCTACAGACCGAGATCTAATCACTAGTGTCGTGACACCGATAAAAAATACATATCAAGAAGACACATAAGAACGGTGGAGAAGAATTAGAGAAGACGAAGACGATCCAGGCATGGTGAGACAGGAAATGACTCGGGTAGAAACGTACTTTCAAGGGAACCATGATATGTGGATGATGTGAAGTTAAAATTTTCTAATTTTCGTCGTTCATAAGGAACTGGTTTCTACGGTGTCTCTAACCTCTCTTAAGGGTACTGTTTCTAAATCAGACGTCCAATTGTTAGAGATGTGACCTGGTCATAGTTCTCTGACGACGTGTAAATAGAGAGTTCAATGCGAGTATACGTGATAGTTGTCAATAGTGAAACTTCTATTCATTTTAGTAAATAGATTTGTTTTTGTGTCCATGTGTGTGTAAAGATGGACTCTATACCAAATTGACATAATAAAATATTAAACCAAAGTAAATTTTTCGGTTGTCTTACTCACATATCAAAGATAATTCGTTCCTTTACTAAAACTCTATAATCGTTGACGAGTTTTACAGACAGTTACTAATGTAGTCAATAGATAAAGTCTCAGTGTGGTGAGGGGGTATTAACCAACCAATAGTAATCAATAAAAAGTCTAAAATTCACTTTTTCATTCGAGTAAGATAAACCCACGGAACATCTGTCATAGAGTAAAAAGTTAGGGTAATAATACCTATAAAATATACGTCGATTAAAAGTGAATGTTTAATAGTTTCTTTAGTCTCAATCGGGGATATAAAGATTGATCTGTTCACAAAAACGATTTTATAAAAAGACACTTAACAACCGAAACTGTAAAAAAAGTAGGTATATTCTTCGAGGTCAGGTTAGACCTTCATAGTAAATTCGAATTCTCAATTTTCTTGACATTTCTTATTCACGTGTAAAGGTTTTGTTGCCAAGAGTCAGGGTGTGTAGGTTACGGGGAAAGTAAGGGAGTTGATAGGACTTGACTTTAAGTCTCAACTATTTTAGATTGATGTATGTCTTATAAAAAGTTTTTTAGTCACGATTAAGGATTGGTGTTGTTTACGAATCCGTATTGATAAGTTCTCCCTTATTTCGTCAGGGTATAAACATGGATATATATTCAAACTTAGTTTTTCCTTTTTCTGATGTTCAATAAGAGATATTTTTCATGTTTTTTTCTTTTCTCTTCTCCATATCCTCTTAAGATCTTATTTTTAATCCTGACGCTATTCACTAATATTTGTTTTTAATTTAACTTCCACTATTCTGTCTTTATTCGAAATTACTTTATTACTAACTTTACAGTTCTATTTAATATATAACAATTTTCCTCTTTTGATGCTTTACACCATAATCACGTTGACTGGACCCAAAATAAAAATTCACATCACAGTTTTATTAATAATTATAAATACGATTCCAAGAATGGGACGTCCATGTTGGATGGGGTCTTTTGGATATGGAAGGATTCAATAATTCAGAGGTCATCAATTTTTATGACGTTGTCTGGTATATGAAGGTTTTATATCTTGTTGCTCACCTCATTCATTTCTTTACATTTTTCAATATATTTTCAACGAATAACCCCAACCATGGTTTCATTGTGACCATGTTGTGTTTGTATGTGGTATTGTCATTTCTTAAAATTTTGTGTACAAATGGTTGCATAAGCAGTAAGATTTTTGTCTGGAAATGGTGAATCCTACCGTTAGAACTTTATCGAAATTTGTAAGGAATAGTTGATTATTTTGAGTTAAGTAAATCTACGTTTGTTAAAATTTAACTCAAACAGAAATTTTCTCAGAATATATGAGAGATAGTGTATAGACGTTAGTCTCGAAGGTCCTTTGACGTAACGACTTGACTTTTGAAAAGCTGATCTAATAGATCAATCTTTACGATATTTAGTCGTTCACCTTTCTTACACACTTCATTCATGTTAAAACTCTGTTGAAGAAGTGAGATGAATTCCAAGGACTAAGGGTTGGTAATTTACAGTCTTCGTAAGGGTGTTAAAAACACTGTTCACTGTCGAGAGGAGGAATTGACGGGTTTAAGAGTAGTCGGATGTGGTGCGAACGAACCTTTAGTATGAAAATTGTCAGATTATCGTTTTTCTTACGATGTCACCCGTTGTTATAGTTTTTTGCACGAAGTTTGTGTCTTCCTTTGTGAAAATAGTTGATTTTTAATATTGAACAGCTAAAATAGGAGAAGGTTCGTAAGAAAGAAGTCGGATATAAAAAACCATACCATATGACTCCGATTGAATTCCTCTAGACAATAGGTGAGATCCTGTACGTGTATAAGATGAATATATTCCAAAAATTATCTTTCGAAAGGATATATTACCGGAAAAGTCATAAAGTTGAAGATGAACCGATTTAATTCCAGTTTTCATCTTAGACCAGTGACCTGACACGCACGTGTCCGTGTGCTGTGAAGACGTCGAAGTGCGCACACGAAAGTGAAACGAAAACAACAACGTCAGAACAGACCACAACTCGCAAAGTGATTTGTCGTAGTTATGATTCCGTTACGTAATCAGTCTTGTCCTACGTCAGAATAATTTCTGACGATACACAGTTGTGATAGATCACGGGATTTTTCTTTGGGGACCTCCTGTTCTCCGGGGAAAATGGGACGTTTGAGATTTAAATTATTCCAAGATAAATTAATCACGTCTTAAGTTTATGTGACATAAGTACGGTTTAAAACGTTGGTGTACCCTCCATCCCCTTTCTATGAAGTTTGTGAAGGTACCCTTGTTGGAATCCAACGACAGAATTTTATAGTCACGTCCTGGGTTTGATGAAATGTACGATAGGTGTTTTACCTACTCCACACTTTCTGTAAGACACAAATTGTACTGGAAACCGACATGAAAGTGAACAATATTTCCTCGATAAGAGTCTCGGTTGTGTATCCGGTACAATGATGGGCATATCAATGTCCTGATAAAGTGGTTCACGAAGTATGACACTGTTTGAAGTCTGTCTTATATACCTTCGCGAATGGAAACGATGTTCCGTATTATCCGAAAAGACTTGTTTTTCTCGCTACTTACATACTTACTCTTGATGACGTACTCTTCAAAAAGAAAAGTTATATGTAAGTTTATGTTTATACGGTCACACCAACGGATCCAAGTTGAATTGTTCAGTAAATATGAGATTTACGGTTTTTGTTGGGATCTTTAAATTCCAATTATAGATCATTACTCAAATAATTTGTGTACAGTTCTCCCTTAATTTTTCTTTTGATACATTTTTGATTTGTCAAAGTCGTTGAGAGAAGATGTCTGGGAGTATAGGGGTGTCTGAGAGTGGTTCCTTGTGTCGACAAAAGTCTTTAGGTAGCAAAACTGTTTTGTCGGTTGAATAGTTATATTTACTGTACGTTGTATAAAATTTCCTTTTTTTCTGATGACCTAGTATATTAAATTTTTTAATATTTAAGACTTCCAGATTGTTTATCTTTATCAAAAGGTATATTACAGTTTAAATAGTCTTCTAAATGTTTCGACTTTGTTCATAATTTTCAGGACATTACCCCGAAGGGACCATCGAGTTTCCACTTCTTAGGTGGACGGTTATGTCCTCTGTGGTCAAACTAAGGACCAGACCCTTCTAGGGTGTACTCGGACACTCAGTGCGGAGGACCGACCACGAGATCTCGAGTCCGGTGTCGGTGGCTCAGGTGCTGGAGTCGATGTCTTCCGGTGCACGAGGTCTCAGACGAGACGTCGGTCTCTTCGGTACGCTCGTCCTTCGGACCCGTCGTTGACCTCTCGTCAGAGGTGAGCGGTGCTGGTCTCCCCTTTTCGTCGGGTGTTTCGTTACTTCTGGGTCGTGTCGGTTGGTATTTATTTATTTTAATACAAAGTTTTTAGGGTGTTCCACACGATACTTCTTTTTGAAATCTCGATGATAGATAAGATGATACTGGTACAAAAGGTATGAGTAGAAAGACAAGGGTTGTCGTTATGGAGAAATGAAAGTGGAAAATCCAAAAAATAAAATAAGGTAACCGAGGTTTTCGATATTTTGTAGTCTTAGTGTAAAATATTTTCAGTATTTGTGTTTGACGGATTCAACCAATTGTTTTTGTGTATTTATGACCGGTATTATCTTCACACAAAGTAGTGTTTTATAAAAAAATTTCATAATGTGTACTTAATTCTGAAGAGAATTTATACGTAATAGTTGTGATATTGATGAGTCATTCTTAGACTCTACAATGATCCCAGTGGTGTCCAGAGCTAAGTGGGTCCTACCATGGTCAAGTGTGGATGACAAGACCGTAAGCATGTTGACGTCAATAAATACCATGAGTGTGACAGTGGGTTCTAAACTGAATTGTCTCGGGACCTTTACCGGCACCCGAATTCTCAGTTTTCTTCAGCAGACTCGTAATCTATAGGTCGTCCGTTTGTAAGTTAGAGGGACTCCATCATACTTTTTAGTTTAGTCCTTTAAGTTCTTCGAGGTATGATGGATGACCAAATTTTTTCTACTGGTTTTCATTATGTTTCACTTCTATCGACCGCTCTCTTCGGATAGTCTCTGTACTTGTTGGTGTCGGAGATTGTGTTGTTTGTCTTCGTTGAGTTCACTTTTGATGTGATATGGTTGATGTGCAAACCTTGGCATTACCCGATTCTTCCCGGGACCCTTAGTCTGATTTAATCATGGTCAAAGTCGCGGTAATGAATAACAGTCGACACACCGTTACTCGTTCAAGGATTCAGACAAAGGAGTAGGTTTTACTTCTACTATTGGTGTGAAAGGAGTGAACCTTCTCATTGTTTATTAGGTACATTTCTGTCCTCGTGACGCTGGTCGTGCCACGGACGTGCTTCATGTACGAGTTATTTGCGGACGATAGGGGTACCGTCCGAGGGGACGACGGAGGAGAGTTTTTGATCAGGAGGATCTCATAAGTCCTCCGTTACGGTGTGTGGACACGTACCCACACGTGTGTGCACATAGACTTCGAAAGCTAATTGTAGTGAACCTACCGTGTCGAGCACAAGCGTCTACGTACCACGTCACGCCCGATAATGTGATCGTGACCTCCGGAATGGGCTGGGACCCCTTCCGACGAAAACAGAGACTTTCTTCAGGTGTCACCGTAGAACTTCGTGTAAAATTTTATTTTAAGGTATAGATTGTTATAGACATCAACAAGTAGAGGTCTTGTCTTCTCAGTTTCTATACATATTATGTGTATAAAATTTAAGTGTTTATACTTAGTTTCCTTCTGTGAGGGAATTCCGTTCGTATACTTCCGTGATTTCGTTATAGGGTTAATTTATAAGTATATCAGTTATAAAGTTTTGCTCTTAAGACCCAAATGTATACGTGTAAAATGTTAAGATATCACTTTGGAAAGATGTCTCCAGTAAGAGGGGTATAAAGTGTCGTATATAAAGTTTTACATGTTACAACGTAGGGAGACTTCACAATTTTGACACTTCATGTGTCATTGAGTGACGTCCGTTTCGGTCCTCCTTTTGGTACAACTATGGGAATTGGGTCTGTTAACGAAATTGGATGACTAATTTGGGTAAGTTTTTCCTTGTGTATATTGTACAAGGTAGAATACTAATACTTTGTCGTAGTCTTGCTTCTTCTTTATAAAGTAAACCACTTTTTATCTTTGAAATGTATACTCATAGTGATACTCCATTTCAGTCTCTTTGATATCGAATGTAAATATTTCTGGAGACAGGTAAAAATCGAGTAATTTTATTTCCCTAAATTTTGAAAGGTGTTTCTTATACCATATTTTATTTACAGTACTTTTTACTATATTTTTAAGTATATTTGTAATACGACGAAAGGTTTATGTGTATATTGTCCTTAAATTTTTTTTTTTTTTTTTTTTTTGGGACATAGTCAGTTGAAATATAGAATCCCTAGGTTTAGATTCAACCTGTAGTAAAGAGACTTGAAAGGATTTTTGTAAGGTCATCATTTTGTCGAAACGGTAATTTGAGGTAGTAGATAAGATTTAGTTGGCGGGACGAGAAATCTCGATGGTTCCTATTACTTCTGACTTCAAATGTACAAGACAGAGTCAAATGCCTGACATCCGACATAGTAATTAGACATTTACTGAGATGTTACTCATAGGTGTATTGTTTATAATATAGTCGTCATTGGGATTTGTCCATTTAAATCTCGATTTGTTTCGTATTGACTTGAAAATATTGATGATATTTAATGAATTTTTTTTTTTAGGGACCCGTAACGTTACTTATATGAAAACGGAATCTCGATTATGAAATTAAAATTTCTTGGTGTTTCTTTTTTTAGTTTTGATCAGTCATTGTTACGTCGCAGATTTTCGTTATTTGAGTTTTAATTCAATATTTATTAAATTTCGTACAGTACTTCTACATAATTATTAAGTAGTCTATTTATTAAATGATTTATTAGTTTATTTATTTATTACTTTATGTATTTATTTAGTCGTTTATTTATTAAGACGTTTTATTGGATTTGTTATTCAGTGGGTTTGTTTAGTGTTTGGACGTTTTGATGTTACTAAGAAACCTAAGACTATCAAAATTTATTCGTTTACATGTATTTGATCTAGTTAGGAACAATCTTAATCTTTATAAAAAGTTACGATAACCATTTTAGGAGTAGAGTCATGTATTCTTGTGTAAAAGTTAAAAATTTTCTGACGTGTCCTAATCAAGAATATTTAATAATTGTGTTAATATTATATAGGAGGAGATGTAAAATGTATATTATAGAGACGGATTGTATAAAGGGGGTTTGTTGACCTATGAATTTTATCAGAATTAAATGTCAAGAAAAAGTTTCGTTATGAATGCCATGTTATCACGATACCAGAAAGACTATCGGAAGGATAGAAGTGGTTCAGAGACCTTTAAAAGACGTCCCCATCTTTTTATTCTTATTGGAGTTAATAATATCTACCGTAAAGTAAGTGATCACTTGTTACGAAATACTAAGATGTTTCATCGCCACCCTTCACCTCTAATCATGAACGTTTGAAACGGTTCCAAAATCTTCAGACATCATCTGATTTGTGTTCGGTTGTCTCCGGTCTCAGGAGAGGACCTCGACCGTGTGTTAGACAATGTTCACCGCCCTAAAGTCTGCACTTCTGTTTTTGAAGGTTCTGTTTCTCTGACAGACTGTAGATTACGATAGTTGTTACACTCTTCGAGTGCCAGGAACTTTCTTGTGTACTCCAGTGAATTGACAATGTCAGACTTACGTCGTTGTTGAATTACTCTTATGGTGATTGTCAGTTTTGTGTTGACTGGTGTATTTGGTCAGAAGTAAATTGTCAAGTCCAAAAATAGGTGGGTGTCATAATACCCGAGAACTTCAGGTAGTTGTCGTCTAGGGTCCGACACTATCGGAAAGGGTGCCTTTATTCTTGAGACATTACTCGCAAACTGTGAAAATTCCTTTATTTAGGTTTGTCACATTGTGTTGTAGACTGTTTTTCCTTTGATTTTCATAAAAGATGTTAAATAGAGTTACTTAAAAGGTTAGTTCTATCCATTATAAAAAGATAAAGTATTAGTCCCTTTTACTCTGAGTATATGACGGACACTAGGGACCGACCGTCCTTCTCAGATTGACGGATGTGTTGAAGTGCACTTCCCAGCCACTTGATGTCTGAGGAATTTAAACTCGGATGGGAATTTTTGTATCGCTTAGGATTTCGTAATATTTAAGTAATCTCGTTACCAAAACGGAGGGTCTCCTGTAAATAACCGTACAGGTTATTTTTCTTATAAATAACCGTTATTCGTCTATCTCTAGTCCCTACGACGATTTGCAGGATTTTATATTTCCCACCAGAGGATGTCGTTTCGTAATAGACCGGATTTTATAATTATCACGACTCCCGTCCTCTGAGATCGTATCTCATTTTACAGGTATTCGTGACACGGCAAAAGGATGTATTATTTTATTGTAAAAGAAGTCCCTACATTAGAAAAAAATATACTTATTGTAACATACATCTCCTATGGGATTTATTTTTACGTATATGACACCTCTTACACATATGCCCTTGAGAGACATGAACGATTAAGAAAATATTATATTTTGGATGTTAAAGAGTTTTTTTTTAAAATAATTGAAAATTTTTCTACATAAGAAGTCATGCATAAAAATCTAGTATTCGAGGAATAACGTTTTAAGTCCGAATTTGACTTGACCCCTTTGGTGATCTAGTAAGTCCAAACTGGATTTAATTTAGGGTGTACTAATATGTCACCTCCCTGGTTCTCTAAGTTCCCTAATCTAGACCATCTGTTTCACGGACTTCTTGATGCCTGTCTCCTAGTATGGTGACATATCCTCCCCTGATTGGTTTTGGTTGGGGTTCCTTTTCGTGATTTTCTTCCTTTTTACTGACAGACTCCTCGGGAATGTTTATTGACTCTTTTCTTCTCTTCGCTTTCCGTCTTCTCTTTCTTTCTCTAAATGGGTTGACTTACATCTCAAGGTGTCTTATAGTTCTTCTCGATTCCTTCGGAAGAGTGTACTTGTTGTGTTTCTTTATCTCCCTTTGTTGTCTTTCCCTTTCTGCTCGCTAGAGGAGTCTTGACCTCTAGGGTTCCCTTGTAAAGTACGTTTCTACCCGAGTCACTTCCTGCTTTTTCCCGTTCCTGGATAGTCTTCGTCTTCTCTGATTCTTCTCCACCGTGCTGATGTGTCTTCTCGGATGTTTTTCCAGAGTTTCTGGGTCTACTGGTTCTGTCACGCCACGAGTGGATTCCGGTCTGTAAGACCTCACACCTTAGTTCACCCGGACTCCTTCGTAATAATACTTGTTTCGATCACCTCCACTACCTTGAGGTCGACTCGATAACTTTTAGGATTTTCTACTACGACACTTTCACGACGTGAGCTATACGGTCGTGAAACGACTTTTGAGTCGTTTCACAGTGTTCTACCCTTTTCCAGTCGAAAGTAAGGTTAGGGTTTCTTTCCGCTGCGGTTTCTTACGAGCTTGATGGAACGTCAGTACGTGCAAAGTGAGCGATCGTTCCGATACGAGTTTTGGGAAGTTCGTTCCGAAGCTGTTATCACTTGGTTCTTGGAGGTCTACCCGTTCGACCTAAATCTTTCCCGTCTCGTTGGCCTTTAGTTTAACGGTTAGTTGATCCAGTGTCTTTTCCGTTTCCTTAAATAAATTTTGTTTTTTTTTCCCCTTTCTTTAGATGAAGACGAACTGATGCGATTTCGGAGACTGATACACCTAGTATTATTTGCCCTTTTAAGAATTTCTCTACGGAGGACTCTTGTGACATGCTCTCTGTTCTTCGGTGTCAATCTTACTCTGTGTCTTGTTATCTGCCCAAGTTGCAACCCTTTCCTCATGCAGATCCGACATATGACGGTATGACGAATAAATTGAATATACGTTTCATGTAGTACACTTTGCGACCCGACCTACTTAGTGTTGGACCTAACACTGACGACCCTCTTTATAGTTGTTGGAGTCTATACGTCTACTACGGTAAGATTTGTTCTTTCCCTTCTCCTTGATTTCTCGGAGATCTACTTGCACTTTTTCGACCGAATTTTGAGTTGTAAGTTTTTTGATTCTAGTCCCGTAGGTCAGGGTAGTGAATTACCATTTGTCTACCCCTTTTTCACCTTTGTCATCGTCTTAAATATAAGAACCCGAGGTTTTAGTGACAACTAACACTGACGTCGGTGCTTTAATTTTCTGCGAATGAGGAACCTTCTTTTCGACACTGTTTTAATCTGTCGTATAATTTTTCGTCTCTGTAGTGAAACGGTTGTTTCCCGGTTGATCAGTTTCTATACTAAAAAGGTCATCAGTGCATGTCTACACTCTCGACCTGGCATTTATGCCGACTCACGGCTTCTTGACTACGAAGGTTAGACGCCACGACCTTTTCTGAGTCTACCGTTCCTCTAGTTTGGTCAGTCAGGATTTCCTTTCGTTGGGACTTATCAGTAACCTTCCTGACTTCGACTTCGAAGTTATGAAACCGGTGGACTACTCTTCTCGACTGAATAATCTTTTCTGTGACTACGACCCTTTCTAACTCCCGTTCTCCTCTTCCCCTACTGTCTCCTACTCTACCGACCTATTGTAGGGACTGAGTCATCTGAACTAAACTCGTTTGACGTCCTCTATCACTTCCTATCCCTTTGGACCGTATTAACGTAAAGTACCCCAACGTTTCTCAATCTGTGCTGAATCACTCACTTGTTGTATAAGAAAGTGATTTCAATACCTATTGACAGAATCTTAGTTATGGGGGTTTTATGTAGATTTCAATATTTTTGTTAAATTTAAACAGTTTTAAAAGGATTGTTTCAATTACTCTCGTAATTCAGTGTTAATACTGGATTGAAACAGATTCACTGATCGGTTCTATAGATATTCATAATGTTTAAGTATCCCGACATCCTATAATTATGTGATGGTAATTAAATCACTAAAACGGATTTTCAGTATACAAAAGACGTTAGAAACACTATTAATAATTTTAGTAAACTCTTGTTTTAAGTAATTATATAGTAGTTTCTTGAGGTCTTTTATACATAGTTCATTTAAAAGGTGAGTTATGGTTAATTGGAGAGGTTAGAGTACCGAATTGCCGTTTCTTAGAAAGACGGAACGTCCTCTACGTCGTCTGTACTCGAGGTAGGGCCCCAGACCGTCCAGGGGACCTCCTTCTTGGCCGTTAGGTGAGGTCACAAATACGGACCTTTTAAGGTACCTGTCTCCTCGACAGTCCGACGTCACGTACCCCAGCGTTTCTCAGTCTGCGTTGACTCACTGACTCGTACGTGTGTGTGGTAGAGTCTGTCTCGACTATGCCACGTGCAAAGGAGTATAACCCGGATGACGTAATGTGTGTCTCATAGTTTGTTACCATAGGAAATAGTCGCTCCTAATCTAATGTAGGAAGGGATCGGTTTTTGTCAAATTATTAATATTGCTCAATTTACTCTCTTTTTTTTTGACTCCCTCTCTTAAAGAGGGTACATTTGTAGAACTTCACCTGTTAGTTTCCGACTACACCGTCGAGATTCATAGTCCCCAGGCTTAAGGAAGGGAGAAAAGCGAGATGGTAAATGACAATATAATTTTCAGTGGAACATGAGATTCTTCCGATGTCCCTGAGGTCGATGATGGGGATAGAGCGTTCATCGTCTTTCTTTCTTCCCCTTCTTTCCGGGTGGGTAAGAGAAATTGCCAGTATAAAGTGTCAAAGTTGCCAGTACAAAGTCGAGCAGTTGATATTAGATCGGGGAGACGGGTGTGCGTTGGTACACTCCCTGTCCTTTGGAAGAGGTTCGCACCACTAGCTGTCTTGGCTCTAAGGACCCGAAAGGAGCACCGGGTCAGTCGTTCTTAGGTGGACGGTCACGTCGCCCTTACGCAAGGTGAGAACAGGTTCTTCTAGGGTATACGTCGTCCCGTCGATTCGGGTGCACGGTGTTGACGACTCGGACACCAGACTCAGGACGCTCTCCGGTGGTGACTCGGGTGCGTAGGGTCTCGGACAAAGAGTGTTGTTCTTTGGTGGTGTCGCTCTTCGGGTGTGTGGTCGGTGGTCTCTCCTCGGGGTGGACGACGTCAGTCTCTTTCGGACGCCCGTCGTCAGTCCTGGGTCGTGTCGGAGTTCTTTGTCCATTAGGAAAATTTTTGTGACACTACAAAGAATAATTCTTTCTTTAAAACGTCCCGTTTAATACTCTCCGTCAAATTCCACCTCTATTGTGAAGTTTCTTTTACCCTCTATGTGAGTTTAAAAAGTAAATGTCACCAAGTGTCGTTTATGTTTATACATACGTACCCACATACACGTATATATATAAATACTTTCTTTTAGATTTACAAATTGTTATCCGCTTACCATTTATCTAAACTCCTATTAGAGTTTTGTCTTGCGAGATATCTATGGTTTATGGTGAAGTTTGTTAAAATATCTATGTCTCCTTACAAGTGTTATAATATACCTTCTTGTCCGATGACTTGTAAAGTATATCTTATCAGGGATTAATTTCTTTATACGTATGTTTGTGTGTCGGACGTGCGTGCGACGACGAAGTTATCACTGGTCGAGGATCGGGTGGTCCGAGGAGACGTGCACCCTCCGTTCTTCTGACCTCCCCCAACTGGGATAGAAGGGTTGGGTCCCCAACTTGGGCGTAGAGAATAAAGAGGACGTAACCGTCCGTCCAAGAAAGGGTCATGACGGGGGACCCTTCGAAATATGTGTCTTATATGACTATACATGTGTCTCCGTGTAAAACATAGATACACGTATATCTCTCTCCAAAGGGACTACCGAGTCGTCCATTTCTTAGGTGGTCGTTACGTCCTCGGTGCCCGAGTTAGGGACCCAACCCTTCTACGGGACCTCTTCCTCTATCGTGGGTAAGGTAATAAGAACGGATCTTTTTT
The DNA here is from genome assembly GCA_006410555.1 of Capra ibex. NCBI lineage: Eukaryota > Metazoa > Chordata > Mammalia > Artiodactyla > Bovidae > Capra > Capra ibex. The sequence continues at coordinate 132,045,845 of SJYO01020080.1, forward strand.
GGTACCTGTCTCCTTGGACAACCCGATGTCTGGTTTCCCAGTGTTTCTTTACCTGTGTTGACTCGCTGTTTCGTGTGTCTCTCTGTCTGTCTCTGGTGTATTTTTCGTGCTCTTGTCTTAATTTACCGTTATCACCAAATCCGATGCCCTTCGTTATGGGAAAGTAAAAGGGGTATGGAAAGCAACGAAAGATTAAAAAGATGTTACTTGTGTGTTATACGGATATTAAAACAAGTACTTCTAAAACCGGATCTACTTCTTTTGGTGGAATTTTTCCGTTAATCTAAGTTCGAAATTCAACGAGGAACCTTAAAGCATTATTGTTTTTCTCCTCCTCCCTTTAGATATCGACTTGACATAAAAAGGGTTGTCCCCGTTTTATGTGCAAAGAGGACTCAACCACCATTCTGCGATTGAAGAAATACGGGTCGAACAAAAGTTGAATGACTGTGTGTGTATAGTGTAAACAGTCGAAGTGTGTTGAGTGAGGATTCGTCTACGACATAGGTAGTGGGGATTCTTAGATAGGGTGCTATCACTAACGAAACAAGTGGAGTAAGACATCTTGATTAGTAAACATGAAAGTCAAGTCAAGTCAGCGAGTCAGCACAGGTTGAGAAACGCTGGGGTACTTAGCGTCGTGCGGTCCGGAGGGACACGTAGTGGTTGAGGGTCTCAAGCCCGTAGATGTTTAGGGAGGTGAAAAATGTAAAGATAAAAAGAATCAAGATGAGGTGAGATAATATTTGACCTAGGTAGATTGTCTTTAATGTAGAAAGAGTATATAAACATTGATAAACCGTAACAGAACTTACGTTGGTGATTAGATACCCGGTACAGATATTAAGGTAGTAAAGTTTTTACATATATTTTGATATTTTGTGACCACTTTCTTTAGTTTCTCCTGTGATTATCTACCTCTTTATTTGGCACAAGTACCCAGCCTTCTAAGTTATATCACTTTTACTCATATGATGGGTTGTGAGATGTCTAAGTTACGTTAGGGATAGTTCGATGGTCGCCATAAAAGTGTCTCGATCTTGTTTATTAAAGTGTTAAACATACCTTTATGTTCTTTGGAGCTTATCGGTTTCGTTAGAACTCTTTCTTCTTACCTTGACCTCCTTAGTTGGACGGACTGAAGTCCGAGATGATATTTCGGTGTCAGTAGTTCTGTCATACCATGACCGTGTTTCTGTCTGTATATCTAGTTACCTTGTTTTATCTTTCGGGTCTCTATTTAGGTATGTGGATACCTGTGGAATAAAAGCTGTTTCCTCTGTTCTTATATGTCACCTAATTTCTGTTAGAGAAGTTGTTCACCACGACCCTTTTGACCAGTTGGTGAACACTTTCTTACTTTGATCTTATGAAAAATTGTGGTAAGTGTTTTTATTTGAGTTTTACCTAAGTTATAGATTTGCATTCTGGTCTTTGATATTTTGAGGATCTCTTGTATCCGTTTTGTGAGAGGCTGTATTTAGTGTCGTCCTAGGAGATACTGGGTGGAGGGTCTTATGACCTTTATTTTCGTTTTTATTTGTTTACCCTTGATTAATTTTAATTTTCAAAGACGTGTTGTTTCCTTTGATATTCGTTCCACTTTTCTGTCGGAAGTCTTACCCTCTTTTATTATCGTTTACTTCGTTGACTGTTTGTTGATTAGAGTTTTTATATGTTCGTTGAATACGTCGAGTTAAGGTCTTTTTATTTGCTGGGTTAGTTTTTTACCCGGTTTCTTGATTTATCTGTAAAGAGGTTTCTTCTGTATATCTACCGATTGTTTGTGCACTTTTCTACGAGTTGTAGTGACTAATAATCTCTTTATGTTTAGTTTTGGTGTTACTCCATGGTAAAGTGCGGTCAGTCTTACCGACCCTAGGTTTTCAGATGTTCGTTATTTACGACCTCTCCCACACCTTTTTTCCCTTGGGAGAATGTGACAACCACCCTTACGTTTGATCATGTTGGTGATACCTCTTGTCACACCTCTAAGGAATTTTTTGACCTTTATCTTGATGGAATACTGGGTCGTTAAGGTGACGACCCGTATGTGTGGTTCCTTTGGTCTTGTCTTTCTCTGTGTACATGGGGTTACAAGTAGCGTCGTGACAAATATTATCGGTCCTGTACCTTTGTTGGTTCTACAGGTAGTCGTCTGCTTACCTATTCCTTCGACACCATGTATATGTGTTACCTCATAATGAGTCGGTAATTTTTCTTATGTAAACTTAGTCAAGATTACTCCACCTACTTTGACCTCGTCTAATATGTCTCACTTCATTCGGTCTTTTTTTTTTGTGTGGTTATGTCATATGATTGTGTATATATACCTTAAATCTTTCCACCATTACTATTGGGACATGCGCTCTGTCGTTTTCTCTGTGTCTACATATCTTGTCTGAAAACCTGAGACACCCTCTCCTTCTCCCACCGTACTAAACCCTCTTACCGTAACTTTGTACATATAATAGTATATCCTTTACTTAGCGGTCAGATCCAAGCTATGTCCTATGTCCTACGAACCCCGACCACGTGACCCTACTGGGTCACTCTACCATACCCCTCCCCACCCCCTCCCCCTNTATATCCTTTACTTAGCGGTCAGATCCAAGCTATGTCCTATGTCCTACGAACCCCGACCACGTGACCCTACTGGGTCACTCTACCATACCCCTCCCCGCCCCCTCCCCCTAAGTCCTAACCCTTGTGTACACGTGGGCACCACCTAAGTACGACTACATACCGTTTTGGTTGTGTCATAACATTTCATTCTATTTCATTTTTTTTCTTTTTTTTTTCAACTTCATTTTCGTGTGTGTTTTCTTACATAATAGTTAAGAGAACTGTGACATTGGAGTTTCACCTTGGAAGTGTTTCCAAGAGTCTGACTTAAGTGTGATGAACGTATTAGGTTATTTAGAGTATACTTCTGGATAAATTTCCCTAGAATTTACCAGTCATAGGGATCTGTGACCCCTTTCGTATCCATTTAAGAGTTTCTTTCATTGAAGTTAGGTTCGGAGTTTCTTAGGTCATTGAAAGTTTTTATGAGTTTTTTTTTTTTTTTAGTGTTTTATTCTGTGATACTTACTCCCGGTTGTATTCTTTATCTTATTAATGTGATGTGTATGAAGTTAATAACCTTTCTGATATGTTATTCCTACCATGTTCATTGTCTTTGTGAATATTATACTTACACTTAATTTATTTTAGAGTTCTTTATTTTTTGTCACCATTTTAAAAGTTGACTCACCTTTTCAATTTGTCATCTTAGTTATGTTTGTCTTTCTTAATGATTTACATTTCTGAAAATTTTGGATAGATTTTACGTCAAGTCTTTCTGTTTGTTTCTTCTATTCTATGTATTCTCGTCTTGTTTCTTGTCTCAGTCCTCCAGACTGTTCTGCGAACTTTGACGACGACTACTTCCCGGGAAAAGATTTGTCGGCCAGATGACTTGTTTCGAAGACATTGTGTGTCTTTTGCACTCAAAGAAATTTTTGGTATACGAATCTACAGTACTATTATAGTTGGACGATAAGTTTCGTAGATAAATGTGACTTAAATAGAACTAAGTAATTTATGGTTACTATGGTCGAACGTCTGGTGGTGACTGGACTCCAGCGGAAACTCATCGTTGTTAGATTTTATTTTATCTAGTTTGTGTCTTTTCTTATATTTTCTGTTTTCTTTTACATCGACGGTAAGTTTATCTACTACTTTTAAAAGTTGTGGTTAACTTCCATGTTTACCTGTTAGGTGTTACGTTCTTTTTTGTCCTTTTCTATGTACACTTATACACCCATTGAGGACTGGTCCTATCCCCGATGTGGATTGTATTTAGTGACGTTGTGTTAAGGTTTGGTCGTAAAGATAGTAAAAAAAATTTGAGAATCCCGAGTTAGTTCGAGATCTACATGAGATTTATTTGTTTTTGTTTCTGTTCGCCTGTATCATTTGTTTCGATAGTCTCTAGTTCAAAGTTCTAAGTCACTGAAGGAGAGTCAGGTATGACTCTCCTTTGTGAGACAGGTGTGAAGAGTTTGACACAAATGAAGTAATCAATAAAGATTACACATTGATTGATATATTTTTTTTTTTTAGGTTTGAATGTAATCGTCTCTGACTTTTACGAAAGTTAATATACCTTTACTTGTCGGAAGGTTAAGGTAATTGACAAGGAAATTTACACTCCACTCGAAATCGTATGCAATGGATAATGTAGGAGATTAGTATTGTCCAAAAAAATTAGAGATTTACGTCAAGTAAATTTTGTAGGACGAGTTTGTAGATGGTGTTTGGTTCACATTTAAGTATGGATGTACCGTTTCGTCCTTGATGCCTTAGTGTCGAGGACTCTTTGTCAGCATTGATTATAGACATGCTTAGAGACCAGTGAAAAGTTTATGAACTGTGTGTTTATTGACTTCGTACTATGTGAATGCCCAAAGTGTCTTGTTTATATTATTACCACTTTCGAACGGGTCACTTTCTTGTACCACTTGTCGTAGTTTTTATATATTCTTTTTTGCATCTTTAACTTACATTGTTATATGTGGTTTTTTCTATTGGTATTAGGTTAGTTTCCGACGAAGAATCGTAGTAAGGGGTAGTGTACTTTGACCTTCCTGTTAGTAACCCGTGTGTGTCGAATATTTACTTTGCTTCACTACATAACTGGACAAACTAAGTCACAGTGATTTAAGTTTGTTAAATCGTTCTATAAATTACATTAACGAATAAACTAGACTCATTCGAAATAACTGATACAGTTTCGGAAACTCACACACCTAGTGTTATTTGACACCTTTTAAGAAGTTCTCTACCCTTATGGTCTGGTGGACTGGACGGAGAACTCTTTGGATATACGTTCAGTCGTTCGTTGTCAATCTTGACCTGTACCTTGTTGTCTGACCAAGGTTTATCCTTTTCCTCATACAGTTCCGACATATGACAGTGGGACGAATAAATTGAATATACGTCTCATGTGGTACTCTTTGTGACCCGACCTTCTTCGTTTCGACCTTAGTTCTAACGGTCCTCTTTATAGTTATTGGAGTCTATACGTCTACTATGGTGGGAATGCCGTCTTTCACTTCTCCTTGATTTCTCGGAGAACTATTTTGACTTTCTCCTCTCACTTTTTCAACCGAATTTGAGTTGTAAGTTTTTTGTTTCTAGTACCGTAGAACAGAGTAGTGAAGTACCCTTTATCTACCCCTTTGTCACCTTTGTCACAGTCTGAAATAAAAAAACCCGAGGTTTTAGTGACGTCTACGACTGACGTCGGTACTTTAATTTTCTGCGTATGAGGAACCTTCATTTCAATACTGATTGGATCTATCGTATAAGTTTTCGTCTCTGTAATGAAACGGTTTTTTCCAGGTAGATCAGTTCCGATACCAAAAAGGTCATCAGTACATACCTACACTTTCAACCTGACACTTCTTTCGACTCGTGGCTTCTTGACTACGAAAACTTGACACCACAACCTCTTCTGAGAACTCTCAGGGAACCTGACGTTCCTCTAGGTTGGTCAGGTAAGACTTCCTCTAGTTGGGACCCAAAAGAAACCTTCCTTACTACGACTTCGACTTTGAGGTTATGAAACCGGTGGAGTACGTTTCTCAACTGAGTAACCTTTTCTGAGACTACGACCCTCCCTAATACCCGTCCTCCTCTTCCCCTACTGGCTCCTACTCTACCGACCTACCGTAGTGGCTGAACTACCTATACTAAAACCCACTTGAGGCCCTCAACCACTACCTGTCCCTCCGAACCGCACGACGTTAAGTACCCCAGCGTTTCTCAGCCTGTGCTGACTCGCTGACTTGACTTGACTTCTAAGTATGCCACGATGGAGACTCCAATACCCCTTTCTTAAGTTTGGCTTTTTTTTTTTTTTTGACCCGACTCATCAATTTTGATCTAGTCCATTTTCATTGATATTGTTTTCCGAATCTTACCGTTTTTAACAGTTGGGACATAAACAACGAGAATAACGACAACTCAGTGATTCAGTACAGGTTGAGAAATACTGGGATACCTGACGTCGTACGGTCCGAAGGAACGGAAGTGATATTAGACCTCAACGAGTTTGAGTACAGGTAACTCAGTACTATGATGGATTGGTAAAGTACAAGACAGAAGGGGAGGAGGAGGACGGAAGTTAGAAAGGGTTGTAATCCCAGAAAAGGTTACTCAGTCAAGAAGAGTAGTCCACCGGTTTCATGATCTTGAAGTCGAAGTCGTAGTCAGGAAGGTTACTTATAAGTTCTGATTAAAGGAAATCCTAATTGACCAAACTAGAGGAACGACAGGTTCCCTGAGAGTTCTCAGAAGAGGTTGTGGTGTCAAGTTTTCGTAGTTAAGAAGCCGTAAGTTGCAAGAGATACCAGGTTGAGAGTGTAGGTATGTACTGGTATCGAAACTGATCTGCCTGGAAACAACCACTTCACTATAGAGACGAAAAATTATGTGACAGATCCAACAGTATCGAAAAGAAGGTTTCCCGTTCACAGGAAATGAAAGTACCGACGTCAGTGGTAGGGGTCACTAAAACCTCGGGTTCTTTTATTTTAGACAGTAATGAAGTTAAAAAAGGGGAAGACAAACAGTACTTTACTACTCTGGTCTACGGTACTAGAATCGAAAGAATTCTAAAAGTTTGGTTGAAAAAGTGAGAGGAGAAAGTGGGAATAGTTCTCCGACAAATATAGGAGAAACGAAAGACGGTAATCACACGATAGTGGTCGTATACACTCTAACGACTACAAAGTGGGTCGTTAGAATTAAAGATGAGCGCTAAGTAGATCGGACCATGAAACGTACTACATTAGACGTATATTCAATTTATTCGTCCCACTGTTATATGTTGTGTCGGAACAGAAGTCAAGTCAGCGAGTCAGCACAGGCTGAGACTCACTGGGGTGTCTGACGACGTGTTACCCGAAGGGACAACAAATGGGTGAGGGTCTCGGACGAGTTTGAGTACAGGTAACTCAACCACTACGGTACGTTTGTACAGTAGGAGACAGTAGGGGAAGAAGAGGACGGAAGTTAAAAGGGTCGTAGTCCCAGAAAAGGTCATTCAGTCGAGAAACGTAGACCACCGGTTCTGTAACCTCGAAGTCGTGGTCAAGAAGGTTACTTATAAGTCCTAACTAAAGGCATTCCTAACTAACCAAACTAGAGGAACGGCAGGTTCCCTGAAAGTTCTCAGAAGAGGTTGTGGTGTCAAGTTTTCGTAGTTAAGAAGTCGTGAGTCGAAAGAAATACTAGGTTGAGTGTAGGTATGTACTGATGACCTTTTTAGTATCAAACTGACCTGTCTGGAAACAGTCGTTACAAAGAGGAAAAATTATACGACAGATCCCAACAGTATCGAAAATAAGGTTCTTCGTTCACAGAAAATTAAAGTAACAACGTCAGTGTTAGACGTCACTAAACCCTCGGATTCTTTTATTTCAGACAGTGACGAAGATAACAAAACGGTAGATAAACGGTACTTCACTACCCTGACCTACGGTACTAGAATCAGAAAACTTACAACTCAAAATTCGGTCGAAAAAGTACGAGGAGAAAGTGAAAGTAGTTCTCCACAAGGAGAAGAATGAGGAAAGGGTTAAAACTTGGTTAGTCGACAAGGTACGAGTCTAGATAGAAGACGAATTGGGCATATGTCTAAAGAGTCCTCTGTCCATTTCACCAGACCATGAGGGTAGAGAAAATTCTTAAAAGGTCAAACGACACTAGGTGTGTCAATTTCCGAAGTAGTATCAGTTACTTCATCATCATCTACGAAAAGACCTTAAGGAAACAAAAGACGTACTAGATCACTTACGACCGTTAAACTGGAAACTAAGGAGACGCAAAAGATTTAGGCCGGACATGTAGACCTTCAAGAGGTAAGTGTATGACGAATTCGGATCGAATTACCTATACTCGTAATGGAACGATCGTGTATTTTATTCGGGTTGACGTGTCGTCAAACTTGTAAGAAACCGAACGGGAAGAGACCCTAATTTTACTTTTGAGTAGAAAAGGTCAGGACACCGGTGACGACACAAAAGGTGTAAACGACTCTATGACTCACGTCGTGACATCGTCGTCGTAGAAAGTCCTAAATTTATCAAGTCGACCTTAAGACAGTGAGGGAGATCGAAACGAGCGTCATTACGAAAGAGTCCGAGTAAACTGGCGTATGGGATCTACAGGTCAAGATCCACTCACTGGTGTGGCAGTATCAATAAGTCCAATAATTCTGGTAAAAACATGTCAATACGACACATAAAAACGGTGGAGAAGAATTAGAGACGACGACGACAATCAAGGAACGGTAAAGACAGGAGACAGTACGAGTAGGAACGGACTTTACAAGGGTAGTATAGAGGTTAAAAGAATTTTCTCTCTCAGAAAGGGTGAGATACCAAAAGGGGATAGGAAAGCGTAACAAGTAAATCCTTCCGAAAAGAGAGAGGAACGATAAGAGACCTTGAGACGTAAGTCGACTCAAATAGAAAAGGAAAGAGGGAACGGAAAGTGAAGAGAAGAAAGGAGTCGACATACCTTTCGGAGTCGTCTGTTGGTGCAACGTAAGAAGTAAAGAAATGACGACCCAACTAAAGTCAGGGGCGGAGGACATATGACAATACTTGGAGGTAGCAATCAAGAAGTCCGTGAGACAGATGGTCTAGATTAGGGAACTTAGATAAGTAGGGGAGATGACATATTAGCATTCCCTAAAATAAATCCAGTATGGACTTACCGGATAACCAAAAGGGATGAAAGAAGTTAATTTAGGACTTAAAACGTTATTTCTCGAGTACTAGACTTGGTGTCAGTCGAGGTCCCAGAGCAAAAACGACTGACATATCTCGACGAGGTAGAAGTCGACGTTATTGTATTAGTAAAACCATGACTGGTAAACGACTACAGGCATACATCTCAGAAGAGAAGCCAACAACCTTTTCCCACAAACGTACAAGAAAACTGTTTTGAGACAATCGGAAACCGGACGAAGTAAAACGTGAGGTTCCAGTTTGAACGGACAATAAGGTCCATAGAGAACTGAAGGATCTAGACGTAAGATTGTGGGATACTCCTTTTCCTGTAAAAAAGCACCACAATAAAGACCTTCTAAAACATCCAGAAGTGTCTTGGTCAGTTACAGTCGAAGAAGTCGTAGTCACCAACCCCGTGTCTGAACCTAATGACACTACAACTTATCATACGGAACCTTTGTTTGGTTCCAGTAAGACAGTAAAAACTCCGACGTGGGTTCATAACGTAAAATCTGAGAGAACAACTGACACTCCCGATGAGGTAAAGAAAATTCCCTAAAAACGGGTGTCATCATGTATATTACCAGTAGACTAAATTTAAGTGAGCAAGGGCAGGTAAAATCAAGTGACTAAGGATTCTACGACTATAAGTTCAAACGTAAAGGACGAACTGGTGTAGGTTAAATGGAACTAAGCTCCTTGATTATAAGGTCCAAGGATGTGTTGTGACAAGAAACTTCGTAGTCTGAAATGAAAGTTATGGTCTGTATAGGTGTTGACTCGCAATAAAGGTGAGACCGGGTCGACGAATCGAGAAAGTCCTCGACAATCATTGGCGGGAGACGAGAAGGGGTCATCGTATGACATGTCAAAGGCTGGACCCCCAAAGTAGAAGGTCACAGGATAGAAAAACGGAAAAGAATGACAAGTACCCCAAGAGTTCCGTTCTTGTGACCTCACTCATCGGTAAAAGAGGAGATCTCCTGGTGCAAAATAGTCTGGAGAAGTAATACTGGACCCAGAGAAGTGGGTGGGGAGGACCCAACGAGACTTCCGTACCAAGTCTCAAGTGACTCACAACGTTCGGGGAAACGGTGTTGTTCTGACACTAGGTACTCTCCCATAGGTATGAATTGGGACTTCTTGGTTTTCAAGTTCGGTAAGCCTTTTCGAGTCCCCGTTCCAGGAATTTATTGTTTAAGAGGGGTTTGATACGGTGTTGACAGAACTAAGTTTCGGAGTCGTCTATTTTCTCTGTGTTATAAAATTGAACCATTAAATATTATTTTTACCTAAATTAGACCTTTAAATGTCACTTCAAATAAAAATTTTTACGTAACGTCGATCTGTATTTGTAGTCCGTTACCTTTATAAGTCGGAATATTAAATTTTAAGACTTTCGAGTGTGGTTCGAACTGGTTGTGATTGGGTGAGGTTACATTTCTTCTTGATTTTACTTTATAGGGTCACAGAAAACTCAAAAATAAAACATAAGAGGAATCGACGAAATTCAGAAGTGACATCTCTCTCTTTCCGTCCAAAATTTTTGTGTGGATGTACGTATATGTGTAGGTACATTTTGACGGGGGTATTGACGTTTGAGAAGTGACCCGGAAGAACTAGGACTGACTTTTGTACTGTCACTCATTGGTTTGAAAATTTGAAATACGTGAAGGAAATTCTTATGTGACAAATCATTTCCTTTTGGTGTTTCTAGTTTTAAATAGTAGTGTTTGAAACGTTTATCGATTTTAACCCCCCCTTTATTTCCGTTCGTCATATGAGGACTTAGGCAGTTTTTTCCTGAACTCGAAGAGTGTCCCTTTGCGATTGCTGAGTTTATCACAGACTCAGACTTCTAATTGACTATGGACTTCTAATTGTAGGTTTCCGTGTGTCAGTGTTTAAAAGGGTGGCTCTGTACGGATTATTCATGGGAACATTTGTTACTTGAGTATATATACCCTCAGACCTTTACCTTGGGGTTTTAACAATAGTTATTGGTAATTATAAGAAACCGTGACAATAAAAATTTACTGACACAAGTAAGAAAGGTAATATGTTATAGGGTCATTTTAAGGTGAACTTTTCTTATATAGTACAAATATGACGAAGAAGTGTATAGGTTGTAATTCTTCCTCTATTTCCTAGAATAGGAAGACGAGTTTGGTCTTGAAGTGTGGAAACAACCTCCTGGTGTATGAAATCTGGTCTCCCTTTCTATTAAGATCATTCGGAGGTCCAAATAAGACGATAAGACAAGGTATTTGTAACCTAGGTGGTTTCTTAGTTGAGATGGAAATATGTGTGTATGTTTCTGTATGTGTGATAGTCTTTCGAAGAGAAAATTTTGAAAAGCCTGATGTAGTTTGATTTTACGAAGACGTGTCACTTCCTTTGGTTGTAGTTTTACTTTTCCGTTGGATGACTTACCCTCCTCTATAAGGGTTTGTTATAAAGACTCTTCCCCTATTGTAGATTTTGTATAGTTCTTGAGAAGGACGTTTTTTGTTTGTCGACGCATTAAGGTGCCACCAGGTCGCCAGTCCTGAGGTTTGGAGGGGACGTTGCGAGTTGGGGACCGGTCCCCTTTTCTAGGGTGTGCGTCGTGTCGTACAGGTTTATTGTTCGTTTCGTGTTTCGGGTTAATTTTGTATCCGTTTCCTGGACAAGGCGGGTTTCAAAAGTGAGCAGAGTCCAAGTTTTCTAAACAATTGTTTTATGCGGTGAACAATTATGTTTATTCAATATGTTTCAAGATAATCTCTTGATACATCGAATGAAAGTTTCGTGATTGTAATTTTCTTTTCTCTTTATCTTTCTCGTCTCTTATGTAGTGGTTAAGCCCAAGACTGGTTGCAGGTCAGACCCTGTCACGACCCTCAGGACACAGTGTGATATGGACCTCAGGGTTAGCCCTTTCCCAGGGTCCGTCGTACAGGTGAGTCCGGCACTTTCGAGTTTCCGACGAACCCCAAAGGAGAATATTAGGGTCCTTCCAGTGATTGACTGTAGTAGTAGGTAGACACTGGTTTGGTGTCGAAACCAAAGGACAATTATGGCAAACAAAACAACACATTTGAACCTTACATCAAAACGAACCCCGAGCCAACCAGTCGGGGGAGGTCCAGAGTCCTCAGAGTTCTAAGGAGGGGGTAGAATAGAGTCCACGACGTTCGGAAGGTGAGTGTCGTCCGGCCGTGAGAGTCGGTGAGGGTCAGTCCTGTCACAGGTCCGTCCATTCTTCGTTCCAGTCTCCGGACGAGACGAAACAGGGACTTTAGATTTGTTCTGAGAAGTAAAGTGAAGGGATTGTTCTAGATTTTTGTGTAAAAAGACTTCTTCTGTATCTCTATCGGTTCTGCATGTACTTTTCCAAGCCGTAGTGATAGTAATGTCTTTACGGTTAGTTTTTATTAATTGATAGTTGAGTGTCCACAATGTTAATAGTTTTTCTATTCTTTATTATTTACGACCCCTCCTATACCTCTTTTCCTTTAGAAGTATGTGCTAACCACCCTGATATTTAACCATGTCGGTGATACCTTTGTCTTGTGTCACAGGAGTTTGTCAATTCTTGTTTTGATGGTATACTGGACCGATAAGGTGAGGACCCATAAATGGACTTCTTGTTCTTTTGTGATTAAGTTGTGCTATACATATAGGGATACAAGTGACGTCGTAATATATATTGTCCGTTCTATACTTTTGTTGACTTTACCGGTGACTGTCTACTTTCCTATTTCTTCTACATAGAGAGAGAGAGAGTTTATGTGTGTGTGTGTGTGTGTGTGTGTGTGTGTGCCCTTATGGTGAGTCAGTATTTTTCTTACTTTAGGATTTTTTTTTAAAAAACTAATTTTTTACTTACTTTTAGTACGGTAGATTCTGTTGTGTCTACCTGGAATACTTGTGACACGATTTATTTTCTCTAGTCTCTCTTTTCCTGTTTATGGTATGCTAAAATGAGTTTACACCTTTTACTTTCTTTTTTCATTTATTTTATTTTGTTTTTGAGTGTCTATGTCTCTTTTCTAATCGTCGATGGTCTTCGAGTCCCCATTCATTTTGCTCGCGTCCCTCACTTCGCCTGTACTACCTACCTTTTGATTTGAACACCAGTACTAGTGAAACGCCGTGTATGTCTACAGCTTGGTGTTACGACGTATGGGTTTTGGATTTGTTAATTTACCCTTCAAAAATTGTCTGTGATAAAGAACTTACAGGTAAGAATTTTAAACATAGGATGTTTTTAATACCCATTGGTACCCTTTTGAGGAAAAAGTCGTTAATTCAGCCGTTTTAGTTAGTCCGGAATCCTTCCTAGTAAAGTTTTCTTTGGTCGCTTCCACTACCTTAATGTCGACTCGATGACTTTTAAGATTTTCTACTACGACACTTTCACGACGTGAGTTATACGTTCGTTTAAACCTTTTGAGTCGTCACCGGTGTCTTGACCTTTTTCCCGTCAAAATAAGGTTAGGGTTTCTTTTCATTACGGTTTCTTACAAGTTTAATGGTGTGTTGACATGAGTAAAGTGTGTGATCGTTTCATTACGAGTTTTAAGAGGTTCGATCCAAGGTCATCATGTACTTGATTCTTGAAGTTCTACATGTTCGACCTAAATCTTTTCCGTCTCCTTGGTCTCTAGTTTAACACTTGTAGCCGATCTAGTATCTTTTTCGTTCTCTTAAGGTCTTTTTGTGGATGAAGACGAAGTAACTGATACGATTTCGGAAACTAACACACATAGTGTTACTTGACACATTTTCAGAAGTTTCTCTACCCTTATGGTCTGCTGGACTGGACGGAGGACACTTTGGACATACGTTCAGTTCTTCGTTGTGAATCTTGACCTATACCTTGTTGACAAAGGTTTAACCCTTTCCTTATGCATTTCCGACATGTGACAGTGAGACGAATAAATTGAATGTACGTCTCATATAGTACGTTTTACGGTCCGACCTACTTCGTGTTCGACCTAAGTTTTAACGGTCCTCTTTATAGTCATTGGAGTCTATACGTCTATTGTGGTGGGAATACCGTCTTTCGTTTCTTCTTGATTTCTCGGAAAACTACTTTCAAGTCAAGTCAAGTCAGTGAGTCAGCACAGGCTGAGAAACGCTGGGGTACTTAGCGTCGTGCGGTCCGGAGGGACAGGTAGTGGTAGAGGACCTCAAGTGAGTCTGAGTGCAGGTAGCTCAGTCACTACGGTAGGTCGGTAGAGTGGGAGACAGCAGGGGAAGAGGAGGACGGGAGTTAGGGAGGGTCGTAGTCTGAGAAAAGGTTACTCAGTTGAGAAGCGTACTCCACCGGTTTCCTGACCTCAAAGTCGAAATCGTAGTAAGGAAGGTTTCTTTAGGGTCCCGACTAGAGGAAGTCTTACCTGACCAACCTAGAGGAACGTCAGGTTCCCTGAGAGTTCTCAGAAGAGGTTGTGGTGTCAAGTTTTCGTAGTTAAGAAGCCGCGAGTCGGAAGAAGTGTCAGGTTGAGAGTGTAGGTATGTACTGGTGACCTTTTTGGTATCGGAACTGATCTGCCTGGAATCGACTGTTTCATTACAGAGACGAAAACTTATACGATAGATCCAACCAGTATTGAAAAAAGGGTTCCTCATTCGTAGAAAATTAAAGTGACGACTTGAGTGGTAGACGTCACTAAGACCTCGGGGTTTTTTATTTCAGACTGTGGCAAAGGTGACAAAGGGGTAGATAAACGGCACTTCACTACCCTGGACTACAGTACTAGAAGCAAAAGACTTACAACTCGAAATCCGGTTGAAAAAGCGAGAGGAGAAAGTGAAAGTAGTTTTCCGAAAAATCGAGGAGAAGTGAAAGACGGTGTTCCCACCACAGTAGACGTATAGACTCCAATAACTATAAAGAGGACCGTTAGAACTAAGGTCGAACACAAAGAAGGTCAGGTCGTAAAGAGTACTTTTTCGACCGAATTTTGAGTTGTAAGTTTTTTGATTCTAGTACCGTAGACCAGGGTAGTGAAATACCGTTTATCTATACCTATGTTACCTTTGTCACTCTATAAAATACAAGGACCCGTGGTTTTAGTGACGTCTACAACTGACGTCGGTACTTTAATTTTCTGTGAATGAGGAGACTTCTTTTCGATACCGTTGGGATGAGACGTATAATTTTTCGTCTCTGTAATGAAACGGTTGTTTCCAGGTAGATCAGTTTCGATACCAAAAAGGAATAAGTGCATACCTACACGCACTCTCAACCTGGTATTTCTTTCGACTCACGGTTTCTTAACTACGAAAACTTGACACCACAACCTCTTCTGAGAACTCTCAGGGAACCTGACGTTCCTCTAGGTTGGTCAGATAGGATCTCCTTTAGTCAGGACTTGTAAGTGACCTTCCTAACTACGACTTCGAGGTTATGAAACCGGTGTACTACGTTTCCAGACTGAGTAATCTTTTCTGGGACTGCGACCCTTTCTGACGTCCGTCCTCCTCTTCCCCTGCTATCTCCTACTCTACCAACCTACCGTAGTGACTGAGTCACCTGTATTCAAACTCGTTCGAGGCCCTCTAATACTGCCTGTCCCTTCAGACCCCCAGTGTTTCTCAGCCTGTACTGACTCACTGACTTGTTGTTGTTTCTGTGAGTTTTGGATACAATTTTTTTTTTTTTCAATTGGTTGTCGAAAAGAACTTATACGTAGGAATATTAAATAATGTGTAACATAATATCTTTTTATTACCCATTGGTACCCTGTCGACAAAAGTCGTTAATTCCTAATTGAGATCATTATTTGACGTTCATAATCGTTCTTTTAGTTTACCTCTATCGAGTACGGAACAAAAGTGGATACTTTTTTAGAGATCTTTCCAACGTACTGAATGAAGTTTAAGATATCAATCCTCAGTATTGAAATATTAATATGTAAACTCGAATTTAATAGAATTTAATTCATAAGACTTAATTTTAATGGACGTACTAAAAATATTAATTCGATAAGAATATTAACATATTTTAGGAAATTGTTTTTTTAATCTAGATTAGATTTTGAAATTCTTCAAATAAAAAAATTTATTTCAGTAATTAAAAGTCAGTGGAAAAGTAACCTGACTGTAAATTTCTCTATTCGGGAGAGATTGTTTCCATTCATTTTAGGTAATTGATTTTCCAATGAAATTCAAAAATTTAAATTTAATCAATCAAAAAATTTGAAACCTCATTAAAAACCATTTACAAAAAAACACATTTTTAATACTTGAAGATATATTAATATTTACGTCAAAATTAGATTGTAAATTAAACTGTATTAGTTTCTATAAAATTTATGAATAATATTGCAAATTAATGTGACATAAACTCTGTGAATGAAAAATGTAGTGACATACTTTTTTTAATGTCCGGTACACAAGAAAGGTGAAGTAAAATGACGGTTACATAAATAGTATATACTTTTCACTGGGAACACGAGACTCTTTCTTGTATGACTGATACTGTAATATAGGTAAAGAGAAGTTGTCGTCAACATTTTTCAAAAATTCATATTGAATAAGTCTTTTGTAATCTATGCTAAAATTTGTATAAAATACCCATTTCAACTATCTTAGTGAATTCTGTGGATTTAAGTCAAGGACTTGTCAATGACTTTTCTAATTTGATGACATTAGTTTATAAATATGTTGTAAAAAAATTTTTTAGTCTCGTTGTTTTACAGTTATCCTCTTTATCAAAAACAAGAACAAGTTCTAGGTTAATAAAGATATATAAGATTACGGTTTTTGTAGTCCATTTTATTTATTAACAACCCTCAAGAAATACTACGGAAATTGAAAACCCTTAATTCGTGTTTGTCCCCAATTACCGTCAGTTATTTATTTAGAAGAGGTGTCGATATGTTCATTTGATTTATTTATTACTTGTGGTTTTTTATGAATGTGAAGTGAAATGTTCTTCTGATTGAAGGACCTGTTCTTCTTGCCTTTTTTCTGTCTCGTACTATAAGACACACGACACTCTGGACTTACGTCCCTTTCGACGTTTGCCTTGAGTACCTGTCCGAGAACTCTTTATGAGCTTGATATTTTTTGTTACTATTATGATAAAGTTTGTACGTTCAGGGAGGTTGGTTTTAAATATTGTTTACCGTAAGTGTGCGACGTAAGTCAAGTGTGCTTGTAGTGCGGTGTCAACGAAGTGAAAGCAAACTATGTCTTCTTGTCCATCTCCAGGTCGGTGGCGCCCGGAGGGCCCACGACGACCGGACGAGGGTGGAGCGCCCGTCGGCGGTCGTACTCCAAAGGTGTCTCGGAAGATTAAGTGAAGAATAAAAGTAAATGTATAACTTTATTCTCTCAACGGCGAAAAAAAAAAATTAAAAAGTATTACCATAGTTGGACTGTCATGGACCGCAGAAAAAGTAAGTAAAAAATCTAGATTATTATATGTCTGTCTTAAAAAAGGAAAATTGAAGATATTTCATACCTAGGGTATCCGGATAGTGCAAAATAAATAGGAAAGGAGGTGACTATCTGTAAGTGCAACAAAGGTTAAAACGTGTTAATGTTACGAAATACTCGTAAGAACGTTTTCAGAGATACAAGTGTATGTTCTTGTATTGTACAATTGACACAAGACATTTCGGTCCAAAGAGTTGGAGGTGTGAGAAATGTTTTAGACCTGAGTATTAAGAAATAACGCTCTCGGACAGGACACTTGAATGTCGTATGAATCGCATAAGGACTAGAGATGGGTAGTCGACAGTCGTCAGGGGTCTACGCCGTTGGTTTTTGTGACGATCCGCGACAGTTCACAGGGACCTGTTATTTTGAGCGGACCAACTCTTAGTGACGAGATTCCAGATATACTCCATTGAAAGACTCAATATTCATGTAAAAGGTAAAGTGATGTATAACGGGTTGACAAGAGGTTTATCGGCGTAGTTAAAAATGCGGGCAGTCACACTATGGTGGTCAAAGGTTTGTGGGAACAGTTGTGAACTATTGCATACTACCAAATTTAACAACATTATTTAGTAATTGAAAGGTTTTCCTTTGATGGTAAAATTGATAATTGAGGTTCTCATTCACCGTGTGTACACGACGATGATAGTTCAATACTTTTGAGTTGCGAATTTGCCTCCTTCACTGGGTGTCAAATAAGGGAAGATAAAACGAAACGGTAAAAAAGAACTGTAACTACGTATAATAATCGTGTATTTAAGACTGAAATATTTTAAATAAAAGGGATCTTCGAAGTTTTAATATTACGGACTAAGTGTAAAGAAGTTTGAAAGTTCTGGTGTGTGTCTCAAAATTTGTTGAAATTCATAAGACTAACTGCAGTAGTGAATGTCTTCCAAGGAGTGAGAGTGTGAATATTTAACGACCAGAGATTTATGTTTTAATCCGATCTCTCTGTGAAACCTTTATAGATAGTGGTTTGAGGGACAGACACTTTCTTAGATATAATTCGTTTAACTAAGAATTTGACTTTAGTCTTACTTCGTTTTACCACCTGAAATATACGATCGAAGGTGTAGGGTATGGTTTATATGTCTTTAAGTCTGACCTTAAGCATCGAGGACTAAAGGTCCTCAAGGAGAAGATGAAGGAGGAAGAGGACATTTCTCGTTGACATCAAATACGAGTCAGGATACTCTGTCGAAATAATAAAAAAATGACTTCATATTGACTGTATATAATCGCAACATACATACGTTGCATTACTGAGTGATAAACATATGTGACGTTTTACTAGTGGTGTCATTCAGATCAATTGTACTAGTGATATGTCAATGTCTTAAAGGACACAAGTATTAAAAATTCCAAATGAGAGAATCGTTGAAGGTTTATACGTTTTGTAATTGATATCGACAGTACGAAATTGAGTGTAAGAGTACAGAACAGATGAAATGTCGATTGATCCACAAACATGGAAAGTTGAGGGAAGTAGGTAAAACGGGTGGGAGTCGGGATCGTTTTGCCGTACGAGAGACATAGATGTTCCGACAATTCTGCGGTCTATATTCACTCTAGAATGCCATAAACAGAAAGAGATTAAGTAAAGTGGCCTCCACTATAGAGTGACAAAACTAAACATGAAGGAACTACTAATTACTACAACTCGTAGAAAAGTACGTGGATATTCGGTTGACATACGGAAGAAATCTTTTTACAGATAAGTCTAGAAGGTGGGTAAAGAATTAGTCCAACAATAACGACTTACTCAAGAAATGTACAAAGTCTTAAGATAGTCTTTATACTAAATAGGATAACCTTTATGAAGTAGGGAAACCATCCGACGGAAAAGTAAAACGACTACCAAAGGAAGTGACACGTATTCGCAAAATCAAAGTGAACAAATAGAAACGAAAACCACACTTTAGGTTTTTTAATGACGGTTCGAACTACAGTTCCTCTAGTGGTGGATACAAATGAAGTGTAGAGTGTCAGTTCAGAAATTAGGCAGGAAACAACGAGAAATTATATTTGAGAGGAAACTCGATTCGGTAGAGTATATCCAAAGATAGTGACGGTAGGTCTCTTGGATCAGATTCTCTCAACGTGTGATTTTACTATTACTAAAGTTCGTTTTGATCTACCTTTTGGTCTTCTATGTGGTCTTTGATTCTTCTGGTGTTTCTGTCTTTTGTCTTATTAAAATTGACTTGAAATTTTTTCTTCTTGTTGGATGGTGTTGACGACGTTTTACGTCCTCGAAGGGACTCTCACCGGGTTTGTGTCAATCGACTATAAACTTCCGTCTCCGGTAGACTTCCGGGTTCTCATACTTCTCATTCTTGGAGGTCCGGCCGATGGAGGTGTCTGGGGAGTAGGGATGTGGGGTTTCGTTCCGTCGGTCATTCTCTCCGACAATGGGTCTTCTCATCACTCCTACCCGAGAACCAATTGTAGTTACTATCTCCGGACCTCGGGTTCGACTTCTTGTACATGGGGTTGTGAGGTAGTAATTTCCGAATCTCCTTGACGTGTTTACTAGTTCAGTTACAAAGTCCTTCTAATTGGGACATAGTCGTTCTTCCTATTTGAGTCATCTGCTTTGAAGTGTCAGGTTGAGAGTAAAGGTACGTTTCTCAACCTGTACTCCCTCACTGACTTGACTCGACTTCGAAATTCTGATCTTTCTTGAACAACTTACTGAACTACAATGCTCTCTCTTTTTCTATTTCCACCATGTCGGCGCATCAGTTGAGAAACGCTGGGGTACTTTGCCGGAGGGACAGGTAGTGGTTGAGGGCCTCAAGTGAGTTTGAGTACAAGTAGCTCAGCCACTACGGTAGGTCAGCAGAGTAGGAGACAGCAGGGGAAGAGGAGGAAGGATGTTAGAAAGGGTCGTAGTCCCAGAAAAGGTTACTCAGTCGAGAAACGTAGTCCATCGGTTTCATAACCTTAAAGTCGACGTTGTAGTGAGGAAGGTTACTTGTAGGTCCTGGTTAGAGGATATCCTACCTGAATGACTTAGAGGAACTTCAGGTTCCCTGAGAGTTCTCAGAAGAGGTTGTGGTGTCAAGTTTTCGTAGTTAAGAAAACACGAGTCGAAAGAAATATCAGGTTGACAGTGTAGGTATGTACTGGTGTCCTTTTTGGTATCGGAACTGATCTACCTGGAAACAATCGTTTCGTTACAGAGACGAAAAATTATACGATAGATCCAACCAGTAGTGAAAGGAAGGTTCCTCATTCGCAGAAAATTAAAGTACCGACGCCAGTGGTAGACATCACTAAAACCTCAGGTCCTTTTATTTCAGTCGGTGACACAGGTGACAAAGGGTAGATAAACGGTACTTGACTACCCTGGTCTACAGTACTAGAAACAAAAGACTTACGACTCGAAATTCGGTTGAAAAAGGGAGAGGAGAAAGTGAAAGTAGTTCTCCGAAAAATCAAGAAAAAGTGAAAGACGGTATTCCCACCACAGTAGACGTATAGACTCCAATGACTATAAAGAGGGTCGTTAGAACTAAGGTCGAACACAAAGAAGATCAGGTCGCAAAGAGTACTACATGAGACGTATATTCAATTTATTCATCCCACTTTTATACGTCGGAACTGCATGAGGAAAAGGATAAACCTTGGTCAGACAACAAGGTACAGGTCAAGAGATTGACGACGAAGGACTGGACGTATGTCCAAAGAGTTCTCCGTCCAGTCCACCAGAGCATAAGGGTAGAGAACTTCTTAAAAGGTGTCAAATAACACTAGGTGTGTCAGTTTCCGAAACCGTGTCAGTTACTTCGTCTTTATCTACAAAAAGACCTTGAGAGAACGAAAAAGGTACTGGGTCGCCTACAACCGTTAAACTAGAGGCCAAGGAGACGGAAAAGATTTTGGTCGAACTTGTAGACCTTCAAGAGTCAAGTGCATAACGACTTCGGACCGAACCTCTTAAAACTCGTAATGAAATGACCTCAGACTCTACTCACGTTAACACACCATCAAACTCGTAAGAAACCGTAACGGAAAGAAACCCTAACCTTACGTTTGACTGGAAAAGGTCAGGACACCGGTGACGACTCAAAAGGTTTAAACGACCGTATAATTCACGTCGTGAAAGTGTCGTAGGAGAAAGTCCCAAACTTTATCGAGTTGACCTTAAGGTAGTGGACGTGATCGAAAAAAGTATCACTACGAAGGATTCCGGGGGAACGGAAGTGTAAGGTTCTACAGAACGAGATCTAATCACCAGTGTAGTAGTACTAATAGACCCACCACTTCTAGAAAAAACATGTCAAGAAGACACATAAGAACGGTGGAGAAGGATTATAAAAGACGAAGACAATCCAGGTATGGCAAAGACAGGAAATAACTCGGGTGGAAACGTACTTTACCAGAGAACCACAGAGATTAAAGGAACTTCTCTAGAGATCAGAAAGGGTAAGACAACAAAAGGAGACAAAGAAACGTGACTACCGACTCCTTCCGAAAGAATAGAGAGGAACTCTAAGAAACCTTGAGACGTAAGTCTACCCACATAGAAAGTAAAAGAGGAAACGAAAGAGGAAAGAGGAAACACTTTTCTTCCCTTCGTTTTTCGTTTCCTCTTTTCCTTTCTATATGGGTAAACTTAGGTCTATTTCTGATGAAGTAAGGAAACAAATCTTTTATGAATGACATTCGAAATAATGACATAGTGACGACGACGACGACGATTCAGCGAAGTCAGCACAGGCTGAGACACGTTGGGGTGTCTGTCGTCGTATGGTCCGAGGGGGCAGGGACCCTAAGAGGTCCGTTCTTGTGACCTCACCCAACGGTAAAGGAAGAGGTTACGTATTTGCACTTTTCACTTTCACTTCAGCGAGTCAGTACAGACTGAGAATCGCTGGGGTACCTGACGTCGGATGGTCCGAGGAGGCAGGTACCCTAAAAGGTCCGTTCTCATGACCTCACCCCACGGTAACGGAAGAGATCGTGAGTGAGTTGTAATAATTTAATTGGAATCCTGTTTCTTCAGTTTTCCTTAGGATTTTTAAACCTAGACTCTTCCATCGTACTCCATTTATTTTTCACACCCATTACGTCATACACAATTTTATGTATTAATAAAGCCGAACTTTTTACTCAGAACAGGACACTCAAAATGAAAATACATTTTTATTTTCGTAAGAATATGGTTTGTTTAAACATTGTCAGGAATTGAAACGTAATACTTTATAAACTCTACACATTTTCTTATGTACATTAAGTATAATATTTCGTGTTATTGTTTTACTCATACTACTTGAGTAGAGACTTGGATTCCTCATTTTATAATGGTTAGAGAAATTCAAAGCCTACACAAAGAGGGGTAAAGGTTGGAAGACGGGGTGTAGGTTGTTTCCTTTAATAATGAGACATAAAAGGAAATTAGTATGGGAAGGAGAAAGAATTATAAAATGGAAGATACATGTTAATTTGTCATACAAATCAAAAATTGAACAAAACTTCAGAGATTTATGAATTTATGGTTTTTATCGTGATACGATACATATAAAAGACACTTGTGATTTGTCACTAAGTGATTTAGGACAAAGATTCTATTCGTACTTCGACATTTGGTAAGTAGACGTCATGATTTGTCTGAAGTTACATACTTATATGGTGTTGAATAAGTAGAAAGATGGCGGTCACATATAAACTCATAAAAGTCCAAAAACGACAATGTTTGCTACGAAGGTGTTTTGTAAAAACTTGTGTAGACGACCACGTGTGTAGGTCCTTCAAAAGATTGTATAGGTCCTTTTGACACAGTGTCCAATGTACGTACAAGTTAAAGTGTCTATTACGATTTAATAAAAATGAAATAATAAACGTTTCTGTGATAAATTCAATCTTTTGCTCCCTGAAGGGACCGTCAGGTTCCTAATTCGGTCACGTGAAACCGACGTCCCCCGTGAGCAAGTTAGGGATCGGTCCCTTGATTATAGGACGTACGGTGTTCCGCACCGGTTTTTGTCGTAATCTGTCGGTCAGGGCACCTTGTGTCTATTACATTTTGTGTATGGATTAATTTAGACTTAGTGTCCATTCATAAGTTTAGGTATAATTTTTATTAGTAGTGGTAAGACAGTGACAGGCCGTAGTGTTCAATTGTAGTATACTTGTAGAGGGGCTTTAACAGACGAAGGAGAAAAGAGAAGAGTCACCCGTATAGTTGTACAGTGACAGAATCTGTTCTAAGAGACCCACAGTTGTTTGTCTTTGGATATGTTTCCAAGTCAAGTCAACGAGTCTGCACAGGTTGAGAAACGTTGGGGTACTTAGCGTCGTGCGGTCGGGAGGGACAGGTAGTGGTAGACGGTCTCAAGTGAGTCTGAGTACAGGTAGCTCAGTCACTACGGTAGGTCGGTAGAGTGGGAGACAGCAGGGGAAGAGGACGGGGGTTAGGGAGGGTCGTAGTCTCAGAAAGGGTTACTCAGTTGAAAAGCGTACTCCACCTGTTTCAGGACCTCAAAGTGGAAATCGTAGTAAGGAAGGTTTCTTTAGGGTCCCGACTAGAGGAAATCTTACCTGACCAACCTAGAGGGACGTCAGGTTCCCTGAGAGTTCTCAGAAGGGGTTGTGGTGTCCAGTTTTCGTAGTTAAGAAGCCGTGAGTCGGAAGAAGTGTCAGGTTGACAGTGTAGGTATGTACTGGTGTCCTTTTTGGTATCGGAACTGATCTGCCTGGAATCAGTCGTTTCATTACAGAGACGAAAACTTATATGATAGATCCAACCAGTATTGAAAAGAAGGTTCCTCATTCGCAGAAAATTAAAGTACCGACGTCAGTGGTAGACGTCACTAAAACCTCGGGTTTTTTTATTTCAGACTGTGACAAAGGTGACAAAGGGGTAGATAAAGGGTACTTCACTACCCTGGCCTACGGTACTAGAAGTAAAAGACTTACAACTCGAAATTCGGTTGAAAAAGTGAGAGGAAAAAGTGAAAGTAGTTCTTCGAAAAATCGAGGAGAAGCGAAAGACGGTATTCCCACCACAGTAGACGTAATAGACTCCATTTCCAATCGGGGTGCATTTATGCAATTTTTCTTTCATTCTTTTTTTTTCTTTCTTTCCATAGACTATCTTGACTACTTGTCCTTAATAATATTAACCCCGACCATTACTCCTTGGTCCTCCGATGGGTTTTTATTTCGTTAAGTAGGAGGAACCCTAATGTGACAGAGACACTCAGTCAGACAGGGACCGTCTCCCAAGTAAGACGAGATGTGTGTGCTCAGGGGAGACGGTCCTGGAGATAGTGGTATCCATTCGTACCGACGAGGTCGACGTCAAAATACGTAGAAAGATCTTCTGTTCGGGTCATCTTAAGTGGGACGTAGAAACGGAAGGTTGTTACTGTTTTACAACTTTTTGAGGAATCAGGTGAAATCGTGTCTCCGGATGGGGGCCCATGTTGTCGGTGCATAATCCTTACACTCCCAGGGTGAATGGTTGTGTCGACGTCTCCAGGTGAACACTTTGTCTCTGGGGAAGAGTCTGTACTCCCCGGAGTCGGGTTCGCCCGTAGTGTCTTCTGAAGATGTCGGCGGTGGTACCCTTTGGTGACTGTTCATATCATCTGTGCGAACCTGTCACACAACTTTTCGTCTCTGTAATGAAACGAATGTTTCCAGGTATATCAGTTACGATACCAAAAAGGTCACCAGTACATGTCTAAAATCTCAACCTGTTATTTTTTCCGACTCGTGGTTGCTTGACTACGAAAACTTGACACCACGACCACTTCTGAGAACTCTCAGGGACCCTGAGGTTCCTTTAGGTTTGTCAGGTACGATTTCCTTTAGATGGGACTTATACGTAACCTTCCTGACTACGACTTCGCCTTTGAGGTCATGAAACCGGTGGACTACGCTTCTTGACTGAGAAACCTTCTGAGACTACGACCCTTTCTAACTTCCGCCCTCTTTGTCCCCTGCTGTCTCCTACTCTACCAACCTACCGTAGTGGTTGGTCTACCTGTACTCAAACTCATTTGAGACCCTCAACCACTACCTGTCCCTCCGGACTGTACGTCGTCAGGTACCCCAACGTTTCTCAGTCTATGCTGACTCGTTGACTTGTTGTTTATTCTCTCACTTTGGATTTCCAGAAGGAACATCGAGTTTGCCATTTCTTAGACGGACTTTGCGTCCTCTGGGTCCAAGCTAGGGACCCAGTCCTTCTAGGAGACCTCTTCCCTTACCGTCAGGTGAGGTCATGAGAACGGATCTCTTAGGGTACCTGTCTCCTCGGACCGTCCGATGTCAGACACCCTAGTGCTTCTCAGTCTGTGTTGACTCGCTGATTGTGATGAGGATGATGATGTTCTTTGGATGGGGAGCGAGGTGTGGTGTCGAGCGACTGAGGACAGTAGTCGTCAGTCTTCACTTTACACGTTTCTTTCATGGGTCATCAGTAAGACTCTCGTCTATGGTCGAATAACGATGTAGTAGGAGATGAGAGTCCCGGTTTTCAACGATGGAAAATACCAAGAGGATAATTTGAGAGAAAGGTCATATACTACGTTGATTGATAGGAATTGAACTTGGAGAGAGAATAGACCGTTTTAGTAAAGGACCAAGAAAAGACTAGAGAGTCAAAGGAACGAGTGAGCAAAAAAAGACGGGTGGGCAATTTATATTTATCGGGTATCGATACTGTGGTTTTCGTACTCATTGTTTTTTTATGTATTTAATCGGTAGTGGTTTTAAATTTAAAAGTACGAAGTTTTCTGTTTAACCGTGAAGTTGTTTGACTTTTCTGTTGAGTGTCTTGCCCTCTTTTACCAAGATTTAGTACAAATTCCCTGGACTTACATGTTATATATTTCTTGAAAATGTCAGGTTATTATCTGTTGGGTTAATTTTAAACCGGTTTAGACTTTTTTTTTTTATGTTTATCGATTATTCGTATACTTCTTTTTGTAAGTTGAAGGAATCGGTAGTCCCTTTACGTTTAGTTTTGGTGTTACTCTTCAGTCGTTTTACCGTTTCATCCCTCCGAGGTGTAAGAGCTTAGACTGTCTTTGTTTTTTTTGTTCATCATTGACAGTCTTGGTTGTGACAATTTTGATACCTTTTGTCGTTTTCCAAATGTTGTCGGTTATGACTTACTTCCTTTTCCGTCAAAGGGTGGTCGTCCCGTCGAGACGCCCCAAAGGCTCACACCCGGGTAGGGAAAGCGTCCCCGTCGGGAGTGAGCGTAGACGTCGGACCTAGGGATCGAGGTACCTCTCGTCTTGTCTCGAATGAGTGTTTACTCACACAGGCGAGAGTAGACAGACCCTTGGGGGACTTCCTGATTGCCTTCCGTGAGTCGAGAGAAAGTGGAGTGTACCTTGATCCCGACCTTTTCGTTCTCAGTAAACTTTTGTGCCTCTCCTCTTGTTCCTACTTTCTACGGACACTGTTTTCGAAGGGCAGGTGTGTATGTTGCCTAGTGGGTCTACGTCCTCGTTTTCGACCCCTCCCCCCAGGAGAAACTGTTTGAGTCATGTCTACCACTAAGTCTTCTGTCACACGTACAGGTGTCGATCTACGTTGGAGTCTTTGTGGACTCTCTTGCGATTCGAGGATGGAACGTAAATAGTGACTCGAGGTACGTTCGGACCGATTCCTGACTCTGACGGGGTCTTGCCCCGACTGGATGTTTCGGTCCTCTCTGTCAGAAGATGAACAAACAAATCCTGAGACCCCCCTTCCCCCTTAATTCAGTCGAGGACAGTGAGTTTCGTTAGACAGTTTTGTGATCGACTTGTGTCCGTTTCCTTGCCTTTTACATGGTTGGTGTGTACTGTTCCTTAGTAGAAACGTTTCTTACCAAAACCTTTTAGTGATTTGTTTAATGTCGGAAGCTTTCACCTCTTATACTAAGTGTCTTAATAGTGTAATATTATAAGTACAAATCTACAGTTGTTTTTTTTTTAGTATTCTGTATTTTTCTTTGTCGTTTCATAAGGGGTAAGTTTCTTTTTATTAAATGACATTACAGGGAATCCTTAAGGTCTGTAGTACGAATAACCCGTTTCCTATGTAAATTTTTTCGCACCTTTTTTGTACTTTGTACTTTTTCTTTTTTGTTAGATAGTGGTTTTAATTATTTCATAGTTATTTCTTTATATTTAATATTTTACCTTGGTTTGTTTAAAACTTCGACTTTTAATGTCATTGATGTTAAAAAATTTTTTTTCCCGTGGTCTCAGCGAGTTCTTACTAAAGTCGTCCGTCTTCTTTTTAGTCAATTTTTCCTGTAAACTTTAATAACTTAGACTCCGTTTCCCTTTTCCATACGTTAATTTGTTTCGGATTCCTTGGACCACCCTGTGGTGGTTCGACTGGTTGTCTCTGTAATCCCCTTAAAGTTCCTTTCTTCTCTTTTCTTTTCCCTGTACCCTTAATAAACTTCTTCAGTTTTTAGGAGGGTTTGCTCTACTTAAGGTACTTAGGTGTTTAAGTTTTGGGAGGTATTTGAGATCCATTCTATTTGAGTAATATTAGTTTGACGACTCACGTTTGTGTCTCTCTCTTTAGACTTTAGACGTACTCTCTTTCCTAAACGGTTTATATCCTTTAGGAGTTCTTCTATTTTTCAACCATAGAGTACAGTCTTTCGTTCCTTCGGTTTTCCATCAATCTACTGTACGAATACATGACTTTCTTTTTTTGCCTTCATTACTTACTTTCACTGATTTGTGTCTCGCCTATTTGTGGAACGACATGTCGTGTCTCGATATAAGTTGTAGAATACCATTCGGTATTACCTTTTTTCTTATAAATTTTTTCTCACACACATATTTATTGATTCAGTGAAACGACACGTCGTCTTTAATTGTTACAACTTTCAGTTAATATGCAGTTAGAAATTTTTTGTTTCTTTTTTAGAACATTACCAAGTAGATACACAGTTGAATAGACCGGAGGTCCTGTGTATCTGTAACCCAGTCTACAATAAAACCCACAAAACCCACAAAGACCGGTTCCAATTGCAGATTTAACCAACGGACTCATTTTGTCTATGGGAGTCATTTACACTCATTCGGAGTAGGTCAGTTGATGTCTGGATTTGTGTTTTTCCGGTTCACTCTTCCTTAAGGAGGACGGACTGACGTAACTCGACCCTGAAGTTAGAAGAGGACGGAAACCCGAGTTTGACTTTGTTGCCAAGAAGAACCTGGAGTGCAAACGGTCGAAAGTCACGACGTTCAATGTACTGGCCAAGAGGACCAGGAGTCCGGAAGTCTGATTCTGACCTTGACGTGATGACCGACAGAAGGTGGAAGTCGAACGTCTTCTATCTAGAATCCTGAAAAGTTGGAGGTATTGATGTACTCGGTTAGGGAATATTATTTAGAGAAGGATATATATATATATATGTATTTGTATGTATGGTGTAGAATAGCCAAGAAAAAGAGTCCTTTTGGGACGAACTATTGTTGACAGTTCGTTCTTAGGATATGGACCGTTTTGACGGAAAGTTTTTCTCTCTTTATTTCTGTAACGGAATCCCCGGAGGGACCACCGAGTCTACCGTTTCTTAGACGGACGTTTCGTCCTGTGGGACCTAGTCCATCTAGGGGACCTCTTCCCTCATCGTTGGGTGAGGTCATAAAAACGGACCTCTTACGGTGTCTGTCTCCTCGGACCGACCGATATTAGGTACTCCAGTACTTGTCGACCTGTACAGACTCCCTGATTGTGAAGGTGAAAGTGTCTCTGTAAGGGTCTATTTGTTTTTGACCGTCTCAAGTAATGATGGTCTGGATAGCGTATTCATTTTGGTTTCCTTCAGGAATTCAGATTTTTTTTTTTTTTTTTTTTTGATCTTTCATTGTGGTGCGGTATACTTCTTTATTTCTAGAAGTCACTTTCATTTGTGTACCCGTTTGTGTCTCTGGTGATAATGACATAGTAACTAAACATTGGAGTGACAATCTTTTACTCTCGGCTGAGTGACCTTTTCTTGAACGACGGTCGTTTCTGACTTCCGTCCTTCTCTCCCCTGCTGTCCCCTACTCTGTCAACCTGCCGTAGTGGTTGAGCTACCGACACTCACACTCGTTCGAGGCCCTCTACCACTTCCTGCCACTTCGGACCGCGCGACGTCAGGTTCCCCAACATTTCTCCACCTGCGCCGATTCGCTGGCTTGTCGTTTGAAGTGACAATATAGGAGGTGTTAAATTTTTGTTTATGTACGAACATTAATACACAAATACAACGACTGATTGTTACATAAGTCGTATTTCTAAATTAAACACTGTTGTTGTTGTGTTTGTTGACCTTTTGGCTTCACCATATCTTCGCGTCTATATGTCCGATGACGTCAATTCGACGATAGTTAAACTTGATCTAACAATGTTTAAATCCTACAATTGTTAGTAGGAGTACTACTGGTGTTTCTTTTTTTGATTTTTACATCCTTTTCTCTTCTTTTAGCTTTGTCAAGTGAGGTTTTTAGTTAATTTGTGTGTTTTTTTCTGTCATTTGTGTGTTTAATGGATTTGATTGAGTTCTTCTTAATCTTTTTTAAGTTACTAGTGTTAATGATTTCTTCATCGTAGTTATTGGTTTTTGAAGGGTTGTCTCTTTTCGACTTCTTGTTTACCTAAGTGACCACTTAATATGGATTGTAAATTTCTTAATTGTGGTTAGGAACAGTTTGAGAAGGCTTTTTTCATTTCTCCTCCCTTCTGAAGGATTGAGTAAGACACTTCGGTCGTACTGGGCCTATGGTTCCTGTTTCCATAATGTCCTTTCTCTTGACTCCCAGTTGTGGGAAACACTTATAATTGTGTTTTAGCGTTATTTCAAGATCGTTCGAGTTGAGTTGTCGTATAATTTTCCTAATGTATAATAATGATTCTCCCTAAATGGGGTTCTTGAGATCCTACTAAGTTGCATTCGTTTAGTTACTTTAAGTCAAATTGTCACACTCTCCCTTTTGTGTGTGTGTGTCAGTATAGTTAACTACGTCTTTTACGTAAATTGTCGTAGGTCTGGTTTGGTAGTACTATTCTCGCGAGTCTTTTGAGCTTCAACATCCCTTGAAGGAGTTGGACTATTTCCCGTGGGTGTCTTTTAGGTCTCCATTCTCGTGTAAGGTGTCCTTTCTTAAGAAAGGGGATTCTAGTCTCGTTTCTGATCCTACGACCCAAATGACGTTAAGTCGGTACGTCATCTTCAAGGTCGGTCTCGTTAATCTGTTCTTTTATTATTGTCCGTGAGTTAAACCTTCATTTTGACAACGATAAGTCACTTTACTAGTCTGTGTTAGAAAAATTAGACTTTCTTAGGTGTTCTTTCCTTGATTTCGATTAAAGTCGTTTCAACGTCCCATGTTCTAGTTGTGTGTTTTTAATGAACACAAAGATATATGGACGTTACTTACTGAATTTTTCTTTGATTCTTGTCACGTCCAAAGGGGGTGATAGGTGTTTGTCTAGTGAGGGTACTTTCGAAAGTATTCGATTTTACCGTGTTTCGTTTTTTCGTTAATGGAATCCTGTGTAGAACGATTGTTGCGTCTTCTATTTAGTTCTATTTCGTCTCAAATTTCGGTACTGCCGAACTCCGACTCTACGACCCACACCGGAAGGAAAAGGAAAGAGGTCTGTTATGTTCTCGAACGTGAATGACCTCTTATTTTAAATGGAGCGGTGTCCGACTAAGAGTTTTAGGAGATATTTCACCTAGACTTGGTGGAGTTACAGTGAAGTTCAGTAAGAACTCGTGGTTTGTAGTCGCAAGGTTTTCCCAAGTAATAAGGGAAGTCGTAAGATACATACGGAGAGAGTGGGTCCTCGAAAAAGAATGTGAAAGAGATGAAACCAGGAGTGGGAGGTCCTGGATACACAGAAATAAAAAGAGAGTTTCAGATTCCACAGATTCTAGTAGTCAGATTCTACAGTAGTTTAAAATTCTGTAGACGGTTAAAATCCCTACGATCTTACACCTTTTGTATATTCCGATCTGAGTCATAGAAGGAGGAGATTTAAGGGAGTTATGTCACTGACATAAAGATAAATTGAACCAGAGAATTTCGAAACATAATACTGAATTACAGACGACTGGGGATAATCCAATGTCCGGAGAACTCTTGTTTTAAAGGTACGACGGGTAGATGCTGTGTCATCTTTAAAGTGACTTCAAACTCATTCTTTTATGTCTGACGTAACACATTTCCTTCCTTTGTCGTGATTACCGTGGATAGAGTGTAAATAATCGTCTTATTTAATCTCTTATATGTAATTTTAGTTACACATTTCACCTAGAATAAGTTTACGTCCTAAAACTATAAAATTTTCTATGTAAATGATTTTACTTTACAGTGTGACGGTTAGACGGTGAGAGGTGATAGTCTTCGACGCAATCTCTAATGTCCTTTGACAAGAGGTCCCGGAAGGTGTCCTTTAGTGACGGACCGAGGTCCTCCCGTTTCACGGGGTCCGTGAGGTCTCGGTGGCCGGAGTCCGGTCCCCGCCGAGGGTCCGGACGAAGGTCTCTCGTTCCAGACACTCACCGAGGGCAGACATCGGGACCCTCAGAGTCCCGCTTACTCATCGTCTTATGGGTCCCTCATACACATTAAACTTTTATTTTGTCGTCGAACAAGAAAAGAAATTTTTAACATGATGAATAGGACTTAGACGTTTATTGTCTTTCCCATATAAGTTTACTCTGTACCTCATTCTTGACCCTGTCGTTCTCCGTGAACCTACTTTGCTCACGGGAATTCTGTATGTCTGCTACCTCTCACATACAGGAGGAGCCACCGGACCTGGTCACACGGTCGGGGAGTGGTCCGGAGGCGGGAAATGTGTGGTGGGAGGAGTTGAGTGGAAGGTGTGGCTCCCTCTGTATGTCGACTGTGTCTCAAGTTGTCCGGTGAGGTGAGGTTGAAGTCATTGAGGGACAGCCGAACTCTTACTTTTCTTGGACCCCCGGGGCCGAGAGGTCCTGGTAAAATACTCGAACTGAAATACGAGTCGTTGTGACTGACTTTAAAAGGTATACAGGCAGTTCGAAAGTCTGAAACCTCGGAAACGAGTTCGAAGTGGGTTGTCGTAGGGAAGACAGAGTGAGATACCCAAGACTTGTTAGGAAGCCTCGAGTCCAGTTCGAAGGAGTGAGTACTTTTACAGGTACTTGGTGTCCTGGTGTACTTGTCGAGGACGGATGCACGAGTCAGTTAGTCAACACAAGTTACCTGAACACTGGGGTACCTGAACATCGGGCGGCCCGAGGAGTCGCGGCGGGAGTTCAAAGACTTTTTGGTACAGGGGGAGATATTAAGTGGTGTGTAAGGTGACTTTAAAATTTTACTTTCATAGGAAATTTTCTTTTTAGAGAAGGTCATCTAATACGGTGTTTTGGTTCTTGCTTCACAAAAGTTGAAATGTCAAGTAAAGGGATTGTGTCACGGTGAGTTCTTGACGAAATTGACATGGTTTTACGACTAGAATTACAATCAAAATTTCCTTAAGAAAGAAAGGTGACGATGTTTTCTTTTTGTTCTCCCAAAACGAATCAAAATCAAAAAACAAAACCCAAATAAAAACCCCCCACCTCTCGACAAGAAATCGTTTCAGAAGAACCGCTTACGAGTCCATGTGTCTATATAACTACTTTACCGTTGGGTGAGGTCATAAGAACGGACCTCTTAGGATCCCTGTCCCCTCGGACCATCCGACGGCAGATACCCCAGCGTGTCTCAGCCTGTACTGACTTCGCTGAACCGTCGTCGTATGTTATCGTTCTGTCAACAACTCGCCCAGTTGATTTACGAAATCTATGTAAGACTTTACATAGACTTAATTAATGGGACACGACGAGACATAGTCTCCGTTGACGTGAAGGTTCGTCGGGACGGGAGACCGAAGACCCTTCTAGACCCCTCCGGGTCGCCCCTCCGGGACTACCCGTGACCTGTCTTCTTCACCCTTTTCCACCTCACGAAGAGGGCTTTGTCCGACGTGTCTTCGAAAGAAAGGGTCCTGAGGGAAGAGGACCTCTGTCGGGACGGGTCCCGACGAGGTCGAGGTGTGTATGTCAGGGTCGGTCCTGTGTTGGCGGAGAAGAGTGATAGGAGGTCAGAATCGCCCTAGTGTCTGCGAAGGTCTCACGAAGTACACACAGAAAGTTGACCGGAAGACCGAAGTGTGGTTAATGGGGACGTAGACCAAGGACCTAATTGCAAGGAGAACTTTCTGGGTGACGCCAGAAATAAAAGACCTACTGAGGACTGACCAAGACAAAATTTTACAGTAAATTTGTACATATAGTTTGTCATGTCGTGGAGTCGTATGGTCCCGTATTTTTGAAAATTAGGACTTTTTTCGAATAATGTGTTTTTATAATAAGATTTATGTCAATGTCCCCCATCCTTTCCTTTTTTCCTTGGTACATGATTAAGGATTTTCATTTCTTAGAGCGTAAAAAAAGTATGGTTTCACAAGGAGTGACCTTACTTCAGAAAGGAATCGACGTTACAAACGGACTTAATTCAGTTAGTGAGTATTATTTTTACAGTGAAAAATGTTTGAATAAATCATTTCCCTTTTAACCTTTCTAATACCATCAACCTCAGTGACGTCCGGTTCTGTAGACAAGTTTCCCTTTTTTTACAATTTCTGGAGGACAGTCACTGTATAGTAAGTTTAGGTGTTTTAAGACAGGAAAAATTTCTACTTAGGTCAATTTTTTATTTGGAAATTGGTAATTAGAATAAAGTATTAAAAATTTTCTAGTATTTCATAAGAAGTTTTTATACGAATTTGTATGCCTTATTCCATTTTAAACATTTGACAAGTCACAATTGTTGACTACTGATGTCCTGAAGTACTGAAGGGAAAGTGCACTAGTAATTCACTTTAAGGACTTTATTCTCAGTTGGATTGAGTAGTAGGTATTTATAAAGTCCTTTAATTTTGTGAAATCTCGTCTCTCTTATAATAAGATAATTTGTCATAAAGAATTAGTGACTTAATCGAACAAGAAATAGAGGTGTCTTTTTATGGATTATGACGTGTTGTTAGGGGTTAGTATTTGGTTTTATGGTTAAATTACAACGTCTAAATCTTCTTACTCTAGAGATTTCTCCCCACACATGTACACGAGTGAGCACAGGTTAAGAAACACTGGGGTGTCTGATATCGGACGGTCCGAGAAGACAGGTACCTTAAAGGGTCCTTTCTTATGACCTCACCCAACGGTACGGGAGGAGGTCCCCTAGAAGGACTGGGTCACTAGGTTGGGTGTCAGAGAATGTAGAGGACGTGACCGTCCGCATAGGAAAAACTGATCGCGTTGAACCCTTTGGGTTATTCGTAAAGGTTTCGTTGAGACGTGACAGTTCTTAAAATACATTTAGTGGAGTAAAATGGATTTTGGGGAATTCCGTGATAGTGATACTTCTTTCCCTTTGAGTTTTTCCTTGTATTAACGACGTGGTTTGTTCTCTTCGTTTTAAGTTCAAACCAGAACGGACCGAGATCACAGACCAACGAGGGACGAAAGAGACTTTGTCATAATAGTTTGAAAGTGTAACAAAATTATATTTATCAGTCAAGTCAAGTCAGCGAGTCAGCACAGGTTGAGAAACGTTGGGGTGACTGACGTCATGTTGTCCGGAGGGACAGGTAGTAGTTGAGGGTCTCGAACGGGTTTGAGTACAGGTAGATCAGCCACTACGGTAGGTAGGTAGAATAGGAGACAGTAGGTAGTAGTTGAGGGTCTCGAACGAGTTTGAGTACAGGTAGATCAGCCACTACGGTAGGTAGGTAGAATAGGAGACAGTAGGGGAAGAAGAGGGCGGAAGTTAGAAAGGGTCGTAGTTCCAGAAAAGGTCACTCAGTCGAGAAGAGTAGTCCACCGGATTCATAACGTCAAAGTCGAAGTCGTAGTCAGGAAGGTTACTTATAAATCCTGACTAAAGGAAATCCTGCCTGACCAACCCTATAGGAACGTCAGGTTCCCTGAGAGTTCTCAGAAGAGGTTGTGGTGGAAAGTTTTGGTAATTAAGAAACCGTGAGTCGAAAGAAATACCAAATTGAGAGTGTAGGTATGTACTGATGACCTTTTTGGTATCGAAACTGATCTACCTGAAAATAACCGTTTCATTACAGAGACGAAAAATTATACGACAGATCCAACCAGTGTCGAAAAGAAGGTTCCTCGTTCATTCACAGAAAATTAAAATACCGACGTCAGTGATAGACGTCACTAAAACCTCGGATTCTTTTATTTCATAGAGTGACAAAGGTAACAAAGGGGTAGATAAGCTGACTTCACTACTCTAGTCTACGGTACTAGAAACGAAAAACTTACAACTCAAAATTCGGTCGAAAAAGTGAGAGGAACAAAGTGGAAGTAGTTCTCCGAGAAATCAAGAAGAAACGAAAGACGGTATTCCCATCACAGTAGACGCATAGACTCCCATAACTATAAAGAGGGCCGTTAGGACTAAGGTCTAACATCGATCGTGAAGTAAGTCGGCTCGTAAAGAGTACTACATGAGACGTATATTCAATTTATTCGTCCCACTGCTATATGTCGGAACTGAATGAGAAAAGGGTTAAACCTTGATCGGGTAACAAGGTACAGGTCAAGATTGACACCGAAGAACTGGACGTATGTCTAAAGAGTGCTCCGTCCAGTTCACCAGACCATAAGGTCAAACAACAGTAGATGTGTCAGTCTCCGAAACCGCATGAGTTACTTCGTCTTCATCTACAGAAAGACCTTGAGAGAACGAAAAAGTTACTAGGTTGACTACAACCGTTGAAGTAGAGACCAAGGAGACGGAAAAGATTTAGGTCGGACTTATAGATCCAGAGTCAAGTGTATGACGACTTCGGACCGAACCTCTTACAACTCGTAATGAAACGGTCTCACATTCTACTCACGTTAACACACCGTCCGACTTGTAAGAGACCGAAACGGAAAGAAACCCTAACCTTATATTTATTATGAAGAACTTATTTCTCTTCTCTCTCGAACATTCGTAGGTGTCACACGTTCGAGACGTGTATTTCTCTAGTGTCCTATAATGGAGTCTTTCCAACATTCATCAATGGTTAATAGTTCGTGAAGAGTGACTTGTTTTCGGGATTTTATTCTTCGTAGAGACTCGGTGGGAGAGTGGATGAGGGAATCGAAACATGTACTGAAGAATAGTATACGACTATCTTGTTGGAACTATCTGTAACCAATAAATAAGGAGGATCAAAAGACTAATCCCAGACTTTTGAGTCATTTTAGACTCAATAATAGGATCCAGAATATACGTTTAAAACTGTAGAGGATACATCAGGGACTGTAGGATGTATCATGAGGTAAAACGTTTTGTGGGTAAGGTGACTTCCTTATGTAAAGTGTGGTGTGGGGTCATGTGTATGTATCTTGATTCTGTTTTTACAGGACCACTGGTGTAAATGGTCTCTTCCGTTACCGTTCGGTGAGGTCACGAGGACGGACCTCTTAGGGTACCTACCTCCTCGGACCATCCGACGTCAGGTACCCCAACGATCCTCAGCCTGTGTTGACTCGTTGACTTGCTAAAGGGAAAAGTGAAAGTACGTAACCTCTTCCTTTACCGTTGGGTGAGGTCACAAGAACGGACTTCTTAGGGTCCCTGTCTCCTCGGACCACCCGACGACAGACACCCCAGCGCGTCTCAGCCTGTGCTGACTTCGTTGAGTCGTCGTCGTCGTGGTTGGTGCGACGCGTCGTACGTGACCTGTAAAGGATTAAATAAAATTTACGACCTTTGTTGGGTGATTTACCTGGAGTGTTTGGTGATGGTACGTTAGGATTGTGGTGAGATATTGGATTAGGGTAATTCCTTCACGAGTGTACTGGACTCACGAAAAGAAAGGAGAAGGAGAGGTTTGACCTCCTCCTCTTCAATGACTCTTTTTCCTTTCCTTTCCCTTTTCCGTGGTGTACTGGGTTCCCAAATGAGATTTCATACTACCCAGTACCCTAATAAACATAATTGCATGAAATTATGATGCCACTTTAAATAAAAAATTATTTTCAATTTTAAATGGTAAAGATTGGTAAAAATTAACATTTTAAGTCATGGTGACTCATGTAAGTGTTACACGGTGGTAGTGGTGTTAAGTAAAGGTCTTGAAAAAGTTGTAGGGTTTGTCTTTGAGATTTGGTTAATTTTGTTATTGAGGGATAAGGGAGAGGGACCGGGGACCATTGGACATTAATTAAAGATATTATTGTAAAATATTTGTATATCTTTTTTCACTTTTATTTTATTTCTTAGAGATATGTATGGACTGGAGACGAGTTGTTTGATCAATTAAAACGATAAAAATAAGTGGTCAGGGATCGAAGGATAGTAAAATGGGGTTGAATTAAAATTTTTATATTTTTGATATCTGAAAAAAAATGTGTTGGTGTTACAGTAGTGTCGATTGTTATAATTGTTATTAAAGAGTCATAGTGCCTTCAAAATACTTGTTTATACTTTCAAAATATTTGTATAAATTAATAGTTTTTATAAAGAGTGGTTTAAAGTAACTAAAAGAGTTGAGTCGTTACTAAAGACTTATTAAAGGACGTATTGATAATGTAATTTTTTTATTAATTATAAGTTGTGGTTTACATGGTGTTATAAAGTTGACTTTTGAAAGACATCTTAAGGTGTCATCAATGATTATAACGATTCCGTGGTTCCTTTCTTTCATGACAAAAAAGTAATTTTTAGATTTTGTAATGGATCACAGGACTCACCTTACAAAGGAGACGTTTTGTGGTGTTTTTCATTGGATCATTTTGGACTATCACAATGGATAAAATATGTTCGTTTCTAGTCATTCGTCTTTTCAGAGTAATAGACCGTAAGGAAATTTTTTACCTGATGGTGTACTTAAATTGTTTCCTTGTAAAGTGTGTTTCTACCGATGTTATTTCCTGTCTTTACCATACCTGGATTGTTTTCGGTTCTATAATTCTTCTACACCGTTCTTATGTATCTTGTTGACATGGTTTTTCGAGAATTACTGTGTCTATTGGTGTTAGCATATTAGTGAATGGATCTCAGTCTATAGGGTCTTACACTTCAGTTCCGACGTGATGATACTTGTTTCGACCACTTCCACCACCTTAAGGTCTCTTTGAAAGTTTAGGATTTTCTACTACGACAATTTCACGACGTGAGTTATACGGTCGTTTAAACCTTTTGCGTCGTCACCGGTGTCCCGACCTTTTCCAGTCAAAAGTAAAGTTAGAGTTTCACGTGGTAGTTTCTTCCAAGTTTGATGACGTGTTAACGTGAGTAAAGTGTACCATCGTTCTATTACGATTTTTAGGAAGTTCGACCGAGTTGTCATGTACTTTATTCCTGAAAGTCTACAAGTTCGACCTAAATCTTTTCCGTGTCCTTGGTCTCTAGTTTAACGGTTGTAGGCAACGTAGTACCTTTTTCGTTCTCTCGATGTCTTTTTGTAAAGGAAGACGATGTGATTTTCGAAACTGTCACACCTAGTGTTGTTTGCACCTTTTACGAATTTCTCTACCATTATGGTTTAATAGAATGGACGGAGGACTCTTTGGATATGGGTCCAGTTTTTCGTTGTCCACGATGTTACAATGTTGATGTGTACCTTGTTCCTTGACCAAGTTTTAACCCTTTCCTCACATAGTTCCGACGGGATGAAGAAATTGAATATACGTTTCATGTAGTACGTTTTACGGTTCGACCTACTTCGTATTCGACCTTAGTTCTAACGTCCCTCTTTATAGTCATTGGAGTCTATACGTCCTGTGGTGGGATTACCGTCTTTCACTTCTCCTTGTTTTCTCGGAGGATTACTTCCACTTTCTCTTCTCACTTTTTCGACCGAATTTTGAGTTGTAAGGTTTTCGTTTCTAGTACCGTAGGTCAGGGTAGTGAAGTACCGTTTATCTACCTTTTTGTTACCTTTGTCACTCTATGAAGTAAAAGAACCCGGGGTTTTAGTGACGTCTATCACTGAAGTCGCATAATTTTTCGTCTCTGTAGTGAAACTACTGTTTCCGGGTAGATCAGTTTCGATACCAAAAAGGTCATCAGTATATACCTACACTCTCAACCTGGTATTTCTCCAGACTCGTACTTTCTTACTTGGGAATACTTGACACCACGACCTCTTCTGAGAACTCTCAGGGAACCTGTCCTTTCTCTAGTTTGGTCAGTTTGGGTTTCCTTTAGTTGGGACTTATAGGTAACCCTCCTGACTACAACTTCGACTTCGTGGTTATGAAACCGTTGGACTATCCTTCTTGATTAACCTTTTCGGGGCTACGACTCTTTCTGACTTCCGTCCTCTTCCCCTGTTGTCTCCTACTCTACCTACCTACCATAGTAGTTGAGTTACCTGTACTCAAACTCGTTCGAGGTCCTCAACCACGACCCGTCTCTTAGGACCACACGACGTCAGGTACCCCAGTGTTTCTCAGCCTGTGTTAACTCGTTTACTTGATATTCATTGAATTTTGATCTAACGAAAACAAATTGGATGGAATTATCATAATATCTTTTACTAATATACTAACATGGATTTTTAGAGATCACGACGTTTTTTCAGTTTGATCTCATGAGACTTATTTGTACTTATTTAGGATGAAATGTCTGTTGTCACCATTAAAAAGATCAGTACTCCTTACTGACTAAGTGTATCTCAAACTATAGTACTTTATTGTGAGTAAAAGTTTTATATTTTATGACCTTTTTTATTTTCAGTTTTGTCCCCGACTAAGTATAAATTGGATATTAGAAAGTGTACTATGTTGGAGATCAATTCTTCTTTAATAGTCAGATATCTTATAGTTGTTGGTTTATACTTTGTATTTCAGTTTACATTTGTTCTTTTTTTTACAGATGTCCTCAAAGTATGTCACAGAAAAATTAGGACGCATAAAAATCATTACGTTTTATGTAGTCAAATCTTTCATATTCCAATTGTAAGAAGTTTCAAATACTAATTTTCCTAATGGAGGTTCTAGTTTTCGTCGGGACGTGTTTATGGTTATTTTGTACTATATTGACGTGCTTTTAAACGACGACGAGTTGAAGACGTGACGTACTCACAGGATTCATTTAGTT
The DNA here is from genome assembly GCA_006410555.1 of Capra ibex. Classification (NCBI taxonomy): domain Eukaryota; kingdom Metazoa; phylum Chordata; class Mammalia; order Artiodactyla; family Bovidae; genus Capra; species Capra ibex. Next base: position 132,086,190 of record SJYO01020080.1, read on the forward strand.
CTTTTGATTTTATAAATCCTACGAATTATACTTCGAATACATATATAAATTTAAACATAGTGATAGCAATGGGTTATGGGTTTCATAAACTAACTTTTAGATCTTAAAGTATTTTCTGTTTTTTACGGACTAAATAAAAATCAGACAGAGACATTGGACTTATTTGAGTTTTAGATGTTTATTTTGTATGCTGATATTGGTTGTAAAATTTTTACTACAGTGTGAGGTTTTTATTTTTGAAGACTTAACAGTAGTAATATTTTACAGAATTAAAACGATACACACCAAAATTTTACGTTAGTTGATCATGTAAGATGTATCAATAGTGATGATTTACTCTCTTTTAACTTATTTCTTTTTTTTTGTGTTTTTATTAAAAGTTCCACAAGTTCATTAAGATGTAATATTTTCTGATAAAGTACGGAACTGATATTTCTTTTTCGCCGTCTCTTTCCCCTGAGATCGGGATGTGCAGAAGGCCACCAGACTGAAGGGTTGAGTCTGTCGTCACTGGTCCCGTGAGGTTACCGGGAGTGAGGTGTAACGACTTCCGGTCACTCAAATAGATTGAAGACTTGTGACTGTGCCTCTCGAAAATCGTGAATAAAATATTGGTAGAAAGCTGGCTCAATTATCGTATAAGTCCAAACGGTACTTCACACCCGAAGGGACCACCGAGTCTACTATCTTCTTAGGTGGACGTTACGTCTTCTCGGGACCCAAGCTAGGGGCCCATCTCTTCTAGGAGACCTCCCGCACCGTTGGGCGAGGTCATAAGAACGGACCTCTCAGGGTTCCTGCATTCTCCGACCATCCGATGTCAGGTGCCCCAGCGTACTCAGTCTGTGTTGACTCGTCGATGCGTGTCGTCTCGTGTGTCGACAGTGGTACTTGAAATTGAGACCCTCCGTCTTTCATTCGTCAATTTGAAATATGTGTACGTGAGTATACATGTATACTTTCACTTTTTTCACCTTCACGATCAGTACAGGCTGAGAAACACTGGGGTACCACGTTCGGTCCCGAGGAGACAGGTACCCTAAGAGGTTCGTTCCTATTACCTCACCCATCGGTTAGGGAAGAGGTCCCCTAGAAGGGTTTCGTCCTTGACTTGGTGCGGAGGATGTGACGTCCGTCTTAGAAATGGTAGACTCAGGGCTAGTCTAGGAAGTCAGGTCTAGTCTAGGTCCCTTCGGGTTAGGAACGGAGAATGGACGGTACTTCTTACCCTTCGACGGATTTGACGTCCGTCGCCTGTGTCGACTACACTACGTTTTAATTGGTGGTTGAGTTGTCCATTTCGGTGTAAGACTATTAAAGAATTGAAGTTTTAAAAATAAAAGTAATCAATTTCACAGGTACTGAGAAGTAGTACTTTTCATAATAGTTGAATAGATGTAGTAAACATGTTATTTGTTAAAGTTTAAGGAACGGTCTAAGTCGAATGTCAAGACAGTGAGTTGTCATGGCCCACCTTTGGGGATTCTAGGTACCTGACATGAGTCCCGCAAAATGTTTGTGACGATATCAGGGGTACTATGTGGACATTGTATCAGAATAGGAGTAATATGTCCATTCTTTTGAATTCACAGTCTTGCCAATTGAGTGTGTTGCTCCTGACTTAGTGATTTACTACCTCGGTCTAAAATTGCATCCGAGTAGGTTGATTGAAATTCCAGATAAACAAGAAGGGTGATAAGATCTGAGAGTAAATATGATTTGAACATGTCCAATTTTTTTTTAGAAGGGGGGGGGGGGGGGGTTTTTTTTAGAGGGTGATACAAAAAGGTCTTTAAACATAAACCCCAACTCTTTACTCTTATTTCAACAAAGGTCCTTAATAAAAAATTTTATGGTTCTGGGTTGAAAGAGGTTTAATAAGAACCAAATCGAAAGTCATAAATTTTATACTTATAATTTTCAATGTAACAACTAAGTCGTTCTGAATTTCCATACGTAAATAGTGGTGTTTTCAAAAGGATATTGTTATGACTTCTAAGCCTTGTGTCGTCTCAAGTTTTTCAATTTCGTAATATAGTCATTTTTATAACCGTTTGTCATAGACAAATAATTCATATTTGTGTTGTTAAAAGATTTTATTTTATTGATACACCTCGAGTCTTGACGACTCCAGATGATTTTAGGCAGTAAGATTTGTGATCTTTGTTAGTGTTTTTATAGATAGGTATAAGAGAAATATTAGTGTCTTATAATAATGTGTTAAGACAGACTGTTACAGTAATAAAGTGGAAATGAGAATTTTACCTAAAAGTGACCCATGTCTTGTGATTCTACCGTTAAAAAAGGGTCGTGTGACTCTATAGTAAGGTCATAAAAGACTGAAGGTAAAGTCGAGGACTCGTCAGTTTGCCGGTGTCGATGAAATTTCCACTAGACATTACGTCTCAAGGTTTCTTGTCGTTCCTCTCTATTCTTTCGGAAGGAGTCACTAGTTACGTTTCTTTGTCTCCTTTTATTATCTTACCCTTTCTGATCGTTAGAGAAGTTCTTTTTGTCTTTATGGTTCCCTTGTGAAGTACGTTTCTACCCGAGTTATTTCCTCTCTTTATCATACCTGGATTGTCTTCGTCCTCTATAATTCTTCTCCACTGTTATGTATCTTCTTGATATGTTCTTTCTAGAAGTGCTGGGTCTATTGGTCTTACCACATTAGTGAGTGGATCTCGGTCTGTAGGGCCTTACACTTCAGTTCCTCGGAGTCCTTCGTAGTGATGCTTATTTCGATCACCTCCACTACCTTAAGGTCAACTCGACAAAGTTTGGGATTTTCTACTACGACACTTTCACGCCGTAAGTTATACGGTTGTTTAAATCTTTTGAGTCGTCACCGGTGTCCTGACCTTTTCTAATTCAAAAGTAAGGTTAGGGTTTCTTACGAGTTTAATGGTCTGTTATCTACATGTTCGACCTAAATCTTTTCCGTCTCCTTGGTCTCTAGTTTGACGGTTGTAGATAGCCAAGTAGCTTTTTCTTTCTCAAGGTCTTTTTGTTGATGAAGACGAAATAACTGATGTGATTTCGGAAACTGACACACTTAATGTTGACACCTTTTAAGAAGTTCTCTACCCTTATGGTCTGGTGGACTAGACGGAGGACTCTTTAGGCATACGACCAGTCCTTCGTTGTCAATCTTGACCTGTACCTTGTTGTCTGACCAAGGTTTATCCTTTTTCTCATGCAGTTCCGACATATGACAGTGGGACGAATGAATTGAATATACGTCTCATGTAGTACTCTTTGTGACCCGACCTTCTTCGTGTTCGACCTTAGTTCTAACGGCCCTCTTTATAGTTTTTGGAGTCTATACGTCTACTGTGGTGGGAATACCGTATTCCGTTTCTTGATTTCTCGGAGAACTACTTTCACTTTCTCCTCTCACTTTTTCAACCGAATTTTGAGTTGTAAGTCTTTTGATTCTAGTACCGTAGACCAGGGTAGTGAAGTACCGGTTATCTACCCCTTTGTTACCTTTGTCACTGTCTGAAATAAAACCGGAGGTTTTAGTGACGTCTACCACTGACGTCGGTACTTTAATTTTCTGCGAACGAGGAACCTTCTTTTCGATACTGGTTGGATCTGTCGGATAATTTTTCGTCTCTGTAATGAAATGGTTGTTTCCAGACAGATCAGTTTCGATACCAAAAAGGTCATCAGTGCATGTCTACACTCGTAACCTGGTATTTTTTTCCACTCGTGACTTCCTGACTACGAAAACTTGACGCCACAACCTCTTGTGAGAAGTCTCAGAGAGTCTGACGTTCCTCTAGGTGGGTCAGTTAGGATTTCCTTTAGTCAAGACTTGTAAATAACCTTCCTGACTACGACTTTGAGTTTGAGGTCATGAAATCGGTAGACTACTCTTCTTGACTGAGTGACCTTTTCTGGGATTACGACCCTTTTTAACTTCCGGCCTCCTCTTTGCCTACTGTCTCCTACTCTACCAACCTACCGTAGTGGCTGAGCTACCTGTACTCAAACTCATTTGAGGTCCTCAACCACTCCTGTCCCTCCGGACCGCACGACGTCAGGTACCCCAGCGTTTCTCAGCCTGCACTGACTCGCTGACCTGACAGAAACAAGTGACGGTAGAAAATTCTACAAGAGAAGTGACGACCACGGAAGACATGGTGATACTATACAGGTTCACACATAAAGGGTACTCGATAAGACGAAAAGAGAGAGACTTGAAATGAGTTAAACAACGGACTACAAAAAATAGTCGAGACCTTTTAGGAGTCGATAATATAAAATTTCGTGAGGGAGGAAAGGGTTATAAAGAGGGAGATGTTGATCTTTTGGTCACTTTATGACAGTCTGGAAGAGTAAGACACAAGATATTTGGAATTAGGGAAAGAAAAATGGGGGAAGGAACAGGAGACACGATGTAAGACTTTATAAAGAAGAGAGGGTACAGGTCAATTAATTAAGAGAAATCAACATAAATTGGATGGTAATTGGGTATCAGTGACTCAAAAAGTAATGTTGATTATTAAAAAATAAAGATCTTTCAAACAACTCCAGAAAAAGTTTAGACGATCTAAAGAGTAAGGAACGTCTAATAAAAGGTAGAAAAAGCATTTGTGCTATTTGTCGACAAAATACTAGCGAGAGTATTAAGACTATAGGCACCAAAGACTCCCGGCGGAAGACGGTCGACAGAGACGACAAAGAGTGGGTACCACGGAACGAAGGGACACATGAACCAATATAAACTGACACCCGATTTGGAGACCTTCTGATACACACCGTTAGGGATCCTGGATTCTGAGTTTATACCAGATGTACTCTCCAGAAAATAAACGAAGAGGGTTCGTGGATCTTGGTGAAATTTAAGTGTTGAACTCCGCTCCGGACATGGTGTCCACTGTGACTTATACTCGACGTTAGTTCTTCTCTCTTCTGGAGACCGATCCTTGTCCGCAAAAAGAGTCGAGGGTCCGTTGATAAGAACGTGGGAGGATACTCGTTCTCGTACCCTTCCTGAAGTTAGAACCAAATTGGTATGAGATGTCTGTGTCAGGAATCCTCAGTTAAAATATCCCTTTCTTAAAGGTAATCTGAGTTGAGGAGAGAAAGTCGGATTGATCCAATATTAAAGATATGGGACACGGAATATTCCGGAAGTTTTAGTTTCATTTTCAAGGGATCTTATCAAAATTATAAGACAAAAGTTAAGAGACTTAAGGATGAAAGTACTTCTAGAACTCGACCATTAAAGAATGAGAGTACAGTCGAAAAATTTTTCTCCCCCCCCCTTTTTTGGACAAAGGGTCGTAAAGATTAAGAAAAGTTCCGTAACAAAACAAGTATATTGGATCGACTTGTAATAGGACAAAAGTCAAAATTATCCAAAGTGTCAAAATATAAAGTTAGTGATGTTCCAAGTGAAACACCCTTGGACATTGTGACTTAGGACTTCGGTTCCTCGTCGGACAGAGACAGGTGAAACCAAGAGACCAACAGTTCCTGTCCTGAACTGCCTGAGATTTGGTACAGTTGAGGTAAAATAATCTTCTGTTAATTCTCTACCTATACTAAGACTGTAATTAAGGGGTATGTAGAATCAACGATTCCTTAAATAACCGGACGACTAAAAAGGGGTGGTCGTTATACATGTTCTATGTTTTTAAGACATAAACTTTGATGACCTTCTAACTGGTTTCTACATTCTTGTATCGTCCTCTTCACTCAAGTGAGAATAAAGACGATTCTTTGTTTTAGGATTTCTTTTCTGATTGTATACCTCGATTTGTTTTTACATTATTAAGGAGTATTTTTAAAAAATTTACTATTCGTTTTAACTTTCTGTTTTGAATATAAATATGCATTTTAGATATCGTGTGTTTTTCGAGAACTTTTAGTCATTGTTTGTAGGGGGGGTTTCACTTGTTCCTCGCATTTATCAGTAATTTCCTTAATATTATTTTTCTTGGATAGTTGAAAACGGTTGTCCAATCGGTTTTTGTTACTAAATGTTCAGGAAAACCATCGTTTTATTACCCGTTTACATTAAATATGGGACTTGATTTTTGACCCTATGTTTTATTATAATAGATAATCCGTCAAACCGATATCCATAGTTTTAGATTTAATGTGTATCTATGTTGTTAGAGTAAAGATTTTGTATGCATCTTTATATAGTCACATACTTCTGAAGACTTTTAAAAAATTTTGTAAAATTTTAAAGTGAAATATAAAATAAAAAATTTAACTATAGTACCAAGAAAACCTTCCGACTTTCATGTTTGTTTAATTGAGTAGGTTTTAGAAAATATCTCAAAAAGAAAAAATCCAGATATATCATCTAGGGTTAAGGGTTTTTCTCATCATGGTTTCTTACACGATTGGTAGCCTTTACGATCCTTCCAGTATAAATTTTAGAACGTACGATCCGAAGTCGTAATACACTTAGTTCTTGAAGGTCTGCAGGTTCGTCCCAAATCTTTTCTTTCTTGTTGTTCTCTAGTTTGACGGTTGTAAACAACCTAATATCTCTTTCGTTCCCTTAAAGTCTTTTTGTAGAGAGAGACGAAGTACCTGATGCGATTTCGGAAACTGACACACCTAGTACTCTTTGACACTTTTCGAGAATCTCTCTACCCTTGTAGTCTGGTGGAATGGACAGAGGACTCTTTGGACATACTCCAGTTCTTCGTTGTCAGTCTTGGGACGTACTTGTTGACTGACCAAGTCCTAACTCTTTCCTCATGCTGTCCCGACAGACGACAGTCGGACAAATACAATGGATATGTGACTCGCGTAGTCCTCTTTACGGTCCGACCTACTCAATGTTCGACCTCAGTTCTGTCCGCCCTTCTTGTCGTTGTTGGCGTCTATACGTCTACTGTGGTGAGATTACCGTCTTTCGGTTCTCCTCGATTTCTCGGAGAACTACTCCCATTCCTCCTGTCACTTTCTCGGCCGAATTCTTATTTATGAAATTTTTCTTGATTCTAGTACCGTAGGCCGGGGTAATGACGTACCGTTTATCCCCCTCTTTTCCACCTGTGTCACTGTCTAAAGGAGAAGAACCCGAGGCTTTAGTGACGCCTACCACTGACGTCGGTACTTAGTCTTCTGCTGACGAAGAGCCGTCCTTTCGCTACTGTTTGGCTCTGCCGCATGACTTTTCGTCTCTGCAGTGAGACGACTGTTTCCAGGTGTGTCAGTTCCGGTGACCCAGAAGGGTCACCGGTGTGTGTCAACCCTTTCGGCCTGACATTTCTTCCGTCTTACGGTGTCTTGACTGTGTAAACTTGGCACCACGACCTCTTCTGAGGACTTTCGGGGCACCTGTCGTCCCTCTGGTTTGGTCATCCCTCTAGTTGGGACTTATAACTGATCTTCCTGACTACGACTTCGAGGTCATAAAACCAGTAAACTACGCGTGTCTGCTGAGTGACCTTTCCGGGGACTACGACCCTTTCTGACTCCCGTCTTCTTCTTCTCCCGAAGTCTCCTACTCTACCGACCTCCCGTAGTGCCTACGTTGCTTGTACTTGAGACCGTTTGAGACCCTCTACCACTCCGGACCGTGCGACGTCAGGTACCTCAACGTTTCAGTCTGTGCTGACCCGCCGACCTGTTGTTGTTCCATCTAATTAATTTGTACCAGTGTTTAAAAAACAGTGGAAGAGGTGGTCCTATACCTTAAATTAGGAGGAGGGTAACTTAGTCCCGATAACAGATAAATTGGTTATCTTGTGTCCTCTTCATTGCGAGTAGTTAAAATTCGGATTAGAAATTTTCGTGACCGACAAACGTGAAGGAAGGAAAATCTTACGAACAAGGACCCTGTGAGTGAGAGTCTCGGATATTCGGTGTGGTCCGGTGTGTGTCTCCGGAGTGCCGTCACGAACTAGTTGTCGGGAGGAAATCGAGGGTTTGTCGTCGGTAGCAGTTGCCGGTCGGAACACTCACTCGGTCGAATCTACACCTTTGATACTGGAGGTCACTCGTCTGTGGTTCACTGTCTCTATTCGGGGGGATGGTTTAGGAAATGATTAATGTTTTAGTACTCATTTATTTACAATGACAGCAGAATTCGGTCAGTCCAAACCTCATCGAATAGTATGTCGTCATTATTGACGTTGTTGGAGAATGAGTGACGAGATAAAAGTCGTGGATCTGGTCATGGACAATGTCCTGTAGAGGACAATTATCTGTGTCGTGGTCCTCGTCCTCATTTCTGCTATACGTACCGGAACCTCGAGTGCCTCGTGAGTTTCCCTCTGTGTCCGATAATCCATTTTTCTGTTAGGATTATGTATTGTTTAAAATATCTTGTCATGTCCAATAAACCGGTTTGTCCTTCCCGTGTTGTGTCCGAATCACCAAATTCCTTCGAAGGAACTCATCGCCGAAAATGCCTGAGTGACCTCAGGCATTCTGACTCTCTCTTATAAGGTTCGAACTCCGTTCGTTTTAGTATTTGTCAACGTTTTTACGTCAAAGTCGTGAACTGTTTCTTTAGTCTCATCTCCACTCGCCTTCCTCGTCTGTGTCTGGCTCTTTGTTCGCTGCCTCTCGTGTCGGACGGGAGGCTGGCCCTGTTCGTCCGAGAGACGTGCAGAGTGGGTGTCGCCCACCTTAAGCGTCCGTGGAGTCCGTCTGACGGTGACTGGACGCGGAGACGCTTGTACGCATACCCGACCCCCAGGACCTCGGTTAGGGCCTGCCTGTGACTCCCCTGACGTAATTTCCCAACACGCGACATCACATTCTTTTAGTCTGTTCTAGTAGGCCGGTGTCCCCTGCGGCTTTCCTTTGGACGTGTCTGTGTCCGTCTCTTCGAGACTCCAGCTCTCTGGCGTCTCGTCACGTCTTCGTGACCCTGCTCTGCCACGCGAGCTCTCCGTCCGCGGTCTCGGACCACGGAAGTACGCTCCTGACCCCTCTCCCCTTATGTCACGTCGGCGGTCCGAGGACCGACCAGTCTTGATTTCTCTGTCACTACGGGAGGTCGCTCTCTTATGTGCACCGTCCTCCTCCTCCAAAAGATGTTCTGCTGCCATTTGACTCAACGTCTGTATGACTTTAACTCGAAAGGGCCCGGTGTGTTTTACCTCAAGAGGTCCTCCGTAAGTCTAGGGGTCCTGATTTCGAGTCCCTTCTTTAGTTCGACCTCGCTTTCATTGTCGGAGACGTCTTGTGGTCAGAGAGCGACGTCGGAGACCTCAGGAGTAGGGGGTCGGGTCGATGTAGAGATGTTAAGAGGGGATGAACTGAGATGTTTCGTACGGAGGAAGTAAAGTGATTCGGAAGTTTCGTCACCAAACTAAAATACTCCTTTGGGTTCAAATTAGTTTCAGAACGGTGTAGGAAACGTTCCGTCCTACGTACTTCCGGTGTCAAGTCCCGTGAGACACCATCAAGAGTACTGTTGTTCGATCTCCCGGACGAGACCTGCAAGGGTACTGTCGTGCACAAAGACCCAGTTTCCTTTTTCCCCCGTCCCCTCGATGACGTACTTTGTTTCTTTTGTTCCAGGTAGGCCTCTCACTTTGCCCTTCGGTATTTTCGTAGTCTTCCTGTTTTAGTTTCTCCAAGTGCCTCATTTAGTCTTGAGTCTTTCCCCCCGTGTCCTCCTCGACCCCCGTGCCGGGGTAGGGCCCGAGAGGGTGAGGTGGACGGAGAGGTGGTTGGGGCGGCAGCGACGGAGGACCAGACGACTAGTGAAGGGTAACCGGAGGTGGTGTGAGCCAAACCTGTTAGGGTCCGTAATCCAACCTCTTGAAATTCATCTGGTGTCTTTCTAGCACCGAACTTTTCTTTTGAGTGGTATTCCTCATCTTTTAATGTGTGGACTGGTCTTTTTGTCTTTGAGCACTACGAACTACGAGTCCGGTTGTGTCACTACGCGTCAAACTAGAGAGATGTTTTTACCAAATAGATGGACCTCTTCAATTCTCTTAGTTGACTTTTCGACACTACTACTTCTCTTAGTCTTTCACTGACCAACGTTTTATGTATGTGTGTTTTGTAGTTGTCGAAAAGATAGATGGTCGTTAACAGACGAAGTTTTCTATGTGTGTGTGTCCTTTTAAGATACGTGTCGGTGTTTTTCATTTTATGGACACACTGACTTGTCTTCTGGTTTACTGTTTCAAAGACTAGAGGTACCTCTCTCTTAGTCAAGTCAGGTCAGGTCAGCGAGTCAGCACAGGCTGAGAAACGCTGAGGTACTTAGTGTCGTGTGGTCCGGAGGGACAGGTAGTGGTTGAGGGCCTCAAGTGAGTCTGAGTGCAGGTAACTGAGCCACTACGGTAGGTCGGTAGAGTAGGAGACAGCAGGGTAAGAGGAGGACGGGGGTCAGGGAAGATTGTAGTTTCAGAAAAGGTTACTCAGTTGACTCCACCGGATTCATGACCTCAAAGTCGAAATCGTAGTCTGGAAGGTTACTTGTGGGTCCTGACTAAAGGAAATCTTACCTGACCAACCTAGAGGAACGTTAGGTTCCCTGAGAGGTCCCAGAAGAGGTTGTGGTGTCAAGTTTTCGTAGTTAAGAAGTCGCGAGTCGAAAGAAGTGTCAGGTTGAGAGTGTGGGTATGTACTGTGGCCTTTTTTGTATCGGAACTGATCTGCCTGGCATCAGCCGTTTCATTACAGAGACGAAAAGTTATACGCCACATCCAACCAGTATTGAAAGGAAGGTTCCTCGTTCACAGAAAATTAAAGTACCGACGTTAGTGGTAGATGTCACTAAGACCTCCGGGTCTTTTATTTCAGACTGTGACAAAGGTGACAAAAGGGGTAGATAAACGGTACTTTACTACCCTGGCCTACGGTACTAGAAGCAAAAGACTTACAACTCGAAATTCGGTTGAAAAAGTGAGAGGAGAAAGTGAAACTAGTTCTCCGAAAAATCGAGGAGAAGTGAAAGACGGTATTCCCACCAGAGTAGACGGATAGACTCCAATAACTGTAAACAGGACCGTTTGAACTAAGGTCGAACACGAAGAAGGTCGGGTCGCAAAGAGTACTACATGAGACGTATATTCAATTTATTCGTGTCACTGTTATATGTCGGGACTGCATGAGGAAAAGGATAAACCTTGGTCAGACAACAAGGCACAGGTCAAGATTGATACGAAGGACTGGACGTATATCCAAAGAGTTCTCCATCCAGTCCACCAGACCATACGGGTAGAGAGAGTCTTAAAAGGTGTCAAAGAACACTAGGTGTGTCAGTTTCCGAAGCCGTATCAGTTATTTCGTCTTTTATCTATAAAAAGACCTTGAGAGTAGGAAAAAGATACTAGGTCGTCTACAACCGTTAAACTAGAGACCAAGGAGACGGAAAAGATTTTGGTCGAACTTGTAGTCCTTCAAGTACCAAGTGTATAACGACTTCGGACCGAACCTCTTAAAACTCGTAATGAAATGATCGCACACTGTAGTCACGTTAATACGTTATCAAACTCGTAAGAAACCGTAACGGAAAGAAACCCTAACCTTACTTTTGACTGGGAAAGGTCAGGACACCGGTGACGACTCAAAAGGCTTAAACGACCGTATGACTTACCTGGTGAAAGTGTCGTAGTAGAAAGTCCCAAACTTTATGGAGTTGACCTTAAGGTAGTGGAGGTGATCGAAACAAGCATCACTACCAAAGATTCCGGTTGAACTGAAGTGTAAGGTCCTACAGACCAAGATCCACTCACTAGTGTGGTAACACTAATAGTCAAAAAGGATTTATACTCGATGTTATTACAAGTCACGGGTTCACCGAGTCACCAGTTCTTAGGTGGACGGTTACTTCCTCAGTACCCAAACTAGGGACCCAACCCTTCTAGGGGACCTCTTCCCGTACCGTTGGGTGAGGTCATAAGAACGGACCTCTTCGGGTACCTGTCTCCTCGGACCACCCGATGTCAGGTACCCCAGTGTGTCAACCTATGTTGGATCACTGACTCGTACACATTAAAGTCACGTAGTGAAGAACAGTCTTTCTGACTCTCCTTCGATCCACAGGTTCTTACCTCCTCATGAGTGTCAGGTAAGCTTGTTACCTTCTTATACTGCACTACTCTTTGACACACCCGCTCGATGACCTTCTCGTGGTTATCATTTTTGATTTACTTTTGGTTTGTGTTAGTTGTCTTATGGTTCTTGGTAAAAGTCAATTTCTTTTACCCTTAATAGATGTACATACGTACAAATAGACACATATCGATGTTATATGTATGTGTGTTGTGTGCTATTTCTTTGACTTTATTAGGATTTAATCAATTCTCTTTACTTCTGACCTCTTTCCTCCGTTAAGTAGGGTTCGGAAGTATATGGTATGGGTGGTTGGATAGGTTTACTCGTAAGAATAGTGTTCTGAGAACCTGAAGTACGTATTTTTATTCAGGTCCCGAAGGGACCACCGAGTCACCACTTCTTACGAGGACCTTACGCCCTCTGTGTCCAAACTAGGGACCGGGTCGTCTAGGGTGTCCAGTGTGTCGTTGATTCGGGACACGATGTGGATGACCCGGACAGGAGGTCGCGGACCCCTAACTTTCTTGTCTTCGGGTGCCTGGGATCTCGGACATGAGGTGTTGTTCGCTCGTCGGGGATGAGTGGCGTCGATCTCTTACCGGACGTGTCGTCGTCTCAGAGTAGTCTCGGTTTGTATTTATTTATTCTACAATTTTTTTCTTTTTCTTCAGATTAAATTACTTACGTCGTCTGTTTTGGGTTGTCTCATCATGGTAGAAGGTAGAGGATGGTTTAGGTGAAAGTAAGGGTTTAGGTTGGTTCCCAGGTCCCGTTAGATAGGTGATAGAGTGGGGTTCTGCCGTTCTCTGCGTTACAGTCATTGAGGAGAACCTAAAGACTTTGAGGTTTCCGTCGTAGAACTCTTGGAGACTTCCCCGACTGAGTCAGGGGTGACCGACAGTCGTTTACCTCACGTACGGAGCCGTCGGTCTCGAACACTCGTCCGAGTCAGAAGTGCGTCACGACTTAGTGGTAGTTAGGGTAGTCTTCCGTCCACACGGAGGGGACTTCTCTTCACCCTCGAATGAGGAGTGAGGAGATTAATAAGACTTCTGTGTGATAAATGTTCACCTCTGGAGAATGAAAATCAAGTTGAAAAAATATAATGAATCCCCGTTTTACAAATCATTATGATTTTGTAGTTTGTAAAGGTGATTAGTTAGACAATGAACCGAAAGATTTGTCATGAACCCGATGTGTGGACTGAATTAAAGGTCGGAGAGAGCTTTGTGATATTGGGATTGGGACTTCTCTTGAAATTCTTAATAGGTTGTCAGGTCCACTGAAATTTAAAAGAAAAAAGGTACACCCGGTAAAGATTTCAGAAATAACTTAAACAATGCTATGACGAAGACAAAAAACAAAACCAAAAAACCGGCGTTCCGTACACCCTAAAGTCGAGGGCTTGGTCACTAGCTTGGACGTGGGGATGTAATCTTTCGCTTCAGAATTGGTGACCTGTCGGTCCCTCCAGGGTCCCCTAATAAAAAGTAGTGAGTAAAAATATGTTAAAGGTGTCATTCGTAGTGAAAAACATTGCCCCTCCCCTGGAAAAAAGATGTCAGTAGATCTAATGGTATGACACTAATGAACTGGATTCTGTCAGTGAGTGGTGTCGTGAAAGAAATCTGTCTATATGGTGTTCATCAAATAGTATTAATAGTGTTTGTTGTTTAGGTTAGTTAAAAAATTTTTATTTAGTAAGAAGATTTACTTCTGAAATACTGGGTATTTTCCAGTTCTAGTCGTAAGAACAGTTGTGTTTAAATACTCTTAAATGTTAGTAGACATTACTGATAAAGTTTAGTAAAACAAAGTTTTTAAATTAGGTTATTGGTGGAAAGGATCCGTTAACTCAAAATTTTTTTTTATTATTTAGACGTTAATGATTTGTAAAAGTAACTCAGTTGGTGTCTATGGTGTACGTTGTCTCTTTTACTGACTTACTATAATAGAAATCTACAAAAAGTAACCTTGTCTAAATTACTCGTTGGTGACGTACGGTCTGAGGTATGATTTATGATTTCTATACTTTAGGATTGTGTGTCTGGGATATGAACATCAAAACGACCTTTTTAGTTACACATACGATACCTGACTGACAAGGATGGATTTCCTCCAAAGTTCTGTATGTCGTATACGTTTTTTAATTGGTAGATTTGAAATTTTTGAATGAAGACTATGTGTGTACGGTGATGCCCAAAGTCTATTCCCCGACATCTAGTCCAAATCTCCTACGTTTCTTTCTACCTAAAATAGTTCCTTGGTTGTTCGGTTAGTTCCTTCCATTTCAATATAGTCTCTTCGGAAGTCTTTGTCCAATAGAACAAGACACGAAGCATTGTGATGTGAGCTTTTAAATTTTAACTAGGAAAGTGTGGTGGTGGTTTCAAATAATAAAGACGTCAAAATGAGGGAACAAAAATTTCTAGACTCGACGGTTTGGTCAATTAAGTGGTTTATCAATTAAGTGGTTTATCAATTAAGTGGTTTCCCTGTTTTAAGTGGTTTATCAATTAAGTGGTTTCCCTGTTTTAGTAATGATATAGTTAAAACATAAAAGTAGGTCTTGAAAGATAAAAGAACCGGGTGTGTTACAATATGGATGATGTATATGTTAAAGGTAATTCAAGTGAGTTCGTCAGTCAGAATTGATACATCTATACTAGTTGGTGACGTCTAATTGGTGTTATCTTATATTAGAGATTGTAAAGGTAATATCGTAATTGGTGTACGGTCTATGATAGATTCGTTAAGTTACATATATGTCAACCAGGAGGTATATAAGACCGAGACGTTGACGTCTAGGTTAGTTAGTGTTTAGTTTTTATAAGTCCCCCTTTTTTTTTAAGGTTTTTCAGGTTTTTTCGTTTTGAACTGAAACGACCTAAGACTGTTGGTCGATGTATCAAGAAAGTGACATAATCCATAATATTAGACCTCTACTAGATTTCATAGACCCTTCTACACATAATGTACGTTTATAATACGTAAAATATATTCGTTGAACTCGCAAGGGTCTCAAACCATAGGTCTCTCCGGGGTCTCGGTTACGGGACGGTTACCACATGCTGCAAGTGCATACATCCTCGTCGTGTCCATATTGGGTGTATATAACGTATCAAATATACATATGTGTGTGTGTGTATTTGTGTGTACATGAGTAAATAAGGAGATTTGTTGAACCATTCCATCGAAGAAAGTGATGGGAGCGAAGTTTCTATTCTTTTCACTCCGAGGCAGGTCGGTTCAATTGACCGGTCGTCCCGTGATACTATTCATGGATATTTTTTGTTCGCGTCCTTTCGTACGGGCTATGCCTAGACGACAATGTGACTCGAGGGAGAGTTGTGAGTGCTAATGGGGCCAATTTCTTTTAATTACGGAACCTTTAACCGGTGTCTGGGAGAGGGGTGTGAGACGGAGGGGTCAATGAAAAAGGAGGGTGTTGACCCGGGTAAGGGTCGGAGAGTCAAGGGTTTGAGATCCTGTGCGTGCGGGTCGTGACGGTGAGCTCACCGGAGATTCTCGGGGACCGGCCCACCTGCCGTGGTGTGGGTCTGGTCGCTACTGTACCCCGTCAAGAGTCACCGGACTCTGTCCTCCCCTCTTCCCTGCTTACTATGCGTGAAGAAATGTTTTGTGTTTGATGAGTTAAACTTTATAGTAAGTGATAAGACCGCAACAGGAAGAATGGAAGAGTCGCAATTTGTACTATTGCTACTGGTTTCGAATAAAAGATTGACAGGAATGACCCGTGTATTCTTCAAACATTGGGTCAGTTAGGAAGTTATAATCTTATTATTTAGATGGTACATATGTACCTGCAACCCCTCTCCTCTGTCCGTGACCGTCCTTTACTTCCTATTTTCCTTTCTCTGTGGTGAAAGTGAAAATTGTTACTGTGTGTGAATTCTCTGATCGTACCGTTTGTTCGTGTTTGGTTGGTAACGTTTAAAGTCATAGAATATTTCTTTTTTAATGTTCGTAACTCCGTCAATTAAAACTCCACCCACTTAAATTTTTTTTTCACTGTTTAGACTCAAAATTTTATTTCAGTAGGAGTATCAAAAGTTATTTATCATGTTATTCAATGGATGTTTGCTTTTAGTTTCAGTTGGAGAATTAAGAGTTATCATGATGATCCTTTCCCCCGAAATTTTCCCATAGTGACTAAATAAAGAAAGATTTTGCGTCGTTTCTTTTCCGACAATTTTCGTACCTGAGATCTCAACCAGTCTTGGGGTCGAGACACAACCGTATACTGAAAATGAGAGAGAGACGAAGTTAAAGGAAGTTCCAAGAACACTTCTAGTTTGTTTAATTTTAAGTACTTCACGAGTCCTGTCAATGGACCGTGAATTCTCATGAGAGTGTGGTTTGGTGGGTGTTTACCCGGTCGCGATTGGGGTTTGAGGTCTGAGTGGGTGGTGACCCCCCGAGTTCCTGTAGAACCCGAGGTCGGGGTGGACGGTCGTCCGGTTATCGTCGAAGTCTTGCTGGGTCTGAGGTGTCGCTCGACACAGTCCTTGACGAGGGTGGGAATGACGACCCGTGTGTGGTCAAGGGTCTGGGTTTCGGGAAGTTGGCCTCTTGTGTCTTGGACCGAGGTAGGTTGTCATCGTGTCCTGACCAGGGTCCTCGGGGACTCTCGGGGTTGCGGTGGTGGTCGTCCAACTGGGTTCGAGGTTCTGTGGGACCTGGGGAGTCGGTCAGGGGGACGCTATATCGTGGGGACCTTGTGGGGTCTGGAGTTTCGATCGGTACAGTCCTCGGTCGGGACGGGTGGTCGTCTCGGGTCACGATCCTGGGGACCTGGGTGTGAGTGGCCCGTGGGTCGAGGTGGGTGGTCAGTTAGTCGTGATCGACGTCCTGGAGGTCCTTGGGTGTCGGTCGACAGAGTACTGTGTCGGGGTGGTTGGTCCGGTCCCCGGTAGCACGGATGGTCTGTGGTTTTCGTCAGTCGAGTAGTGGTTTCTTCCTACGTGCGTCGGGTGTCTCCCCTGCGGATCTCGTAGTCGAGACCACTGGTCTCCCTCACGTCCCGTCCCTGTGTACTACAGAGGATGTCTTCCCGAGAAGAGGTTCTACCCTTGACGTGGGTTGAATAGTCTATGTGTTGTCGTCGTTTGACCCGTTTTATTTCCACTACCGTCTTGTACAAGGTTTACTTCTCTGTTTTATTATGGGGTCTTCTTGAGTCACTCCTATTCGTTGGATGGGTTTTTTCTCAATTCATTACTAGAAGAGGTGGATCCCTACCTTGGGTCCAGAGGGTGTAACGTCCGTCTGTGAAATGGTAGACTCGGTGGTCCCTTCGTTACTAATGTGTCTACTAGTTTATTGAGCCCTCTGGTGATTTATTTGTCTTATGTTTCAGTCTTACAAAATTGTCTCAACCTTTTATATTTCCTCTTGGTCTTTACTTTTTAGGTTAGTGACTTTACTTTTTATGTCATCCTCCTTATTTGTCCTCTGGGTTACTATGTCTCTTTGCCTGGTCACTCGACCTTCAGTTTCGTCATCTTTAGTGACGGTCCTTTCAAATTCTCTGACGATCTTTTGGTAGTACCTCTTCCGCTACCGTGGGGTGAGGTCATGAGAACAGACCTTTTAGGGTACCTGCCTCCTCGGACCATCCGACGTCAGGTACCCCAGCTCTTCTCAGTCTGTACCGACTCACTGAAGTGAGAGTGAAAAGTGAAAGTACGTAACCTCTTCCTTTACCGTTGGGTGAGGTCATAAGAACGGACCTCTTAGGGTCCCTGCCCCCTCGGACCCCCCGACGGCAGATACCGCATCGTGTCTCAGCCTGTGCTGACTTCGCTGAATCGTCGTCTTGTTGTAGTTCACATAGTTGTAAGTATAATTTGACCAGGGTCTACCTCTTCTCTATTCCTTCTTTTATTTTACAAACTTTTATATTATCGATTTTCGAAAGGATTGGACCCTTTCCTTTCTCTGTAGTTTCAATTTCTTCGTAACCCTTAGGATTTATCGTAGTTGAATTTCTCCTAATATGTTTCTGTGTGACATAGATTTTACGGTTTTTGATTACTAATTCTCTTTTATAAATTTCGTCGTTCCTTTTTCGTCATTCAATATACTCTTTTCAGACGATTTCGATATTCGATTGAAAAGTCGTCTTTGAGATGTCCGATCTTTCTTCACCTTGTTATATAAATTTCTCTTAGTTATGAGATGGACCGTTTCGAAAGTAAGTCTATGATACCTCTATGGTTTTTAAAATGTCCGTTCGTCTTCGATTTTCTCAAGTCGTGGTGACTTCGTCGAAATGTTCTTTGGAATGTTCCTGAGTTGATTCGTTTTTTTTTTCCCCCCCCCCCTAATGTTTGATTGTGTACTTCCTTTAATGTTTTCCTTTTCAACAACCATTTCCGTTTATTTGTCATTTCTATCGGTTAGTTGGTGAATACTTCGATCATCCTTCCATTTTCCTGTTTTTAACAATTTTTAGTTGGTGTTGTCAATTCCCTATGTGTTTTGTCTTCCTACATTTTGTACTACAGTTGCAGTGCTTGTCATTCGACCTCCCTCTCCCAATTTTTATGGCCCAACAATTTTACGTAATCTTGGATTTTCTAGTAGTTAAATTTTATTAGTATTTATATGCTATTTTTACACATATGTATATATCTATGTTTGTGTATTTGGAATGGAATGAGTATTTGGTTTTCAGATAAGATATATGTGTACGTTTCTGAGTGTTTTTATTGTGATTTCTATCAGTAGTTTATTTTTCCTCTTTTTTTCTTTGTTTTTTGAATACCCTTTTTTTTTGTTTGTCTTTTGATGTTTTACCGTCATTCATGTGTTGATACTTATTGTTGAAATTTACATTTACCTGATTTACGAGGTTAATTTTCTGTTCCTCACCGACTTGTCTGTGTTTTGTCCTGGGTACATGGACGACGGATTTTTCTCTGAGTAAAGTCTACATTTCTGTGTGTATCCGACTTTCAATTCTCCTACTTTTTTCCATGAGGTACGTTTACCTTTAGTCTTTATTTTTTTCAATGTTGGTTGTGGTCTCTTTCTTAGGATTACCTAATGTGGTTAATTACGTGTTGATTTTTCTTTACCTGTTCAAGAATCTTTCCATGTGAAGGGTTTGTTTTGTTCTTCTTTGTCTTTTATATTTGCCTGTCTAATCGTGATTACTTCAACTTAGTCGTTGAATTTTTGAGGACTGTTATTTTAAAGTCCTAGTCTCTCGAAGAATCTACTTAGGAAGGTTTTTGAAGGTCTTCTCAATAGTAGATAGAAAGTGTTCGATAAGGTTTTTTTTGACGTCTCTCTTTGTAAAGACTTGGGTAAGGTATTTCGGTTGTAATGGGCCTATGGTTCCGGTCTGTTTCTATTGTCAAGTCAAGTCAGTGAATGAGGACAGACTGAGAAACGCTGGGGTACTTGACGTCGTGCGGTCCGGAGGCACAGGTAGTGGTTGAGGACCTCAAATGGATTTGACTACAGGTAACTCTGCCACTACAGTAGGTTGGTAGAGTAGAAGACAGTAGGGGAAGAGGAGGACGGAAGGTAGAAAGGGTCGTACTCAACCGAGGAACGTAGTCCACCGGTTTCAAAACCTCGAAGACGAAGTCGTAGTCAGGAAAGTTACTTATAAGTCTTAACTAAAGGAAATCTTAACTGACCAAACTAGAAGGACGACAGGTTCCCTGAGAGTTTCTCAGAAGAGGTCGTGGTGTCAAGTTTTCGTAGTTAGGAAGTCACAAGTCGAAAGAAATGCCAGGTTGAGAGTTTAGGTATGTACTGATGACCTTTTTGGTATCGAAACTGATCTACCTGGAAACAACTATTTCATTACAGAGACGAAAAATTATACGACAGATCCAAACAGTATGGAAAAGAAGGTTTCTCGTAGAAATGTAAAATACCGACGCCAGTGGTAGATGTCACTAAAACCTCGGGTTCTTTTATTAACAGTGAAAAAGGTGACAATGGTGGTAGATAAACGGTACTTCACTACCCTGGTCTACGGTACTAGAATCAAAAAACTTACGACTCAAAACTCGGTCGAAAGAGTGAGAGTAGAAAGTAAAAGTAGTTCTGTCAAAAATCAAGGAGAAGTGAAAGACGGTATTCCGACCACAGTAGACGTTTAGACTCCAATAACTATAAAGAGAGTCGTTAGAACTAAGGTCGAACACGAAGTACGTCGTCTTGTAAAGTGTACTACATGAGAGTGTATTCAATTTTTTTGTTTCACTGTTATACGTCGGGACTGTATGATGAACGGGTAAAACCTTGGTAAGGTAACAAGTACAGGTGAAGATTGACGACGAAGAACTGTACGTATGTCCAAAGAGTCCTCCATCCAGTCCACCAGACCATAAGAGAAGAGAACTTCTTAAAAGGTGCTAAACAACACTCGGTGTGTCAGTTTCCGACGTCGTATTAGTTATTTCGTCTACAAAAAGACCTTGAGAGAGCGAAAAAGAGACTGGGTCACCTATAACCGTTAAGCTAGAGACCAAGGAGACGGAAAAGATTTAGGTCGAACTTGTAGACCTTCAAGTGCCAAGTACATGACAACTTCGGACCGAACCTCTTAAGACTCGTAATGAAACGATTGCACACTCTTCTGACGTCAGCACGTCATCAAACTTGTAAGAAACCGTAACGGAAAGAAATCCTAACCTTACTTTTGACTGGAAAAGGGTAGGACACCGATGACGACTCAAAAGGTTTAAACGACCGTATAACTCACGTCGTCAACTTGTCGTGGTAGAAGATCCTAAACTTTATCGAGTTGACCTTACGGTAGTGGAGGTGATCGAAACAAGTTTCACTACGAAGGATTCCGGGGGAACTGAAGTGTAAGGTCCTACAGACCCAGATCCACTCACTAGTATGGTAACACCAATACACACAGTAATTCTAGAGAAAAACATATCAAGAAGACACATAAGGACGGTAGAGAAGAATTATAGACCCGAAAACAATCCAGGTATGGCAAAGACAAGAAATTACACAGGTAGAAACGCACTTTACAAGGGAACCATAGAGGTTAAAAGAACTTCTCTGGAAATCAGAGGATAACAAAAGGAGATAAAGAAACGTGACTAGTGACTCCTTTTGAAGGAGAGAGGAACGATAAGAAACCTTGAGTGAGTCTACCTATATACAAAGGATAAGAGGAAACGGAAAGCGCAGAGAAGAAAAGAGTCATAAACATTCCGGAGGAGTCTGTTCGTAGAACGGAAAAACGTAAAGAAGAAGAACCCCTACCAAAACCAGTGGAAGAGGACATGTCACAATGTTTGAAGGTAGGGAGTCTGGGAGAAGTCTGGGAGATAGTCTAGATTAAGGACATTAGATAAACAGTGAAGGTGACATATTGGCATTTCCCATACTAAATCCAGCATTGACTTACCAGATCATAAAAAGAGATGAAAGAAGTTATATTCAGACTTAAAAAGTTCTTCCTCAAGTACTAGACTCGGTGGCAGTCGAGGACCAGAACAAAAACGACTGCCACGTCTCGAAGAGGTAGAAACCGACGTTTCCTATATTAGTTAGACTAAAGACACGACTGGTAGACCACTACAGGGACACATCTCGGGAGAAAACACGACACGCTTCTCCCACAGACGGTACTGGTCTCGGAGCAACGAACCGGTCGTCGTGGCGGAGAGGTCAGGTGCCGGCGGCCTGGCCCAGGAGGTGCGTCAAGGGGCCGTGTCTGCAAGAATAGTGGTGGTCCGGCGTGGAGACACCTCTACCAGGAGTCACTTGGTACTCCACTGGTGACAGTTCGTGGACGACCGGCTCCCTTCGCCGTGTCGTCGGCCTCGGACAGACGGAGTGAGGACCGGTCGCACGTGGTCTCCTCGGCGTTTCACGACTCGTCCCCCACCATTAGAGACACCGAGATCCGGTCCACAATAGGGACGAATAGACACCCTAATCGAACTGATCGTTGATAGACAGTCTTCTAACGGTACGGTCATGTGGTCAGAAGGTCTCAAAGGAGATAATGTAGGAGGAGAAGAACCAGATATGGTGGTGAGATCGACAGTCTGTTCAGTCTCGATGGTTCTACCACCTTCCCCATACCCGAGTAGAAGAGGACACTCTTAAGGTTTTAACATTGATTGGTGACTTGTTAGTAGTTGTCCTCTTACAACCTAGGGTGGTTTTTTTCTATGGAGTACAGGTTTCTGTTACCTCTTCGGGGTTGTTCTACCATCCTCCCCGTTTTAATGTGAATAATTATTTTACTTTTACAACGGATTACTTATCCTCTATAAAGATTTAGTACATAGACTATGTCCCATATTATGGGTTTTGAATTTTTCTCGGGTATGTTAAGTCATAGATTTTCGTTTGTTGGACTGAGTTTGTACACGTGTTCTAGAGTTGTCTATAAAAAAGGTTTCTACTATGTCAGTTCTCCCTTTACTTTTGTACAAGTTGTAGTGATTAGTAATCTCTTTGTGTTTCGTTTTGATGTGACTTTATAGAGGAGTGTAGTCAGTCTTGCCGATACTAGTTTTTCTGTTGTTTATTGTTCACAGTCACTCCTACACCTTTTTTTCCTTGGGAACTCCTTAGGTTTTTTAATTTCCATGGTTTCTAGGTCGTTAAGGTAAGGTCCTATAAATAGACTTCTTTTGTTTTTGTGATTACCTTATAATGACTCGGTACTTTTCCTTAGAACGGTAAGTTTTATTAGACTTTTCATAATATGATTCACGTTACTCAGTCTCTTTCTGTTTATGACGTACTAAAGTGAATATTACACTTTAGATTTTTTGTTTACTGGTTTGGATTATTTTAGTTTACTCGTTTGTAAACTAAAAATTGTTTTAGTTTTGTCTCCATATATGTATGTCTCTTGTTTATCCACCACCGTTCCCTCCACCCTTCTCCTTACTCTGTCCCTTTCTCTAATTCTCCATGTTCGAAGGTCAACGTTTTAGTAAATTTACTTGTCACACTCGTTATATCAATCAATTATTGATACATTATAGAAACATTCCACTGTATAACGTTGATCTACAACACATTATCCATTGTTGTCACAACATCCAGTTAATATGAATTTTTTATTTAAATGTCTTTCTCTCTAGTTCGAAACACCAATTGTCTCGGTCCTCATCTCCCTGCCCCCTTAACCTGTCTGTTTTCTGTCTGTTTTCTATGTTTGTAGGTCAATATTCTATTTATTCATGATCCCGATATTGCATGTTGTACTATTTATATCAATTGTGACAAAATGCAATATGTCCTTTCGACAACTCTTATTTAGGATTGTCCAGAGTAATGTTCGTTTTTTTAAAAAAAAGATAAAGAAATTATAGATATACTCTACTACATACAAGTGATTTGCATAACATTATTAGTGAAGTACTACATTCAGTTTAGTAATACGTAATGTGGAATTTAGATATATTACACAATCAGTGAGTCAGTACAGACTGAGAAACATTGTAGTACCTGACATTGGGTGGTCCGAGAAGACAGGTACCCTAAGAGGTCCTTCCTTATGACCTCATCCAACGGTACGGGAGGAGGTCCCCTAGAAGGGTAGGGTCCCTACCTTGGGTTCAGAAGGTGTAACGTCCGTATAATAAATACACGACAAATAGTTAATACAGTTATTTTGACCCTCGGTTTTTTTTCATGACAGTATTATAAATTGTTCTTTTCTTTGTTGTCATTTCATTCCTGCTCTTACTTTTAACATTTTTAGTGTCACGATTTTCATCAACTACAATATGAAGGTATTTCAAAAAGATTTGAATTCTTGGTAAAAATTACCGTTAGGTGAGGCCGTGAGAACGGACCTTTTAGGGTACCTGTCTCCTCGGACTATCCGATGTCAGGTACCCCAACGTTTCTCAGCCTGTGCTGACTCGCTGAAGTGAAGTTCTTGGTAAAAATACATATACTTGATATACTTCAATGGACACTGTTGATACTAAAAAGTTAATGAAAAAATTACATTTGAAAAGTTAAAGTAAAAAAATTATAAATCCCTTTTAGTTGTCCACCTCTGGGGTTCAAAAAGTGTTCAAACGAAGGTTCCGAGTCCGTACACAATGAGTCGACTCCGACGTAAACTCATTCACTGTTTTCCTCGTGTGTGAGTAAAGCGAGTGGTTATTTTCTTTGAAAGTAGGGTTTCTCATACTACGTCAGAAATACAACTGATTTTTAGGTGGCTGGGTGACGACTCGTTCACCTGAAGAAGACGCCTTGTGCACGTCCGGACCGCTGCGCCCGTCGTGTCGTACGGGTCTGCCTCGGACGTGAGGAGGATCAGCTCCCTCGCGAGGGTGAAGACGGTAGGGGAGGGGACCCTGGGCCTGAACCGAAAAGACGTTTCCCTAAAGGGTTTCGTTCGAGAGAGTCAAGTAGGACGGTAAACAGAGAATGGAGTTCGGTGGAGATGTGGTTTTCACTTAATGATTTTCCGTGAATAAGTAACTATATAAAGTAAAGAATCGTTTGTTCATTATATGTGGGAACGATGAGTTCTTACCAAGGAGGAGGTCGGCCTTCATCAAATATTCTTTGTATTTTATAGTTCGACGTTGTGTCTAGATGACTTAGTCTTGGACGTAAAAGTTTGTCCTCGGAGTTCCTTAAGGGTCTGTGTAATATTTCAAACTCTTCTTGACGAGATGTCCTGAGATGTCGTTTATCGACATCTTTTTACGAGGTCAAATGTTGACTTAAATCTCTATTTTATACTTTTGATGGTTCTGTACCTTAGTCTTTTCAAGGAATTCTGTTAATCATGTATTTAAGAAATAGTGACCATAGTTTCCACGAGTTTTCACATGAAAGTTGTTACGGATGTGAATTACGATTCAGTCATAGACACATGTTTGTCGCCGTACAAGTATAATAATATATCACTGATGTGCTATTATATAACCCCGACATATGGCACCCTGTTTCTTATTTTTTCTTACTAATCCAGGGCTTTATGTTGGTGGCAGACCGGGTTTGAACACGTTGGGCGTAAGATTTTAAAGTCATAAATCTTAAACCTCAAGCGATTTGAAAGGTCTTTTAATAAGGGGGGTTTTTTAGATTTTCTACACTTGAAATTTGTATGTAGGACATTAGCTTTGATAAATTATCGATCATGACTTGTTTAAAATCCAGTGGACATCTTAGTTCTTTAACAACATCTCCAAACTCGAGGAAAGAGGTCCTTTCTCCTCCACCCACCCTACCCCACAATGGTTTTTTTTTTTTTAGTCACAAGTGGAAGACGTCACAAAGAGTGTAGGACTTTCCGGAGTTGCACGTACAAGGATGTCCACTTCCTTTGAATTCAGCATGAGTTTGTTCGAGTGCAAAGGGAGGGCTCCACCCTCCCATCCCCCTTTCGAGAGGAGAGAAGACCTCTTACGTAAAATGTTCCAAACCCCCGAGGCTCGGGCAGACCGAAGGCCGGGCGCTTCCCTGGCTTTCCATGGTCCTTTACCTGGTTCCTCCTTCACCTCGGGCCGAGCCGGCTCCGCGAGTCGGGCCAGCGTGGGCTCTGGGGTGGCCCGCCCCTCCGCCCGCCGTCCGGCGCCCCGTCGCGGAGTCGGGGCGGCGGGGCCCCGCTCCCTCGGCGCAGAGGGCGGGGGGCGGGGGGCGGGCCTTGTGCGTGTGCGCCCCCCGCGACGCTCCGGGGCAGCGCCGCCGCTGTGGAGTCCGGGCGGGCCCCCTTCCGCTGCCGCGCTCCGCCCCGCCCTGCGCAGGCCTCTGCGACTCCCCTCCGGCCCGCCCTCGCTGACGGGCGCCCCCGACGTGACCTCCTCCCGCCTCCGCGAGTCCCGCGGGCTCGACGAAATGCCGGCGGTCGCGGCAGCAGGAAACCGCAATGGACACCGCGCCCTCCCGAGGGGCCGAGGATGCGGGACTCAGGAGGAGGGGAGAGAGAGAGAGAGAGAGGGAGTCGGAGACGGCCCTCGAGCGCCCTGACCGGCGCGGACTGGGCTGGTCTCTCCCTTGTCCCGCCCCCCCCCCGCCGCCGCCCCCGGCCGTCGGTGCACTGGTGCGGGCGCGGCATTGCCGCCGGCGGGGGGCGGCGCGCGGGAGCCGCGCGAGGTGGAGATTCGTGGGGCGCCCCGCGGGCGCGAGATCACGCGTACGCGGGCGGCCCGGACGTGTGACGCGCGCGCGCTGCGCTCCGACTCGCCCTAGGCGCCCGACTCGGCAGGCGGCGCCGAGAGCCGCGCGCACGCGCCCTCCTGAGCAAAGCAAAAAAAGAGGGGAAAGGGAAGGAAGGAAAATGGGAAAATAGAAGGTGTGGAGGCCGGCGCCAGACGACCGCTCGTCGACCTCCGACTCTTAGCAGGGGGCCCGACAGTCCGGGAGAACGAGTGGTGGTGGAAGGGTCCCACTTCGGCAGACTTTCCGACCGGGAGGACGGACTCCTAAACGTAAAGGACACCGGACACTGTCCCGGAACGTCGACTCACCTGAGGATCAGCACGAGGTTATGGGCCGGCGAGACGGTGAAGGAGAGACTCCACACGGGACGAGACGAAACGCTCGGCAATCATCAGACACGTATGGACGAAATCATACCCCGAAGGGACCACCGAGTCGACCACTTCTTAGGCGGACGTTACGGCCTCTGGACCCATGGCAGGGACCCAGTCCTTCTAGGGGACTTCTTCCCCTTCGGACGGGTGAGGTCACAAGACCGGACCTCTTAGGGTACCTGTCTCCTCGGACCGCCCGACGTCCGGAAGCCAGAGTTCTCAGCCTGTGCTGACTCGCTGAAAGTGAAGTGACGAGTGAAATCTTATTGGGCATCTTTTTATTATGTGCAATAAAAAAAAAATGTTTCGTGTCATCATCCGAACCTAAAATACAATGGAGTATTGAATCCCGTCATATACAGAGATTGTAACACTATAGAGGCGTTTCCGAACTCCTGACTGACATTTAGAACACGAAACAACAGGAGGTGAACGAAAATCAGTTCTAAATTTGTCGCCCTACGACAAACGAACAAACGGGTTAAACTTTCGGAAACTTACTTTTCCGAACCTTACCATAACGAGTAATCCCACGATTTACGAAGTGGATCAATGTCTCTAAATACTATAAAATAATGTATAGAAGTGTTTCTCGGACTACCTTTAACTATCACAACTCAGGACTTTTGGTTCCGTCCTTTTCCAGTCTAAAGGTTTCCAATCGACCGTATCTCCTTCCAGGGACCACCTTCTGGAAACAACCGCTTGACTGTCTGGGAGGGGAAATCCCCTCAGGGGAGTGACAGTCGCGTAAACCAACAGTTTCGTCATGTCCAATTCACTCAAGGAACACGGTCTAAATTAGTCCTTTTTTTTTACATTTTTGATTGACCATCGAGACCGATCTACTCAGTAGTAATGACAATTTGGTCACTTATAACTCCACTACAAGTCGTTGTCTTGGGGACAACCCTATTTACAACTAGTTTATTCTATACCGTTCGGTGAGGTCATAAGAACGGACCTTTTAAGGTACCCGTCTCTTCGGACCTCCCGAAGTACCCCCCAACGTTCCTCAGTCTGTACTGACTCGTTGACTTGTGTATGTGTGTGTGGATGTGCACGTACTTTGTCACAATTGTTCCCGAAGACTCTTCGTCCTTTTCGTGTCGGAGGAGAGTACCCAAACGTTACAACTACCCGAGAAGAGACGTGGATGGTCGCCTATGTGGACACCTACCTAGGGTGGGTTGTTAACGTCGACGGTGGAGTCTATACGGTCATTGTAAAGTGACATAGATCAGGTTCCAAGTCTTAGACTCCTTGTGACAATAAAACCACCGGATGTGTCTTGGTACGGAGGGATCCTCAGTACGAGAACACATTAGAGGAGAACCTAGACCCGACCTGAACAGTGACGAAAATTGTTAATTTTTTTTTTTTCAGACAAGGTTCAGATCCGGAATTTTTGTCCGAAACGTCACTGTTGTAACTTTAAATGGTCTTGGACATGAGTCCCTTTTGTCTCTGATAATCCTTTAGGGGGGTGGACAACCATAAGACCCTTTACCGAATATCGCTTCTTGTTAGGAAGGGGACATACTGAATCTATTTTGAGAGAGACGGGAGCCTGGGGAGTAACACAAATACTCTGGTGTGAGGAGGACAGTCAGTGACTGACGTGTCGTCCCGTTGAGTCCGTCCACAGGAGATTACCCACCGAAACCGAGTTCCTAAGGGGTACCCAGACCGGTTTAACAGAGTCTTGACGGACATCAGAACCCCGAAAGAAATAATTCGAAGGGAAGGAAGGAGAACTTGAACGTGTCCACAGGATGGACGTAGTAGCACCAGAGAGGGCGACGGGGACGAAGGAAGGAAAACAGGAAGTGACAATGAGAGAGGTTAAAAACATGTGGGTGAGGGTAGAACCACAGAGGGAGGGACTCCCGGACTCGACTTTGGGTGGGGGTAAGATCCTAAAGAGGACCGGGTGGGAGTCCGATCTTGATGTCCAGTCTCCATTGCTTAGTAGAGTTTTTTTAGATTGAAGAGAGTAAGAGACCATGAAATGTAAAAAAAGTTTAGGAGAGGTAGAGGGTCTGGGGAACAATCTTCCGTCGATTGGGGTCCATCCCCATTGTTGTACGAATTTCGGAAAGCATGATTCTTATATTCTTTCTAATTGTCGATAAAACTGATGTTTCTATTAACTCTTATATTAATTCTAACAATATAATCATTATTTTTAATGATTTGTACCCGGTAAACTCAGAGGGGGAGGGGTACACAAGGATATCGTCTATGATACCTCCGACAAGTACATCAAGTATTATTTATAAAGGTTGGTTGGAAGTTAGTGGAGAGGGAAGAGGGGTGGAGTTTAGGGGTGGTTCTTGGACTTTGCTTGTTCCGGTTAGTCAAAGAGAAAAGACTCTCTTAACTCTTAACCCTAATTTTCCGTCAATTTCCTCTAGGTTGGTCAGGTAAGATTTCCTTTAGTCAGGACCCACAAGAAACCTTCCTGACTACGATTTCGACTTTGGGGTTACGACGCTCCCTAATCCCCTTCCTCCTCTTCCCCTGCTGTCTCCTACTCTACCGACCTACCGTAGTGCCTGAGTTACCTGTACTCAGACACACTTGAGGTCCTCAACCACTACCTGTTCCTCCGGACCGCACGACGCTAAATACCCCAGTGTTTCTCAGCCTGTGCTGACTCGTTGACTTGACTTGATTTGACTTGACTTGACTCAATCAGAAACACGTATCGATTTTAACAATTTTGGGTTACCACATCCGGTAGAGTAGTCAGTCCCAGACTAGTCCGATCTTTGGTAAAGATCAGAGACTCCTGTTTGTCCTTCTGTGTGCAGTACGACAACGTCGTTTTTATCTTTACTCTGAAAAGACTATTTGTTCCTTTTATTCCTTTGTTACTTGTCAGACCTCTTTGTCGTAGTCGTCCGGGCTTTCACAATTCGTTCGGATCAAAATAAAATTGATGATGGTTAAGTGACGTGATCGTTCCGAATAGAAAGTGTTGCAAGGAATTTGATGCACTCAATATGGGAAGTGGACCACAAGTGTAAGGGGGTGTGAGGGAACATTGTTAGAGGACATCTTAAGAAGGAAAGTCTTCCTTCCGGTGCCCGGTTATTGGGGTCTCTGTTGTCTGGTTCAGTGGTTCAACGGACTGTAGTTATCACCGTCAAAACTTTGAGACGTCGTTCTCCTCATTTCATTCTGGAAGTAATGAAACTAGTAGTAGTGGATGGGGTCTGGTATTCGGGGTCGATATCTTGGAGAGAATTAAGGGGTCCCTTCCCACACCCTGTGTCAAGAACTCCACGATCATCCGAACACGGAAGAAATGGTCCGTTTCTTTATTTCGAAGAGAAAAAGAGAGGGTTTTGAGACATAGGTATAAAGATAAGCCATAATCACGTGTCTCTCGGTTCTAATACCGTTGTTACAATAACCTCGGGGTCCCGACTCCAGTAGTCTACCTTAGATGTCGTGCCACTATGGTTCGGACTCATCGACGTACGTCTCTCTTGATGAATTCCAACGAAAGGAATCTTCCGCGAACACTTCGTAGGGGGAGTGGATGGCTGTTGACGTTCCCCACCTTGTCCCTTCGAGTACCGATAAACAGCCTAATCCCGAAGGGTCAACCGTGTCACCTCTTCCGTTACCGTGGGGTGAGGTCGTGAGAACGGACCTTTTAGGGAACCCGCCTCCTCGGACCACCCGGTGTCAGGTACCCCAGCGATTCTCAGCCTGTGCTGACTCGCTGAAGTGAAAGTGAAAAGTGAACGTAACCTCTTCTTTTACCGTTGGGTGAGGTCACAGGAACGGACCTCTTAGGGTCCCTGCCGTCTCGGAGCACCCGACGGCAGATACCCCAGCGTGCCTCAGCCTGTGCTGACTTCGCTGAATCGTCGTCGTCGTCGTCGTCCACCGTGTCACCATTTCTCAGACAGACTGTTACGTCCACTACGTTTTCTGTGTCCAAACCATGGACCCAGCCATTCTAGGGGACCTCATCCTTTACCGTTGGGTAAAGTCATAAGAACAGACCTTTTAGGGTGCCTGTTTCCTCGAACCACCCGACGTCAGGTACCCCAGTTTTTCTCACCCTGTGTTGACTTGCGTGTGTGTGTGTGTGTAAACAGTCTAACCCTCTCCCTATAACCGCTGGCTTGTTAGGCACGAGTGTCGTAAGGAAAGTAATGCGTCGTTTAGAATATGTATTAAAGTCTTACAAGAGTGGATTATATTTCGTTGATAGGTAAATGATTGGGACAATAATTTCTCTGTCATAATAGTCGTGTGTGTTTTTATTAACTAGTCTATAGTTCGAAATTTCAGTCAAATTGAACGTAAGATTAGCATCTATAATAAGTTTTCTCTCGGATGTGTGTGTGTGGGGTTACGTCTTTGGTCTTTAACTAAATATACATCCCAGATGTATAGATACATGCCATTCGCCGACCAAGGAGAAAGGAAGGTTTAAATAAAAGGCGAAGAAAGTGACCTCAACCCAAAATCGACCCGAGTACCGGAGGACAGACTTCTGATGTAAAGGGTAAGACGGGACACCGACCCAAACCGGTGCACTGAAACAAAAGTAGCACCTCGGATGTCCACTGTTACACATGTTAAACGTGTTTTGAACGAATTTCCTTCATGGAACGGGATTTGACGGAGAAGAGGTAAGTACGGTCGACCGTGTGTCTACCCCACGGTTGGGTTGGAAGTTCTCCGTCTCGTCGTTCTACCTTCCTTTAACGTAGGGACTCAACAGAGTGTCTCGCGACGGACGGGTCGGAACTGATTGGGAACTGGAAATTTAGTCTCCGTTTCTATAAAGATGGAATGACTTCGGTGACTTAAAAAATTTTAGAGAAAAACTTTCGACGTATGGACTATATTATACATTGTAATATAAGACAATTGATTTAACAATCCCCCTATTAGAGTGCTTTCTGACAGACCTATTTTGTAACTTTGTCTTTATCTAGTTTCGTGTGCGGAACCTTTACTACAGCTGTAAATACCTAGATAACCCATGTAGTTGATGAAACTCTGACGTTCCGGACACAAACGTCGTAATACGAAAAATAATAGTGGGTACGAGTTTCAGGACTCACAAGTGACCTTCCTGACTACAACTTCGACTTTGAGGTTATGAAACCAGTGGACCACACTTCCCGTCTGAGTCCCCTTTTCTGGGACTACGACCCTTTCTAACTCCCGTCCTCCTCTTCCCCTACTGTCTCCTACTCTACAAACCTACCGTAGTGGTTGAGCTACTTGTTCTCAAACTCATTTGAGACCCTCAACTACTACCTGTCCCTCCGGACCGCACGACGTCAGGTACCCAAGTGTTTCTCAGTCTGTACTGACTCGCTGACTTGACTTGACTATGAGTTTCAACGGGAATTTTTAGAGTCTCGTCAGCCTCCGTAATCCTTCGTGACATCTGTCCTCCAATTCACGTGTCCTGGTTCTCATCTTGTTAAGTTCAAGTTTGGGTCAAGAGGAATGGACTATTTTACTTTAGAGTTAGTTCAACGAATTTGGTGAGTCAGAGACTGAGGTCAAGGTAGACACTCTACCCCATTGTTATCAAAAGTTAAATAGTCCAACAACACTCGTAATTAACTCTGTTAGGTGACAATTCATTCGATAAATTACTAAGTTAATTTTTATATATAACAAAAAATAAAATATAAACCTCGTAAGTAGTCTTTTTTTTGTAGACGTCAGACATCCTTCTCGATTAATAAGATCTATTTTGGTATTACTAACCCTAGGCAACAAACGTACGTGTTTTGTCGTTTAAGACCTGAAGCCTGTGGTTTTTAGTTTCTATAAAAACAACATGACGGGGTTATAGATACCATATAGGTGACTATACGGATTTACCGTATCGTGATTTTCATTCCAGAATTGAAACAATGAAACTTTCCTGGTATAGGGTTTTATAATAAGATATTCCTCTTTCTTGAATATCCTCCCTCTATTAGTCACGACTAAAAGTTAACAAAACACCTTCCTTAGTACTAGTGTCAGTATATTCCGGTAAATAAACTTCGGAAACAAGAGACACTATCGTTACTACGGGTAACCTATCGACCAGTCGACGTACGTCTCCCAAGGTACCATTCTGGAAAGTTGTACTCAAATACCATAGACATAGGACATTTCCTGGGAAAGTAAAAAAAAGATCCACGTCCGAATCTTATACGGTTCTTTTCGTAGCTACTCGTTGTACTGAATATAGTGAATCAAGTATGGGGACGATATGACAAACACGGAACACTCTACTGGTCTACAAACCTACAGACTGGAACGGAGTTGCCACTCGAGGAGTTCCCGTTTGTCATACAGAATGAGTAGAGACATAACCGTCACAAAATCCGCGAAGTGTAGACCGTCCATAAGTTATTTACAAACGACACTTATTTTCATTTAGACATAGTGTAATACCTTTAGTAATAGAACGATGTACCAACTTGTCACAAGATAAGTAGAATAACGTCACATTGTTTAATGACGTTTGTATCGACGAATCTTGTTGTTTGTAAGTATTAGAGTGTCGAAGACATCCCGGGCTCAGACACTCACCAAAAGGATCCAAGAGACCCTAGACAGTGGGTAAACGTTTAGTTCCACAACCGTCTCCGAAACCAGAGTGAAGTTCCGAAGTAACCCTTTCTCGACAAAGATTCGAGTGCACAAATGACGGTCTCAAGTCAAGGAACGGTCCACATTTTGGTCCCGAAGTCAAGGAACGGACCACCCGGAGAAGTTTCTCGTCGAGTAGTGTATTGTCGGACTAAATATTCAGTCGTTCTCTCCCACAGGATTGTTCGTCTACAGTGTTTGGATACGTCGTTAGTGCCTTCACTATAAGGTAGTGGAAATGGTATACAGAAAACAATCTTTGTACACTGTTCAGGGAAGGTGTGAATTTCCCTCCCATAATGTGTCCTGTGAACACAGTCCTTCGTCCCTATTGATCCCCAAGAGGATTTCAGACAAGTGGTGGACGTCCGGAACCACATATATGTTGTACTTGTGAACCAAGTGAGTTTACTTCTTCGAATCAATCCAAGTGTACGACTAGGTTACTCTTTTAGGTATACGAATGAGTTTATACATTTACGAGGTCTACGTAGAACCTTTTCCTTCTCATAAAGTACCTTCAGGAATGTCAGACTTACCCACTGAGTATTGAGTAGTTGTCTCTTATCGCTTTCACTTTCACTTCAGCGAGTCAGCCCGGGCTGAGCACCGCTGGGGTACCTGCCATTGGATGGTCCGAGACGACAGGTACCCTAAAAGGTCCGCTCTTATGACCTCACCCGACGGTAAAGGAAGAGGTCCTCTAGAAGGATTGGGTCCCTAGCTGGGGTCCAGAGGACGTAACGTCTGTCTGCGAAATGGCAGACTCGGTGATCAACTTACGGTTTAGTGGTAGAAAAATCCGACTTACAGGGAGATCTTCGGGAAGTTTTACTACTAACTTTATACTTGTAATTTCCATACGGTGTAGAGAAAGGTCGAACCCTTAAGGGTCGTTTTTACAGAGTACATCAGGAACCGTACGAGGTCAACTAAGGTAGGTAAACCTGTCGGTCGGTTTTCGGGATTCGTGCGTGTGTCCTTCTGTTTACTACTCCTGGTAGCTGTTACCTTCTCCGTAATTAATCGGTAACAACGTTGTTACGATGTATAGTTCGTCGAGGTTATAGAGTCACTAAATGTTTTCGCAAAGAAAAAGAGTACATCCTTACCGTCTGACCAACACCAAGTGTACGAGAGCGACCCGACTCGAACCGGCTCGAACCGATCCGACCTGAGGTTTGAAACCCGACCTAAGTCCAGATCAGTGTGTAGAAGTAAGACTCTGGTCGTCGATGTGTCCCCGTGTGTCAAGTACAAGACCAGTACACCCACCGTTTTAATATTCTTCTTGTTCCCCCTTTGTAAGTTATTAAGAATTCCGAAATTCGAGCTTTGACCGTGTGGTCGTGAGGAAAGGTACAATATAACTGATTCCGTTCAGTGTCCCGACTCAGGTCATAGTTGTGACACACCTTTGTGTGAGACGAATGAGATCACCCTCCACTAGGATTATGTTCCTTTCCCATTTTACACCTCTCGGTGCTTACTTCCATTCGTGTTTCTTCGACTGGAGTCTTCGACCAGTTGACGGACGCTGTGCGTGTTTGAGGGGTTGACAACGAATTGTTCGGTGTCACAGCACCTTGGTTGTCAAGTCTGGTAAGTGACCGTGTTGAGATACGAGGGAGTTATACGCTAGGAGATTTTAGGTTTTAGATGTAATGTCATTATATTACTTCCATTTCTAAAATGTTCGTGTCCCCGGAATTTTTAATATCAAGGGTACCGTTTATATTGTATCGAAAAACACGGGTATATGACGTTTCTGTCTTCAGGATTGATATTTGTCATTACCCTTCAGTACGTATAAGTCCCTACTCCCACTACTTTCTCAATATCTGGGTCAATCTTTTTAATGAAACCCTTAAAATAGAATGCCTACTTCGGAGTTCATTACATGTCGTATTATGCTGGTTTACAAATTATCCACTGACTTATCTCATTAAAAGTAACGTTTAATGGTGTTACAACATAAGGTTACTTTTCTTTGTAAAGAATCTATATAATCCCTATCACGGTTATAAAGTAAGGACACGAAAACAAAGTCTAAAGTCATCGATAGAAATTGACTACCCAGGAGTGACCTTAGATTAAGGAATATTTACTCAACCGGAGTACTTCGACCGCTTAACTGTATAATACGAAGATAAATGAAAGATTGAGTGTCTAGAAAGTTTCTAGTGGACAAAAGTTGTTAACAAATCGACAATTTTTACTAATTATACCTTATTGTACGTCGAACGGTAAATTGAACCGAGTAGACTTCCTACAATCTACAATATGACATAAATTAGTTAATTGATCTGTAATTTAACTTAAATTTTACGTGTAATTTTGTGGTATTCAACTTTATGATAAGATGGTTTCTGGAATTTCCTGTATTAGGATAAGGAAGTTTATATTACGATAGGGAAGGTTCAAAACATCAGAGTATTTTTCACAGTGTAAACATTTGTTGAGGACTGTAGGTTAATAGTCAAATAAATATACACGGAATACTGTTCTTTTTTACGTATAGACTTTGCGACCTCATCTCGATTTAAGGCATATATTCTGACAAGAGAGTAAATTAAAGATATAGAATACAATTTTATAACGGAAATTTTCGTCAGATGTTAAACCCAAGTGTTTCCGTGACAGGTCTCGACACACTATCCGACTGAATTTTCAAGGACAATTTTCCGAGTAGTTCTATCTCTTTTCCTTTTTCTTACCGTTCCCGGGACATCTGAAATTAACTCTTCTTATCACCGATTTCGGGTCCACTTTAAAGTTGACAAAATAACTACTACTACCTGACTTAGAAAAATTTTAAAATAACTTCGTATAAACTGAATGTTACAAAACAATTAAAGACAACTTGTCGTTTCACACACACACACACACACACACACACACACACACACCCACACACACCCACACCCACACCCACACCCACACCCACACCCACACATACCCGTGAGTCGGTACAGGCTGAGAAGCACTGGAGTACCTGTCATCGGACGGTTCGGATATATATATATATAACAACAACAACATCAAGTCAGCGATACAGAACAGACTGAGAGACGGCGGGGCACCTAACGTGGTGCGGTCCCCTCAAACCCGGAAAACTCGTAGTCGAGGGGTATTAGGAACGAAAACAACAACAAGTGAACGATTCAGCACAAGTTGAGAATCGCTGGGGTACCTGACGTCGTGACGGTCCGCAGGAACAGGAGGTCTTGGAGGACCTCGATCTAGCTTGAGTACAGGAAACTCAGTCACTACAGTAGGTTGGTAGAGTCTGAGACAACAGGGGAAGAGAAGGACGGGAGTCAGAAAGGGTCGTTGTCACAGAAAAGGTTACTCAGTCGTGAAACGTTGGCCCCCGGTTTCATAGCCCGAAATTAAAGTGGTTGTCGTTGTCAGGAAGGTTACTTATAAGTCTCAACTAGAGGAAGTCCCAACTGACAATCTAGAGGAACGTCAGGTTCCCTGAGAGTTCTCAGAAGAGATCGTGTCAAACTTTCGTAGTCAAGAAGTCGTAAGCCGGAGGAAATACCAGGTTGAGAGTATGGGTATGTACTGGTGACCCTCTTTCGTATCGAAACTGATATACCTGAAACAACCGTCCCTACAGAGACGAAAGAGTATACGATAGATCCAAACAGTATCGAAAGGAAGGTGTCTCGTCAGTCATTGTTGTCCAACTCGGGAACGACACATTTAGGGAGACCAGGGAGTTAGTAGTATAGGGAGAAACTGATAACGAACCTCTCTACCTTCCTAAGAGACGAAAATTTGTATTGGGACCTATTAGAGAGGTAGAGTTCCTGGGAATGGAAGTAGCATAGACAAGGAAAACGGTAAATTACATTATTTAAGTATTTAGGGTTCCTAATCCCGTACCCGTAGAAACCTTCCCTGTAAGAAGACGGACGGACGGACGGTCTGACTCGAGGGAGGGTCGTAAAGGGAAGACCTTACCATGGAAGGGACCAGTTATCCGTGACAAAATCTCCTATCAGTTCCTGTAAGTAAGTCAGATAACCTTTTAGGTCCCAAGTTTGTTATCACAAGATGTTTAAGGTTGTACCAGTCTGTCTTTTTTAAGACGCGTGTACTTTTTTACGACATCGTATACCGTTTCCTTATGGTGAAAATTATAAGTTTCCTTCAAGGATTATACGCTTTTTCAACAGTGATTCTTGACGTAATTTTAAAACATTGTATAAACGACCTTTATAAGTTTTTCTATAGGTTCCTGTACTAAAGAAACACTTCTCTTGACTTTACTGTAGAATGTGTTTCTATGCTTACCCTCTTTTGGCTAACTTTACTCTTTTTCTTACATGTTTTTGGGTCTCGTGTGTGTGTCTTAATTTTAGATGTGTCTTGACTCATTTCCCGTTTCAACCGTTTTTATTATGTGGTCATTGTACCTTCTGTCTGACTCTTTAGAAGGATCTTGCGGAATCTCACTTAAATCTTTAAAAACCAACGGTTATTCTACCTTTTGAATAACCTTTTTAAAGGTTTGTTAAAATACTTTGGTTACATTGAAACTATTGTTTTGAAGTCTTTTCAATTCTGTGTTAAAACGGACACGTTATCCTTGTTCCAGAGGGGTTCACCGTGATCACCACTTCTTGGGTGGACGGTTAAGTCCTCTGTCTTCTCTGAGACCAAACTATGGACCCAACCTTTCTAGGAGACCTCCTCCCACACCCTTGGGTACGGTCATAAGAACAAACCTCTTGAGGTCTCTGTCTCCTAGGACCGTCCCATGTAACACATCTCAGCGTCTCAGTCTGTACTGACTTCACTGAATCGTACGTGTCGGCGTTATCCTAGTTTTCGGTTTCGATTGTATTCTACGAAGAATCATTTTACTTAGTCCATATATTTTTATTGTCAGACGGTACTAAATCAACGTAAATCGAAACATTACGACCTCTTCCGTTACCGTTGGGTGAGGTCATGAGAACGGACCGTTTAGGGTACCTGCCTCCTCGGACCACCCGACGTCAGGTACCCCAGCGATCCTCAGCCTGTGTTGACTCACTGAAGTGAAAGTGAAAAGTGAAAGTACGTAA
This sequence comes from Capra ibex, assembly GCA_006410555.1. Lineage (NCBI taxonomy): Eukaryota > Metazoa > Chordata > Mammalia > Artiodactyla > Bovidae > Capra > Capra ibex. Next base: position 132,124,450 of record SJYO01020080.1, read on the forward strand.
CCTCTTCTTTTACCGTTGGGTGAGGTCACAAGAACGGACCTCTTAGGGTCCCTACCCCATCGGACCACCCGACGGCAGAGACCCCAGCGTGTCTCAACCTGTGCTGGTTTCGCTGAATCGTCGTCGTTGTCGTCGTCGTCCGAACATTACGTTAAATCTTTTCCGTCTCCTTGGTCTCTAGTTTAACAGTTGTAGACAACCTAGTATCTTTTTCGTTTTCCTTAAGGTCTTTTTGTAGATGAAGAAATAACTGATGTGATTTCGGAAACTGACACACCTAGTGTTGTTTGCCACCCTTTAAGAATTTCTTTACCCTTGTGGTTTAGTGGAATGGACAGAGGACTCTTTGGACATACGTCCAGTTCTTCGTTGTCAATCTTGACCTGTACCTTGTTGTCTGACCAAGGTTTAACCCTTTCCTCATGTAGTTCCGACATATAACAGTGAGACGAATAAATTGAAGATACGTCTTATGTAGTACTTTTTACGACCCTCCCTACTTCGTGTTCGACCTTAGTTCTAACGGTCCTCTTTATAGTTATTGGACTCTATACGTTTACTGTGGTGGGAATACCGTCTTTCGTTTCTTCTCGATTTCTCGGAGAACCACGTCTACTTTCTCCTCTCATTTTTTCGCCCCAATTTTGAGTCATAAGTTTTTTGACTCTAGTACCATAGGCAAGAGTAGTGAAGTACCGTTTATCTACCCTTTTGTTACCTTTATCACTGTCTGAAATAAAAGAACCCGAAGTTTTAGTGACACCTGCCACTGACGTCGGTACTTGAATTTTCTGCGAACGAGGAACCTTCTTTTCGATACTGGTTGGATCTGTCACATAATTTTTCGTCTCTGTAGTGAAACGACTGTTTCCAGGTATATCACTTTCGATACCAAAAAGGTCATCAGTACATACCTACACTCTCAACCTGGTATTTCTTCCGACTCACGACTTCTTAACTACGAAAGCTTGACAACACGACCTCTTATAATAACTCTCAGGTCAGTTAAGATTTACTTTAGTTGGGACTTATAAGTGATCTTCCTGACTACCACTTCGACTTTGAGGTTATGAAACCGGTGGACTCCGCTTCTTGACTGAACCGTCCTTTTCTGGGACTACGACCCTTTCTGACTCCCGTCCCTCGTTTCTCCTGTTGTCTCCTACTCCACAAACCTACCGTAGTGGTTGAGTTACCTGCACTTAAACTCGTTCGAGACCCTTTATCACTTCCTGTACCCGTGACGACACGACGGCAGGTACCCCAACGTTTCTCAGCCTATGATAACTCGTTGACTTGTTGTGTATGAAGTTAGTTTTTGTTTTTTTATCCCTTTAATAAACACTACTATATAGGTACTTTACCCTAAAATATATGTGTAAAGTTTCTTAAGATCATTGAACTCTTTTGTGATTGTTACGTTAGACCATAACATTTCCTTTTCCCTATGTTTTAATATACGTAATACTAAGATCAACCAAAAAATTTTAACGTATACCGATACATATATGATGTACCGGACATATATTTAAGTATATTATAACGTCCGTTTTGATCTTCTTTTGGTGATTTAACTTATATCACCTATAAACAACAGACTGAGAAATACCTGTTAAAATTATCAGAAGATATAGGGAAAACACCAAAGTTTTACAAGACGTCACTTGTATATAATAAAAGGATTAGTCCATAATAAAAATATCAGTCTTTTTTTCTCTCTGTGAAATTTTAGTCGAGAAGAGACATTCTTGTCTCGTAAGACGGGAGTTTAATAACACACCGTTCTATTTAGACTCCGAACGTGAAGAAAAGTAGGAACTACTATCGACTGTTTTTCACGAAAGAAAGTAAAATGCTAAGGAGGTCTGAGGGTGTACTTCCAAGAGGGACCGAAGAGAGACCCCACTTGAAATGTTGTTTGAAAATTTTCTAATTTCGTCGTCGTAATAAGTGTCACCGCTTATCCACCTTCGTTAGGTTCACTTGTAGATATCTACTTATCTAACTATTTTACACCATATATAAATTTTACTTATTAGTCGGACTTTCTCCTTTCTTGAAAACTGTATACATGTTCTGTCTACTTGAAACTCCTATAATTCACTTTATTCGGTTAGTGTTTTTTTGTTTATAACGGACTAAGGTGAATATACTCCAGGGATCTCAGTAATTTAAGATCTGCCTTCTACCTTTTCTATGTGCAATCTTGACACCAACAGTCTCCGACTCCCTACCCTGTAAGAATTATACCTCGAAATCAAAATGTCCTACTTTCTCAACACCTCTAAAGTGTTACTTTGTCGACTCCTACATGAATCGTGATAACTTGGCCTGCAACTCTTCTCACATTTAAAGTACGATTTACTACTTAAAATACAATTTTATATAAAATGGTGTCCGAAGGACCCATCGAGTCGACCTTTTCTTAGACGGACATTCCGTCCTCTGGACCCAAGTTAAAGACCCAGTCCTTCAAGGGGACCTCTTCCCTATCCGATGGATGAAGTCATAAGAACCCGAAGGGACCACCGAGTCTACCATTTCTTAGACGGACGTTACGTCCTCTAGACCCAAACTAAGGACCCAACCCTTCTAGGGGACCTCCTCCCGTACCGTTGGTCGAAGTCATAAGAACGGACCTCTTAAGGTACCTGTCTCCTTGAACCGCCCGATGTCAGGTACCCCAGTGTCTCTCAGCCTGTGCTGACTCACTGATTCGTGTCACGTCGTATAAAATGGTGTTATTTTTATTTATTTATTTCTCATTTTGTCCTTCTCTTTTTTCCTGTCTTTCTTTCCGAAGAAGTTCTCTACCCTTATGGTCTGGAGGAATGGACGGAGGACTCTTTAGACATGCGTCCAGTTCTTCGTTCTCAATCTTGACCTGTACCTTGTTACCTGACCAAGGTTTGACCCTTTCCTCATGCAGTTCCGACATATAACAGTGGCACGAACAAATTGTATATACATCTCTTGTAGACCCGACCTCTTTACGACCCGACCTACTTCGTGTTCGACTTTAGTTCTAACGGTCCTCTTTATAGTTATTGGAGTCTACACGTCTACTGTGGTGGGAATACCGTCTTTCACTTCTTCTTGATTTCTCGGAGAACTACTTCTACTTTCTCCTCTCACTTTTTCGACCGAATTTTGAGTTGTAAGTCTTGTGATTCTAGTACCGTAGACCAGGGTAGTGAAGTACCATTTACCTACCCCTTTGTTTCCTTTGTCACTGTCTGAAGTAAAAGAACCCGGTTTTAGTGACGTCTACCACTGACGTCGGTACTTTAATTTTCTGTAAACGAGGAACCTTCTTTTCGACACTGGTTGGATCTATCGTATAATTCTTCGTCTCTGTAATGAAACGACTGTTTCCAGGGAAATCAGTTTCGATATCAAAAAGGTCATCAGTACATACCTACACTCTCGACCTGACATTTCTTTCGACTCACGACTTCTTGACTACGAAAAGTTGACACAACAACCTCTTCTGAGAACTCTCAGGGAACCTGACGTTCCTCTAGGTTGGTCAGGTAGGATTTCCTCTAGTCAGGACTTATAAGTAAACTTCCTGACCACGACTTCGAGTTTGAGGTTATGAAACCGGTGGACTACACTTCTTGACTGAGAGACCTTTTCTGGGACTACGACCCTTTCTAACTTCCGCCCTCCTCTTCCCCTACTGTCTCCTACTCTACCAACCCACCGTAGTGGTTAAGTTACCTCTACTCAAACTCGTACGAGGCCCTCAACCACTACCTGTCCCTCCGGACCGCACGACGCCAGGTACCCTAGTGTTTCTCAGTCTATACTGACTCACTGACTTGACTGGACTACACCGTGTTCGTTCCCCTTGACGGAGTGATCGTCTTGGAACCTTGACCCGGTATCCCTGGAGTGGACACTAATGACGTCCAGAAGTATACGACTTAGACAAGGGACGAAATAATTAAGACACTTTACTTTAGAGACGTATAGTTCAACAGTAGTTAATTACCTATGAACTTATTAAAAATCGTGTGGGTGTCTTATTCGAAAGAATTTTGTGTAAGAAAATCCCTGAGAATTAACCCTCTATTTGTGACACTTTTTCACCAGACAAGTACCCAGATCCGAAATAAAAGTACGTTTTAAGATACACATCGACTTAGACACATAAAAATATTTTCTTCAGAGAAACAAGAATTGTGTGAAAGTTCTCCCTGGGTTTAAAGTCTTGGTAACAATGTCCTCACAAGAGAAACAACAAATCAGAGGATTTAAAGTGACGGACGTGCGAAGTCTAGCGGGAGATTGTCATACACCTTTACTAAAATACGTACATTCAATACTACACTCTCACTAAAAAGTGACAACCTTCAAGTGTCACATATAAAAGGAGGTATAAATCTCTCCCGTACTCATGTATCTTGTCAGTTCCTACCAGACACACGTCACGTAAGGTCTGAGGAGACAAAAGACAGATCGGTTCCAGATGTCCATTGAGAACACAGGATTGGATAAATAAACAAGGAAAAACCGACGCGACTCAGAAGCAACGAAGTCAACAAGTCAAGTCAACGACTGACGTCGTACCGTCCGGAGGGACGACGACGACGACGACGACGATTCAGCGAAGTCAGTACAGGCTGAGACACCCTGGGGTCTCTACCGTCGGGTGGTCCGAGGGGACAGGGACTCTAAGAGGTCCGTTCTTGGGACCTCACCCAACGGTAAAGGAAGAGGTTACGTACTTTCACTTTGCACTTTCACTTCAACGAGTCAACACAGACTGAGAATCGCTGGGGTGTCTGACGTCGGGTGGTCCGAGGAGGCAGGTACCCTAGAAGGTCCGTTCTCAAGACCTCACCCACGGTGACGGAAGAGGCCGGTCCGGAGGGACAGGTAGTGGTTGAGGCCTCGAACGAATTTGAGTACAGACAGGTCAGTCAGCGCCCTAAAAAGGTCAACACCCTTCACCCTCGATGAGAAGTAAAGTCCCGTGCCCAAGATCCCTCACACCTGAAGTCGTCAACACCACGTACCCGAATGAACTGGACACCGCACAGTCTAGAAGGGTCTGGCCCCTACCTTGAGTAGTGGGGACGTAACCATCCACTTAAGAATCGGCGACCTGGTGGTCCCTTCAGAGATTGGAGACAAATAAAACGGACGTATACACGGTCCTACATTGAAAAATTTTTTTTAATTCTATAAATAAACACTTACAAAGAGGCTCGAATAAATAAATAAATTATCAGTGAAATTTTGTCAAATTTTTTAAAGAACCATCACTGAGAGTCTTTACATAAAATATCATATTAGGCAAAATGTATATCAGAGCGTGTATATATGTGCCTTGTTTTCGCTGAGACTTATTATGGGGCTGACGTACACTTCGCGGTCGTAAAAGAAAGGTGAGGCAAGGCGGGACAAAGTACAGTGAGAAGATGCAATCAAGACTCTTCTTGACGATGAACCTCGGAGGAAATAGTCACGAAGAGTTTCGTGTCAAGAGATTAAATCGACACGTAATTCCAGTGGACACATGTGTACAGGATTCAGCAAAGTCAATACAGGCTGAGAAGCACTGGAGTACCCGACATGGGGCAGTCCGAGGAGACAAGAATACTAAGAGGTCCGTTCTTATGACGTCACCCAACGGTACAGAAGGAGGTTCCTAGAAGGGGTGGGTCCCTGTCTTGGCCGCTGAGAAATACAGAGGACACAACCGTCGGTCCAAGAAACGGTGATCACCGGTGAACCCTTCGTCGGGATTCTAGTGAATGCCTCGAAATTTTAGGGCTACGGACCCACGTGGGGAATAAGGGAGAGGGAGGGGTAAGGGCGACGACTTCTAACACTAAATTAACCAGACCCCTTCTTGGACCCAGACCCCTGAGAATTTTTCGTTGAAGACACTAAGATTGGACGTCGGTCTCAATTCTTTCTCTAAATTTAACTAAAGTGTTAGGAGACCCTCCAGAGTAGAGAGTCAAACTTTTTTACAAACTTTATCTGAGAAAGTCAAAACAAACTACCATATAGTTTGTATGTTTCAAAAATGAAAACAAAAAACTTTATTATAAATAAAAGAGAAGTAATGTATAAGTTTATGTGAGGTATTTTCTGGTTCCGAATGCAAACGGGGACATAAAAACATGAACTTATTTGAGGGAACGTTAGTAAACAAAGAGTTTGAAATTACATGTCTTCTTAGTGGGCCCTAGGAACAAAATTATTTCCAAGACTAAGTCGTACAGACCCCACCCTGAACTTTAGATGGGAATATTACTCAAGGATCCGTGTCGACTATGACGGCCAGGAGTCTGATGTGTAACTCATCGTTCCACGAGCTGTTTCTACGGAGTCGAGAGAAAAGACTAACTTGACAAGACATGAGAGACTGGTCGACCAAGACACGGGAAAACAACCCCCATTTGTCACTGACTTTGGCGGGTGGGTCCGGTCCGTGGTTTAATTGGTAAACGTACTCAATAGAATACTGTCCTCCATGACTATTCTTTGTACCTTGATTGTTCCGTTAGGGGTTGACCTTCTTAAACCCTTTTCAGTCTTCCTCCGTGCGGTATAGGATGGTTGAGGGTCTTGAGAGGAACGACCTTAGGTACAACCGACTCGCCACTCCCGCGGGGGTCCTCCTTGGGACCCAGTCTTACTAGCGGGTGTCTGTTGGGCCTTTGCTTAGGGGAGTGGTATTTGGGCTCGGGCGCTCGGTGCGCGTCTCGGCAGGAGGGCCCCGGAGAGTGGGGCGACGAGAGTGGGCCCCGGGGACGGGTCACTGTACAGGACGAAACACTCGTGCACAGAGGAGCCCATTAAGTAAGGATCACAATCTGCTCTCGGGTGAGAGCCCGGGCCCTTCCCCAGGGGGTATGACGGTGTGAGAAACAATAAATGTCAAAGTGTGTTTGGAACTGCTTCACTCACCACAAAATGAAGGAAGGCCACTATATTGTTCATTGAAGGGCTGCCCCTGCGTCCTACGGTCCCTCAGGTGAGGGGACGTGGTTTATCCGTCTAGGTACTTTGAATACTTGGGATCCGCAGTTTGGTCCTTTGTGGACAAAGTGGTGTGCTCAGGTTCAACCATAGAAACTAAGACACAGGGAATGACACGCACTCTTACATATGTACACACAAGTGAACATTATTTAAAAGTGCAACATTCGTAAGAAAGATTAGTAACTTTGACTCATTACGAAAGTGTCATTCTAGACACACGAACATAAATCGTGATGAAGGGAGCACCGAGTCTCCAATTTCGCAGACGGACGTTACGTCCTCTGGTCTCAAGATAGGGACCCAACTCTTCTAGGGGACCTCTTACTTTAACGTTGGGTGAGGTGATAAGAACGGATCTCTTAGGGTACCTGCCTCCTCGGAACATAAGATGTCAGGTGTCCCAGCGTTTCTCAACCTGTACTGACTCGTTGAAGTGTGTGTGTGAGAATGTACTTACAAATGTACTTCTAAATGTTTCAGACAGAGAATGATCGCATCTTCGTGAAATTCCTGATCCGGAATGAATTGAAATGTAGTGGTTTCTCGGATGATCCGAGAGTTACTTGCCGACAACGAAACTTCTCACCATCATAAGCAATAGTTAATGGTACCGTCACGAGTCACCGTGGTGGAGTTCATATTCCCCGAATTCAATTGACTGCAAATGAATCGAGAAACCCGGCACCAAGTCGGCAAACCGAACCCGAACAATACATCGAGTGGACCAGGTCTACCCTGAGTAGTGTACCGTCCAAGAGATAACGGTCCACTGTCCCCAACGACGGCTCGATTTGGACCCAGACAAGCGGATGTCCGTCATTTCGACTTAGAAAACTGTGACCCAACACTACTTTCTGTCACACCCTAAATAGCGTCCGCGGTTCGTTCTGACCTACTTGGTGTTTGACCTTAGTTCTAACGGCCCTCTTTATTAGTGGAGTCTATACGTCTTTCACTTCTTCTTGATTTCTCGGAGAACTACTTCCACTTTCTCCTGTCACTTTTTCGACCGAACTCGAGTTGTAAATCTTTTGATTCCAGTACCGTTAGACCAGGGTAGTGAAGTACCGTTTATCTTACCCCTTTTTTACCTTTGTCACCGTATAAAATAAAAGAACCCGAGGTTTTAGTGACGTCTACCACTGACGTTGGTAATTTAATTTTCTACAAACGAAGAATCTTCTTTCGGACACTGTTTGGATCTGCCGAATAATTTTTCGTTCTGTAGTGAAACGACTGTTTCCACACATATCAGTTTCGTTACCAAAATGGTAGTCGGTATATGTCTACATTCTCAATCTGGTATTTCTTCCGACTCACGGTTTCTTAACTACGAAAATTTGACACCACAACCTCCTCTGCGAACTGTCAGGGGACCTGACGTTCCTCTAGGTTGGTCGGGTAGGATTTCCTTTAGTTGGGACTTAGCCACCTTCCTGACTACGACTTCGACTTCGAAGTTATGAAACCGGTACACTACGTTTCCCGACTGAGTTACCTTTTCTGGGACTACGACCCTTTCTAACTTCCGTCCTCCTCCTCCCCTGCTGTCTCCTACTTCACCCATCTACCGTAGTGACTGAGTTACCTGTACTGAAACTCGTTTGAGTCCCTCTATCACCTCCTGTCCCTTCGGACCGTCACGACGTCAGGAACCCCAGCGATTCTCAAACTGTACTGAATCACTCACTGACTTGTTACTGTTTTCGTTCCTCAAACCCCTCGATTACGAGTTTTCCGGGTTTGAGGGGTTGCCGAAAAAATCCCTTTTCAATAATTTCTGTCCCTCCTCCTCTCCCAACACATTAGTCAAACGTATGTGAGAGGACTAACGAACCACCAGTCCTCAGCCGTAGTTGTTGGAAGAACAAGGTCAACCCGACCCTAGATACACGAACACGAGTCGTCCGTTAACTGAAGAAGGTCGACCACCCCTAAAGTCGCAGGAGTTTTGTCGAGTTCCTATACAGGATCTTATAATAGATGTCGGGAACTCCTCCTGGGCTTCTAAGAACTGAAACAAATCACTGAATTTGATAATAATAAAACAGAACGAACTCACAAAAGGAAACAGAGATGTAAAAGAGTGAAGAGACTACTTTAAACACGAAGCCTTGATGCTTCCGAATTCTCCGATGTTAAAAAGATGTTTGTTCTTCGTCCACCGTATGCGGCACCGTATAGGGTCCTTCCGAGGTATCGGGACAAGTCAAAGTCCCACTGACCCGTAAAAAGAGAGTGGATGGTCGCACTAAGGACAGAGTAAAAGCGAACGACCTCCACCTCAATGTCCTCATATGTAATTCTGTGCATTCGTAAAAATTTCAAAGACGAACGTACATAACCCATTAGACCGAGCCCGTTGGATGGAATGGATCGGTCCCAGTCTGACTTCTCCGTGATGCCTCACACCGCCGCTTCCTCTCAGTTCTAGACCTCGGTAATCGAAAGCGGCAAGCAGTTGGTATCCTCAAAAGGAAGGGAGGAGGTAGAAGTGTCACGGTAGAGAGATTTCGAGGAACTTACACATCCCTGTTGTATTACTGTGACTTCAGGAAGGACTAAAATTAAAACTTTGGTAGTCAATCAAGACGGTATTATCTCGGAACTAGCCTTCACTAAAGCAGCTTCTGACTCTAGAACGAAAAATGACCTCACGTCGGACCGAAAGTAACAGCAGGTAAGAGTGCAGTCCGCATAGTCGGTGTTAGGATGGGTGGACGACCACACGCTCGGAAGGTCCGCGGCCCGGTTGTACGTCCCTTCGTCTGTCGGTACACGAAATTAGTCGTAGACATAGAATTAAACCTCCCCCCCCCAACGAGAAACTCGGTACAATTTGTTTTTGTATTTTTAATAGAACTTTTGTGGAACTACTTTTCTGCAAATGACTGAAAGAGTAGTCTACCCTCCTCTCATGACTTGTACCCCTATTCACCGGTCGTCGTGCCTATGGTGGTTTGAGTTTTATCTTTTGGATTATTTACGAATCAAATTGTCCCGTTAGTATTTCTTAGTAGCTAACATTATTTCTGTTTCTATTTATTGGTTACTGTAAGAGTCACGGGGGAATGAGAAGACGGTGTTCCTGTATATAATGTACTTTGTATATGGGCATTAACCCTCCGTTTATCTTAGTGAATTTTTCTCTATGAGTTGACTGCCGTTATTTCAAATCTGGTTTATAGTCTTTTGATAATTCGGACCGTCATTGTAACTACTCTCGCGAGAAAAGAATGAACGAATCAGGATCCTCCTGGTGACTGAACGACAAAACAAAGTCGACCACCTTCCCATTTGATTAGAGTAAATTAACCGTCTTCTACGTCTTAGACACGAAACGGAGAAGTAACGTTTCTACTGACTCTCGATTGACTTCGAGGTCACTCTACTAACCCAAATTATGTAATAAATAAAGGACCCTTCAATCTCTGAACATCTCCACGTGTGGAGTCGAGTCACTCTTTGTAAGACGACCGGACTTCAATTTAACATTTCCTTCAACCAGTATCAAAGTTTAGGCTCGGGTTTAGGAAAAGAGATCCTGTGTGAGGAAACGTTTAGTAGTGAATCATAGGATTTACCTCCGGAGGTCAAAAGGAAGGATAGTTTCTGGGTTTTGGATCATAACGTACAGTCATAATTAATACCAATTGTCCACTTTCGTAAAAGGAGATTTCCCTTATTTCGATGACTTCTTTCTAAAATAGTCACTTCTACATATGTGGTAATTGTGGGGACTTTACTGTAGTTTCATCCAGAGGAAATGTTCTGTCGTAGGACTTGAAGTCTCAAGTGACCGTATATATATGTATATTTGTTTTTTCTATAGATCGTGTAGTCTGCCACTTTCAAGTGGTTGACAACAAATTTATGTCGTACAACTTCTGGAGGCTACCAGAAGGGGAAGATTCTGGGGTGGTTTCTATGTCGTTTCTCATTTACGTTCACAGTTTTTGTTATTCTTTTCTCTGTTACCGTCTACTTCAGCCAATCGTTATAAATCCTTCTGACTGTCGTCCACCTGAGTTCCAGGACTGAGAATAGTCGAAGAGATGAGACGACTCAAAGACACCCTATCTCCGCGACCACGACCACGACCACTTCCACTACCTCCACCTCCGCAACGACCTCTTGTAGGGGAGGGAAGATGTGCTACTTACCAAACCCCTGACTCTCACGAGTAGAACGCATGGAACCTGTGCAAACACTCTCAACCGATTCATCATCATAGTATCATTTACAGACATCTTTATTTACCTTACAAGAGAGTTGACACATCCTAGGTTCCAAAATAGTACGAACATTCGTTAATCCAATCGGTGGTGTACCTGTAACTGTCTTCTGTACCCTGAGGACCCGATCTCTGTTTCCCCAAACAACGGGTACCGTCATTTGTTCATTCCACTCGAAGTATAAGTCCCAGGAGTACGAGGAGCAAAGTGCTCCTACTAGGTCTTATATAGTCCCAGTACGGATACGTCGTCCAAACACAGTGGCGATTCCTTTGGAGTTAGAAGATATTAGAGGAAGAAAGGAGTACGTTCGAAAAGGTTGGAAACGGGACCGCTTTTATCATAGAAATAATATGACCTGTTGTTTGTTCGAAAGGGAGATAAGGTCTCTCTGTGTGGTAGAGATAGAAGACTTCGATATAAACAATGCACTTGTAAGAACTTTCTTTTATTACCTATTGAGTAAAATTTACGAAGACGAGTACTCTACACATCTTTGTGTTCTTAGGACCCCTCTATACAGAGGATTGGACAGAGGGGTCTCTGGTACTCTGAAAGGACTACGAAGAGTACCTGATTTGGATGGAAGTGACACTTTATGAGTGTCGATCGACCGGTCAAGAAACGGACAAAAAGAGTCCGGTTTGGGGAGACAGACCCAACGCGGCACTATACCACTGACTCGGAGGTACGGAGGTAGAAGGTCGGGGGAAGGTCTACCTAGGCTGGGCATCCTCCGTACCTACTCCGTCATATGTGTGGTCCCGTCCTCCCCCTCTATCACGAGGGCGAGGACGAGACGTCGAGTCCAGACGCGGCAGGTCGTCCTCCCTTGTCGACGCCGACGGGCGAGGTCGAGAGGGACTGGAAGGGTCCGGGCCTCCGTCGGAGGGGAGGCACTTACGGCGTCGGTCCCGACCCCACCGGCGGCGGGGGGTGAGGGTGGGTGGGCGGCCGGGGACGGTCCGGGAGGGTCCGTGGGGTAGGAGTGAGGGCAGGGCGGGAGACGTGGAAGATCTTAGGTTGCCCGACACTAGGAGGACTCCATGACCGCGTTTTTAGTCGAGGTACTCGCCCAGGGAAGGATAAGGTGTCTTGGAAATCCACGATATTGTCACTGTGGGGGAGAAGGTTGAACAAAGGGGTCGGGAGTTCCGCCTTCAAAAAGGACTACAAAAGAGAGCCAATGGAGTCGTAGGATAAAAGTTGGAAAGCTACGGACACATTGTTGAGAAACTTTCCTACCCAAACGAAAGGTCCTACCTGAGCCTGCCTATGTGTCTGGTGTCAATCTCTACTGAAAGATAAGATCGGGTCTCAAACTTAAAAAAGAAGAAAAGGTAAATTGACAATAGAAATAGTCTCCTGTATCAAGTCTGATAGTTCATCATGTCGTCCGGGAACGGGTCAGCCGTACGACCAACCACCACTGACCCGAAAAAGATGTTCACACTGCTAGACGGTCAACCTGTTACGTATCTTGGATGTTCGAGATCTATTTGATCAGTAAATACCCGTGGTGACATTCGAGTCTCCAATTTATTGAATAGGTTCTCGTTACTATCAGGAATCTCCTCCAGAAAGTAAAGAGAAAACCTTTATACAGGGTTGACAAATGGTTCTACTACCATTATTATAATGAGATGTACTTTTAAACAACAAAAAATGTTCAAATATTAGAATACTTTTAATATATAATATAATATATATTATATATAATATATATAATATATGATATCATATATTATATATGATAAGTGACAGATTAATTATTTCCTCAGTCAAACTTTCTTTTGAATACCTGGAAAAGACACTGAAACAAAAAGATTAGTATTTTATAATTCTAAGTTTATATACACATATATATATACAGACACATTATAAAGAGTCTCTGGTTTTGTATGACAAATACCCAAAAATCTACTTTCTTTTAAGTTTTATTAAAATCACCATTTATTAAAAGTCGTTATTTTTTAGTCTTCGAAGAACTCAAGTACTTTCACTTTAACTTCAGAGAGTCAACACAGGCTGAGAAACACTGGGGTACCTGTCATCGGACGTGGTCCGACGAGGCAAGTACCCTAAAAGATCCGTTATCATGACGTCACCCAACGGTAAAGTATTATGAAATAATAAACCGATTTTGCACATGTTTTCGTGAACGACCGTTTATATCAGTGTCTCCGTCTACAATAAGACCTAACGGGATAGGAAATTTATTCTTACGTCCAATTACGACTAATAAAATTGTTTACGGACGTTTCTATATACGGAAGTCCTTCGTTTGGTTGACTTAACATTTACCAAAGATCTCTGGTTTAGGAAATTTTAGGAAGGTGTCGTACATCGTTAAAATTATGATAGTTTTCGATCAAATCATATAAAGTGATAGTAGTCTAACCCTTACTTTATAAACCCCGCGTTGATTATTATCGGGACGAGTGTAACAAAGTACTCTCAGATGGAAAATACTTCGCTCAGGATAGAGATACTTATTAAACAAGGTATTGGGTTGAGTTAGACAACCAATCTTAAACCTATAATAACGTATTAGAATAACTCTTTTTATCTCAGTGTAGAACTTGTCAGTTCCTCGAGAAAATAAGTAAAAGTTATTATTACATTTTTACCTTGGTGTTTAACTAAACACGTACACCGTGATAAATTTTATTTTTTCTTCTGTATAAGACAAAATCTCCCAAGTGAAGAAGTTCCTTGACGTCGTTGTAGGAAAAAAGACGAGACGATCACAAAACAACTCAAAATTGGTAAATAAACGAGAATATTTTAAAGGTTACCCTAAACAGACGAACTTTTTCTACATACGAGTACAATCGTACACAAAATAGACTTATTTATGTATTTCCTGTTCCTTTTGTTTACGCAGTTTAAGTTACTCACCTAAATAGAATTACTGGTCTTACCTAGTAAGACACTACATCGACTTAAAGTGAGGTTTCACAGGCAAAATTTGTAAAGCTGGGGTAACGGTCACTCGACAGAATCAATGTCGAAGGAGAGAGAGAACGTAGGAATTAGAGAGAGACGGAAATGAAGACGACCTTTGAACAAGGGAAGACGAGAGAAGACGCAACTTTGGAAGAGAGACGGGACGTGGGAGAAGTTCGATAACAAGAGACTAAGAGGGGGTGAAAAGGTGGCGTAGCACTTTCTCGGAGGATCGGGGCGGAGGTAGGAGATGGTGGACGAGTGAATTGAGAGGTTTTTTTTCACCGAAAGTCCTGTTGTAAGACTTAGTAGAGATGGAGCACGTCCTTCCTTCCCTTTACGATAATCTACTCTCATGTGCCTCTCGCAGTTAGCAAAACTATGACAAGATAAACAATTTATAAAATACATACTTATACATATAATTTTAATAATGACAGTGATAAAATGATTTTGACAATAGCTATTTGTAGATCAACAATTCTGATTACCGGAGGGGTGAACAAATTGGAAGATATTATAAACTACGTTAACTGGTTTGAAACATATTTTCAACAAAAGATCTTTGCCTGAGTGTGTGTGCCTTTTGTTTGGATCCCAATTGTTCCTCCTTCACCCCGCCCTATTTGACTTTCAAAAGTCAATTGTATATGCGTGACGACATGTATTTTGCCCGTTTGTTGTTCCTGGCTGACATACCGGGTCCCTTGATATAAGTCACAGAACATTATTCGACATTACCTTTCTTAGGCTTTTTACAGAGATATCTATGTAGACTTAGTGTTATAATGTGAAGTTAAATTTTTTAACAAAAGACTGAGATTACATCATATACGAGTATTTTTATACCTATTATACCACTTTAACGAATGAAAATAAATTCATATGTAACAAATTCGTTTTTTGAAGTTAGAGATAGTAAGGGTGAGAGGTCTGGAATCTAGAGTCCGTATTGGGCGTCTATGATCCGAGTGTTTGAGGACACGAGAACGAAGACAAGAAGAGACATAACCCTCATAAAAT
The DNA here is from genome assembly GCA_006410555.1 of Capra ibex. Lineage (NCBI taxonomy): Eukaryota > Metazoa > Chordata > Mammalia > Artiodactyla > Bovidae > Capra > Capra ibex. Next base: position 132,139,662 of record SJYO01020080.1, read on the forward strand.
TGGTGAGAAAGCCAGGGAGTGGAAGGTCGAATGAACAAGACTCCTACGGATACGGCCGTATCGGTTACGGTCCCGTCTCCTGTGGCCAAGTTGGAGCTAGGGAGGGGACCCTCCAAGGTCCACGACCCCTCGTAGAGTCGAGCACCCGGATGGCGGGTGCGGCGCGGGGCGGGGCTCCCTTCGGTGGTTACTCTTCGGGCGCGTGGCGGGGCCTTTCGCGGGGTGGCTACGTCGATCTCTTTCGGGTACGTGTCGTTGGCTTCATTTCTCGGGCCGTGTCGGTTTGCGTTTATCGCTTTGTGCATCTTATAAAGAATTTCGTCGTTGTCGTTCGATTGTTTGGTCTCCTTCGTAAAGTCCTCGACCAAACCAAGACCCCTTAGAACCTCAGACTTTGACCTTTGAGGGAACGATATCTTAGTGAGAAAGGGAGAGCAAGAGAGAACGAAGGTCAATGAAGTTGGGACCGAACAGGACCGAAGTGAAATAAGACAAGTTGACTTCTACCTATGAATTTCTACCAACCGAATTTCGAGTTGTAAGTCTTTTGATTCTAGTACCGTACACCAGGGTAGTGAAGTACCGTTTATCTGCCTCTTTGTCACCTTTGTCACTCTCTGAAATAAAAAACCCTGACACTTCAGTGACGTCTACCACTGACGTCGGTACTTTAAATTTTTGCGAATGAGGAACCTTCCTTTGAATACTGGTGGGATCTGTCGTATAATTTTTCGTCTCTGTAATGAAACGGTTGTTTACAGGTAGATTAGTTCCAATACCAAAAAGGTCATCAGTACATACCTGCACTCTCAACTTGATATTTCTTTCGACTCGTCACTTCTTAACTACGAAAACTTGGGACCACAACCTCTTCTGAGAACTCTCAGGGAACCTAACGTTCCTCTAGGTTGGTCAGGTAGGATTTCCTCTAGTCAGGACCTACAAGTGACCTTCCTGACTACAACTTCGACTTTAAGGTCAGGAAGCCGGTGGACTACGTTTCTCGACTGAGTAGCCTTTTAGGGAGGGACTACGACCCTCCTTAACCCCCGTCCTCCTCTTCCCCTACTGTCTCCTACTCTACCAACCTACCGTAGTGGCTGAGTTACCTGTACCCAAACCCACCTGAGGCCCTCAACCACAACCTGTCCCTCCGGACCACACGACGCCAGGTACCCCAGTGTTCTTCAGCCTCTGCTGACTCGGTGACTTGACTTGACTTCCACCTACGTCTGTAACCTCCGTTTGTCTCTGACCTGTTTTCATCTTCCCTTCTCTTAAGTCCGTCACCATTCGAGTCCGGTGGTCGGGAATTCGAGTCGAGGACGAAGAGTTTGGGAAATAGAAAGAGGTCGACACGATTGATTGGATGGGACGATCAAATTCGGTGGCCTCACTCAAAAACAGTAAATGTTAATTCTGTCAAGACTGACTACATCCATTTACTAAAAAGTGTCGGAGACAATTAACTAAATCCTCTTTAAGTCATTTTATGTCACTGAAGTTTTACCTAACCTCAGGAGGTATAGTAACTTTACACAGTTACCTCTGACACCCAGGACAGAATCTGCAGGAGTTTAAACCCCCACTAGGACTTTGTCCTCCTTTCCCCCGTCCCGTGTCAGTAATTTTCTTAGTGTGTCGAGCTCCTCTGTCATATTTGACTAATCTTGGTCTATCCAGGTTCTACCGCCTTTCAGTCGAAGGTTCCGGAACTCGGAGCATATGCGAGTAGCAATTGTGCAGTCGTTCGGTTCACTGAGTGGATGTCCTCGGCTCTGTCAAGACTCCGGTCATAGTTTCTCCCTTTTCACTCACCACCGAGTCAAGGACCTTTAGAGACGGGGAAGAGGGCTTTCATCAACTTTATTAGGAGGGTGAGTAAGTCAAGTCAAGTCAAGTGAGTCAGTGAGTAAGTACAGGATGAGAAACGCTGGGACACCTGACGTCGTGAGGTCCGGAGGGACAGGTAGTGGTTGAGAGGTTCGACCGAGTTTGAGTACAGGTAGTTCAACCACTACGGTAGGTTGGTAGAGTAGGAACAGCAGGGGAAGAGGAGGGCGGAAGTTAGAAAGGGTCGTAGTCCCTTAGAAAGGGTGAGTAAGTCAAGTCAAATCAACAAGTTTGCACAGGTTGAGAAACGCTGGGGTACTTGACGTCGTTCGGTGCGGAGGGACAGGTAGTGGTTGAGGGCCTCAAGCGAGTCTGAGTGCAGGTAGTGTAGTCACTACGGTAGGTCGGTAGAGTAGGAGCCAGTAAGGGAAGAGGGGGACGGGGGTTAGGGAGGGTCGTAGTCTCAGAAAAGGTTTCTCAGTTGAGAAGCGTACTCCACAGGTTTCATGACCTCAAAGTCGAAATCGTAGTAAGGAAGGGTTCTTTCGGGTCCCGACTAGAGGAAATCTTACCTGACCAACCTAGAGGAACATCAGGTTCCCTGAGAGTTCTTAGAAGAGGTTGTTGTGTCAAGTTTTCGTAGTTAAGAAGCCGCGAGTCGAAAGAAGTGTCAGGTTGAGAGTGTAGGTATGTACTGATGACCTTTTTGTCGGAACTGCTCTGCCTGGAATCAGCCGTTTCATTACAGAGACGAAAACTTATACGATAGATCCAACCAGTATTGAAAAGAAGGTTCCTTGTTCACAGAAAATTAAAGTACCGACGTCAGTGGTAGACATCACTAAGACCTCGGGGGGTTTTATTTCAGACTGTGACAAAGGTGACAAAGGGTAGATAAAGGGTACTTCACTACCCTGGTCTACGGTACTAGAATCAAAAGACTTACAACTCGAGATTCGGTTGAAAAAGTGACAGGATAAAGTGAAAGTAATCCTCCGAAAAATCAAGGAGAAGTGAAAGACGGTATTCCCACCACAGTAGACGTATAGACTCCAATAACTATAAAGAGGGCCGTTAGAACTAAGGTCGAACACGAAGAAGGTCAGGTCACAAAGAGGACTACATGAGACGTATATTCAATTTACTCGTCTCACTGTTATATGTCGGAACTGCATGAGGAAAAGGATAAACCTTGGTCAGACAACAAGGTACAGGTCAAGATTGACAACGAAGGACTGGACGTATGTCTAAAGAGTTCTCCGTCCATTCCACCAGACCATAAGGGTAGAGAACTTCTTAAAAGGTGTCAAATAACACTAGGTGTGTCAGTTTCCGAAACCGTATCAGTTATTTCGTCTTCATCTACAAAAAGACCTTGAGAGAACGAAAAAGGTACTAGGTCGTCTACAACCATTAAACTAGAGACCAAGGAGACGGAAAAGATTTTGGTCGAACTTGTAGACCTTCAAGAGTCAAGTGCATAACGACTTCGGACCGAACCTCTTAAAACTCGTAATGAAATGATCGTACACTTTACTCACGTTAACACCCCATCAAACTCGTAAGAAACCGTAACGGAAAGAAACCCTAACCTTACGTTTGACTGGAAAAGGTCAGGACACCGGTGACGACTCAAAAGGTTTAAACGACCGTATAACTGACGTCGTGAAAGTGTCGTAGTAGAAAGTCCTAAACTTTATCGAGTTGACCTTAAGGTAGTGGAGGTGATCGAAACAAGCATCACTACGAAAGATTCCGGGCGAACTGAAGTGTAAGGTCCTACAGACCGAGATCTACTTACTAGTGTGGCACTAATAGAACCAGTACTTCTAGAAAAAACATGTCAAGAAGGTACATAAGAACGGTGGAGAAGAATTATAGAAGACGAAGACAATCCAGGTATGGTAAAGACAGACAATAGCTCGTGTAGAAACGTACTTTACAAGGGAACCATAGAGATTAAAAGAACTTCTCTAGAGATCAGAAAGGGTAAGACAACAAAAGGAGATAAAGAAACGTGACTAACGACTTCTTCCGAAAGAGTAGAGAAGAACGATAAGAAACCTTGAGACGTAAGTCTACGAACATAGAAAGGAAAAGAGGAAACGAAAAGCGGAGAGAAGTGTCGATAAACATTCCGGAAATCGGATATTTTAATGGGTCAAGTATTTTTGTTCGGTACGGGATAAAGGGAGGAAGACTCCACCGGGGTGTGACACAGACATCTCACACAAAGAAGATTTATTTAGGTAAAGAATGGATAGCGAAACACAGAGTGGTTTAAGAAAGACGTGACTCTGTGTTTCCTGAACTTGGAGTCCTTCAGGTCTGTGTCCATTCGCGAGGATTAATATTCTGACACCCAAGTTCAGAGTTATTTTCCACTTTTTACACACTTTCATAATCAGTGAGTCACCACAGACAGAGACACTGCGGTACCTGACATTAGGTGGTCCGAGGAGACAGGTACCTTGAGGGGTGAGTTCTTAGGACCTCACCCAACGGTAAAGGAAGAGGTCCCATAGAAGGACTGGGTCCCTAACTTGGACGGAGAGGGTCTAACGTCCGTCTAAGAAATGACACACTCGGTGGTGCCTTCGCTTCTTAGGACCTCACCCAACGGTAAGGGTAGACGTCCGCTAGAAGACTGGGTCCCTAGCTTAGATTCAGAGGACGTAACGTCCACCTGAGATGGTAGGCTCGACGGTCCCTTCGGGGCTCAGTCCATATGAGCGTGTAAACATTCTGTTCGTCTCGAAAGTAGAAATTTTTGGAAACTAAATTCCGCGAAGGGTCCCCCGAGCCACCACTTCTTAGGTCGACGGTCACGTCCCCTGTGTCCACGCTAGGGAACGGGTCCTTCTACGGAGCCCGCCGCCTCGCAGTTTCGGGTACATGGCCCTGATACCTCGGACACGAGCCTCGGACCCTCCCCGTTGGTGGCCTCGGGCACTCGGGGCCCCGGACACGAGTCGTCGCCCTCCGGCGGCGGCACCCTTCCGACGTTTGGCGTCGGTCTCCTTTCGGACGGGCCGTTGGTCCCAGGTCGTCAGTGTTTGCTTCATTGCTCGATTTATTTTTATCATTTTTTGGTTGGGTTTTGAAAGGCAAATTCTTTTTTTAACTCTAAAGTCAAAGAAAGGGCGTTGGAAAGATGTAGATGGTGTGAGTAGTCCAAGAGTCTAAATGTGTGACAGTAATATACGGAATTTCTATAAGGAATAGAGAAAGGAGTAATAGTGAAGAACAAAACATATTTAACGACAATACAACTCGAAAGAGAGAGGAAAAATAATTCCGTCAATAGGTAAATGGTCAAAATAGACTTAATAGTATCCTTTTAAATAAAAGGGATATTTTTATTAACCGAAAGAATTGACGTCAAAATAAGTCATCACGGATTTAAGTATTGCCAAGAGGTATTCCCAAAATGACGCCCCTTAAATATAAGGAAAATAAATTTTAGAAAAACTTCGTCAGGTTTAAAGAAATGAAAACCGTAAAGGTTTAAGAATCACTTACTGGTCCTTAGGTAGACAACGATCGACAAAGCCTTCGGAGGGTATTCGACATTACACTACGTTACGATACGATTTAATTTTAAATATATAAGAAACTAAAAGAAAAATTACCGATAATCTTTTGAAAATAGGAACTCATTACCTAATAACTTATAGGTTGTACCGTAACGAAATAGAAAGAGACAAGTATAATAGACATAATTAGGTGAAGATGTGCTAGTCTACTTTCCTCTCAGACGTAGATTTAAAGATTACCCGAGGATTTATATAACAAAAAACGTACGAGTTTATATATGAATCGTATTTCTGATCACTAAGTTTTTTGACAATGGACATAGGGGTTTTAAAATGACCTTAGAAACCGTTATAGATTTAGTAGACAAAATGCACTAAGTCTTATATCTTTATACTCTCCCAATCTTAAATACCCCAAAAGGACATTTTGTGTTCAAGACTTACTACTGTTTAACTAAAAGAATGACTTTCTGGTGTAATGGAAGACACAAATAAAAGAAAAATTTTTGGTCAGAGCTGATATTATTTAGGTGTGTGTTACCCTAATAAAATTCCCTACCATAGTGGCTGCACTACTTGTACTCAAACTCATCCGAGGCTCTCAACCACTACCTGTCCCTCCGGACCGTACGACGTCAGGTACCCCAACGTTTCTCAGCCTGTCCTGACTCACTGACTTGACTGACTTGACTACCTCTTTGAACCAACTTAGTCCTCCCTTTTCCTTCAGACAAAAAGCTCTTACTCCCGCATGCACAAGACCGTATGTGGAGGAAGATCCAGTCGCCAGACACTTCGGAACGAGGCCTAAGCCCACCCGAGGACTCACCCGAGGATCACACGACACTCGGTTGCGGCGCACCACCATTACAGATACGGCGCTGTTGCAGACGCAGTCCAGAGGCCGTATGTACTCATTAGGTAGGGAACAAGAATGCTTTTCCGTGAAATGGAAGGGGCAATTAAAGTCACTGCAAATAGACTGTCACATTTAACTCTCTTCTGGTATCTACCGCCTCGACCAAAGTGTCTAAAAATTCTGCATAAAATTAGCACCATTTTGTATGTATTTTACTTGAGACGGTAAAATTGGTAAAAATACCATTAGTACACCGTGATTAATGTAAATGTCACAACTTGTTTGTAGTGGTGATAAAGGTTTTAAAAAAGTATTGGGATGTCTCTTTAGAAGAGGGGTAACTCGTCATCGAGGAGTCCGGAGGGAGAGAAGTCGGAGACTATTGGAGACAGACAGACAGAGATACTTGAAACCTATAAAGTACATTCACCTTAGTGTGTTATAAAAGGGAAAACACAAGCCGAATAAAAGAATCATATTACAAAAGTTGAAAGTAGTAGAAACCGTGTACGGTCTTAAGGAAAAACACTGACTTAGTACAAGATAACATGCCTACATAGTGTAAAACAAATAGGTAAGTAGACAGTTCTCTGCGAACTCAACAAATGTGTAAAACCGATAACATTTAGTACGACGTTACTTGTGACCGTGCGTTCATAGACGGACTCAGGAACAAGGTTAAGAAAACCCCGTATGTGAATCCTTTTATTAAGAACCCAGAATGTCATTAAGATATGAATCGAAAAGTTCCTTGGTACCTTGACGAAAAGTGTCACACTTGCTACAAGCTAAGGGTGGACGTTGCATATTCCAAGTCGAAGAGACGTAGGAATCGTGAACAGTAAAAGACGACAAACAAACGAGTAAGTGAATAAATAATGATTGTCGGTGGATTGTTGCAACTTCACTATAGAGTGTCACCAAAATTAAACGTAAAGGGATTACTGCTTTCTATAACTCTTAGGAATTCTCTATGTTCAAGAAACGGGTAATTCTTTTTTAATTAAGACCTATAATTTGGGAATGGTGTATACACTGAAGGGTTTAAAAAGAGAAAGACATTTAACAGAAAAATAAGAGAACTATCACAGAAAACTACGTGTTTTCAAAAATTAAACTTACTTCAGGTCAAAAGGATAAAAAACAACAAAGACGGACATGAAACCACAATATACATTCTTTTATAAGGGTTTATATTCTAGTACTTTTGAACAAGGGTACAAAAGAAGATACTCAAAAAACCAAAGTCAAGAATTTAAATCCACAAACTAGGTAAAACTCAATTAGAAATATATACTACATTCCCCAAATTACTTCAAAGACTTTGGTTGTTTCTCATCTAAAAATTTTGGAAAATCTTTTTCTCTTGGGAACACGTGACAACCATCCTTAAATTTAACCATATCGGGTATACCTTTTACCGTACCACCGAAGGACTTTTTTAATTTTTATCTTGATTGATGGTATGCTAGGTCGTTAGAGTGAAAACCCATATATACACTTCCTTTACTTTAGTGACAGAGTTTCTCTATAGACGTAAGGGCATAAACAACGTCGTAATGAGTACTATCGGTGTCGTACCTCTGTTGGGTTCACAGGTAGTTGTTTGTCTACTTAAATCTTATACACCATATAATAAATTGGTGTCTTTTCTTCCTTTAAGAGAGAAAGTACAGGTATACCGATCTGGAACTCCCGTAATGCGACTTATTTTATTCAGAAGAGAGTATATACACCTTAGATTTTTTTGGTCTGAGTGTCTTTGTCTCATCTTACCACCAATAGTCCTCACCCTCCACCCTCTTTGCTCCGTTACAACTAGGTTCCCAAGGTCCAAGGTCAATCTTCCACTTATGTAAGACCCCTATATTACATGTCACACCGCTAATATTCATTGTTGCATCTCAATTGACACGGTATATGAACTTTCGACGATTCTCTCATTTAGAGTGGTCCGTCTTTTTGTTTATTTACCATTGAAACGCTCGACTACGTTCACAATTGATTGGAAAAGTGTCATTAATAAAGTGTTATATAGGTACATAGTCTAGTAGTATAACATATGAAATTTGAATGTGTACTGTAACATACGGTTAATATAGAGTTATTTCGACCTTTTTTTTCAAACACTCTTAGTAGCGATGTTGGTCTATTTATAGTGGTTTCATATATTGAATTTTGGATCAACTAAACACCTAAGATAGATGTTTTGTGTTGGAAAATGTACCCAAGAACTTATGTATAATGAATAGGTAGCTGATAGAAGTTGCCGTTTGTTCTTTTGAGAGAGGGTTGATAGAGGAGACTACGATAGTGATCCTTTATGAAAATTCGTGTTTTTCTAAATTTTTGTTTCGTTTTTCATTGAGAGTAAAGCGGTATCAGAAGGTAATGTACTCGATGTCGATCACACTTAGAAAGTTCACTCTTAACGACGAATACTTACTCCACGAGTTTCTATTCGATATTAAATCCTCCTTTTCACGTTCCCTCTTTCGGACCGAAATACATCAACCCGAGACCGACTCTACGAAACTCCTCCAAAGACGAGAGGTAAGGGATTTATTGTAGGGGACCGAACAGTCCTTCAGTTTGTAATCGATGTAAAAAAAAAAGCAATTTTGTGATAGTTGAAAACCATCTCTATTTAAAATTTTTATGTAAAGGTCTCAATAATTTTAACAAAATTGTTAACAGTAAAAGTCTCTCAGTGAGATTCTTTTCAAAAATTTTTTTGTTGAAATTTTTTTTTGTTGACTATTGCGAGTCTTTAATAGTCATAAACACTTCTCTCCCCTTTGATATAGCACATGGTGTTTAGAAGTCGTTGAGGTCGAGTAAATTGGAAAAGACTTATTTTGGTGACAGTGCTGGTAAACCCAAAACACATAAACGAAGTGCGAGAGTCATCGTTTCCACTCCGTCTCACCCCTAAAAGTCTCTTTGAAAAAATTTGTTACTAAGACCTCAGACCGATACGTAACCTTAGTGGACCTCACAATTTTTGTTATGTTCGTCATTAGTAAAATAATTAGATCAATTTATACGGAGCGTATGTGACTAGTACACACGTACGAACAATCACCGTGTCAGTACTGGGCGAGACACTGGGGCACCTGACATCTGTTCCGAGGAGACAGGTACCCCAAGAGGTCCGTTCTTATGACCTCACCCAACGATAAGGGAAGAGGTCCCCTAGAAGGGTTGGGTCCCTAACTTGGATCCAGAGAACGTAACGTCCGTCTAAGAAGTGGTAGACTCGGTACTCCCCTCGGGCATATGACTGGTATGCACATATAATTACATAACCAAAATATATGTGTATACATATGATGTGAACCCTGAAGGGTCCACCACGATCACCGTTTTTGGGGTGGACGGTTACGTCCTCCGTATTCTCTGTGTCCAAGTTAGGGACCCACCCCTTCTAGGGGACCTCCTTCCGTACCGGTGGGTGAGGTCATAAGAAGGGACCTCTTAGGGTACCTGTCTCCTCGGACCACCTGATGTCAGGTACCCCAGTATTTCTCAACCTGTGTTGACTTCGTTGAATCGTGTGTATATGTGACTCATATATATATGTACACAGATAGATAGATAGATAGATAGACAAAGGTGACAAAGGGGTAGATAAAGGGTCCTTCACTACCCTGGTCTACGGTACTAGAATCAAAAGACTTACAACTCGAAATCCGGTTGAAAAAGTGACAGGAGAAAGTGAAAGTAGTTCTCCGAAAAATCAAGGAGAAGTGAAAGACGGTATTCCCACCACAGTAGACGTATAGACTCCAATAACTATAAAGAGGGCCTTTAGGACTAAGGTCGAACACAAAGAAGGTCAGGTCGCAAAGAGTACTAC